>JANKKI010000264.1:0-1200000 GCA_025175665.1 Cinchona pubescens | reverse complement strand
TTAATTGCTTTATTTTTAGTTTGTGTAGGTCTTGAATGAAAAATGAGTAAAAATGATCAAAAAGTTGAAGAAAAAGCAAAAGGATTAAAAACATGCACCACAATGAGTAAATTTGGAAACTGTTTGGTTTTTTATTATAACTTGCTTGTCCAAGTTTCCATTGAGGTGATTCAAAATGCGTTAGAAAGCTAAGAGAGGGAGCTAAAACTTTCATTCTTTGAGTTTCTTCAAAAATTCTATTACCATCAAGGTCAAACTTGAGGTGGAATCTGATGTAGTGTGTTCAGTAGAATATTGATTAGGTTTTTTAAAACAATAAACAAGTAATAAAAACCTTAATTGTCTTAATCAACTCACATACTAGCTTTCTAAGTTATACAAGGTGATGTGTATATAGGACAGAGTAAGGACTGTTTCCGCAAGGACTATTGGAACAATTACTATGTTCACAAGCCTATTTACCAGTTAGATGAAATAATTAGGGGTTTTTGACTGAATCTAAACTAAAATTAATCACAAGAAATTAAAATATAGACAAGAATTTAAAATTCTAACCTTATGAAAAGGAATTACATATAATTAACTAAAACCCTAATGCAATCCACGCTACTTGCTAGAATTTAATCAAGAACAAGAATTCAAATTAATCTACTCTATAAAATCTAGTCAAAAGCGACGAAACAAAACCCTATCTACGGAAGCTATTAAGATTTTAAAGGCAATAAAACAAGAATAAGATTATTAAAGAATAAGAATGCAATGAAAATGAAATATTGAATTACATAATAATAAATCAAACTCAATAATGTAGCGAAAACGAATGTTGATGATCGTCATATCTTGAATCCTTGACAAAAGAATAAATTCTAACTCGAACAATTGAGAAAATCTACCCCATGGTTAAATTATCGATCTAACTACTAAAAACAAAGAAAATAATGATGGTTGATGATGATTCTTGTTTTCTACCCTTCTCTTGGTGTATTTATAGGTATTTTTAGGGTTTTGGGGCTCCAGGAGTATAAGTACACGATTTCCCATACAAGCGGGCCCATGGGAGGACTGTGTCTTGCAAAATAGGAAAACTTATATGACCTATCCGACGAGGCGTTCTTGCGCGCTACAAATTTTTCATGCCTAGGCATTGCTTCCAGAACTAAATAGGTTTTAGCTCCTTGGCGCTGCATTCTAGTCACGCCTGGGTGCCCTTCGCAACACCAAACGGGCCCATGGGAGGACTTTTCTTGCAAAATAGGCAAACTTATATGACCTATCCAATGAGGCGTGCTTGCGTGCTACAAATTTGTCATGCCTAGGCATTGCTTCCAGAACTAAATAGGTTTTAGCTCCTTGGCGCTGCATTCTACTTGCGCCTGGGTGCCCTTTGCAACACTAACTTTCACTTCCTCCTTGCTTTTGACCATGATGCAGGCCGAATTTGGAAGAATTTAAAACATGAAAGTTGTAGATCTATGTCTTAACTTGTGAAAAAAAAAACTCGAATCACCCCAAATAGAGCTTGGACAAGAAAGTCATATTGAATCTACCAACCTGTGTCAAAATCACTTCTTGCTGGTGCAAGTAAATTTCAATTTTACAATTTCTCCTCCAATTTGTGATCAATTTTGACTCTTTCTTCACTCAAACAAACTCAAAATAAACTATTTTGACACAAAATTACTCAATTCTTGCTTATATGTCAATAAAAACGACGTAAATGATACATAAAATGTATGACATTTACGAGCTTATTAACCATCCCATGCTTAGTTTTTTATAATCCTTGAGCAAAACATAGAAATAAATCACAAATATACTCAACGCATCTCATCAATTATCCACACGAATAACGAAGAACCAAACCATCATAAGGAAAATAGTCAAACGATATGTAACACCTATACATAAATTCCAGTGTAAGTGTGTGCATTTCTGTACAAAAATAATTTTTAAAACACTCAGATTAAATCCTGCAAACCCTTTAAATTTTTATAAACATTCCATAGCATACTCTTCTTACATTTCTACACTAAAATAGACAGCTAACTCTACTTAAATTAGGTAGGACTTGTAACGTAAGGCTAGGGTTTTGCCTAAGAAAGAAGGGAAAAAGGAAAACAAACAAGAAAAAGAGCTTTAAATTAATGTGCACCTCATTAACATAAAACTTCTTTATGAACATTAAAACTCCCATCCTTCAAAGAAGTAACCCACATACTTCTCCCAACACTGATAAAAATTTTGCAACAAGAAAAGTAAAATCATCCTTTTTCAATTTTAGCCCTACTCACCAACACCTTGTAAAAATATCTCCCCTTTTTTTTTCTTCTTTTTCTTTTCTCCAAAATGGGTACCAGTAGTAGGCACCACCCGCAAAAAATATCTATGGAAGTACCAGTGATACGCACTACCTCCTAACTCACCAATGCAGGTGCCAGTGATTGGTACCACCTGCTATGGTCAACAAATTTTTTTAAAACACCCTTACACCTTAAATTGTACACCATTCATTCAAACATTCTCATACAACTACCTTTCATCCTTACATCCCCTTAACAATTAATGTGGCATTAAAGCTCTTAAAGGACATTTATAATAACTCACAAAGGTAGATTAAACAAATGAGTTAGAAAACAAATTGCACTTCAATCTATTCAAAAAAATTAAGACTCAAGTAGGGTTCTAGGGATAAATTTTACAGTAATGGTTGGCTTGAAATGCTCAAACGTCCAAAGAAATGCCTACCCTCATCTTTAAATCAATATCTAATTATCTAAAATTTTGCCTCAAAAATGTAATAAAGCAAGTGTCTGAAGTGCAATATAAGTGAATCTACACAATTATCCCATACTGCCAAAAATCAAAAATTGTAGGGCAATTAGTGCTCAAAAATTAGAAATCGTGCTGGGAAATATTAACACCAACTACCCTGGACTCATAAAAACTTAGCTAAAAAATTATTGAGTAAAAACTCAAAGAAAAATGCTAAACAACTTGTGAACAAAATTTTCAAAAATTTGAAAAGCTCTCAAATCAAGAGTTAAGCTACAAATAAAAGCAAAAATTGAACAAAACGAACAAACAAAACACCAAAAAGATATAAATTGAGAAAACTCCCTACCCCACACTTAGATTATAACACTGTTTCCAATGCAAAAATAAAGAGTAAAAAGGAAAAAAGGAAAGCTTCTCTGTCAATGAAGAACGCTTGGTTCTGTGTATGTCGAACTATATACCCTTGAGTCGAAGTCGAAAACATCAACCACTAATCCAACAAAAACCCTTAGGACATTAAGAAAAAAATAAAACCAAGAAACTAAACAAAAACATAAGAAATAAGATTAAGAAAAAACATGGGCTGCCTCCCATGTGTCGCCTGATAACTCATGGAAACTAGACTTATATGTACCCTAAACTTGATGATTTTGCTCCTCGTTTAGAGTATTTTTAGTGTTTTCGTATGTGTTTTCTCTATTTTTCTTTTATGTGTTAGAATGTGTTAGTATGCGTTTATTAAGTTTGAGTACTTATTTAGGTGATAATTAGCATATTTTATTAGGTTCTTCCATTTAGAGTTGTGTCGTGTCTTTGACTTAATTTCGTTGGGAGTTAAATTTTTGTTCGTCTTTGTTTGTCCTTCATTTTTTTGCCTGTTTTGTGAGCATTTTATTTATATGTTTAGGTTTTATTTTAAGTTTTTATTATAGATAATAATTTTCTCCTATGTGTTAGGGTCACATGAAAAAAAATAGCGCATTAATCGGACGTCGGATGAAGCCATTTCGGAAGCAAAACTTTGAAGTGCTGCATTTTAGAAGTTTCAGTCCATATCGCGATCTCAAATTTGAGATCAAGATCTGGAGGCGGCTAGAGTAAAAAATGACTTTGTTCCGGGCTGATTTTTTCTGCAAAATTATAGTGTTACCCTAGCACTATATATACCCCTTTTAAACCTTATTTGGGAGAGGAACTTAGCTAGTAGAAGCAGGCTAGATTAGAGAGTAATTTTCTTCCTTTTTCCTCCCTATTTGGGGAGGGTTTTTTAGATTAGATTAGAGTAGGATTTCTCTTTCTTGTCATCACAATTTCCTCGCTAAAAATTGAACCTTTTTAGTGGTAAGTTCCTTGTTTATGTTAAAACTCTTTTAGTTAAGCTTTAATTTCATGTGTCCTTAGTTTAATTAGTCTAATTACTTTCATATATTTGCTTTCTTTGCATGATTTCTTAGTGTAATTGTAAGATTAGTTAATGGGTTTCCTTCAATTATGCTTCCTTAGTGGGAATATTCGTAGTTTAGATTAGTTAATTAGGATCAATTAGTTTATGGGCTTTTCATTTAATTGTTTTCTTTTCTTGCTTTCTTAGTTTAATTAGTAGATTGGTTAATGGGTTTTCCTTAATTGTGCTTTCTTAGTGTTAATTTGTAATTTAGGTTAGTTAATTGCTTATTAAAAATCCTTTCTTTTTACATGCTATCTTAGAATAGATTAGGAACTTTCTCTAACTGTACTTGTTTAGGGATAATGAATACTTTAGATTAACTAATTGCTTGCTTAATATGCTTTTCCTTTTAATTGTTCCCTTTATTTGCTTTCTAAATATTCTTCCTTTTTAATTCCTTTCTTAGTGATTAATCTTTACTTTAAATTGCTTTATTAGTTCCATTAGTTCTAGTTTTAGTTAAATCTCTTCACTTAATCAATCGCTACAACTTGAAATCTAACCAAATAATCGGTAATTATCGACCAATCCTTGTGGGAACGATCCCAACTTCCCTTTGCTACTAGGTTGACAACCGTATACTTGTAGGATGCCACCTAATTAGCAGTAGAATTTAGGTGTTTTATAAATTTATAACTAGGTGTGTAAAGCACCAAGTTTCTGGCACCGTTGGATGGGATTGGTTTTCGGTAATACCGATAAAATTTGGTGGGAAGACTAGATTGAAGCCTTTTTATTTTCTTGTATAGTTGTTTCACCACCCATTTGAAAAACCAAAATGATTTTCATTTTGTAGTTGTGTTCTTATTTTCAAAAATCCAAAAAGATTTACTTTGTGATTGATGGTTTAGACTAACTAGAAGTCTAAACTTTCCTAATTTTCTTCTTTGTGTTGTTTTAGATCGTTTTCTTGTTTTTATTTGTGTTGTTGATTGTTCCAAAACATGCAAGGACCTAATTGAAATGATTCACACCATGGAGATTACCATTTTTATGGTAATGGAGGTATGCCCAATGAGCATGATTCTTGTTATGGTCTCCGTACCCCGTAGATTATCAAGTGGGATGGCTCTAGCCATCAATACGCTTATGAGAGCCACAAAAATTATCAAATGGGATGGTCTAACCATCCATATCCTTATGAGAGCTATCAAGAAAATTCCTACTATTTCCCTCCACCACAAGAGCCTTCACATGATCAAATGGAGTCATATTTCCTCCACCAAACAACTCAAGAAAGTGAAGACGTAAGAAGACAGGATAAGTGGATGCAAATTCAAGAATTTTGAAAAGAAATAGCCTAACTTCTAGATGAAAGGGTTCAATTTCGAGAAATAATGTCCAAAGAAAGAGAAAAACTTGCTCAACTTCAAAAAGAAACAGATAGACTCCGTGAAGAGTAAGCAACATCCAACAATTAGTTAAAAGACCAACTTGTCGAGATTCAAGGAATAGGAAATGGTGAAGAACAATGTATTCCAACACCTCCACCAATGGGTGAAGAACCAGTTCAAGAAGAACAAATTGAAAATGTCTTGCAAGAAACGGGTTCTCAAGAGCCTAATGAAGTTGAGAAGCATCTATTTTAGTTACAACAACCGAGACAACCAATGCTTATGTAAAGGAATCACCAACTTTCCCTTTGCATGAGTGTGCGTTTGTCCCGGTTACAATAAAAGAGGTTCTATTCGAGGTGTTCGTGGAGAAAGAGCCGATTCTTGGAGGGATAAAAGAAGAAGGATACATTCTAGATGAGGCCAAGGAGGCACAACCTACATATGCCGAAGTTCATTTCCTTGGAGATTTCGGAGGAGCTCAACAATGGTGTAAATTCACCAAGGATTACAATATCCTTGGGAAGAATCCTTGGTGTTGAGGGAGCAGTTCTTTCATTTTTCTTTATTATGCGTTCTTTGCTTTACTTGCTTTAGTTTAAATTCCCCGTTAGTAATAAAGGCTTGTAGGCTTGAGCTTTATTTAGTTGTGTTGTGTTATTGGCAAATGATTTGTTGGAATCACTCAGACAAATATGGTTGTTGATGAGAATGGTGATGACAATATAAGACTTGTTGTGATTTGTGAATGATGACAAATATGCAATTAATACATGATTTATTGGTTGAACTTGGACTTGGTTTTATCTTTTGATTATGGATATTCTAGTTGTTGATACACTTCATGTGCTAAACAATTGAGCTTGTTTTGAGAAAATCATATTAATGCTTGATTTGGATTGAGAGTAGTCTTTGTGATTGAATGTCCTTTTGAAGCCAATTTTGTGTGAAACAAAGCTTGGGGGGATGAGTTGGGCATTTAGATAACCCATTTATTGTGTTAAACCTTGTTACCCAAATATGATCTACTTGAGATTTCCTCATTGCTTAGTCTTGATTTGTGTTGTGCTCAATGTTGGTGATGTCTATAATTAAATGGTAGAACTCTTGTTTTTAAATTCAATTTGTGCTTAATGGGTTGCATTTACATTCACTTGGCTGTTATGTTGTTCATCTTCTATTTTAGCTTTTTGATTGTTCAAGTTTAATTCCAAATCATTGCCTATACTTGCGGGATGCCACCTAGTTAGTAGTAGGATTTAGGTGTTTTATAAAATTTATGACAAGGTGTGTAAAGCACCATCGCCCTTGTTTATGATCTTAGGCTTGATTATTGCACTCCCTCTCGTGTAAAACATGCTAGGTTGGTTGGCCACCCCCTTCATTTAGGCCTCCAAGGAAAAATTTTAATCCTACTCTTCTTAATTGTCATTTCTTGATTCCCGACTTTTCATTGAAGATATCTACGTTTCCTTGTAGTTACCAAAGCCAATGTCCTCAGTAGCACGTCCAATTATTTTTCGATCCATTTTCTCTTATTTTTGCTCTCTTTAAACTTTTGGACATCACAAATTTTTCAATGTTTTGCACAACTTTCTTGATCCTTTTTCACCCCACACATATCGTCGGGTGATTTTGATTCTTCATTTGACCTGCCAATAGAAGGATAAAGTGAATGATTAGCAGATATTTCTTCAAAAATTGGAAAATTATCATTACAATCAAAAACATCTATTTCAACCCTTTCATTTTCAATTTGTAAAATCAACTTCCCTTGGCATTAACATCTATCAATACATGTGTGGTAGATAAAAATGCCCTCCCTAGAATCAGCGGTATTTCATTGTCCTTTCCGATGCCAAGACCAAGAAATCAATAGGAAACACAACTTCTCTACTTGCACAAGCACGTCCTCCAACAAGCCATATGGTTTCCTTTCAGTCAAATCTACGAGTTGGAGTGTAACGTCAGTAGGTTTGGCATTGGTGATTCCTAGCTTATCATAAATGGATTTCGGCATAATGTTGATACTAACCCCTAAATCACAAAGTGAATGATGTAGCACTGTTCTCCAATATTCACCAATATTGAGAAGTTACCAGGATCTTTGAGTTTAGTGGGCAATCTCCGTTGAAAAATTGCGCTACATTTGGCATCGAGATAAATTTTCTTACGATCGTGCCATTTTTGCATCCTTGCTAATAAATCCTTCATAAATCGAGCATAGTTGGGCATTTTGATAAGCATATCAACCAAAGGAATATTGACATTAACCTTTCTCAAGAACATGTTGATGAATTGTTAAAATTGCTTGTCTATTTCCTCCTTTTTGGAATTATTGAGCCTTTGAGGTAATGGAATCTTTATTGAAGGATGCAAATTCAAAGGCTCCACTATGTGATTCTTTTTCAACTCCTTGTTTTAATCCATTTTTATTGTCTTGTCATCATCACAACCATCTTCATTCTTCTCCTCAATCATCTTGGAGTTTTTCTACTCTTTTTCTTTACCATCCTCTTGTTTTTCATTTGGCACAACCAAATCTTTTTCCACTTCTTAGAGGGATAGCATTGCATTGCTCTGTCGGGTTTGGGATTGTATCACTCAGCAATGCTCCAAGTGGTCTCTCATTGTTTTTTTGGGCTATTTGTCCCTATTGTAACATTAATGTTCCCCATGGTATAACAGATTGTCATACTCCTTTTGCAATCTCTCAAAATCCCTTCTCAAATTATCATCGTTAAGTGTATCACGATTCACATATGCAGGACAATTCGGATTTTGAGAATGGTGGTCTTGGTAGTGAAAGTTGGTATGAGCTATTTTGTTGAGGTGGAAAGTTTTGGGCATACCTTTGATGTGGTGATTGATATAGTGTAGATAACGAGGTTTGGTTGGAAAATTTTTTTGAGGTGCATTTGACTAAAATGATGGATTTTGGACATTTGCTCGATTTGACCAGGAAAAGTCGGGATGGTTTTGCCAAGATGAGTAAAATGTGTTTCCATAATTGATAGGTTGATCTCTTGAGGTGGGATTTTGATTGTAAATAAATTGAATTTTCTCACCTTGCATCACTCAAGTCTCACAAAAGCCATTTTGGTGATTTCCTTTGCAAAATTTACAACTCAAGATCCCTTGGGATGTCTAACCAATGGAGTTCACCTGCTTCTTCCCATATTCTCTACATCCTTGGTCAAGTTTGTAATGGCATTCATCATCATGTTCTGCTGACATAAGAAAATATCATAGCTAGGCATACCTCCTTGTTGGACGTTGGCTTGATTCAACTTCTTGTTGTTGTCCAACTACAGGAGGTATTGCTCCATGATAGTAATGAGTAGATGCCCTTCTCTCTAACAACTCCTGCGCTTCCTCTGGAGTTTTGTAGGGGAAAGAACCTCCCGTACTAGCATCAACTATCATTCTAGTCTTTGAAAATAGTCCATTATAAAAGGTTTGGACTTGTAGCCATAGAGGTATAATATAGTGTGGACACTTCCTCAATAACTTTTTTAAGTGGTCCACGCTTCATCTAAACTCTCTCCAGTGATTTGTCTAAATGATGTGATCTCGTTTCGGAGCTTAGCTGTCCTAGCCAATAGAAAGTGTTTGCCTAGGAACTCTTGAGCAAGTTGGTTACCATGTTGTGAAAGTACCCTATCTATATGACTGCAACCACAACCTTGCTCTATCACGCAAAGAAAAGAAAATGCTCTTATCCGAATACAATCGGGGTGGACTCCATTGTACCTGAATGTATCAATGACCTCCTCAAACCTGATTAAGTACTTACTTAGGGATCTTCATTGGGTTCTCCTCCAAACATTGCATATGTTTGAAGCATTTGTATTAGTGTAGGCTCGATTTCAATGTTGTTTGCTTGCACGAGCAGCCGAGCAATGCTAGAACTCGCCCCCTCGAAATTAGGTATGACATAATGTCTAAGATGTTAGGGGTTAGAATTAGCATTAACCAGGTTGCAATTATCGCCTGCAACCTCTTCTTGTTCATTCATAGGGCGGTTTGGATGCTCCATTAGATTGTCACCTTGGTTTGAGTCTTGTCGTCTGTAGTTTCTATTATAGTCCACTCAATCTCCAAGTTAATAGGAAGAAGTGGTTGGTTGGACGAACGAGTACCTATACAAGAAAAGAAAACCAAAGATCAAATATCGAAAACCAAATCCAAACACAATTGAGAGAACAAGAAATAATTATAAATAAATAACAAAAGAAATAAAATATCTAATCTAGTAAGACTCACTACGCCTAATTTTGTTACCAAACAAACATAGTCCCCGACAACGGCTCCAAAAACTTGTACGATAGAATATTGATTAGGTTTCTGAAAACAATGAACAAGTAATGAAAACCTTAATTATCCTAATTAACTTCCACACACTCGTAACTATACGAGGTGAGTTTGTATACAGAATGAGTGAGCATCGTTCCCACGAGGACAATTGGAATTACTACTTGGTTCACAAACCTATTTACTAGTTAGACGAATTAGTCAAGGGTTTCTGACTAAATTTAAACTAAAATTAATCACAAGATATTAAAATAAATACAAGAATGTAAAATTGTAACCCAATGAAACAAATTAAATATAATTAACTAAAACCCTAATTTAATCTACCCTACTTGTGAAAATTTAGTCAAGAACAAGAATATCAATTTAATCTACTTTATAAAAGAAATCAAAAGCGATTAAATAAAACCCTAACTACTAAAATATGGAAGAAATTAAGAATTTACAGGAAATAAAACAAGAATGATAATTGAAGAACAAGAAGGCAATTGAAAATAAAAATTGAATTGCATAAAAGTAAATCAAACCCAGTAATTGCAACAAAAACGAATGTTGACGATCGTCATATCCTGAATCCTTGAAAAGAGAACAAAATTCTAGCTCGAACACTTGAGAAAATCTACTCTACAACTAAATTATCAATCTAACTATTAAAAACTAAGAAACTAATGATGGCTGATGATGATTCTTGTTTCCTTTTCTTCTCTTTATAGGTGTTTTTAGGTTTTGGGGATCCGAGATGATAAGTACACGATTCCCACATAAACGGGCTCATGGGAGGACTTTTCTTACAAAATAAACAAACTTATAAGACCTATCCAATGAGGCGCACTTGGACACTGCAAATTTGTCACGCCTAGGCATTGCTTCCAGAACCAAACTGGTTTCGGCGTCGGGGGCATTCTGGTCTCGCCTGGGCATCCCTGGCAGGACCAGTTTTAAATTCCTCCTCAATTATGACCATGATACAGGCTGAACTGGGAAATTATTAAAACATGAAAGTTGTAGCTCTATTTCTCATCTTTCCAAAAAATCTTGAATCACCCCAATTCGAGTTTAGACAAGAAATTTATGATCAATCTACCAAACTATGTTAGAATTGCTCCTCGTTGGTGCACGTAAATTTCAATTTTGCAATTCTCCTCCAATTTGTGATCAATTTTGACTCTTTCTACACTCAAACCATAAAAAAGACAAAATAAACCATTTTAGCTCAAAATTACCTAGTTCTTGTTCATACATCTCTAAAAATGAGGTAAAATATACATAAAATATATGACATTTATGAGCTTATCACAGTGCATTGGGTGAGTTGCGCACATGTGCGACCCGAGGCCAAGCCATGTGCACAACTTCCAGAGGGAAAAATTGTTAGGCTTTGGTTCGTGCACATAAGAAAGAAAATGGTGCGTATGTGCACACAACAGATTGCAGGTTGCGGAAATTACTTGTTTTGGAAGTTTTCTCCACACAGTTAGACTCTTATATGAATTTTATTGATGTATTTCTACCATCTAAGGGGTAAAACTCTGATGTATCACCTATAAATATCCCATTGTATGAGTAATCATCATTAGTTAGAATAGACATTGGATGAGGAAAATCATAGATTGGATGTAATACTCGCAAAATTTTTTGGGTAAAAATAATAAATAGGAAAATAAATATTTGGGTATATTAAATCATAGAGTTTCAGTAGGAAAATAATACTAGAGTAACTACCCTTGTGAATTTTGGTGACTAGCCTAGCTATATTAAGGGAGAAATTTTAGGAATAAATTGCCTATAAAAATGGGCTCTTAAGGCTGAAAAACTACTACATATTTTTCAAAAAATTCATAGGAGAGAGAAGAAGAATTTTTCCAACAAACTAGTAAGTTTTTTTTTTTTAGTTTGATTTTTGTTATTAATTATTTATATCATTTTAGACTCAAATATTGAAGAGTGGAAAGATGCCTGACCAATGGAAGAAGAGTACTCTCATAACCATATTCAAAAATAAAAGGGAGCCTATCATACAAAATTGTGCGAATTATTGAGGTAGTAAGTTAATGAGCCATATGATGAAACTTTGGGAGAGAGGGACAGAAAGAAGGTTAAGAAATGAGACTAAGGTGCCAAATAATCAGTTTGGTTTCATGCCAGGGAGATCGACTACTGAAGACATACATCTCTTAAGGAGACTTACCGAGATAAGGAAAAGGATTTACATTTGATTTTTATTGATCTTAAAAAGGCATACGATAGAGTCCCTAGAGAAGTTATGTGGAGAGTTTTAGAAAAAAATGAGTTAGAGTAGCATATATAGAATCAATAAAGAAGATATATAGGGATATATAGTTACAAGTGTGAGAACACCAGGAGGGTTGACACGAGAGTTCCCTATAAATATAGGTTTACACCAAGGATCAGCTCTAAGTCCTTACCTGTTTGAATTGGTTATAGATAAACTTACAAGGCACATACAGGAGGAAATACCATGGTGTATGTTATTTGCAAATGACATTGTGTTAGTAGATCATGAAACAAAAGATGGGGTTAATGCTAAACTCGAAGTTTGGAGAGAGACACTTGAGACAAAAGGGTTTAGAATTAGTCGATCAAAAAATAGAATATATGGAATTTAAGTTTAGCAAGAGTGCAAGTAGGAATGGAATAGGGGTTAGTATCGGAGATCAAGAGATACCTAAAGTGAAAACTTTAAGTATTTAGGGTCAGTTCTTCAGAGTGATTGTGGTATAGATGGAGATGTTACACATCAGATACAAGCGGGTTGGATATGTATGGAGAATGGCATCGGGAATATCTATGCGTTTAAGCAAAATTCCTTTACGAACTTTAGGCTATATTCTATAGAACGGCATGTGGCCAACGATGTTTTGTGGGTCTGAGTGTTGGGCAGTGAATTACACACATGAGCAAAAGATTAGAGTAGCAGAAATGTGAATGTTAAGATGGATGTGTTGGTACACTAGATGGACAAGATACGCAATGAGCATATTCGTGAGAAGATTTGAGTAGCATCTAATTGATGAGAAGATGAGAGAAACACGATTAATGTGGTTAGGTCATGTGTTAAGACGACCAATAGAAGCACCTATCAGGCGAGTAGATTTTAGAGAGAGTAGTCAACATAGGAGGATAGGGGAATGCCGAAAAAGACTTGCTGCATACCTAGTAAGGAAGATATAACCCATCTAGGAATTGAGGAGGGTATGGTCAATAATAGAGTACAATGGCACAACAGATACATGCAGCCGACCCTACTTAGTACTAATAAGGCTTTGTTTGTTGTTATTTTAACTCATATATTATAGATTTATTAGAAATCTTTTATAGATTAATTGTGTAGATTATTAAGGACCATGTATAAACAAATTTATGCCTATTTACGAATTTAATTTCTATTTATTTTGGAGTATTTTCATATTTAAATAATCTGAAATTTAAGAATACATTGTAGATTAATAATTATTTCATATTGAATGAATCATGAACTTTGGATGTATTTTCTACGAAGAAACAAGAAGAGAAGATTGGTTTTGTGTTTCTAAAAAAAAATAATGAATAAAAAAAAAAAAGAGGAACAAGTAGAAGCAGTACGGTGCGTCTGCCAAAGTAAAACAAGAAGATGATGTTGCTGTGTTATAATTGCAGATTAGTCCCTTAGTTTCATAGAATCTTATTAAGGTCTGATTGATTTTAAAAAGGTGCATATCAGATCCCTATGAACTTATAGAAATTAGAGATTTACCCAGAAAGGTTTTGATGAGTCAAACAAAGTCCAGAACTCTTTGAAATTACTTTTTGAACCCTTGAAGTTTTAGGAAAATTATACAATGGCTCGAAAGTTTTAAGAAATTATACTAAAGCCTAAAATATGTTTTACAAATTATAAGAAAGCACACAAATGTTTTTCTAAAGTTTTACTGAGCCACTTATTATTTTATATAGTTATATGAAAGTCCAAAGTTTTCTTAAAAATTTCAAAAATGACCCTAGAGTTTCTAAGAACCAATAATAGTAAACTAAAAGTTATTTTGCGACGAAAATTGAATGGACTAAACCTAGTAAGGACTCAACTGAGTTATTTTGACAATTTTAAGAGATTATATTATTACATTTAAGCAAACTAAAAGTACTTTTCACATTTATACATCAATAATGAATCTTAAAATGTTTAAAGTATTAAATCAATCATGGTCCCTAAGAATTTGCAGTAGGGCTATAGTGAGTTGGATTAAGAGTTTATTAAGTGTTCATTAATGATAGAATATCATGATTTCTTATATGAAAATATCTGCATCAAGATTAAGTACAATTATCCAGCTCATTTGAGGTAGGTGGTGTTTTACGAACTTTGATATTTTTAAAAAAAAAATTATTTATAAACTCACATGAATTTCAAAGTCATTTTACGAGAAGTGTGTTTTATGAAAGAATTATTTTTGCTATGAAAATTTGGATCATGTATGGTTATTTGACTTCCTTAATTTTAAAGTTACACAAAAATGCGATACATGCATTATTTTGAATATGTATGATATATGTGTGATGTATGGGTAAAACATTAATGAACAAGCGCTCTAAACGAACATAGGATAGTCGGTAGGGATTATAGTCCTGAACTCTTTGATTAATTATGATTATGATTCTGCAAATAATCATGATTATTATAATGATAATGATAATGTTAATGAAAATGATTAGAGAAACCATCAGGTGGTTTCATGGAAACCTCTTGAAAACATTTTCTAGTGAGGTTAAGTACTAGGCTGAGTACTTAGTAGCCGACGAATGCGTGGTCAATTTTGAGCCTCTTCTGATAAGTAAATACGTGAACTAACATGATTTTATGATATGAAAATAGATACTTGATGCATCTATGATTATGAAATTTGTCAAATGAAAGTGATTTACTTATGATTATAGTATACTTCTGAATATTTCAAAAGCATTAGATAATGATTTTATAAATTGTTTTGAAAATATGATTCTCTTAAAAAACTAAGAATGTGATTGTGTGATAGTTTATGAAAGTATATGTATATAGAACTTCTCCTATGATCTAGCCGAGAGTATGTACTATCTACTGGGAGACTTATCGCTCACTCTATTCCCTATGTTTTTGTACAGACGACGGTACGAGTACGTTATCATATAGGACGAAGCTTAGGCACACACGGATAAGGAAGACCGTTAGATTGTTTAGTGGTAGGATATTAATAGAATTAATGGATATCGAAATAAGTTGAGGCTGCGTGCTCATGATATTATTTAGTAGTTTTGCACTTTAAAATTTATTAAATGAAATAAGTACCACACTCTTTTGGTTATCATTTATGAATAGTCATTTTCGCTCTTATTATTAATATTTGAAATTTATTGATATATGACTGAAAATTAATTACATGGGAGTCTTATACACACTAGATACCGAACAGTCCTTATACACATCTAGTACTAATGTATAACTTACACTGGAGTTTTATTCTCTCTTATTCAAAACTTCAAGCACATCAGCTTTTGTTTCGGCTATACCCTTATATTGCTTTCTTTATTTAACCTGAATTCAATTTAATTTCAGTTTTTATTGCAATTCCATAGTTTTAATTTGATCTTATTCCATTTAATTTTCTAGTCTATTAATTGAAGTTTGCTTTCGGTAAATTTTTTCACTTTCTCTTGGTTTAATTATTTACAATATTTTCTCTTGTTTTCTAGTGATTAGAATGAATTTGGTTAGGTAGGAACAAAACCCTTCAATTAATTTATCTAAATAGAAATAGATTCATGAACCCTAGCACTTGTATAATAGTCCTCGTGGGAACAATCCTTAATCACCCGATCTACAAACATACCTCGTATCCTTGTAAGCGTATGTAGGTATTGATTAGGGTTATTAAGGCTAAATTATAACTTGTCTGTGAATTGAATTGCCTAATCAATATTTACTCGAACATTGATCCCATATCCTTTCATGTGAGTTGTAAGGATTGACATGGTAGAAGATTGTCAAAATAACAAGACCATAACTCATATTGGATCTCATGGGATATTCATTTGTATGTGATTCAATCATCCAATAATTTCATGATCATATGGATTAGTACTTTGACTTATAGTGTTATGAACATCTCATGCTTGAATGTATGATGTTTATTGTAACACCTTGGACCAAGCTTGGTCCAATAACTTTTAAGTGGAAACAACGGGCTGAAATGCTTAAGCCAAGTTATTAGTAGCCCATGACCCAAGGTGTTATAAACTATACAAAATCCCTTCCCATGATGATGTGGCACGAGGCATCACAATCACCCCTCCTTTAGGCTTTGAGTTCTCACAAAACCCAAAGTCTGGACCTAATATTCTATCACAAACACCACGTAGCAGTCCCAATATTCCTGGCGAATCTCACTAATAACTCTAGCAACTAGAGTCATTTTACTCTAAATCCAACCATTTTGTAAGTGAGAATTTCGAATTTTTGGGTAATTAATGGTAGATTTTAGTTCACTTTAAAATTATTTGTTTAGATTTTAGTAATTGTTAAATATGATATGTTTGGATTAAAATTTATTGTAGTTAAAGTGATTACTTACTTATTTAATATTATGCAAGTCTAAAACTAGATGTTGGAACTTGGAATGGACACAGTGCGAGGACCAAAAGGCAATTGTAGAAGAATTGAAGAATTGCGGAAAAAAGGGTCCATATCGCGGTTTCGATTGTCCAAACCACGATATGGACTTAGAATTAGGCTAATGCAATTGCAGGATCAAATCGCGACTTGGAAATTCCAGATTGCAATATTGACTTGCTTTCAGCACAAGTGGTAAAGGAAAATTTGTAGTATTCCATTAGCCAATTCCTAATTTTTCCTTGTGTAATACTCAACCATTTAAGGATCTTTAGACATATAAGAGTACACATAGTAGATAGAATAGTTAGTAGTTTTAGATTAGCTTAGGTTAGAATAGAATAGCTTGAATCTCAAGTTTTATTTTAATACAAGTCTTCTTTAATGATTATTTAGATCTAGTTTTTAATTCCTAGCAAGTCTAAATTTTGATTATTTATTTTTAGTGAGTTAATCATTAGCTTCAAGTTGATATAATTTTTACTTGCTTTCTAGTTTAAATTCGTGAAAATTTCTTTGCTTTCACTTCAAGCTCTCTTAGAGAAATTAGGGTTCTTGTTAATTTAGTGCTTGCTAGTTACAAATTTTCAAATCCTTGCATTAATTTCTAGTTAATTTTTAGTGGGCTTTTTTATTGCTGTCAAAAATCCAAAATATTTAGATTTTAAGTTTAGCTATTCACAATTTCTAGTTTAGAAATGGTACTTTCTTGCTTTGTAGAGGTTTCTTATAAAGAGAATATAGTTGGGTTAACTACTTGCTCTTTAATTCTAATCCTATTTTAGTCTAAATTACAATAAGAATTAAGTGCTTTTATTTACTTGATTCTGTTAGAATAGATTAAATAGTTTCTCAATTTCATAGTTGCTTAGTTCCATTTAATTGCTTTAGTAGAAAAATTAGTTTAAATTTAGATTTCAATTTCTTAAGTTTAATTATGGTTTTAATCGCGTAGTGTAGTTTCACTTCCTACTATTTAAATTGCTTAACTACACAAAGATTCGTAAATCTCGGTACTTGCTTGCCAAATAATTTTCATGGGAAGGATACCCACTTGTCCTATACTACTACCAACACCGTATACTTGCGTAAGTGAGGTTGACTGTACTGATTTGTGAGGTTTTATTATTACTTGTTTTCTTTAATTTGACCTCTACGTAAGGGCTTGACAAGTTTTTGGCACCGTTGCTGGGGATTATCCTTGGTATTTGGCAATATTGAGCACTTTACGAGTCATGTAGATTAGGCACTTTTGTTTTAGTTGTTAAATTTTGTATACTCATTTGTATTGGTCATTTCTCTTACACATCTTATCGTGGCACTTGGATTAATTACTTGTTTTTACTTTTGTAGTGCATGGTAAGAAGAGACAAAGGGCCATTTATTTCCTTGGACAAAGAAAAAGAAAAAGAGTTGAGGGAAATCCGGAAGTTTAGAAGAGTGCAATAAGAACAGACACAGAGAGAATTGAAATGGCAAATCCTAATCAATATAAGAGAAATTGGAACAATGGAATGACAAAGAAGTCACTGGAAATAATGGAATGGGTGATTATAAAAATGGGAATGGCATGAAAATGAATGGAAGACCGTTAAGAGAATATTGTTACCAAGTTTTGATGGGTAAATTCTAGCATTGCACGGATGCCCATGCAAGTAAATAATTTTGAGATTAAGTCCGCTTTGATACAAATGCAACAAGTTCAAGAGATGTTTGGGATAAGTCCCAATGAAGATCCGTACACACACTTAATGAACTTTGAGGAGGTTTTAGATACTTTTAAATTCAATGGTGTGCACTGAGATTGTGTGAGAATGAGTTTTTCTTTAAGGGATAGGGCAAAATCTTGGCTTCAATCTCATGCCCAAGGGACGTTTACCACTTGGAACCAACTTGCTCAAGAATTTTTGACAAAACATTTCCCACCTTCGAGGACCGCCAAATTGCGGAATGAAATTATAATAACTTTCTTTAACCAAGATTTTGGTGAGAGCTCAGGAGAGGCTTGGGAGCGGTTTAAGGAACTGCTAAGGAAAAGTCCTCATCTTGTGATTCCATTATGGCTTCAAATTCAAACCATCTACAATGGATTGACAAAAGAGATGAAATCCATAGTAGATGCCTCTGTCGATGGTTCTATATCTTACAAGACACCGGAGGAAGATCAAAAATTGCTCAATAAGATGGCCTACAATCATTATTATCATGGACCAATGGCTCCACCGGTAGTTCAACACCAAGCTAATCAAGCTAGTGCACATATTGAAGTATTCAATTTGAATATGCAAGATGCCCTTTTGGCACAACAAATTATGTTTATGAATCTGATGAATAATGTTGCAAAAGTGTTGGAAAACTTAGGGAAACGTAGTAGTGTGAGTGCAATGTCTTCTTCTTCAACTCAACCAAGCATGGTGTGTGATTTTTGTGGGGGCAGACATGCGAACAGGCAATGTGAAATGCCTTTCCGATCGGTCCAATGAGTAACTCAACTATGTGTCTAATCAATCATCTTTTCCTAGGAACCCACCCAGAGTTTATGGGAACACATATAATCCCTCTTGGAGGAATCATCGCAATTTTTCATTGAGCAATACCAATAATCAATCCAATCCTTCCCATCAACCAATACCCTATATCAAAATTTTCACAACCAAGCTTCAAGTTCCTCATCTAGACTCTATCAACTACCACATCAAAGAAATTTTCAAACCAACTCATGTCAATCTTCTCCTATCCTTCCATTTCAAAATCAATAACCACAACCTCCCTTCCAACATGCAAATTCTTTCCAATCTATGTATAATGACCAATTTGCTCCAAAAGAGCATGTATGTGAAGATGATTGGAAAAGAGAAGCAGAGTATTTGAGAAGAGAGTTGGAAAAGAAAAGAAAATAAGGGATAAGGAAGAACATAGGATAGATTTTGAGAATTTGAAAGCCTCAACAAGAAATTTAGAAATTCAATTCTACTGGGTCAATTGGCAAGGTTGAATAATGAAAGACCAATGGGGAATTTACCTCGCGATACCGTTCCAAATCCAAAGAACAATACCATGCTATATCTTTAAGGAGTAGAAAGGAGTTAGTTGTGCCAATGGAAAAGAAAAAGGTTGACAAAGATATTGAGAAGTATAAATCCAAGATAAGTGAAGAGAAGAGTAAAGTTGAAGAAGGTGATAAAAAGAAAGCAAAAGAGGAGGAAATCAAGAAGTCAAAGAAGAAACAAGTAGAAGAGCCCCTGAACTGAGAGCCTTCGATGAAGAATCCATTCTATCAACGGTCATTGATCCAAGAAAGGAAGAGAGAGAGAGAGAGAGAATTTCGCAAATTCCTTGATATGTTTAAAATGATTAATGTGAATATTCCCTTGGTTGATGTTCTTATTAAAATGGCTAATTATGCATGATTTATGAAAGATCTATTGGCAAGAAAGTGGAAGTGGGATGATGATAAGCAAGTATGCCTTGATGCCAAGATAGTGTAGTGCTATTGTTCAAAGGAGGCTCTCCCCTTAAATCTCATGTGAACCCGACAGTTTCTCAATACCAGTGAATATTGGAGGAGAAACATTGCTTCGATCACTGTATGATATGGGGACAAGCATAAATACTATGCCGAAGGCCATATATGACAAGTTACGGATCAACAATGTCAAGCCAACTAATATCACACTGCAATTGGCAAATTTATCCGAAAGGAACCATATGGCTTACTAGAGGACGTGCTTGTTCAAGTTGAAAAGTTGGTATTTTTTGTTGATTTCTTGGTGCTAGATACGGGTGAAGATAGTGAGATTCCATTGATTCTAGGAAGGCCATTCTTGTCAACCGCCCATGCATTAATTGATGTGAACAAAGGAAAGTTGGTTTTACAAGTTGAAAATGAATCAATTGAATTTGATGTGTTTGAATATAATGGTAGTATTCCCATTTTTAAAGAAAAATGTGCTAACTAATCTCATAATTCTTTCATTGCTAGGTCATCAAATGAAAAGCAAAATGAAGTTAACCAAGACAATTCACTCAAGCAAGCGTTGGAAATAAAAGAGGATCCAAGAAATGAATTGAAAGAAAAACCACCCAATTTCAAGTGTGATGTGGCAAAGGATGATGAGATTAGTGCAACTGGTGGAAAAATTTGTGATGGTAGAAAGTTGAAAAGTCGCTAAAAGAAAAGAAAATGGTTTGAGAAACAATTAGATATGCTAATTGGGGCACTAGTGATGGCTACGGCTTGGAAGAAAGGACTTGTGCATGGGAGAACCGAGAATCAAGATTTACTCATAAAGAAAAAGGGCATCAAGCTTTTTTCGTGGAGACCAAAAGGAAAAGGATGGCCGACCATCCTCAAGTGCTTGGAATGAACACCCATGCCATAGTCAAGCCAGTGACTATAAAAGAGCGTTTCTTGGGAGGGAACCCAAGTTTTTAACTTAATGGATTTTATTTCTTTTTGGTGTGATTTTTAATTAATTTTATTTTGAATGATTTGGTTTTTAATTAGGCTATAAATTTTTGTCAAAAATGTGTTTTTAAATTGAATAAATTGTGCTAAAGAATGAGTGAGAATTGTCATCTTAACTTGTTAATTTTGTGTTTTTAGGTTGTGCACGGACTTGTGGAAAAGTGGTGATGAGTGGAGAAAATTTGGCATAGTGTAAAAAATTCAATTTGTAGAAGTTCAAGGCCAGATTGCGGTTTCGAAATCCAGATCGCGGTATCAACCTCAAACTTCTGCAAAGGCAAAAATTTTCACCCGAGTCGAAATCATGATCTAGAAATCGAAACCATGATATAGAGATCAAGCGAGATCTTGGTTTCAATACCAGTAGAAGTGAAAATTTAAAGGCCTCTTTTTCTCTTTTTCTCATTTCTCCAACTCCTCTTCTCTTACCCGTGAAAACCCATCCCCTAACCTCTCAAATTCTTCCATTGAAAACCTTTTCAACATCATAATTCATAACCACAACCTTTTTACATCATCCTTGAAGAGTGCATCAAAATGGGAACAATTTAGAGTTTGCTTGGGGAAGTTGAACTTTAAGGAATGTACTGCACTCAAATTCTTGGGAAATTTTTGGCATCAATCGGGTAACTTCTTTCATAAATTTCATGGTTGAAATTTTTCTAATTGTTGAAGACAATTTTTTAGTGTTCTTGAATTAATTGTATTTTGGAATTAGTGATAACCATTGGGTGATTAAGGAACAAAAATTTGGTGCAAATTTTTGGACATGATTGTAGTGTTAATTCTATTAATTCTTTGAATTGTTGGAATGTGAGTTGGATTAATTGAATTATCATGGAGAAATTGTGAATTTTTGTTGATAAATTGGTGAATAATTGTTGGTTGTGAATTCAAATTTGTTTTTAGTGCTTAATTGTTAAATTTGATGATAATTGTTGTGAAAAATGACAAGAGGCGTTTATGGGAGTGCTAAGATAAGAGAAACTCATCTAGATGAGTGCGTTCGAGGAAAAGAAGAAGCCCAAAAGACAAGTAGGTGAGACCGGAAGAGCTAGGGATGATGATAATGAAGAAGCTCAATCCAGTGATGCAGAAGATGGTCAAGAGGAGATGGAACAAGACAGTTGAGCAATCAGCTGCAAATGATAGGGATTACTTGGGATTCAAGCATTTGAAGGACTTTGAGAAATATGGAAAATTTCTCTTATTTGTCATTATTTAGAACTTTTATCTTTAATTACTTTTATCTTTAGTATTTTAGTTTGGAAAGTCTAGGTTGTAGAGTAGACTGGTTAATGGCCTTAGGCTGATGCCAAGTAAATATCTTTTTGGTACTTCATGGATTAGATCATTGTGAGAATTGTTTTGTTAAATACATGGTGTGGCTCGTGCTCATCTTCATTGGGAAAATGTTACTAGAGTGGCTAAGGGCCTTAAGCTGATGCCAAGTTTGCATTTGTGATAAGTTGATTTGAACATTGACTTTATTAGAGTCGAGATCGCGATCTCAAAGTGTTACACTAGGCAAAAATCGATTTCCAAGAGTTGTTGGCTGAAAGTGTACAAAATTTCCCTTACAACTTAACCCTCAGCGAGTCGAGCTCGCGATATGGAAAATTCGAGATCGTGATCTCAAATTTTCCATATCGCGATCTCGACTCGTTGAGGGTTAAGTTGTAAGGGTAATTTTGTAAACTTTGAGCCAACAACTCCTGATTTTTGCCTTGTGTAACACTACACTATTTAAGCTGCTCAAAAATAGGAAGTGCAAGCAAGTAGGATTAGAATTAGATAGTTAGTAGATTTTAGGATAGTTTAGGATATCTTGAACCCCAAGTTTTCTTCTTTAATAGAAATTTCTCTTTAATTGTCTCTTAGATTTACGTTAAATTTCTTGTCAAGTTCAAATTTTGATTAGATAATCGTAGTGGGTTAATCGCAAGCTTCGCGTAGATATAATTTTTACTTGGTTTTTAGTCTAATTTAGTAAGAATTTCTTTGCTTGCAATCTAGGGTTTCTTACGAAAATTAGGGTTCTTGATAATTTCTTTCTTTTTATTTAAAAATTCTCAATTTCTTGCATTAATTTCTAGTTAATTCCTAGTGGACTTTCTCTATTTTTATCAAAAATCCAAAAATACTTAGATTTCAAATTTAACTCTTTCCAATTTCTAGTTTAGAAATGGGTGCTTTTAGTCTTCCTTTTTTATTTGTAGTCCTTTTAATGAAATTTTCTTGCTTTTAATTTAAGTCTTAATTTGTTTAATTTAGGTTAGAATTAAGTGCTTTCCTTTACATGCTCCAATATACCTTCTGTGTACTAAGAGAAAAGGATCTAGGGTGGTTATTTTCGCTTACTTGCTTTTAGTTTATCCAGGTTAAAATTAAGTTTTTATCGCTTTCATTTCCAAGCCGTGGTATTTATTAAAATAGTTTCATCATCCATTGTTTGATGTTATCTTAACTACACAAATATCTGTAAATCTTGTTAATTGCCTTCCAACAATCCTTGTGGGACGATACCCACTCATCCTATACCACTCCTATCAACTCCGTATACTTGCGGAAGTTAGGTAGAGTAAAGTGAATTAGTGTGGTTAATTATTGCTTGTTTGTCCTTTCAAAGTTGAATTCTACCTAAAGAAGAAATCAAGTTTTTGGCGCCATTACCGAGGATTGTCTTCGGTTTTTGGCAATATCTAGCGCTTTACAAGTTGTGTAGATTAAGCACTTTAGTTTAGTTTAGTTTAGTTTAGTTGTTAATTTTGTGAATTTTTATGTTTGTTGGATATCTTGTGGAATTGACTTGGAATTTCAATTCACTATTTGCCTTGGTTGTGTTTTAGTGCATGGTACGAGGTAATCAAGGGTCATTCATTTGCTTAGACAAGGAAAGGGAAAAAGAGCTAAAAGAACTTAGAAGATTGAGAAGGGTAGAACAAAAACAAGAAAGAATCACAATAGCAAATGCTAATGTCTCTTCAAGGGAATTTGAACATGGAAAACGATGAACATGAGGTTGTTGGAAATAATGGGATTGGTGGCTATTTACGGGAATGGAAATGGCATAAATGGGAAGGGAAGGCCATTGAGGGAATACGCTTTGCCTAATTTTGATGGGGCAAACTCAAGCACTGCACGGATGCCCGTGCAAGCCAACAATTTTGAAATTAAACCTGCCTTATTCCAAATGCTCCAAGCCCATGCCATGTTTGGGGGTGGACCTAATGAACACCCTTACACACACCTCATTAATTTTGAAGAAGTCTTGGACACATTCAAGTTTAATGGAGTACCCCCGGATTGTGTGCAGATGAGGATGTTTCCTTTTTCTCTTCGTGATAGGGAAAAGTCATGGTTGCAATCCCATGCCCAAGGAACATTCACCACTTGCAACCAACTTGCGAAAGAGTTCTCGGCGAAATACTTTCCACCCACAAGAATTGCTAAATTAAGGAATGAAATTACATCATTCAGACAAGATATTGGTGAAAGCCAAGGGGAAGCTTGGGACACATTCAAAGAGTTGCTAATAAAATTTCCTCATCACGCCATGTCCCTTGTGGCTTCAAATCCAAACCTTTTATAATGGTTTACTTCAAGAGACAAAATCCATAGTAGATGCCTCCGCCGATGGTTCTATATCATATAAGACTCTTGAAGAAGCTCAAGAGTTGTTAAATAGGATGGCATACAACCACTACTATCATGGACCGATAACTCCACCGGTGGTTCAACACCAAGCTAATCAAACCAATGCAAATAGTGGAGCATTGAATCTAAACATGCAAGATGCCCTTTTGGCACAACAAAGCATGTTCATGAGTGTGATGAACAACATGGCAAAGGCGTTGGAGAATCTAGGGAAACCTAGTAGTGTAAATGCTATGACTTCTTCTCCAACTCAACCAAGCATGACATGTGATTTTTGTGGAGACGGCCACGCCAATGGACAATGTGAGATGCCGCATGGATCCCTTGAGCAAATCAATTATGTGGCTAATCAACCATCATTTCCAAGGAACCAATCCGGAGCTTATGGGAGCACATACAATCCTATTCTTGGAGGAATCATCCAAATTTCTCATGGAGTAACACTAACATGTGCTCCATAAGCTCCTCCAAGGTGTATAAGAAAATGCATAGCATATGGAAGCCCTGAATTCCTCATTTAGACCTTATCAACCGCCACATCAAAGAAATTTCCAACCCAACTCATATCAAACTTTCCCCAATCCTTCATTTCAAAACCAACAACAAAGACCTCCTTTCCATTATGCAAATTCTTCCTAACCCATGTATCAAGATCAATATGCTCCAAGAGAGAATTTGGGTGAAGAAGTTTGGAAAAGAGAGGCTGAGTACTTGATAAGAGAGTTGGATAGGAAAAATAAAGAGCATAATAGAGATTATGAGAATTTGAAGGCTTCAACAAGGAATTTGGAGATTCAATTGGGGCAATTGGAAAGGTTGAATAATGACAAACCTATTAGGGCATTTCCAATTGATACTATTCCAAACCCCAAGGAGCGTTGCAATGCCATAACCCTAAGGCAGTGGAAAAGAATTGGTTGAATCTAAGGAGAAGAAAAAGGTGGAGGAAGGAAGCAAGGAACAAAAGTCCAAGGTAGTTGAGAATGAAAGGGAAAGTGGTTGATGATGAAGCCAAGAAGGAACAAAAGAATGAGATCAAGGTATCCAAGAAGAAGCATGTGGATGAACCTTTGAAGATAGATCCATCAAGAAAAGTGCCATTCTCTCAATGACTCATTGATCCAAGAACTGAGAAAAAAGACAAGCAATTCAACCATTTCTTGGATATGTTGAAAAAGATTAATGTCAACATTCCTTTGAATGATGTCCTCACCAAGATGCCCAACTATGCTCATTTCATGAAGGATCTTTTGGCAAGGAAGCGAAAGTGGGATGATGATGAGAAAGTATGTCTTGATGCCCAATGTAGTGCCATTGTTCAAAGGCGGTTGCCCCCTAAACTCAAGGATCTCGGTAGTTTCAAGATACCGGTGAATGTTGGAGGAACAACATGGCATCGATCACTCTAGTTTTGTGATTTAGGGGCAAGCATAAATATCATGACAAAAGCCATCTATGACAAATTAGGGATCAACAATGTCAAGTCAACTAATATCACACTCCAATTGGTGGATTTATTGGAGAGGAAACCATATCGCTTGTGGAGGATGTGCTTCTACAAGTTGAAAAGTTGGTATTTCCCGTTGATTTCTTTGTGCTAGATATGGATGAAGAGAGTGAGATTCCATTGATTCACCTTTTAGGCCTTTCTTGTTGACCACTCATGCATTAATTCATGTCAATGAAGGAAAGTTGGTCTTACGAGTTGAAAATGAATCAATTGAATTTGATGTGTTTGAGTATAATGACAATATTCTCATTGTTGAAGAGAAATGTGCTAACCAATCTCTTAATTCTTTCCTTGCTAGGTCAAATGAAGAGCAAAATGAAGTTAACCAAGGTAATTCGCTCAAGCAAGTGTTGGAAATAAAAGAATATTCGAGAAATGAATTGAAAGAAAAATCACCCGATAAGGGATGTGTGTAGATGAAGGATGAAGGGGGTTTTGCAAAGAATAAGCAAAATTGTGATGGCAAGAAATTGAGAAGGCACGGAAAGAAAAGAAAATGGTTTGAGAAACAATTGGAGATGTTAATTAGGGAACTAGCGATGGCTAAGGCTAAGAAAGAAAGGACTTGTGCAAGGAAACCCCAAAAATCAAGCTTTAATCATGAAGAAAAAGGGAATCAAACTTTTTTCGTGGAAACCAAAAAGGAGGGTCAATCATCCACAATTACTTGTAATGAAGTCCATGCCATAGTCAAGCTAGTGAATATAAAAGATCGCTTCTTGGGAGGCAACCCAAGTCTTTAATTTCGTTGTTATTGCTTTCTTATGGTGTGATTTTTAATTGGCTTAATGTTGAGTAAATTTGTGAAACCCAGTATTTTAATAGCCTTGTTCTTTGATTTTAATTGGTTTAAAATGTTTTTCATATTATTTTTAGTCATAAGGTACTTCAACTTATTCGTTCTTCAATTCGGCAAATTTTTCGATTTACGCGATTTCGGTACCGCGGGTAAACGGGTCAAAAATTAGACAAAATGTAATTAGTGCATTGTGGTGTGTGAGTGTTGTTTGATGACTGATTTATAATGTTAATTTAGTAGCAAAAATTAGTTTTTGGGTCAAATAGTCAACTTGGAGACTATTTGGTCAATGGGGTACTATTTGGTCAACCTTGGAATTTCTTTTTAAGTCTTCTTCTTGTTTTTTTCTTCCTCATTTTCTTCCAGCAGCAGCCGAACTCCTCTCCAAGATGTGTATAAGAGAAGCTGACTGGAGCTTTCAAGTAGGAATCACTTGGAAGCTAAGATTTTATGTATTTTAGCATTTATGGCTTATGGGCTTTATGATTTAAGCTTTAATTTCAAGTTTTGTAGGATTATTTATGGCTGAGAAAACCCTCTTTGCAGCCTTATAAGTTGTGATTTATGTATGTTATGGGTTGTTTTTAGTGTTTTGGAGGTTGGGAAGTGATTCTTCAGGGGGTTGATTTTTAACAACTTTCCATGGTTAGATTACAAATTTTAAGATTATGAGTTAGGGTTTTGTCTTCCATATGAGCCTAGAATGTTATGCTATGAATGCTTATGTCTATGCTTGTAATGATGTTTTAAGAGTGTTTTAAGGTTAGTTTGGATAGGAATTTAGACTTGAAACCAAGTGGAATTGATTTCCCTTCATTTTGTAAGTAAGCGGAAGTTTGGCGCAACTAGGATAATTTGGATAATTGGTTATGTTTGAAGGGTCTTTAATGATCTTTTGATGGTTTTAGGTGTTTTCCTTGGTAGTGGGATGCTAAGACTTCATAGTTTCATCCCTGCTATTGCATCGGTGAATCTTTCCAAGATGCATTGGTTGATTGAATATGTTGTCTTGAGTTGGGTTGTAACCAAGGTCCCTTGAATACCTTGGAAATGGATTTTGTTGGTTGGTTGAATATGTTGTTTTGAGAACTACCTTTCCCTCTTGTAGGTCAATGCATACCACTACCAAGGTTATTTTATTAGAGCATGTATCTTATCATTATCTAGATGTGTATAAGAGACAGGGTTCCAAAGCTTTCTCTTAGAAATACCTAATTGCTCCTATATCTTAGGTAATTGGATTCAATGATTAATAAGCGTTTTGACTGGGGTTTTAGCTTGTCGAAGTTGGTCAGAATTTGTGAATAGGTCATTTTTGACCAAAGAGCTTTTGGTGTCGTTTTCTATCGTTTCGCGTCGTTTTCGCTTCCCTAGTCATTCTTTAACTTCTACATCTCTTCTAAGAGTCCTCTAATATCTGTTTTAGGTACCACTCCACCTACCGCGGCGATCGCGTTACGTGATTTTGTGCAGATGTGTATAAGAGACAGGATCTAGTAATCTACCACACCTACTAGTCTGAATTAGGCTTGGAATTAAGTTTGGAACTCTTTTAAAATGTGTATGATGTTTGGAACTGCACTTTTACCAAGTTTTGGAATTATTATATATGAAATCGGGACCAAGCTACACACTTTTATGTTAATCAATTGATATATTTGCAAACTCTTTTGATATGAAAGAATTTTATGACTGTTTTGGCTCATAGGTCTAAATCATATATAATTTTGGATGTATTTGGAAATGTTTGATTTGGGGTGCACCGGACAAGATAGTGATCCATGGGACGCCATGGTGACTTGTGAATGTTATGAACTCTCTGATACGGGGTCTTGTGATGGGATAACTTGACCTCCCGGTCAGACTAGTAGGTGTGGTAGATTACTAGATCCGACCGGGACCTATCTAGCCATAACTTATCCCATTCACAAATGTTATTATCAAATGTTTTCTTTTATACACATCTAGATGTGTATAAGAGACAGCGTCCGGGGAGTTTGTGAGAACCTGTCTCTTATACACATCTAGATGTGTATAAGAGACAGGTCCAAAACGTGATTCTCCACCGCGTTAGCAGCTTTTAGATTTTCCCCAGACTCCACATTACTGGTAGGACTCTGCGGATAATCTTCCAAGCTTCTCTTTTGTTTGGAGAGGGGTAGTGTATTAGATAAGTTTTGTATTGATGAACTTTATTTTTCGTTGTAGCATCTTTTGTACTAAAAAGGAATTTTGTAATTCGTATTTTTGTGTAAAATGAAATATTTGGTTTTATAGTTGAGAAATGGCTTGATGGTTCTATTACATTACGGTTAAGTTTGTTGCTCTGTTCGTTTGTGCCTTGCGCTTTGGTCCGGTGTACCATTAGCGCGGCGTGTTACTATCCCGTTTTTGGGGCGTGACAAAATTGGTTTGAATTAGGATAGAATTTTTGTTTTAAAAAAAAATTGAGTTTTTGAGTTGAATAAATGGTGCAAAAGAATGAGTGAAAATTGTCATCCTAACTTGTGAATTGTGTGTTTGTAGGTTGTTCTACAAATTAATCAAAATGAAGAAGAATTGAGCAATCTTGACTAAGTGTAAAAATTACACTTTGCAGAAGTTTCTCGGTCTCAAGTCCAAACCTCTCTCAAAGGCAATTTGTCATGCCGAGTCGAGATCGCGATCTCAATTTTGGTATAACAATCTCAACTCAATCGCGATCTCGATCAATCGAGATCCCGATACCAAAATCGAGATCACGATCTCGATATCAGGGCAGATCACGATCTGGAAACTGAGATCGCAATCTCGAATTGTTGGAACGTTTACTTATGCAGTATTGGAGGAGAGGAGTTCTCAAAATTTTCCAATCTTCTTTTCTTTAAAAAAAAATATTATTTATTAAAAAATCATTTCAAACCATGACCAACTTTAATTTTTAGTCTTTTGATTTGGAGTAGTTTAAAAATCATTTTAGAAATTGGGCTAATGGCCTTAAGCTGATGCCAAGTAGCTAATTATTTAGATGCCTCATGGATTGAATCTTTGTGGAATTTCTTGCTAGATACTTGGTGTAGCTTTGGTCATGATTATTGTCAAATCTAGATGCATGTATAAGGGCCCTAAGCTGATGCCATCTCTGCATTTGTTGATGGATTGAATTGGATATTGATTTTTATGGAGCTTGAATTGTGAGATGCATGGCACAGTTTACTACTCTTAGCATTTCTACTCAATTTTAGTTCTTGGTTAAAATTATATTATGATTTGAGTAGTTTTTGTTATTTTTGGGTATGTCCTTATGTTTAATTTTGGGTGAGTGAAAGGATGATTTATTCATCAATTGGAATAAAAGAGATAAGTTTGGGGGTGTTTATTTCTTTGTGTTGGGAATGGTTATTTTATACATATTGTTGCCACTTGATGTTTAATGGATGGAAAATTGATCAATTAGGTACTCAATGATGATAAATTTTGATATTCAGTGCTTTATGATTGAAGTGTATGATTGATTCATTTCAAGAATTTTGTGTCAGTGAGTAGTTCGTTTGCAACATAAAGAATTCATAAACATGGCATCACTATTTTTTGAAAAGAAGTGTTAAAATTTTAGGAAAATTTATTTGAAGTGTTGTTTATGATCAAATCACTTATATTATTTTGTTGATGAACTATCTTTTGGAAAGAAATTAGTTAAAAGAAGTAGAAGGAATTTTGGGACATTTCGTGTGTTTGCATAGGGAATCTTCTTCTAACTTGTGAATAATAGGTATTCGAGATTAATTTTAGGTACATTTCACTCATTTTCCTTGGTTTAGGACTGATTAAAAATAATAATTAAAAAAAGAAAGAGAAAAAAAAATTAGGAACAAGGCGAGTACGAGATTCCGACATATACCTATGTTGTTTCTCCGAAATAAGCCAGTAGAGTAGTAATAAGGCGAGTACAGGATTCCGACATGTACCCATGTTGTTTCTCCGAATTAAGCTATTAGGAATTGCATTTTAATATACCAATAAGTTAAGGAGTAAACGTTTGTAATACTTATCATTAATCTCATATTACTTATTCCTTGTTAGAGGTCTAGTCCCGAAATGTGTGACATTTGCATTTAAGTTGATTCCTAATTGAACTTCTATTTTCATGATGCCTAGTCGAGACATTTGACTAACTTCATAATATTTGTGATTTGAGAAGTAATGATGTTTTAAATGGAATGAACTAAAACTTTTGGTAACTCTTTTTGAGCATGGCAATGCTTGATGATGTGAAATCTTGTGTAGTGAATGAATGTGTGCTTCTATGAAGAACAAAATTTCAATTTTGGATTGATTCACTCAGATACATCACATATCATATAGTATTGAACGTTTCTTGAGAGACTTCTTAATTGTTCTAAGTACATCCATGATTCATCAAGTGTCACGTCAACTTTGGAGGTGTTTATATGAATTTGAGTGTTAATAGGCTTCTTTTAATTTTAATCTTTGTTTTGCTCGGGACTAGCAAGACGCTAAGTTTGGGGGTGTGATAACTCCAGTAAACTAGAGTTATTTTCCTCTGAAATATAGCATTTTGATAGTTTAAATCCCAAAATTTGGGTAAGTAATTGAAGAATTTAGTTAATTTCTTTCATATGTGTTTGTATTTCCGTTCTTGATTAAATATGATAAGTTTTTATTAAATTTCTAGCTTAATTAATTGCTTAATGGTGTTAATATTATGCAGGTCAAAAATTAGATGTTGGAAGCTGGAATGCACAAAGCTCAAAGGACCAAATTGCAATAATGGAAGAAATGAAGAATGTTGGGAAGAGAGTCGAGATCGCGATCTCAAACTTTCCATATCGCGATCTCGACTCGGGAAAATGTCTTAAACATATTAGAGTCGAGATCACGATCCCAAATTTTCCATATCGCGATCTCTACTCACTGAGGATTAAGTTGTAAGGGCACATTTTGTAAACTTTCAGCCAACAACTCCTTATTTTTGCCTTGTGTAACACTACAATATTTAAGCCACTTAAAAATAGGAAGTGGAAGTAGGTAGGATTAGAATTAGATAGTTAGTATTTTAGGATAGTTTAGGATATCTTGAACCCCAAGTTTTCTCCTTTAATAGAAAGTTCTCTTTAATTGTCTCTTAGATCTACTTTTAATTTCTTGTCAAGTTCGAAATTTGATTAGATAATCGTAGTGGGCTAATTCCAAGCTTCGCGTAGACATAATTTTTGCTTACTTTCTTCTCTAATTTAGTGAGAATTTCTTTGCTTACAATCTAGGGTTTCTTAGGAAAATTAGGGTTCTTGAAAATTTCTAGCTTTTTATTTAAGAATTCTCAATTTCTTGAATTAATTTCTAGTACTAGTGGGCTTTCTCTATTTTTATCAAAAATCCAAAAAACTCTAGAATTGGTCAAGTTTAACTCAACCAAAATCTAATTTAGAAATGACATCTTTTAGTCTTCAAGGTTTCTTATTTGTATCCTTTTAACTGGGTAATTTGCTTGCTTTTAATTTAAGTCTTAATTTGGTTAATTTAGGTTAGAATTAAGTGCTTTCCTTTACTTGCTTTTACTAAAATAAGATTAACTAGTTTCTTACTATCGTAATTGGTTATTTTCACATACTTGCTTTTAGTTAATCTAGCTTAAAATTAAGTTTCTAATACTTTCATTTAATTATGGTTTTTATTAGAATAGTTTCATCATCCATTTTTTGAGTTTGCTTAACTACACAAATATCCGTAAATCTTGGTAATTGCCTTCCAACAATCCTTGTGGTTTAGGTATAGTATAGTGAATTAGTATGGTTAATTATTGCTTGTATGTCCTTTCAAAGTTGAATTCTACCTAACGAAGCAATCATATAACTCTAGTAAACTAGAGTTATTTTACTCTAAATCCTACCTATTTGTTGAAACGTAAAATTTCTAATCTTAGTTAATTAATGGTAGATTTTAGTATTCCAATTAAATTATGTAACTTATATTTTAATTCTTGCTAAATATCATATGTTTGGATTAGAATTTTAGTTAAAGTGATTACTTGGTTTAATATTATGCAAGTCTAGAATTAGAGGTTGGAAGCTGGAATGGAAAAAGTGCGAGGACCAAAAGGCAATTGCAAAAGAATTGTCCAAACCACGATATGGACATAGAATTAGACTAATGCAATTGCAGGTCCAAATCGCGATTTGGAAATTCCATATCGCAATATTGACTCACTTTCAGCACAAGTAGTAAAGGCAAATTTGTAATATTCCAGCAGCCAATTTGTAATATTCCAGCAGCCAATTCCTAATTTTGCACTGTGTAATACTCAACCATTTAAGGTACTTTAGATGAATAATAGTACACAAAATAGATAGAGTAGTTAGTAGTTTTAGATTAGCTTAGAGTAGAATAGAATTGCTTGACGCTCAAGTTTTATTTTAATACAAGTCTTCTTTAATTATTCTTTAGATCTAGTTCAGGCGTTTAATCCTTGCAATTTTAAATTTTGATTATTTAGTTTTAGTGGGTTAATCATTAGCTTCAAGTTGACATAATTTTTACTTGCTTTCTAGTTTAAATTCGTAAAAATTTCTTTGCTTTCATTTCAATCTCTCTTAGAGAAATTAGGGTTCTTGTTAATTTAGTGCTTTCTAGTTAAAAATTTTCAAATCCTTGCATTAATTTCTAGTTAATTTTTACTGGGCTTTCTTTATTAATGTCAAAATTCCAAAATGTTTAGATTTTAAGTTTAGCTCTTCACAATTTCTAGCTTAGAAATGGTACTTTCTTGCTTTATAACATTTCTTATATTCTCTTCAGTTCGGTTAACTTCTTGCTCTTTAATTCTAATCCTATTTTAGTTAAATTATAATAGAATTAAGTGCTTTTATTTACTTGCTTCTATTAGAATAGATTAAATAGTTTCTCAATTTCATAGTTGATTAGTTCTATTTAATTGCTTCAGTAGATAATTCAATTTAAATTAGTTGATTTTAATTGCTTAAGTTTAATTATGGTTTTAATTAGTGTAGTTTCACCTCCTACTATTTGAATTGCTTAACTATACAAAGATTCATAAATCTCGGTACTTGCTTGTCAAATAATCTTCGTGGGAACGATAGCCAGCCGTCCTATACTACTACCAACTTCAAATACTTGTGGAAGTGAGATAGAGTGTAGTGATTTTTTGAGGTTTTATTATTACTTGTTTGCTTTAATTTGACCACAACCTAAGGGCTTGACACTTACCCTGTGTAGAGACCATACGATATTTGCTCTAATACCAACTGTAATATCCTGGGCCTAGGTTGGCCTATAACATTTTGAACGGAAACAACGGGTTCAAAATGGTTATGTCAAGTTATTGTATCCTATGACCCAATGTGATATAAAGAATATAATATCCCTTGGCACGATCGATGTGGGACAGGGCGTCACACAATAGCTTTCTTATGTTCCTTAAAAAATCTTAGCAATCTTTTTTCTTGATATGATAACTCTAGAAAATTGAGGTATTTTACATATAAATATCATGCAATTTTGACAATGTTAATCTCATTTTAAATGCTTTTATGTGTATTTACTTGAATTTCATGTTTAGTAGTGTTTTTAGTAGTCATAGAGTAATAGATGGTATTTCGGTGTATTTGTGCACTAAAATATACTTAATTGAAATCAATTGATTTAAGTACATTTTAACTTAGTGAATTGTAGTGTATTTTGTAGGGATTAATTGGAATTAGGCAGCAATTTAAAGAATGAAAGAGGCCAAGGACTAAAGATACAATTAACAATCACTTGGAGACCAAAATCCAAGGCTGCAGGAGTTCAGTAACAACTATCACCAGAATCAATGAAGAAATAGCATGATCGTGGTTGCTAGCCATTCATTCTTTAGAGTTTAAACATCACAGTCACCAGATTATAGAAGAAAAACTTGTCACTGCGGTCTCCAAGTCGAGGAAGACCCTAGTCAACCCAAGCTAGTGACTGAGCCAACCAATTCTAAGAAGGAAAATTGGTGACTGTTGTCCAAAAAGCAAAGTCAACAAATTGAATGCTAGATTTTTGAAATAACCCTAAAATGTACCCCGAAAACACATAGTAGTAGTTGTATCTAAGAGATAGGAGTAGTCTTATCTAAAGAGTACTGTACTTTTTAGCTCCTATGTTTATTCTCAGGTTGAACACTAAGAGCTTTCAATTTAATCTAGTAAAGATCCATTATTTTCTTACAAGCTTTCATCTTTCTAGTTTGAATTTAGTGGCCTTTATTTTCGTTTCAAATTGATATAATATTTGCCTATTTTCCTTTAAATTTCTTACATTTTAAGTACTTAGAATTCTAGCCTCTCTAGATAAAGTTCCTAAAATTCTTGTTTTTTGCATCTAATCTTAGTCAAAAATTTAATTTCTTGCTTTTACCAATTATATATTAGTAGGTTTCCATTTTTTAAAAATTCCTTTTAAATTAAAAACCCTTAACCTTCAATTCTATATTTACAATACCACTTCAAACAATATCCAGATTTTGTGAAAAATGCAAATTTCTCAATTCTCTATTATATTCAATGATTCCTTAACTAGTTAGTCTTAATGAATGCTATCAAGTTTTCTTAGTTTAGTTGTTACTTGCACTTCTACATAATTTAGTTTCCTCAGTATAATTTTTTTTTAGTTAGCTAACAACTGGAATTTTGGTAAGGCCGCTACTCCAAATTTTTAAAAAAAATAAAGATTGAAATACAAGAAGAGGGGACTGTTGGCCCCAAAAGCAACCTAAGAGGGGGGTGAATTAGGTTGTCTATAAAAACAAACCTCTTGTAGTGCTTAATGATAATAAAACTTTATGCAACAAATGAATACTTAAGCACAAATGATCAAAGATAACTATTTAGCAATCAAAGCTTAAAGAACAAGTAAAAGATTGAGATAAAGAATATCAAACCAAACTCCCAAGCTTCTCAAGCTTGGAGTACATCCACTAGTAGTGCCTCTTCAAAGAATGTGAGGCAATAACCTTCTTGTACACAAAGTAGGCTCACCCTTGCACCAACTAAGTTCCTCTAGTTGAGCCAAAGGGTTTTACACTACAACCTCACTTTTGTACACTTGTTATTCCTCCACTCTTACACTTGAAGATCACTCACTAGTCTATTCTTGCTCACACTAATTCCCACTAGTTGAGCCAAGAAAGCTATACTACTCAAACCAATACAACCCACAATATTTTAGCCTATTTCTCCTCAAATAGCTCTTACAAGTGTTTGTAAGAATGTAGTATTGAGGATATTAAATCTAGATAGTGTATAAGAGACAGTCTTACGAGGAACTTAACTTCGAGTGTTGAAGTGTCAATATAGAGTCCGAACATAGTCCGTACAAAGCAACTAGAAATTGGAAACTATCGGACGCTGTTCTTCGTATAGACATGTAGATGTGTACAAGAGACGCATACCATCGTTATTTTAAGCTTTTGAGGTTGTTTTTGTTCGGACGATCATTTGCGTCCGAACCTCCCTGTTTTTCTGCACACTTGTTATCAAACTATTAGTATGATTTGTTCATCATCAAAACATGATTAATATAACTGGGGTTCAACAATCTCCCCCTTTTTGATGATGACAAATCAATTGGACAATTCAAAAAACAACCATAAAATATGAAGTACTATACAAGAGAATTTGTCCATTATTTCTCCCCCTTTGGCATTATCAAAACATAAGAAAAAATAATGCAGTTAAAGCTCCCCCTAAGTTTATTCTCCCCCTTAAAAGATGAATAAAATGAGGACACGGAGAGAGAGTGAATTCATGCAAAGAATTATGATCAATTGCACTTATGATCAAAACAATTTTCGCTTATTCTTTACTAAAAAGCATCATCAAAACAATGAAGCATGTGAGACAGCAATTTCTTGTAAAAAACAGATTCATTTTTAAAAAATGCTCCCCCTTTCTTTTCCAAGTAGTGATATTTATAGACAAAATTTTGGGGATACAAGTATCCTAGCATTCTAAACACATTTGACCATATAGATGAGTAATATTCAAGAGAACATAGTTCAACTTGATAAATGAACGCACAAAACTTTAGATGTTACCCATTTCAATATGATCTTAGCTCATATGCCTTGAGCACCCTTCATAGATGATCTATCTTGAATTCCTTGGTGCTTTCCAAGCATACCTACATACAAAGTTAAGCAACAACTTTTGGTACCCAAACTTTCTTGGGTCCAATTGGATTAGTAACATGCTTAATCACCCAAATAGAATTTATTCCTAATTTTTCATTTCTTTTAACATAACAATTTTTCTTTATATGGCCGTGTTGATGACAATAATTACAAATAATGTTCTTATTGCCATTCAAAGAAGATTTAGATTTTACAAAGCACAAATCATTTTCACTAAAGGTGATAAAATTTTTGTTCAAAAATATATTTCTAGTTCTTTTCTTTTCAAAAACATTTTCTTTCTTTGTTTTCAAAGTAACATCAAGATCATCTAATCTCTTCTTCAATGAAGCTTGTTCTTCCATGATCTTGGTTTTTCCAACAAATTTTTCTTTCAAAACATCATTTTCTTTTGTCAAAGAATTATTTTTATGCACAAGTTTTGAGTTGGCACTCAATAAAGTATTAACTTTAATTTTTAACTCTTTGTTCTTAGCATATGATTCTTTCAAACATTCATGCATTTTAAAAATAAATGATTCAACATCATCATCATCATTATTGCATGAATCATTACAAGAATCACAACTAGATTTTTGTCTCTTATACACATCTAGATGTGTATAAGAGACAGCCACTTGAGCCTTCTTGGGTTGATTCTTATAAGAACATGGTCCATCCGATAAGCAATCATTAGTCTCAAACATTATTGTAATACAAGGAATGTTGAAGTGTATTTAAAATAAAGGTTTCTCCTAAGGAATGGGAACCTAAATCCATTGCCATAGAAGAGTCTTTTTCCGCTTGCCTCCTCATCTTGTAGCTTGTATTTCAACTTCAATTCAAATGAGGTTAGAGAATTGATCAATGAATCAATAGGCAAAGAATTTAAATTTTTAGACTCTTCTATGGCAATGGATTTAGGTTCCCATTCCTTAGGTAAAGCATTCAAAAATTTTCTATTCTTTTCACCCATGGAATATTCTTTACCCAAACCTTCCAAATCCTTTACCATATCATGGAACCTACAATACATCTTGTCAATGTTCTCATGAGGTTCCATTTTGAAGGATTCATATTTAGCCACAAGAAGTGACTTCTTTTGCTCTCTAATATCTTCACTTCCTTCATGGATTTCTTTCAATTTGTCCCATATCTCCTTGGCCGATATGCAACCTTTTACTTTAGAAAACTCATCTGCATCCAAAGCATTATACAAAATATTAATAGCTGAGCTTAGCATTTAAAGATAAATTTATTTTATCTTGTGCATTTAACTCAAATCTGGTTTTAGGCCTTAATCTATGAGTATTTTCATCAAAAATATTTGCCTCAATAGGACCTTCATAAATAATATACCATAATTCAATATTAATAGATTAACAAGTGTACAAACTGTGTCTTAGAGACATTTATCTCATCATTTACTAGGTTCTTTAGAGCTAGTGATAGAATACAGTTCTAAAAACAGAGTATTAGAGGTTGCCATGATCTTTACTCTAATGCAATTTAAGCAAAAATAAAGAGACCAATGCTCTGATACCAATTGTTGGCCCCAAAAGCAACCTAAGAGGGGGGTGAATTAGGTTGTCTATAAAAACAAACCTCTTGTAGTGCTTAATGATAATAAAACTTTATGCAACAAATGAATACTTAAGCACAAATGATCAAAGATAACTATTTAGCAATCAAAGCTTAAAGAACAAGTAAAAGATTGAGATAAAGAATATCAAACCAAACATTATCCCAAGCTTCTCAAGCTTGGAGTACATCCACTAGTAGTGCCTCTTCAAAGAATGTGAGGCAATAACCTTCTTGTACACAAAGTAGGCTCACCCTTGCACCAACTAAGTTCCTCTAGTTGAGCCAAAGGGTTTTACACTACAACCTCACTTTTGTACACTTGTTATTCCTCCACTCTTACACTTGAAGATCACTCACTAGTCTATTCTTGCTCACACTAATTCCCACTAGTTGAGCCAAGAAAGCTATACTACTCAAACCAATACAACCCACAATATTTTAGCCTATTTCTCCTCAAATAGCTCTTACAAGTGTTTGTATTGAATGTAGTCTTTTCTATATTAAATCAGACCTAGGGGTATTTATAGTTGCCAAATATCTGCTTTCAACAACTTCCCAACGGCTATTTTCTGTCTACTGGAAAACTAGCCGTTGGACCTTTCGGACGGCCGATGCAGCAAGAGTGCGTCTGAACAAACTAGCCGTTGGACCGTTCGGACGGCCGTGCCGCTGCTGAACCTTGCGTCCGACACTGCGTCCGTTCTCTGAGGGTATCCGTTCGGACGTCCGAGGGTGCGTCCGAACATGCGTCCGAACATGCGTCCGATCGAAGCAAAGTCTACTGGAATATTATCGGATGCTGTTCTTCGTCCGAGACTTGCTTCAAATTCTTTGTGTCGGACGATTACCATCGTCCGAAGCTCTTGAGGTTGTTTTTGTTCGGACGATCATTTGCGTCCGAACCTCCTTGTTTTTCTGCACACTTGTTATCAAACTATTAGTATGATTTGTTCATCATCAAAACATGATTAACATAACTGGGGTTCAACAGGGACTAGGTCAACACCTCCTGTAAAAAAAACATGAGTAGACTACAAGCAGAGACATTCACTACTTCTTCCTAATACTAGGGAAACCAATTTCATCTAGTCGAAGAACTCCAGTCAAACTTGGTGGGATGTTTGAAGAGGAGAAAGTAACATCCAAAAAAGTCCCATTTTAGCTAAAGCGTCTGCAACCCCACTTGCTTCTCTGAGGCATGTCGCATTTAGAAGCACCCTTGAATTAACAAACAAGTGGATGATATTACATATTAATGCATCAATAGACTAAGCTACCTTAGTTTACCTATCACCATGTTATACAGAATCAAAGAATCCAGTTCTATAACCAAATCCCTGAAATCCCGAGAAATGGCTAACCAGATGTCACGAAGATGAGCTTTTGCCTCCGTTTCAAGACTTGTACATAACCCAACGATCGAAAGAAACCAACCTTAACTAGGCCATCAGAATCACTTATAATTCCCCCACAACTCGCCTGCCTGGATTATGTAAGAAGGGGCCATTAAAATTTAATTTGAGAAATCTGACACTTGGATTGTTCGACACAATTAGCAAGAATGTAGGTCTCCTCTTATGTGTTGTACGAAGAGGAAAATCTACAAGCACTGACTGGAACCCCTTCACAATGCTGGAATTAATTAGACCAACCACCAGGAAATGGATTGTGGATGAAACCGATTGGATACTGATACCTTATTGTGACAATTCGTTGTATGCCAGTGACAAGTTCTAGCAAATCAACATGGGAATGAGGTCTAAAAGCTCTTTATCTTCCTTATTTTTTGAACTTAACCACCAAGAATACAAAGTATGAGACAATGATCTATTCTCGAAGAAAGGCACTTCAAATTTTACATATGAGACAATGAACTATTCTCGAAGAAAGGCACTTCAAATTTTACACCAAAGAAATGCCAAATAGATGAAGCTCTTAAGTCAACCACCAAACTAGTGCTCCATATTATCAACATTGTCAAAGGATGGGCAGTTGGATGGTAAGCAAAAGTCGAATCCCATGGGGACATCCTAAAAAGGAAAGAAACCATTAAGAAGTTTCCAAATATAGATTGAAATCTTTATTAGAATCCGAGCACTCCAAATCTGCTTTATTAAATGAGTAACACTTCGTCGGCAACATGGTTCAAAGTCACGGTGACGGTGACCGTGGCGGATCGTATCATTCCATTCCATCACATCGGTCTCGGAATATCGGTCGTGTATCAGTTGATATACCAATTTTGCCATTAAAAATTATTGACGAAATACCAAAACTATTTCCCTTTTGACATAATAACACAAAAAATTGTTGAAGAAATACCGAAAATATTTCCTAGGGTTCACATAGGTTCCCAACAAAAATTCCTCTACCAACCTTCTCAATTTTCATCGCTCGACATTCTATTCATCGTTAGACTTTCTATTCCCTACTCCCAACTCGCAACTAAAGTCCTCAATACTAGTGTCTCTCCCTTCCTTAGACGTTCTTATCTCTAAGTTTTTTTTTTTCTCCCAAACTCTCTCTTGAAGCCCCAAAATTCTTTAAATAATGTATTTTACCATGTTGGAAAGATAATTATCTTGGAGTTTGAAAGAAAGTGTGCTGGAAGATGAATCTGTCTATCATCAGAAAGCAACTTATCAAATTTGACTGAGTCACCCGAGTCAACACAAAGTGACTCAGATGATTCTCTCTAATTTAAGTGGACTCCTTGAGTCAAATCGCCATGGATCACTCGAGTCAATATAAGTAGCTGCCGATTCTAGTGTCTCTGGTACATACCAGTACGAACTCAGAGTGGCCTCGCCTATTCTGGTTATGACTCTGCCGAGTCTGATGAGTCTACTCAGACTCGGCTGAGTCTTTGAACTACGGTCGGCGACAAACCAATTCATAAGCTAATTTTATTGAGAACAAACCTGATGAAGAAGTTTACCAAATGACTTTATCATGACTGTAGAACAAAAAAATCTTAGAAGACAACACTTGGTGCCGTATCCCATCCGATAGGTGATCTTGAATAAAATCCCTATTACAGCCGTGTGAGTTGGTATAAACTTCACAAATCCAAACATTGTCCACCAACTCATGATCTTTATCATCCATAAGAGGTCCTTCCCCAAGCCACCAGAAAGATGCCTTACCATTGCAAACTAGAATTTGAGAGAAGTCATGGAATAAATCCCAGACCAAGAGCATGCAATGCCAATACTGATGAGCCACAATTAAACATACCATTGACATACCTAGCACTCGTAAACAAAGATCAAAGGGAGCTAGACGTGAAATATTTCCACAAAATCTTGAGAGAAAAAGCCCGAACAATTTCATGAAGATCTCAAATGCCAAGGCCATTTTCTTGTTCCCGAAAACATAAATTCCTCCAACTCCTCCAATGTCGTTTTTTGCCAAAAATCGACTTCCCCCAAAAAATCAAGCATGAGTTGTTCCAAATTCTTAAAGACGCTTTTCAGAGGATCTTGGACAGCCAAGACTTTAATTGGAATTAATGTAAAAATACGTTTAATTAAAATGAGGTGACCACCAGGCGACAATACTTTTGCTTCGAACTTGGTAGTCTGTTTTGAACTTTTTCAACCAAATATTGATAGTGGCGAGTTAGTTTCTTACCCTTACAAGTAGCATCTGAGATATTGTAAAAGAGACATAGCTTGCTTTATGCCTAACAATTGCTTAATCAAACCCTTTTGATGAATTCTTGGCACATTTCTCAGACAAAAACAAGGAGAATTTGGCAGGATTAATTGTTTATCCAGCACTGAGATCGTACTTAACTAGCAATTCTTTCAGTGCTCTCAAAGAATTAGCATCCCCTCTCAAAAACATAACAATGTCATCCGCAAATGCCAAGTCTGTGATTACCGAGAAATTGCGAGGCAATGCATATGGAGTCATCCGCTTATGACGAACAAGAGAATTCAAACCCCAAGATAGCACCTCCAAGCATAAAATGAAGAAAAAAGGCGATACGGAGTCTCATTGTTTGATGCCTCGGAAAGACTTAAAGAAACCCACAAACTTACCATTAATCAATAGTGAGAACTAGCTACACAAATTATTCATAATTAGCTCCTTAAAATTGTGATGAAATCCAAGCCCACATAAGAAATTGATCAAGAAATGCCCATGATACAGATCAAAGGCTTTCATCATATCAAGCTTGATAATGATATTATTGCCACGAGCCTTTTTAGGGATTCAATTAAACTCTTGAGTTAATAAAATGTTGTTTGCCATAGTGCGTCCCTGTACAAAACCAGATTACTCCCGGGAAATAACCTGCAGTAGCAATAGAGATAATCGATTAGCCAGTAATTTTGAAAAAACCTTATTGACAAAATTACATAGGGAAATTGGCCGAAAGTCTGCAAATGTGCTTGGGTTAACTTTCTTCAGAATAAGCACAATCACAACACTAGCAATGGCTCTAGGTATAGGAACGCCTACTAAAAAATCTTGCACTTCTTTGAGCATATTCTCTACAATAATATCCCAATAGTGGGTGAAAAAAAACTCCTTAAAAACCATCCGGTAATACAGAACTATCTTTATCCAGCTAAAAAACCACCCCTTTCACCTCTTTTAAAGTCGGTGGCTTAAAAAGCTTAGCATTTTAGTCTAGCCGAATTAGGGATGATATATTACTCAGTAATGTTGAAGTATCCTGGTCATCCATGCCTTCATCTAATAACAACTACTAGAAAAATGCATGCCTTCTTGTTTGACAGATGAGGGATTGAGAACCACGTATCACATTCTTTTTTAGTTCTTTTAATTGAAAGGGCAGCCCACTTATCCACCAATGAAGCATTAGAAAAGTTAGGACTGGAATCACCATCTCCCAACCATTTGATCCTCTCTTTTTGTTTAAGAAAAATCTCTTCATTTCGAAGACATGAGAGAAGAGAAGCTTTAGCTGCATGCAATCAAAAGATTTCAAATTGATGTTATACAATCGATGGACTTCCTCTTCAGCCACTTGACTTGCCTAAAAGATGTTGACAGACACACTTTTATTCCATTTCTTGTGACGTCGCAACTTTAAATTGAGTGCTTAACACACCAACCCTAGAACTATCTGCGACCAATTCCTTTCATCTAGTTCAATGAATGTATGATGACATGTCCACATGTCTTGGAATTTAAATGACTTTGGCCTTGAAAAGGAATCTAACTTCAAAGACCAAATGTGCGTAGAATGATCGGAGGACATTCAATTGGGATTAGATGAGAAACCCCTAAATCAGGAAAAATAGCCTGCCAAGCCTAGTTTATTAGAAACCTATCCAAACACCTCCATACAGTACGTCCCTATTGGTAGTTATCGCTTTCCCAAGCAGGTATAATTACTTCCCGAGAGAGGAAGATTTTTAAGGCCACATATTGATATCATAATAGAAATTTCTGCCATCACTTTACTATCCTAAGTAGCCCTACCACTATACCAGAAGTAGATTTAGTAGTATTAAAATCACCACCAATGGCCTATGGACCTGTTCGATTAGCTACAATCGTGCAATGATCATCCCACAAAACATGCATTCAGCCCAAGTGCATTTAGCATAAATAAATTTAACTGCCATAGAAGTATTCTAGTCATCATAAATCATATTCAAATGTATGAACTGATTCGAATTCTGCAAACAAATAAGATAGAAAGGTGTCAAGCCTTTAGTTAGAGGTCAAATCAAAACAAACAAGTAATAATAAAACCTCACAAAATCACTACACTCTCCACCTTACTTCTGCAAGTACATGGAGTTGGTAGTAGTATACAATGATAGGGTATTGTTCCCACGAAGATTTTGGCAAGCAATTACCGAAATTTACGAACCTTTGTATAGCTAGGAGAATCAAATTGAGAAGAAAGATCATAATCTAATCAAAGCCATAATCCAATTAAACAAGTTAAAACCGAAATTAAAGTATATCTAGACTACAGCTAGTAAATAAAATTATGTAGCTACAAAATTTAGAAACTAATTAACCTATTCTAATGAAAGCAAGTAAATAAGAGCATGATTCTATTCTAATTGGACTAGACTACGATTAAAAGTACAGATTAATTAATTAACCTAACTAAAGAGAACACTTAGAAAGCTTCTAAAGCAAGAAGATACCATTTCTAGTCTAGAATTTGTAAAGAAATATACCTGAAATCAAATTATATTTTGGATTTTTGATAATAACGAAGAAAGAGCACTCAAAATTAACTAGAAATTAATGCAAGGAATTGAATGTAACTTGAATTAGAAAGCACTAAATTAACAAGAACCCTATTTACTCAAAGAAAACTTGAAATGGAAGTAGGGGGATTTTCAAAAATTAAATTAGAAAGCAAGTAAAAATTATATCTACTTGAAACTAAGGATTAACCCACTAAAAATATGTAATCAAAATCTAAAATTGCATGGAATTAAAGACTATCTAAATGAGAATCAAAGAGAATTTGCATTAAGAAATAAAACTTGAGAGTCCAGTCTTTCTATTCTTCTCTAATCTAATCTAAAATTATAAACTACACTACTCACTATGTGTACTAATACATGTACATAGTACTTTAAATAGTAGAGTATTACACAAGCCAAAAATTAGGAGTTGTCTGTTGAAATATTACAAAATTGCCATTACTATTTCTGTTGAAATGCGTTTCCATGTCGCAATTTAGAGAATTCTATTTCGCGACATGGCATAAAAAAATATCTTGTTCCGCCTTCTTGTCGCAATTTGGAGAAATCCATATCGCGACATGGACCTCTTTTCGAGCAATTCTTCAATTCTTCTCAAATTGTATCTTGGCCCTCGTACTTTATTTATTCTAGCTTCCAACCTCCAACTTAAACCTGCATAATATTAAGCCAACTAAGTAATCAATTCAACTAAAATGTTAATAAAAACTTATCATATTTAACAATAGCTAGAATATAAGCACATAATACGGAAATTTACTAAACCCTTCAATTAATTAACTAAAATTCAAAATTTAAACTAACAAAAATGCCATGATTTAGAGTAAAATAACTCTAGTTTACAAGACTTATCACACCCCCAAACATAGCACTTTGTTTGTCCCGAGCAAAACAAAAATTAAATAGAACTTCACTTAACAAATAAACAAATTACACTACCAAAATGGATGCAACATTCGATGATTAGTGGATGTACTTAGATAAATCAAGAAACCACTCAAGGGACCTCCAATACTATATGATAATTGAAAACTTCAATGTGTCAATCCAAGTTCTCTAAAACAAATTTTCTAAAAATATACTCATTTACTGCACATGATTTCAAATTACTAAGTATTAACTACTCTGAAAGAGATTCCCAAAAAAAATTGAGTTCTATTCATTTAAAGCATCATTTCTTCTCAAAACACAAATACTATAAAGCTATTCAACTATCCCAACGAGGCCACATGATAATAGAAGTTCATTATAAATCTACCTAAATGCATATGTCACACAATTCGGGAACAATAATCTAATAAGGACTAAGTAGTATGATATAAATTATAAGTATTACAAAAATTTCCTCCTCAACTTGTTGGTATCCTAAAATGTAGTTCCTAATGGCTTAATTCGGAGAAACAATATGGGTACATGCCAGAATCCCGTACTCGCCTTATTCCTACGCTAGTAGCTTATTTGGAGAAACAGCATAGGTACATGCTAGAATTCTGTACTAGCCTTATTACTAATAGTAAAAAGTTTTTTTTTTAATTGATAGCCCTGATCCTAGGAAGATGAGTAAAATGTGATACTTAAGATTAATATCAAATACTAATTATTTCACAAATTAATATCAAATAATATTCCTTATGCAAGCACACAAAATGTCCCAATATCTTTCTATTTCATTTAACCTATTTTTTGCAAAAGATAAATTGACTAACATGGTAATATTAGTGAATTGATCATAAAAAATATTTCAAATAATTTTTCCCAAAATTTTTAGTACCTCTTTTTGAAAAATAGCAACACCAAGTTTTTGAAATCTTTATGTTATAAAAGAACCATTCAATCACGCTTAAATCCATGAAATGACCTAATCAAATGCATCAATCATATAATATTGTAAATCAAATATCATCATTGAGCACTCAATTGATCAATTTTCTATCCACTCGACATCAAGCCACACCAATGCACATCAAATAACCATGCCCAAAACAAGAAATAAACATTCCCAAACTTGTCTCGTTTATTCAAGATGATGAATAATTCATCCTATCATTCACCCAAAATTGTCAACATAAAATAAAAACAATTAAACAAGAACTAAGTAAACTACAGCAAAATTTTAATCTAAAAATAAATACCAATTGAAAATACTAAGGGCACTAAACTAATTCATGTATATAATCAATAAGGCTCTTGAAAATTCATGTATTTCATCAATAAAGTCAAACATGGCATCAGCTTAAGGCCCCTAGCCACTCTACTATCATCACACAATGAAAATGCCCCAAAAACCAAGCCAAGTATTTAGCAAATCAATCCTCAAAATAATCTAATCCACGAAGTCATGAAAAGAAATCTAGTTGACGTCAGCTTAAGGCCATTAGCCAATCTACTTCAAAACTAAAATATCTCAAAATAAAATAACTAAAGATAAAAATAACTAAAGATAAAAGTGCTAAGTCATGAACAAAAATAAAAATTGTCAATCATCATAAAAGTCATTCAAATGCTCTAGTCTCGAGTCTTCACTATCCATTGCTGCTGGTTGCTTCAACTCTCCTATTCCATGTCCTCTCAACCAGAATAGCTATTTTCTGCATCACTAGGCAGAGCTTCTTCATGGTCATCATCCTGAGTTCGTCCAGTCTCACCATCTTGTTGGGCTTTTTCTTGATATGCATCAACTGTCGATGGTGTGTAATATTTCTCACGAGGTGGGCCATAATACCAAAATAGAGGTGGCAGCGGATGAACCCATGTATCAAGTGGTCTTGAGGGCTTTTCCTATCACTGGCAGATTGTTATGCATTACCTGCTGACTACAAGTCCAATACCTCTTCAACTCGTTTCATTTTTTTCATTGACTGAAGAAATTACATACATATTCGGGTGGCAGAGGGATATATGATGCTCTCTAAGGTGGTGGTGGTGGTAGGACATGGCCTTCTCTAGAGTGATACTTCTCATACTCTCGTACCATCCTATAGGCATATTGCCAATTAATCCAACCCTTGGGATATGTCATATGCTCCGCGGGATCAATAGGACACCTTGCAATAGTACACAAATAGTGGATTAAACTTGGTGTATTAAAGATAAGGGTCTACCGAACCTTCCACTTTCTAAAAATCCCTGTCGGATTTGTTAACTAACATCCACCGGTATCCCTGTCATGATACCATACACTAGCAATAACTTGTCCCTCTAAATAAAACTCAAAGAGTTAGACCCCTAGATTCGACAACTAATAAAGTAAAACCAAAGTTTTGCTACAACTGAGAGTTCATGATGAGAAAATCTTAACTTAATGCTACCTGTAGTACTCCGAATCCAATTTACATTCACATAACAAATTGCATCTTTAAGCACATTCATATCTTTTTACTTATCATTCCAGAATGCTAAATATTGAAGATTATAAATCAGGTTTGTATTGGAGTAATCTTTAGTCATTTTGATTAAAATTAACCAATATCTCCTGAACTCTTACCTTACCATCTTCAAGATCACATAGATTGCAATGAAATTCTTTCACCAATTGAGTACACCCAGAGTCAAACGGAGTATTAAATCCCTCCCAATGCCTTGTCCTAATGTGATCCTCCTATTGCCTTCCTCACCTCTTAATATGCTCCCCAATACATGGATAGACCAAATTTCCTCGCCTTAATCACCTCATGTTTCTCATTATTTTTAAACAATTGATGAGCTCGATCACTAGAGAATTGAAGTTCTACTTGCTCAATAACCCCACTAGGCTGGCCTACTTCACTTTCTTTACTCATCCCTTCACCGCCTTTTCTTTTTTCTTGAACTTGCTCCTCTACCCCTCATGCTTGCCCTACTCTTGGCACTCTTATACATATCCCTTCTATTTTTACAGCAATTTATCAACCAATATCAACAATTACAAGCATTGATAATTTTCAAATTCACAACCATAGCTGAATTCCACCAAAATTTATCATAAAAAAATTTCACAATTTCTCAACAATAATTCAAATAATCCAAACCATAATCCAACAATTCAAAGAATTAATCAATTCAATACCACAATCTTGCCAAAAAAATTCTCACAAAAATTTTGTTCCAAAATCACCCAATTGTTGTCAAAAATTCCAAAATAAAATCAATTCAAATGTACCCACAAATTGTCTTCCACAATTGTCAAAATGTCGACCACAAAATTAAGAAAGATATTACTTGGTTGGTGTAAACAATTTCCCAAAAAGAGATTTACAAAGTTCCTACTTGTTGTTAAATTTCTGCAAGCAAAACTCCAACTTTCTTTGTCTTTGATGCTCCAAAGACGATGTAGAAGTGTTGTGGTAGGGGAATATGTAGTTTGGAAGGGTTTTTAATGGGAGAAAATAGAAGAATTTGAAGGGTTAGGGAGGTTTCACGGTTGTTAGTGGGGAAATTGAAGAAATGAGCAAAAGAATATTTTTTTTTTTAAACTTCAATTCTATTTGTATCGATGTTGTGACATGGAGTTTTCCATGTCGTGATTTGACCTGATCTCTTTTTCACTGTACGCGTCCCCATGTCGTGACATGGAGAATTTCATGTCGCGATCTGGACTGGTCATGTGCACTGCATGTGCCTCGATGTCGCAATACATAGAGAATCCATGTTGCGATATTGACTCGAGGTGAAATTTGGGCTTTGCAGAAGTTTGAAGTTGAAGTCGCGATTTGGATTTCCAGGTTACGATTTGGCCAAATGACCAAAATACCTTCCACAAGTTTGAGGTCGTTCGACTTGAACTTTTGCACGGTGCATTTTTTATACTCAGCCAAAATTTCTCCTTTCTTAACCGACTTTCTTCAAATCTATGCACAACCAAAAAACACCAAAATGACAACTTTAGATCACAATTTTCACTCATTGTTTAGAAATATTTATTCAATTCAAAACACACATTTTCAACGAAAAGTTGTAACCTAATTCAAACCAAATTACTCAAAATAAAGGCTAATTAAAAATCACACCTAACGAAAACAAAAACCAACTAAATTAAAACTTGGGTTGCCTCCCAAGAAGTGTTCCTTTATGGTCACTAGCTTGTCCATGGCATGATTGATCATTCTTGCACAAAGTGGACAATTTCTCATCCTTCATCAATAATTCGTCCCAAGTAGGGTTTGAGCCGGTGACCATTGACCTTGAACATCCTTTCTTTTACTTTTATCTCTACCGCTCTATGAGGAAAAGCTTGAACCACTTCAAAGAGTCCACTCCACCATGATTTGAGTTTTTCCAGGAATAATTTGAGCCTTGAATTGTAGAGTAGTACCAAATTACCGATTTTGAACTCTTTCCTTGAGATGAGTTTGTCATGCCATGTCTTAGTCCTTTCCTTATAAATCAAAGAATTTTCATATGTTTCTCTCCAAAACTCATCCAATTCATTCAAATCAAGAAGTCTCTTTTCAGATGCCTCCTTCAATTATTTGCTTTCCTAGTTCAAATTATTTATTTGCTTCCCCTACTTTAGTTCGGTAATTTAGTCATTATTTAGTTTCTTTCTTAGTTTAATCCTATAGTTAGTGACACACTATTTGGGGATTTGTCAAAATAGTGTAAAAGCCCATTAAATCTAGTAATTGGCATTCCAATCCTCGGTAGGAACGATACTCGCTCAGAACTACCTACAATCCTACCTCGTATACATACAAGAGTGTGGTGAAGGTCTAACGTTTGATTGATCTTTTTTATTATTACTTCCTGGTTGCTTTTAACCTAATCTCATTACTTCAAAAAATCCCAACAAGTTTTTGGTGCCGTTGTTGGGGATTGAGAGTAATAGCAATATTAGATACTTGTGGGTCATGCCGGATTAAACATTTTTCTTTGTTTAGTAATTAATTGTAGTTTACATTTAATGTTGTTTATTTATTTATTTTAAATTTTTGCTTTTGGCGCCTCATCATTTGGATTTGACTTGTTGCTTAGTTTTCTTGTGTAGTTTATGGTTCTTAGTGAAAAGTTTCTAGTACCTTTGGACTTGGAGATAGAGATAACTTTGACAAGGATTCACAATGATAAGGAACTATAACAAGAAAGATTTGAAATGGAAAATCCACAATAGGGCACACAATGAAAATCCAAGGTTGGATGATAATGAAGGTAAGGTGGAGGAAACATTAGATTGGGTGGTCTTGGTAATGAAGCAGGGGCTAATAGTAATGGAGAAGTGGGAAATAATTGGAATGGACATCATGCTAATGGGAGACCACTTCGGGATTATGATATGCCCAATTTCAAGGGAGCAAACTCAAGTATAGTTAGTGTGAAACCCAGTATTTTAATAACCTTGTTCTTTGATTTTAACTGGTTTAAAATGTTTTTCATATTATTTTTAGTCATAAAGTACTTCAACTTATTCGTTTTTCAATTCGGCAAATTTTTCGATTTACGCGATTTCGGTACCGGCGGGTAAACGGGTCTAAAGTTGGACTAAGTGTAATTAGTGCATTGTGGTGTGTGAGTGTTTTATGATGGCTGAATTATTCAGAAAAAAATGATAATTTAGTAGCAAAAATTAGTTTTTGGGTTAAATAGTCAACTTGGAGACTATTTGGTCAAATGGGGAACTATTTGGGTCAACCTTTGAAATCTTTTTAGTCTTCTTCTTGGTTTGTTTCTTCCTCATTTCAACAAACTGCTGGTTGAAATTCTCTTCCCCATTTTCCCCCAAAAATTTTCTTGGAGTTCAAGTAGAAATCACTTGGAAGGTAAGATTTTATGTATTTTAGCATTTATGGCTTATGGGCTTTATGATTCAAGCTTTAATTTCAAGTTTTGTAGGATTCTTTATGGCTGAAATAAACCCTCTTTGCAGCCTTGTAAGTTATGATTTATGTATGTTATGGGTTGTTTTTAGTGTTTTGGAGGTTGGGAAGTGATTGGGGTTGATTTTTAACAACTTTCCATGGTTAGATTACAAATTTTAAGATCATGAGTTATGGTTTTGTCTTCCATATGTGCCCTAGAATGTTATGTATTAATTCTTATGTCTATGCACATAATGATGTTTTAAGAGTGTTTTAAGGTTAGTTTGGATAGGAATTGAGACTTGAAACCAAGTGGAATTGATTTCCCTTCATTTTGTAAGTAAGCGGAAGTTTGGCGCATAACTAGGATAATTTGGATAATTGGTTATGTTTGAAGGATCTTTAATGATCTTTTGATGGTTTTAAGTGTTTCCTTGGTAGTGGGTTGGATAGGAAGCATGTTTGAATCATGCGTGTGGCTAATCGGTAAAAATTTCAGTTTGGTAGTAAAGAGGAATTCCAACCATAGGTTGTTGCTCTAATGTTGTAACAGAGTTAATTGTAGTGGTTATGAAAGGTATGGATTGTTGTGGAATGCTATTGATATAGTCCCGGCTATTGCTCCGGTGAATCTTTCCATTTATGGATTTTGTTGGTTGAATATGTCGTTTTGAGTTGGGTTGTAACCAAGGTCCCTTGAATACCTTGGAAATGGATTTTGTTGGTTGGTTGAATATGTTGTTTTGAGTTGGGTTGTAACCAAGGTCCCTTGAATACAACTTGGAATTGGATTTTATTGGCGAAAGTTATCTCCTAATCTAGCTGTAATACGAATTTGAGGGGTTAACTAAGTGTTTTGACTGGGGTTTTAGCTTGTCGAAGTTGGTCAGAAATTGTGAAAAGGTCATTTTTGACCAAAGAGCTGTTGGTGTCGTTTTCTATCGTTTCGCGTCGTTTTCGCTTCCCTAGTCATTCTTTAATTTCTACATCTCTTCTAAGAGTCCTCTTATATCTGTTTTAGGTACCACGCCACCTACCGCCGGCGATCGCGTTCAGTGATCATTTATGCAGTTTTACTTTGATAGGTGGGTAACATAGACCCTCTTCCACTTGTATTTTATTTAACGACTTTCGAAATATGTTTGGATGGATTTTAAAATGTGTATGATGTTTGGAACTGCACTTTTACCAAGTTTTGGAACTTGATAGGTGGGTAACATAGACCCTCTTCCACTTGTATTTTGTTTAACGACTTTCGAAATATGTTTGGATGGATTTTAAAATGTGTATGATGTTTGGAACTGTACTTTCTACCAAGTTTTCGAATTTGATAGGTGGGTAACATAGACCCTCTTCCACTTGTATTTTGTTTAACGACTTTCGAAATATGTTTGGATGGATTTTAAAATGTGTATGATGTTTGGAACTGCACTTTTACCAAGTTTTGGAACTATTATATATGAAATCGGGACCAAGCTATTTTATGTTAATCAATTGATATGTTTGCAAACTCTTTTGATATGAAAGCATTTTATAACTGTTTTGGCTCATAGGTGACCTAGGTATATAATTTTGGATGTGTTTGGAAATGTTTGATTTGTGGAGAACCGGTTCTATAGTCATCCATGGGACGCCATGGTGATTGCTGTGAATGTTTTGAACTAATTGACTGCGGGGTCTTGTGATGGGATAACTTGACCTCCAAGACCCCATCAGTCACAGCAGTTCATACATCTAGACATTCGACTTGGATTTGTTCGCTATGCTTTAGCATACTATGTTTTGAAATGATTGGATCTTTTTGGCTACGCTATGCTTTAGCATACTATGTTTTGAAATGATTGGATCTTTTTGGCTACGCTATGCTTTAGCATACTATGTTTTGAAATGATTGGATCTTTTTGGCTACGCTATGCTTTAGCATACTATGTTTTGAAATGATTGGATCTTTTTGGCTATGTTTTGGACATGCCTGACGTTTAAAGGGCATGAGACATTTTAGAAACTGCTTCATGACTATGGTTTTCACAAATGTTATTATCTTTATGTTTTCTTTTTATCGAAATGCTTGGCCCCATTTGAAGAGCTTTTATGATATCCACTGAGCTAGTTATGCTCACCCCACGTGATTTATAATTTTTCAGATTAGGTGCTCGTTTTTTACTCTCCACCGCGTTAGCAGCTTTTAGATTTTCTCCAGATTCCACATTACTGGTAGGACTCTGCGGATAATCTTCCAAGCTTCTCTTTACATGTTTGGAGAGGGGTAGTGTATTAGATAGGTTTTGTATTGATGAACTTTGTTTTTGTTGTAGCATCTTTTGTACTAAGAAGAAATTTTGTAATTCGTATTTTTGTGTAAAAATGAACTTATTCGGTTTTATAGTTAAGAAATGGTTTGATGGTTCTATTACATTGCGGTTAAGTTTGTTGCTCTGTTCGTTTGTACCTTGCGCTTTGGACCGGTATGCCATTAGCGCGGCGTGTTACGGTCCCGTTTTTGGGGCGTGACAGTTAGGATGCTGGTTCTTGCCAAAAACTTTGAGATTAACCAGGGCTATTCAAAATGTTACAATTGCATGCTATGTTTAGGGGAGGTCCAAACAATGACTCTTACATTCATATAATAAATTTCGAGGTGTTGGTTACTTTTAAGTTTAATGGGGGACATCCAAACTGTGTGCGCATGAGGGTATTCTTATTTTCTTTGAGGGACTAAGCCAAGTGGCGGCTTTGATCTCATGAGTGAGGCACTTTTATCAATCTGGAATCAACTTGTTCAAGAATTTCTAACCAAGCATTTCCCACCATCTAGGATAGCAATATCACATCTTTCAAGCAAGATGCGGAGAAGGGATTAAGTTAAGTTTGGGAACGGTTCAAAGAGCTTTTAGAAGGTGTACCCATCATGCCTTCCCATTATGGCTCCAGTACAAATATTTTATAATGGATTGTATCAAGAGACAAAGTATATCCTTGATGCCTTAGTGGGAGGTTCCGTGTTACTCAAAACATAGGAGGAGGCCCAGCTACTTCTGAACAACATGCCATCCAATTATTACCAATATGGACCCATAGCTCAACCGGTACCTCAACCCATCAGCCGACAAAGTTGGCACCTTAAGCTCAAGCTGAAGGAGGTGTGTTTCATTTACAATCAAAATGATGCACTTTTGGCTCAAAATAGAACGACGATAAGCATGATAATGAATTTCACTAGAGCCTTAGAGAACCTTGATAGAGGAAACACCGCATATGCCATATTCTTCATCCCTTCAAGGACCACTTGTATGTGATTTTTGCTACGAGAACACGTGAATGGCCAATGTGACGTGTCAATGGGAGTCAATGAGCAAATGAATTACATATCAAATCAAGCCCTCTCCTCAAGAAACCCTCCAATTGTGAATGGCAAGACTAACAACCCTACTTGGAGAAATCATCAGACTTTTGATGGAGTAAACAATCCTCTCAACAACAAGCCCCTCTACGAAACTTTAGCAATCAAGCTTCATCATCAAGAGCATACCCACCTCCACACCAAAGAAATCCTCCACCATATTTCTATCACTCTCAACCTAACTCTTAATACTCTCAACCGAATCCTTATTTCAAAACCATCAACCGAGTACCCCCTAGTTGTCACCCCATCATCTATCCTAACCAGTGTACAATGATCAATACGTTTCGAAAGAAGGGGATAATTCTCATAATGAAAATCTTAGGAGGGAACTTGAAGCTTTGAGAAGAGATTATGATACCATTAGAAATTCGAAGAGAGCAAGGTGCCACCATTAGAAATTTAGAAACCCAATTGGGTCAAGTGGCTAGGCAAGCAAATGAGAGATCATTGGGGGCTCTTCCAAGTGGCACACATCCTAACCCAAGAGATCAAAATCAAAAAGTTCCCTATGGACATGAACAAGTTCAAGCCATCATGCTTAGGAATGGGAAAAACATTAGATGATAAGGTTGGAGAGAGCTCAAATTCAAAGGCTAAGGAGAATGAAAGCTTGCGAATAATGAAAGGGAAGATAGGAAGTCTTCAAAGGGCAAAGGTAAAAGATTGAAGGACCTACTAAGTCCCTTAACCAACAAAACAAAAGCCAGGATCCACCATTTAAATTGACCAAACAAGTGAGAATTCCATTCCCTATACGGTTGAAAGAAGATGAAAAGGCTAAGAAGTTCAAGAGACTTCTAGAGATTTTCTAGAAACTTGAGATCAACATCCTATTCATGGAGGCCCTATAAAATATGCCTAGTTGTGCAAAGTTTCTCTTTCAGAGTATGAAGCAAGTTCTCACCTCAAAGAAAGAGCTTCAAGGGGATGAGATTCTTTGTCTCACAGAGGGTTGTAGCTCATTGATTATAAGGAAGTTACCTCTGAAGCTCAAAGATCCGAGGTCATTCATAAGACTGTGTGAAATAGAAAGTATCTAATTTGAAAGGTTACTATGTGAATTAGGGGCCTCAATTAACATCATTGTTTTCTTGATGTACAATAAACTCAATGGAAGGGATTTGAAGCCCACTATCATCTCTTTGCAACTTGCAGACCAGAGCATTAAGTTTCCAAGAGGGATAATCGAGGATTTTATTATCAAGGTGGATAATTTCCTTACTTATTTCATAATTTTTGACATGGAGAAAGACAAAGACATGTTGATCAATACTATGAAGACCTTTCCTAGCCACTAGAATGTCCAAGATGGGAAGTTGGATAATGAAGTCATTGCTTTTAATGTCTTGAATTCATTATAACTTCCTTCTACTTATGATCATCTAGTGAGTATTAATGTGATTGATGACTTGGTGCATGACTATAGGTAAAAATTGACAAAATCACGATAGGAAAAGGCAATGATGAGCACAACTGAAGTCAGCCAAGATGATGAGAGACAATGGAGAGCTTGAATCTCTGTGATGAAGATGCTCAAATGCAAGGTGATGGAAGCGACAAAAATGATATAGGTAAAGGGGTCTTCAACCAATGAACCCCCCAATGTTGATATTAAACCTCGTCCTTCACATTTACCTTGGTAATAATGATGCCTTCCCCATAATTGTAAATGCTTGTTTGAGTTGTGAGTAATTTGATAGATTAATTATTGTGCTTAAGTTAAATAAAAATGCCATTGCATGGAATATTGATGACATCAAGGGAATCAGTCCCATTCTTTGTATGCATAAGATTCTTATGAATGAGGGGCATAAGCAGGATAGACTATCTCAAAGGACATTCAACCCTACATTGAAAGAAGTCACTAGGAAAGACGTCATGAGACTACTTGACGACTGGTATCATTTACTCGATTAGTGATAGTGAATGGGTTTGTCCAACCAAGTCATCCCCAAGAAAAGTGGTATTCTCGTGGTGCTTAGTGATAATAATAAGCTTCTTCCCTTTAGGTTGGTCACGGGATGGAGGGTTATCATTATACACATCTAAATTGAATGAGAGACCTGAAAAGTCCACTTCATGTTTCCCTTCATTGATCAAATGTTTGTGAGAATAGCCAGGTTTGCATACTACTATTTTCTTGATGGCTACTTCGGGCATCTTCAAATAGCCATATGCCTAGAGAATCAAGAGAAAACTGCATTCGCATGCCTTTACAGCATATTTACACACAGAATAATGCCTTTCGGCCTTTGTAGTGTTCTTGGTACTTTCCAAAGGTGCATGTTAGCCATCTTTCACGGCAAGGTTGAAAAGTGTATTGAAGTGTTCATGGACGGCTTTAGTGTTTTTGGCACATCCTTTGATGATTGTTTATCTAATGTGTTGCAAAGGTGTGATGTGAGAAAACTAACTTGGCTCTTAATTGGGAGAAATGCCACTTAATGGTTAAAAAGGGCATTGTGTTAGGACATAAAGTGTAATCAAAAGGCATAGGAGGTAAATAGAGCGAAGGATGAAAATTGCCTCCACCCACTAATGTTAAGGGAGTTAGAAGTTTCGTATGGAATGTGGGTTTCTACCGTAACTTCATTAGGAACTTTTCTCATATTACTATAACTTCATGTTCTTTTCTACGAAAAGATCACTTGTTCAATTTTGATGATGCCTGTTCTAAGGCTTTTACTGCATTGAAGCACACCCTTGTCACTGCACCTATAATTATTGTGCCTAATTGGTCACTACCATTTGAATCGATGTGTGACACTAGGAACTATGCTATAGGTGATGGTTTTATGCCAAAAAGTAGACAAAATTTTGCATGCCATTCACTATGCAAGTAGAACTCTAAATGAGGCTCAAATGAATTATGGAGAAGGAATCATTTGCTATAGTGTATCTAGCCTATGAAAAATTTCATTCATATTTGATCGGCTCCAAAGTTTCTATGCACACTGATCATTCTGCATTAAAGTATTTGTTATGTAAGCAAGATTTAAAACCTCGATTACGAAGATGGATACTTCTCTTGTAAGAATTCGATTGGGAGGTCATTAACAAAAAAAAAGGTGCGAGAATGTAGTGGTAGATAATCTACCAAGGATAGAGAAATCAAGGTTAGATACTCAAGAAGAAATCCCCATGCAAGGGGAATCTCTAATCGAGAAATTGTTGGTTTTCAAGGACACAAACCCCTGGTATGTTGATGTGATAAACTATCCACTCACAAGGCTAGTGCTAAAATCATTAAATGTGAACTTGATGTGAATAAGAGTAAGTAACAAAAACTTGATGCCCAACAATTCAAGATGGCATAAAACCCCAAGGATCGAATCTATAGTTGGTCACGAAGAATTGGATAAAATTAGCACAAGAAACACGAGAAAAAAAACACATTCACATTAAGAAAGCAGAATTGACATGTTGTCTATAATGATGTCAAGAACCAATACCTTAAGTTGGTTGAAATAATCACTATTTCTCAAGCATTGATCTCAACAAAGTCTTAAACCGAAGATTAAAAAAGGGAACTTTTTCCTTCTAGAAAAGTCATGAAATTTATTAGCAAAAGTATGAATAAGTTAAACAATTTAAGGGCCCATATAAAGTCTTAAAATCCTAAAAATTCTCCTAGAAAAAAAGTAAAAGTCGGCCATCTTTGCCTTGCAATCCAACTTCTAGAATTCCTTTGTTGATGAAGAAGCAACCCTATTCTAGAACATTATGTGTTGGCTAGAAACGCACCCTTTATGGCCGAATTGAGCCTTACTTAAAAGACTAAAATTAAGCCCAAAAACCGGAAGTTAAACGAGCCATTTACACAACACCTAAATAAGAATTGGGCTTTAAAAGATAATAGACTTAAACAAATAAAAACCTAGTAAATTAAAATATATATGTCTCGAGCTTAAGATGTACTTTAAAATTATGGAATTTCAGCCTTTTAACTAATCTGGACTTTAAGAATGTTCAAAACAGATTTGGAATCTTGATCATCCTCCAACTAGTTTTGGACAGCTTCCTTAGCAAGAACACCTTGAACTAAGCCTTGCATGACTTGTTGAACCGTCTTAGCACGTGCCCTTGTAATTGGTCCATTTGGAACTTGCTATGATTCCTCTTGAAACATAGCTAGCTCATCCAAGCTTGAAGATGCTTCTTGATTCACATCAGAACCAAAAGGAAAAAGTTCTTTTCGTATATCAAGCACTACTATTCGACGAGCCTTATCTTTTTAGGTGGTCACTAGTGAGCAAGTCCTTGGGAGATGCATTCCGGAAGAAAAAGTAAAAGATGTGTTGAGACATTACCACTCTTTCACCCGTTAGGCGCTATCATAGAGCTCATAGGACTGCCTTGAAGGTCTTGCAAAGTGGATTATATTGGCTAAATATACTCAAAGATTCGAGAAGCTTTGTTGTTCACTTAAATGTGATGAATGGCTAAGGGTAGGGAACATTTCAAGAAGGCAAGAAATGCCCCTAAATGGGATTGTTGAGTTAGAAGTCTGATGCTTGCGGCATAGATTTTATAGGGTTTCCAGCTTCTTAATCCAACAAGTACACAGTGGTTGCCATCGACTTTGTCCCTAAATGGGTAGAAGCAATTGCTACACCAACCAATAATTCCAAAGTGGTCACAAAGTCCCTTAGGAAAAATATTTTTTCCCGTTTTGGAGTGCCAAGCACAATTTTAAGCGATGAAGGGTCTTACTTCAAGAATTCTCAATTTCAGTCCTTGATATCCAAGTACAGAGTTAAACACAAAGTTGCACTAGCATATCATCCCCAAACTTCGGGTCAAGTGGAAGTGTCTAATACAGAATTAAAGAGAATCTTGGAGAAGACGGTAAACAACTCAAGGAAAGACTGATCACGGAAGCTAGAAAAGGCACTTTGGGCATATGGCATTGCCTTCAAGACCCCGATTTAGGAATATCACCATACTATATAGTATACGATAAATCTTGTCATCTCACAATGGAATTGGAACACCATGCATATTGGGCCACAAAAAGCTTAAACCTTTATTGGAAATAAGCTTGTGACAAGAGACTCTTGGACTTGAATGAATCAAATGAGTTTAGAAGGGACACCTTTGAAAACTCCATGATCTATTAAGAAAGAACCAGTTTTGACATGACAAGCAAATCTTGAGGAAAGACTTCAACCCCAGTGATCATGTCTTGGTCTACAAATTAAGACTCAAATTGTTTCCCAGAAAACTATAGTCTAGATGGAAAGGTCCGTATGAAGTGATCCAAGTGTTCCCACATGGGTCGTAGAGTTGAAAAGGATGCAATCGAATTCAAGTTGAATAGGCATTGGTTGAAGCTTTATCAAACAGATCCAAAAGAGAAAGAACGCTTTTATGTTGACACTTAAGTCTTCCATGCCATAGTCAAAGTACTGACTATAAACAAGTACTTCTTAGGAGGTAACTTCAGCTTTCATTCATTTCCTTATGCCTTGTTTCATTTCTAGGTTATCTAGTTTAGTTAGATTTTAAGTATGGCTAATTAGCTCACAATTAGATTTAATTTGGCCAATTCCTCAATTTTAAGTGTTTTATTAGAGTTTCAATTGGAAATAATCTCTAAAATGATGTTGAGGGGCAAAGAAAAGAAATTAAGATTCAACTTAAATAGCAGAAATGGGAAGTTTTTGATGCAAAGGTCCCTTCGGGCTATGTCAATCTTGTAAAGGAATTCCTTTACAATTTGAGTTGAATGCATGATGACAAGGTCTATGTGAGGGGCAAGTGGATAGATATTAGTGAGAAGAAAATTAACGCAAATCTTCTATGTTCCAAAACTTAAGGGTAGTGGGTATGGAGTCTTAATGAATCCGAGCTTTGGAGGACCGAATACAACAAGATTTGGGCTCGTTATGTGTAGATGGGCCAAAATATGTTTCAAATTATGTCAACACCAAATTTTGGGATTTTGTAGAAAACATCTTCAATTGCTACCACAAATTTTGTTGTACTTTATTTGTTGCTGAATTTTTGGGACTCTACCCTTAGTTTTGTGCAAAAGCAGATGGCATGGATGGTTTTTGGCATTTTAGAGAATTAGAGCATCGATTTGGGAAAGGTTATTTATCTGGATTTCTTGAAGACCTCAAAATTTGGAAGCCTACATTTTCTTTATCTGGCATTGCAACTCAACTATGTATTGATGTAGGTTATGAGATCAATTATGCTAAGGAGGAAGTGCATAAAAAGGGACACACTCGATAATTGCCTTCTCAAGCTCCTCATTCATAGAAGCCTTTATTCATGAAGCAGTCAAGTCTACTCAAATATGGACATTCCTCATGCAGCCAAGGGATTGATTTCATTAGATTAGATCAAACGGGTTGTCATTATTTCAGTATTTGTAATGCTTAATAGTTATTGTCATGTTGATTTCATTAGGATCATTATTTTACTATTTTTCCTCTTAACATTGTAAAGTTGGAGATTTTGGTTTATTTCTTCCTCCATGTAATTGTTTTAATCATTGCATCAATAAAATTTGGGAGTAGCGATCACGATCCTCCACCAAGATTTAGGTGGTTGGCTAATTTTTTTATTAAAAAAAAAGAGCTTCTTTCAACAACATGCCAAGTGGATCATAAGCAAAATGAGATGCATTCCTACTAGACTTATAGTCAAATGATCCTCCAAAACAACTTGATGCTTATCTGGCAAGTGTTGCAAACCACAACTCTTGACACGTGGGTTCATCCAAGGCCTCTACCAATATGGTGTTATGGGCCTCCGTGATTAACCATTCTTCCAGCTGCAAGGTGAACAACAATTACAACCACGTGCTGGTGAAGAAGAGGTACCAATGTAGAGGTTGACTTCGAGGAAGGTCAAAGTGTAGATAAGGAGGAAGTCCACAGTGACTCAAGTGATCGCATGTACGTGACCTTTAGAGATGATAAGGAGGACGATGATGACATAAAGAGAAGGATCATTGTGCTATAGCCCCAACTTCCCCAATGAGAAGACATTCTACCTGTTTCATTTACATGCTTTGCTCCCCTATTCCCTTATTATCTTATTTCTTTTGGCCTATGATGATGTTTGACAGATTGAGATACATTTTCATTGCATTTCTATTTTCCTTAGTATTTGAATGTTGAGTTTTTAGTTAGTTTGCTTGGATTTCTAGTGGTCTAGCTTTATTGAGCCAATAATAATTTTGGCTAAGTGGTCCAATTTTTGCCTAGTGACTTGTTTTAACCACTTAGCACTAGTAGTGACTTTAGTAAAAAGGATAAGCGTTAGGCCAGTTTGGCACAGTCGCCTTTAGTTTGTGTTGCTTGATTTCCTTATGATGCCTGGTTGAATCTTTGAGCTATTTTGGCAAGATTCTATTTTAAATGTCTATCTACATACTTTGGTTAGAATTAGCTTGAATTTTGTTTTCTTGTGCTCAATGGTTAGTGGATGGATGAGTGATAGGTACTCATCAAGTAAATAATGTGAAACTGTGGCGGCGTTTTGGAATGAATTGAATTGATTCTTGAACTTGGGAAACACTTCATGTGCAAATGAAATTTAATCCTTAAAACTTAACAATATTTTCAACCATTTTCATGCAAAATGCTTTTCTCAACTAGTTTTGACCTCGAACCTTACTTTTATCGTAAATATTTGTTTAATGCCAAGTTCAGTTGATTTTTGATTGGGTTTAAATATTCTGAAGTCTTCGGTGATGTTTGAACCTTCTAGAATGATTATGTTCGGAAGTCTACAACATTATGTGACTTTTCTGTTACTTCTGCCATAAATGAGTGTTAGGAAGAGAGTTCCATATTATTTTCCAGAAGAATGATTTGGGATTCTAAGATTCCATTGAAGATTTCTATATTTATGTGGAGGCTACTAAATTTTTTGTTGCACTTTGGATGATATATTGAGGAAAAAAGGATTTCAACTAGCCTCTAAACGTCAATTAGACCAGGAGGACAGGAAATAGTGGAATATGTCTTTTATGGTTGCAAGGTTGCTAGCTAAGATTTGGAAATATTTGAAGTCCTTGATTCAGGTGCTTATGCAAATTGATTCCAGCATTGGTCAGCTGGGAATTGTTGAAGGCTATAAACAATTCTATTTTTGAAGGCTTTCTTGCATCATCACATGACATTTGTTTGGCAATTGAGAGATTATTACAATAAATTACCATGGCTTTTCCTCTCAAGGATAAGTACTTTCATAATGCTATTATATCACTTCGTAGATGGATTCACTATCAAGCAACTTCATGTAGGAAGGTGATTGCTGTTATATGGAGCTGTCACTCTAGGTTGCTATAATCTCAACAAGGATGGAGCCTGCAATGGCAGGAGTTGTGTTAAGGGACGCGGATGGTGTGATTCATGAAGCTTTCTCATCTTATTTTGCTAGACAAGGAAATAGTCTCCAGTCTGAAGCTTTAGCTTTGGCGCAAGGAATTCGAATATGTGATTCCAGATAGAGGGTTACTAATCTTATTATTGAATTGTATTCTCAGATTCTAATCAATATTTTCATAGGTTCAATCTACAATACCTTGGAGGCTAGACAAGATCATTCAACAATACAAATATTATATGAGGAACATAAACCCTATTTTTGTGAATGTGTATAGGTAGGCCAATTATGTGGCTAACTCTCTTGCAAATTTAGGGTTTAATATGAATTGTAATGTTTCTTATAGTTTGTTCAATGTTCCTTCTATTGTGAAATCTCTAGCTCAATTAGATAGGATTAGTTGTGCTAATTTGATAATAGGGAGCTAGTTGCATTTCTAGGGTTTTAAGGGGTTTTTTTTTGGGAAAAGGGACTTTTAATAATTGAATGCCAAATACATGTACTAGTGTTTACATGCTCTAAGTGATGGGAGTCCAATTACATCAAGCTGCAGGCATCCTAGTAATGAGTAGGGAGTATTACTATGATCAAAAATTAAATTTACATCATCCAAATTACTTCCTAACTTTGAGCCAAATGATTTGTCACAATGTTAGCTTCTTGATATACATGATTGATAGTGTGCTGACTATGAGCAACAAACGATTGGACTTTCCAAATTGTTGCTTCCATTTTCCAAGGAGTACCAATGTGTCCCAACACAATGCGATGGAGCACTTCCAAATCCCTTTCAATTGTTACACTTTGAAGTCTCCTCATCTGGCACATTTGCAAACCAGTCAATAATGATAAAGTCTCAGTCACCATGTTTGATTGAGCATCCAATGACATCTAGAAACCATAAGACAGGGATTTATGGGAGTCATGAAGTATTCGTCCTATCCTGCTCGGCCTAAATGGCTTCTCAATGAGCTGTCAACAATCGGCTTCAACCTAGGCAAAGGCTTATTCCAATGCACTGCAATAAAATGATACCTTGGGCGCTGCTGCATATGAAGCATTAATCCTGTAAAAGTACCAGCTGGGCCACGAAGAATATCTACTAGAAACGGCATCTCTAAGCTTAAGGCTGCTATCATTGCATGCACGTTGCGAATCACCCAGCTGGGTTGAGTACTCTTTCCATCATATACGACATTGTTACGGGCCAGCCAAATGTGCCAACAAATTAGCGGTGACAGCAAAGAGCAAAGCTATTCAAGGAGTTGCTTTGAAGAATGCAACCTTCATAAAAAGTGAATTGATTAGCCATAATGGAATTCCCAAGCAATTAGCAATGAGCTTCCAAATTTGCCTTACAAAGTCGCAAGAAACAAAACAATGATCAGTTTGTTCAACAGAGTCACAATAAAAGCATTTATAAGGTAGATGAAAAAGCAATTCCGTAAGGATACAAATCAATGGAATGGTGCAATTTAGTAATCTCCACATCAATATTTAGACTTTCCAAGGTATTCGGGCATCCCAGAGGAATTTCTTGGACATCGACATTGATCTCTGTCGATGTACAAGTTCATATGTTGAAGAGTAAATTTTCTAGAGGCCGAATGATTCCATACCCAAGCATCCGGTTTCGTTGTGCTAACAGATGAACTCTTTTTGCCTGAATACGCTGAACTGATTGAGGGGGCAAATCTTGATGGAGAAATGGTAAATCCCATCCATTTGCATTATCGAACACCTCTACAATTGTTACATCCTGCTGCAAGATATCTCAATCCGCCATATCTGCCACCAAAGAATTTCCTATCCAATTTTCAAACCAAAAGCTGGACTTTCCCTCTCGGATGAGCTTGTAAAAGTATCCATCTGCTACTTCTTTAAGCTTCATCATCCTTCACCATACAAGTGAAGGCGTTGAAACGTCAGGAATTTTGTATCTAGCCCTCATGAAGTTAGCCCAAAGGGAATCTAATGTGTAATATTGCCACCATATCTTGAGAGTGAATGCTTGAATAGTGTCCTAGAATCCTCAAATACCAAGTCCATTTTCTTCTATGGGAAGGCAGCAACGTTTCCATCCGATCCAATGCCTTTCATCCCAAAGAAACGATTCTGCCCAAAAGAATTTTGCTATCATACTTGTTCTATGGATTTGATGACTGATTTCGGAGGTTCAAGTACTACATTTTGATGAATAAGGAATAGTGGAGAGCACGTACTTAATAAGCAGTAAACGGCCACCAGGAGATAGTAAGCTATTCTAGGCTCCTTCAACTTTGGCTTGTAGTTTATCCACCATATGTTGGAAGAACATCCACTTCGAATTACCTGTAAATAAGTTACATCCCTGGTACAAAATAGGAAATGTCTTATGCGGGACACCTAGCAAATGTTCAAGCAATATTCTATTGGAACTCAGACAATTAGAGGATAAAATGGGAGAACTTTGGGCAGGATTTATCTTCTGCCCCGAGCAAAGTTGATAGACTGTAGAAAACACATCAAAAAATGAATTGTTCTTTGTTCTCCTCTAATAAGTAAGATAGTGTCATTTGCATAAGACAAATGTGTAATCCTTGGACATCCTCGCAGCAATGCACAAGGGAGCATTTTGGCTTGCTACATTAAAGAATTTAGCCCTCTTGATAACACTTCCAAGCATAATATAAACAATAAAGGAGACGAGGGATCGGCTACTTGACTTCTCCAGAAGGCTGAAAAATGCCAGTGATTTCACCATTCACAAGCGACGAGAATCAGTACCCTGCAGCAAATTCATGATTAAGTAAACACGTAAATCATGAAATCCAAATTTTTGAAGAACCTCGCATCGGAAATGCCAACCAACCCAATCCAAAGCCTTCAATAAATCCAGCTTGAGAATGACATTATGACCACGAGCTTTTTCGTAAAGTAACTCTAACATCTTCTGAGCAAGCAACACATTATCTGCAAGGAAACGCCCTTTAACAAATCCAGACTACTCCAATGAAATCAAGTGAGGCAAAATAAGATTTGACTCTATGAGTATCTTATTTTTGTCAAAAATTTTGCTAACAAAAGTACAAAGGGATATTGGTCAAAAATCTACGAAAGTGCTAGAGTTGTCTTTTTTCAAGGTTCTATTAAACCCTTTCTAATCATGTTTGGAGGTTTTGGCTTTATATTCCCCTCCATTTGCTTCCTTTTAAATATTAATAAAATGGGAGTAAAGCCCCTACCAATGTACAAGTAGTTACTCAAAAGAAAATTGGCTAAAGAAGCACTAAATATACTAAAGAATTGAGAAATTTGCATTTTTCACTAAAATAGGATATTCTAAGAAATGGTAGTAAATATGGAATTGAAGATTAAGGATTTTTAATTTAAAAGAATTTTTTTTTTAAAATGGAAACCTACTAATATCTAATGGGCAAAAGCAAGAAATTAAATTTTACACTAAGATTGATGCAAATAACAAGAATCTTAGGAACTTTACCAAGAGAGGCTCGTGTTCTAAGTACTTAAATGTAAGAAATTTAAAGGGAGAATAGGCAAATAATATATCTACTTGAAACTAATAAAAGCTCACTAAATTAAAACTAGAAAAATGAAAGCTTGCAAGAAATTAAAGGAGAAATACTAGATTAAATTGACAGAGTAGTGTTCATCCAAAAGTGAGAATAAAACACTAGGAGCTAAAAAGTACACTACTCTAAGGATAAGACTGCTCCTATCTACTACCATACCTACTACTATGTGTTTAGGGGTACATTGTAGGGTAATTTCAAAAGTCTAATAGTCAATTCGTTGACTTTGCTTCTGGGACCAAGGTCACCAATTTTCCTTCTTAAAATTGGTAACCGCAATCACCAGTTTGGATTGACTAGGATCTTCTATATTCTGATGACTGTAGTGTCAAAAGTTTGAAGCTTGAATGGCTGGTGGTGGTCATGGTATTTCTTCATTCATTCAGGTGACCGCAGTTACTAAACTCCAGCTACCATGGACTTTGGTCTCCAAGTGAACCTCATTGCTTGTCCTTGGTCTCTTTTATTCTTCAAATTACTGCCCAATTCCAAATAATCCCTAAAAAATACACCACAACTCACGAAGTTAATATGCACCTTAATCAACAAATGTTAATTAAGCCTATTTTACTGTATAAATACTACCAAGACAGACGCCCTTATATTACTCTCAGACTACTAAAACTAGTACTAAACATGAAATTCAAGTAAAAACACATAAAAGCATTTAAAATGGGAAAAACATGGTCAAAATTGCGTGACATTTAGTTGTCAAATAACTCTATTTACTAGAGTTATAATACTCCCAAACCTAGTATTTTGCTAGTCTCAAACAAAATTAAAAAAAAAAAGAAGGAAAAATAACTACAAACACTAACAAAGAAAAAGAATTTAAATTGAACATATCGAACTGTGGAACACTTAGGCATGCAAAAATGGAGTTTTAACTCAACAAACTCAACATTTTCATTCACTTTCATAATACACAAAGTGTAAACTAATTTAGTTGTAAACATTCATTTGACAATTAAAGTATCATGAAATGCCCATTCAATTTCAAGATAATATAGAGTAAACCAATTAATTTCCTCAAAATTTTGCTTATGTATTAAGACTCATTTTATGAAGTGCAAAAGATGCAAATGAATATGCAAGGATATTTATGGACATCGTAATGTTTAACAAAGAGCATGAATTGATGCAATATTGCATGCCCAAATTTCTAAGATCTTATAGCCTAATTTAAGAATCATTTAGGACTTCTATAACTTGTAATGTAGGCTAAAGTTTGAGGGTAGGATGAATATAGGTATAAGTGACTCAATTCACTTTCGTCATTCCAAAACAAACCTTTGGACTACTATTCCTCAAACAAATGTCCCAACAATCATCATTAACCAGCAAATCCACACTTGAGGTACAAATTCACAATTTAGCGTGATTAAGAAGGTATTTTGATTTAATATTATAATTTATAATTATAATATTATAATCAAACTGTATATGCAGCAGGTCTTGTTCTCTCTCTTCTTAATCTAGTTAAAGTAAGGTTAAAGTAAGGTTAAAGAAAACTAATAATTAATTATTAATAAATAGATTAAAATAATTGGAGTTTCACATTCTACCCACCTTATAAAAAGTTTTGTCCTCGAAGACTGGGTGGGTACTTTACTGTCATTTTAAAATGAGACATATAAAGAATGATAAATGAAAATAAAAGTCATTCACATCACTGGTTTAGCAAAGTGAAGAACAAAACAACCACTACTTAACTTGTATATAAAAAAATATGTATTATCATGATTGTGCACTTAAATCAACTTGTAACCCAATGTTAAAAACGAGACAAAATTAAGAAATTAATATTACAATCATGGCTATTGTTTGACTACTCTACTACAATTAATAAAATCATCCACTCAAGAACACGAAAAAAAATGAAGGTAAACAAAAAAAGTCAACATTTTTTTTTTGTGACCATTGACTATTATTGCCTATTTCAAAAATATTTTAATTAGCAACAATGAAATATAAAACTACAATAGACCATTTCTTGATGTGATTAGTAACTCAATTTGTCCAATTAATTTGAAACATAAAAATCATTTTTCTCAAATTCAACCTTTAAAATAAAAGTACAATCATCCAATTTGAGAAAAATTATCTTAATAGCTTCACGGAAAATTCCATCCCTTTATCAATACTTAGATTCTTATAAATAGAATTAAGAAGCAAAATTTAGCAAGACTGTTTCAAAGTATCAACTTGATTTTTTCTTATAATAGTAGTTCAATGATGGATGATCTCAAATTTAAAAAATAATTTCATTTTTCTTTATCTGTAGACATTTATTCCACATTCAAGTAGTAACGCATATTTTAATGAAAATGTTGAAGTTGATATATTTCAAAATTATCAACAACTTGACATTTCATTATTAATTTACCGAAATTAGACAATGATTCCCTTATGCACATAGTAGTGAATCTGTTTTCTTTTACACATACTCAAAAGTCAAGACTCACTAAATTTTATTCAGTTATCTTTTGATATATAGTAATTCTACTCAATGTTTTTATTTATGCGTAATTCTTATATTAAACAAATTATTAGGGTTTACAATTACTTATCACCCACACATGATTAATGGATAGTACAGACAAATAATCAATTGGGAATGCAAATTAATATGCATCAAAACAATTAGTCAATTATACATTCAGCGATCTTCAATTTAAGCATGTAATCCATATACTGTTAAATCAGAACAAAAAATTGATTAAGCCTTTATCCCCCATACCTAGAGCAAGTAATTAACTAAAAGTAATTTATATCCATTTAATAAACATCAAACCATCAAAGAATTTGTCAAGTAATTGACATACATGCAAGAAACACTTATTAAATATACAATTATAAATCTAAATGAGAAATTTATGCATAGTCGATAAACACCAAAACAAATAATTAGACATAAAAATAACACATAGATACAGTAATCAACTAAATATGAAATTAGTGAATCTTAAAACGAATAATAGTTTTCTCATTTATACATACTTGTATCATACATTCAAACTCAATCAATTTAATTATACTTCTAGTATAAATCAAACAAACAAATCACTTGTAATTAACAAACATATAAAACAATTATATATTTATAAGTATACTTAACATAGTGTCCAAATAAATAATCATAAATACAAGCAATTAGTGAAATAAAATCAAATTCATAATAAATTAGTATGGAAAAATAGGTTTCACATGTTACCTTCCAAAAAATGTTCTAACGTTAAAACTTAAGAAACTAGATTTCACTGCGCACTTTAATTACTATAAACAGCCAAAATCTAAAACTCTAATATTACCTCAATAACTAAGCAGTATAATCAGTAGAGTCACAGAAATCCATGGTTCTGGATTGGCCATTTCCAAATCGCGTATCAAATGAAACCCCAAAGATCAAACCACTCAGTTAAACAGAAAACAAAACACTCAAACCATATACTCTTAAAACTTCTGACATTCTAAGCCCTTATCCAGAACGCACTATACAAATCATAACCTAAACTCTGAAACCACTAAATGTCATATTCCAAAACCTGAGACCATGATACGCTATATCCTTGGGTAGGCCAAGGCGTACAAGGCTTAGTAACAAAACCATTCTAACCATAGTAAACAATATCAAATACTGTAACATAAAATCAAAATGAAATATCTATCTGGCATGTAGGCCACAAACTTGAGTAAACTGCAAGTTTAAAAGCACAAGAAACTAGATACGATCTACGTCATAACCTTACCCAACGGCAGACTTGAGATCCTCATTGAAAATGTACTTGCTTTTAGAAACTGTAAAAATTTAAATAAATGGATTGACTAACACATTTGTTCAGTATGCAGCTCATATCTCTTTCCACCAAATTGAGCAAGTTATATACGATATTAATCAAATATGCACACATTCTTCACATGCAACAAAACAAGCAAGAAATCATACTGAACATATCATATATCACAGACAGGTAACATAATAGATTGCTCATAGATTCGTCAGGTAGACCGGCTATTGGATATAGAACTAACAATTATACCCGCTAATCAAGGGCCATATAGGATTTGCCCATTAGACTGCAAAAACAAAGACAAAAATGAGAACATGTTCTCACCAATTTACCAGAGTTTACCATTTGAGCTAAGCATACAAAATACAGTCATATGTCACATGCAACATAATAGATTACATGCATTAACGAGACATCTATATGCATATTTATAACATATCCAGAAGACACATGTATTACATGCTCAATCCATTTTACATAATAACATACTTTGTAGTTACAAAACGAGTTCTAAAATATTTATAACATAGTGAAAAGAGACATTAATCACTTACTTCAGCCAAAAGAGACATTAATCACTTACTTCAGTCAATAGTTAAACCTCTCTAATCAGTTCATTCCCCTAAACACAAACCATAACTTCTCAATCTAAATGATACAATTAGGTAACGAAATATCATAATCTTGCCTTCCTAAATGACACTATTATGATATAATAATGATATATATATATTCCATCATAAATCCTATTTTAACTATCGTAAATTATCAAACCTCAAAAGAACACAAGATAGAGCAAATAATTTTAATACAAATATTTTTATTAAGCCAGTCAAGGTCCCCTCGATTGCCCTCCGTTGAACCTAAGAACTGGTCGAGAGAAATGAACCTATGCTACATTTAACAAATCAAAACCCCCAACTAGAGATAGAATTCTAGAACCTAAATAAACAAGTTATTAAGCATAAATCATTACCAAAATACACCAATACACGTAGCAACTTCTAGATACTAATTTTCATTGATTATTCCGAAATATCCAATTGAACAATTCATGAACATAAAAATAGGATAGTTCAAACAAATTTTTAGATTTAGCTCTATTTAGTAAACTATTATATATTGATGTGTATAAGAGTATACAAGCGATCCTTACACTATCAGAAAATATAGGGAGAAATGCAATTTTCGTCCCCAACTGTGGAAGTTCGTAGAATTGGTCCACAATTTATTCAAAATTGCAGTTCTCATCCTAATCTTTCAAAATAAAGTAAATTTTGAATAGATTAGGTACTAATTCTATGGTTATTTATCCTATTTCTATGATTATTTGATAGATTGGGGACTAGATCTCTTGTAATTTTGAATATATTGGAGACCAATTCTGCGCACTACTTATAGTTCGGGGACTAAAACTATAATTCTATCAAAAATATATTTAGAATGCTAAAACTTTCATTTAAGAATTTTCTCTAAATTAATTCTTTAAGGCATCTTAATTTAGTTATAAAATTTCATCATTATGTTTCAGATTTCCAGATAGAAAGAGTTTAGGAAAACTACTATATTTCATCGTATATAAATCAGAAAAAAGCCTACTTTTCCGTTTAGGAAGTGCTTTTAATCATCTACAAATTATATGAAGAATATTACTCATATTACATCTCTAAGATACACAAAATTAACCACGAACATGTTAATCACGTTAAGAGAGAACACTATTTTTTAGATTAGACCAGTTTCACAAAAATTAACTTATACAGGTTCTAGATGTGTATAATTACTATTTTCTTTATAGTTTTAGAAATTAAATTCAAAGTTTTACAATTCATATGATAGTAGTCAAATTCATATTCGAAATCCAACTGTATAATCAAAAATTACAAATAAGACAGAATATATAAATTTTCGTGACAGATTTTTAGTCAACTTCCAGGGCTTCCCGTTATCCATCTACAAATGCCCAGAACTTGAATTTTATATAGAAAGAAAGCCCTAGAAGTTTAGTTTTATTTTAAAAATATAAGCACTAACTTGAGTTTTCTATGTTAATCTATACTCATTTTACTAAAGGTGGGTGTATTGTGCTGTCTGGTTGAGTTTTAGTTACGGATTTTCCAACTTCTAATCAACAAATTTTTATATTATAGCAAAATAATCAGAATAAAAATGACATAAAATCCTACTTACATCCTTTATTTTTCTGGGTTTGTAAGAATTCATGTGTTTCCTATATACATAGTAAGAAAGAACCCTGATTACACTCTGAGTGCACATGAGCACATAACTATAATAATCATTTTCAATTAAGAATCTAAAATACACGATTTCTTCCCAAAAACCCAACTAAATTAAAGTCAAACAATTGCACAAGAGTTTCTGAAGAATCCATGGTGATAATTTATATTTTTTCCTCTTTCTTCTCTTCTTCTATGTTGTTCCCTTCTTATTTTTTCTAAGAGACTTTTTTAAAATTCTTTCTTTCTCTCTTCTTCTTTCTCACGATACTGCCTTTCACTCTCTCATCTTACTGTCAATTACATTCTTTCTACTGCTCTCCCTCTTATGGTTTCTTTGTTATTTCTTTTCTTTCTTTATTAGATGACACTATTAGAGTTTGGATAGGTTAAGGAATCGTTATAAAATTAATCAAGGTTATGTTAATTTCTATTTAGTTAGGAGTTTCTAAATAATTGTTCTATTTCCTAATTTGAGTGGGAAAAAATAATTCTTTATTTTGTTGGCTTCCAAATTTAATTATCATTCCAATCAAGGATGATTATATATTCATTTCATAAAAAGAAAAATAATAATTAATTACTAACAAACAAATTAAAATAATTGGGGTTTCACATTGTTGAAGGAATGTTTCCAAAGCCTAAGACCGTCTTTGTTATATTGATTTACTAGTTGTTTAGTTCTTTGTTTTACTTGCTTTGTGTTATATGATTTAGGAACACAAGTAAATGTATCATCACAAGAAATAGAGTGATAAACAGAGTTCGTTTCCACGAAGACTAGACAAAAGTGATGCTATGTACCAGAATGACACACACAATGTTCTATTTAAACACACAATAATGTAATAAATAACTATCTAACTAACTAATTAAGCAATTATAGTAAAGTTCAGATGATTAAATGTCTGGGGTTTATTCTTCCTTTATCAATCCAATTGAATGCTAATTCGATTCATTGTTCACTAAGCAAGCCTTAATTTCTTTAACCCTTGGAAAATATAAGGATGAGGTTTTATGTAACATAGTACCTAAGCATCCTAGCCATATTTTGGTAGGTAGGCCATGAAAATATGCTCTAAAAGCTACATATGATGGATTTGCAAATAAGTATAGTTTTGAGAAAGATGGTGAAAATTACTCTTAAGTTCATTACTTCGGGATCAATTCCATAAAAATAAGCTTTACATTTATAGCTCATATGAAGAGCATGCTAAATTGTTGGCTGAAAATCAAAAGAAAGGTAAGAAGACAGCCGTCTCTAATTCTAAGAAAAAATTAGCTTTAATGGTAATTCAAAGGAAGAGAACTTGTTCGTCAAGGAAAAAGTTTTTAATAGTATTTATCTTTTGTTGCCTAATGATTTTCTTCCATATTTTTTTGTGTAGCCGTTCAAACAAGCAAGTGAGACAATGAAAAGTTCGAATTTACACCTTCCATGTGTAAAGCTCTATGACTTCTATACATCATTTGAACTTTAGTGATAATAGTCTGGTGAAGGGAGCACTTAGAAATTTTGATTTGTCAAACTCTTATAATTTTAGATTTTTAAGTACTCATAGTTTGTCCCTTTCCTTACTTTTTAATGTTTCTAATTTTCTTGTACATTTGCGAGAGTGATTCTTGTCATTACCAACCAAGACTACTGTTGGCTCTTGTCTCGTTGTAGACAACGGATCGATAACTTGTACAGTCAAGAATAGATACTTTGAATTCTTGATATTTTATCAAAGGTTTGAATTCATCAAGTAGGATTTGTTTAGCCGTTCTTGGGTTCCGCATCAGTTCTGTGTCTCATCAGTTTGTCTATGGGGTTCATATCACTTCTCTTCATTTCATCTAAAACGCCTAGAAAACTGTAGTTTAAATTGTAGCTAAGGAGGAGACTGTTGAACCCCAGTTATCATAATCATATTTTGATGATGACCAAATCGCACTAATGGTTTGAAAAGTATGCAGAAAAACAAAACAACCAGAAGACTCTACGGACGCAAATGACTATCCCAAAGACAGAGCTTCGGATGATGGTAATCGTCCAACACAAAGAATTTGAAGCAAGTCTCGGACGAAGAACAGCGTCCGATCATATTTCCAGAAGACTTTGCTTCGATCAGACACATGTTCGGACGCAACCTCGGACGTCCGAATGAATATCCTCAGAGAACGGACGCAGCGTCGGACGCAGGGATTAGCAGCGGCTGTCCAAACGGTCCAACGGCTAGTTCGTTCAGACGCACACTTTCTGCATCGGCCGTCCGAAAGGTCCAACGGCTAGTTTTTCAGTAAACAGAAAATAGCCTTTGGAAAGTTGTTGCAAGCAAATTTTGGGAAACTATAAATACCCCTAAGACTGAATTAAATGATAAGAGACCTCTACATTGATTACAAACAATATTTGAGCTTTGGCTGGTGCTCATCCATCTCTATAATTGAGGGCATTTTGAAATTCAAGTTATTTTGTACTTGTGAGGCACCCGACCTCTTAGGGTGCAACCAGATTACTAGTGATTGGAGCATGAGATTATTGCAAGTCCATTGGCTTGGAATATGTCGCTTATGAATCGGAACCCATATTTGCTTCTCCTTGGGCGGTGGTGCTACCCCTTGTGTCCGAGGAGGCCTTTCTGCCACCATTGACTTTCCTTTGCCTCGGCTTGATGGCCTCCTCCATCACTATTGCTTTTCCTTTTGCTCCTCCGTCTACTGGGCAACTTGCAAGAACATGATCAACAATTTTTTGCAGAATTGTAGAAGCTCCTCATGAATGATGTTTTGCCAATAATTAATGTCCCCAAGTTCCACAGTCACCCATTGATTGAAGATCAATCTCAATATATGTCTTTGTAACACCAGGTCTTGACAACAAAATAGAAGCGGCATCCACATTCAGTGGGGTACCAATTACTTTGGCTACTGAAAACAGGATAGGCTTCTTGAAAAGAATCAAAGACAGCCTCTACATAGTAATCTAGACTGGTAGGGGTGGGTAAAAATACCCGTTGATTCACTGACTTGCCCGCTCCGCCCCACTCCGCTCCAAAAAATAAGGGTATCCGACCCTCATCTATTGATCGGGTCAACTTGAGGGTTGGGTACCCTCTTCTGTGAGGGTTGGATACGGGTCAGGGTTTTAAAAACCACAACTTATCATAATTTGTGAATCTTATAGGTGCATAACTTGTTCAACTTCCACTATATGATGTCTTATTTTAAACTCTAATTCAGAACTCAGCTTGTGACAATTATGAAAGATCCTATGCCAGTTATTAGTAGCTTGCTAGAAAATGCTTTCCAGGTATATTTTCCTCACCAAAATTAATAATTATCACAGAAATCAGCTAAATCAGCTAAAAGATTGAATTCAAAGAGTAGAAAGTAGCCAAAATAAGATAATTTCAGAAATTGCAAATAATTAAATGAGCAATTCTACTATAAAACTTCATTTTAGAAACCTACATAAAACCTAAATTGAACAATGCATGTATTCTAGATTCTAGATAATTTTCAATATAAAAAATATTAAAAATGCAGTAATTGAAATTTCACTATCTGGTCAAGTAAAACAACGTAAAGATCACACATGATAGAAAATATTAGTTAAAAATTAATTATATACACTTCAATGTAATTAAACATAAATGTGGATACTAGAGTATCGAGTGTCATTCAGAGAAGTCCAGAAACCCTACCAGACTCAACAATGAGTTTGCTGAGGGCTTCGAAAATGCCTTCACCATTGGGACTAAACTCGAAGTCTTTGTCAACTAGGACATTAATAGCGTAATCAATTATAATGTGATCACTGGCAATAAGAGTGATGCACTCAAAGGCGTGGGACTTGTTATGAAGAAGGCATACATTTCCATTTTCCTAACCAAGGCCTCTATTTGATGCATTCAAAGGCGAGGGACTGGTTCTGAATTAGCCGCCATCAGTGATAGGGAGTTTTACTATTAATAGACTTTAGTTGCAATAATCACTATTGCTAATAAATACATGAGTTAGTTAGGATTGACAATGCCATGCAAGCACTGTTAGCTTTAAATACAAGCTGTAAGGAGGATTTATGTGCGAAAAACCAAGAAAATTGCACCCCAAGTTATTGTGTATTCATTTCATCACTTGTCCCTCCTTCTCATCTTAAACAATAAATGCTCAATTGTTGATCGAATTATTTTCTACATTTCTAGATACCATACAATTCCTGGAATTTGAGTGCCGAGATCTTTACTATCCCCTTACGTCAGTGGTATCAGATACTGTCTGATCTTCCAAGAATCATGGTTGAGGGCACTAGATCCCAGGAAATCAAGAAATTAGAGACTATGATAGAGGGACAAGTCGATAGATTCGAAAGAGAGATGGCAACTTTGAAGGCATTGGTCCTGGAAATGCATTTTTCAAGAACCAACATGACAATAATGGAGCTTCAACTTCTAGTGCCTGTGAATTCAATGAACATGGTGGTAATTACCAAGCTCCAACTCATTTTTCGAGGATAGAACTTCCAAAATTCTATGGGGAAGACTTCAGGAGATGGTTGTACAAGTGTGATCAGTTCTTCGAAATGGACAAAAAGGTATAGCTCTTCTGGAAAATCAGATATCTATGATGTCTAGATTGACTAGAGATATTCTTCATTGGGAAGAGTACATCAAGGAAATCTCCTCAATATTTAGCAGTAATTTGTATGATGATCGCATACATGCGGGTGAATTAATGGCCTTGAAGCAAAATGGATCAATATAGGAATATCAAGATCAATTTGAAGACTTGTGGAATATAGTTGATCTTCTTGAGGATTATGCTACAAGCTATTTTTTAATGGGCTAAAACCAGAGATTCAATTATCAGTCAGGGTATTTATGCCCAAAACCGTGCAACATGCCAGGGTCTTGGCAAGATTGAAGGAGGCCAAGTATTGAACCAATCTCAGAAAACCAAATCAATTCTGAAACCTCCATATCCTGCTGCTTTTCAATCCTATCAAACTTTTTCTTCTCACCAAAATACCATCTCGCTTAATTCTGCTTCCAAAGATTACATAACCATTGTGACCGACCTCCAATTACAATGCCTTACCTAAATCTAATCAACCAGCAGTTACAAGAAAACCTTTCAGAAAGTTGAGTGCTACAAAAATGAAGGAGAAAAAGGCAAAGGGCCTTTGTTTTGGTGTATGAAAATTTTGGGTTAGGCTATAAATATAGAATAGACAATTGTTTAGATTAAAAATGTGTGAGGAAGAAGATGTTAAGAGGCAGGATGAGGTATTGGTGGAATAGAGGAAGAGAATTTGACACATATTTCTATTAGTGACATGTCCAGTGCAGCCCTACCAAAAATGAAGACAATGAGGGTTGTTGGTCATGTGGGAAAGAAGCCTATAAAGATCTTCATTGACTGTAGAAGTTCCCACAATTTCATCCATCCTAAAACTGTGAGGAAATTGGCTTTGAAAACTCACAAAACTAGGGCTATGATTGTGGAAGTGGCCAATGGTAATAATGTGGCAACAAATTAGATGTGTAAAAACTTTGCACGGAAAATCCAAGGACAACAATTCTTGACTGATATGTTGGCTCTTGTAAGGAGGATGTGAGATAGTGTTGTAGATACAATGGTTATCCATATTGGCAGATGTTAAATAGAATCCTAGTGATCTAAAGATAGAATTTATGTATAATGGTAAGAGAGTGGTATTAAGAGGAATGAAATAATAGATAGAAGACATTCAACTAGTTGGGAAAAAGACTATGCTGAGGATACTGCAAAAACCTGAACAACTGGCATCAGCACAATTGTGGCTTATCAATTATGTGTCACCATATGAAAACACATTGTTAAGCTGTGAAGTCGAGTTTCCAGTAGCATCTGATCTTCATAACTTGTTGCATGCCTATGAGGATTTGTTTGAATAACCTATGGGATTACCTACTTCAAGGGATCATGATCACAGAATTCACCTCAAGGAGGGATCCCAACCTTTGAATATCAAGCCTTACAGGTACCCAACCTTTCAAAAAGGAGGGATAGAAAAGCTAGTTGTAAAAATGTTGGAACATGGAATAATCAGGCACAACAATAGCTTTTTTTCCTTACCAATGGTGCTAGTCAAGAAGAAATATGGCTCCTGAAGTATATGCATAGATCTATCTCTTATAAACAAGTCCATTATAAAAGATAAGCTCCCTATACCTCTTCTTGAAGAGCTATTAGATGAATTGTTTAGTGCTCACTTCTTTAGTAACCTAGATCTTAGATCAGGATATCATCAAATTATGATGTATCCACAACACAATCATAAAACAGCATTTAGAACCCATGGTGGACTAGGGGTGTTCATCCTTGTGAAACCCAGTATTTTACTAGCCGTGTTCTTTGATTTTTAACTGGTTTAAAATGTTTTTCATATTATTTTTAGTCATTAAGTACTTCAACTTATTCGTTTTTCAATTCGGCAAATTTTTCGATTTACGCGATTTCGGTTCCGGCGGGTAAACGGGTCAAAACACATTAAGTGTCTTAGTTTCATTGTCAATGTGTAGTGTTGTATGATGGCTGAATTATTCAGAAACAAATGATAATTTAGTAGCAAAAATTAGTTTTTGGGTTAAATAGTCAACTTGGAGACTATTTGGTCAAATGGGGAACTATTTGGGTCAACCTTTGAAATCTAAAGAGTCTTCTTCTTGCTTTGTTTCTTCCTCATTTCTCCTAGCTGCTGGTCAAAATTCACACCTCTTCCCCATTTTCCCCCAAAAATTTTCTTGGAGTTCAAGTAGAAATCACTTGGAAGGTAAGATTTTATGTATTTTAGCATTTATGGCTTATGGGCTTTATGATTCAAGCTTTAATTTCAAGTTTTGTAGGATTCTTTATGGCTGAAATAAACCCTCTTTGCAGCCTTGTAAGTTATGATTTATGTATGTTATGGGTTGTTTTTAGTGTATTGGAGATTGGGAAGTGATTGGGGTTGATTTTTAACAACTTTCCATGGTTAGATTACAAATTTTAAGATCATGAGTTAGGGTTTTGTCTTCCATATGTGCCCTAGAATGTTATGCTATGAATGCTTATGTCTATGCACATAATGATGTTTTAAGAGTGTTTTAAGGTTAGTTTGGATAGGAATTGAGACTTGAAACCAAGTGGAATTGATTTCCCTTCATTTTGTAAGTAAGCGGAAGTTTGGCGCAACTAGGATAATTTGGATAATTGGTTATGTTTGAAGGATCTTTAATGATCTTTTGATGGTTTTAAGTGTTTCCTTGGTAGTGGGTTGGATAGGAAGCATGTTTGAATCATGCGTGTGGCTAATCGGTAAAAATTTCAGTTTGGTAGTAAAGAGGAATTCCACCCATAGGTTGTTGCTCTAATGTTGTAATAGAGTTAATTGTAGTGGTTATGGGGTATGGATTGTTGTGGAATGCTATTGACATAGTCTGTCTCTTATACACATCTAGATGTGTATAAGAGACAGTCTTAGAAGAGATGTATAAGTTGAAGAATGAATAGGCTAGTAAATAACCCATGAAACTATGGCTCTGGTATTCACATTTAGATGTTATAACCCATAGTTTCTTATACACATCTAGATGTTATAAGAGACAGGTCACCTATGAGGTAAACCTTACTCAGTCTTAAAATTACAGCAAGATTAGAAGTAAGACATATCAAGAGAATCTTAGTGTCTTGATCCCAGTTTTAGCTTGTCGAAGTTGGTCAGAAATTGTGAAAAGGTCATTTTTGACCAAAGAAGCTGTTGGTGTCGTTTTCTATCGTTTCGCGTCGTTTTCGCTTCCCTAGTCATTCTTTAACTTCTACATCTCTTCTAAGAGTCCTTTTATATCTGTTTTAGGTACCACGCCACCTACCGCCGGCGATCGCGTTCAGTGATCATTTGTGCAGTTTTGGAACTTGATAGGTGGGTAACATAGACCCTCTTCCACTTGTATTTTCTCTTTAACGACTTTCGAAATATGTTTGGATGGATTTTAAAATGTGTATGATGTTTGGAACTGCACTTTTACCAAGTTTTGGAATTATTACATATGAAATCGGGACCAAGCTATTTTATGTTAATCAAATGATATGTTGCAAACTCTTTTGATATGAAAGCATTTTAAGACTGTTTTTGGCTCATAGGTGACCTAGGTATATAATTTTGGATGTGTTTGGAAATGTTTGATTTGTGGAGAACCGGTTCTATAGTCATCCATGGGACGCCATGGTGACTGCTGTGAATGTTTTGAACTAATTGAGGCAGGGGTCTTGTGATGGGATAACTTGACCTCCCGGTCAGACTAGTAGGTGCAGTATATTACTAGATCTGACTAGTACTGTAGGTCATACCTTCGAGCCTAAAAGATACTCATGCTATTTTATTATATTCTGGATTTGAAACTGTACTTGGATTTGTTCGCTATGCTTTAGCATACTATGTTTTGAAATGACTGGATCTTTTTTGGCTATGTTTTGGACATACTGACGTTTAAATGGCATGAGACATTTTAGCTATGTTTTGAAATGAATGGATCTTTTTGGCTATGTTTTGGACATGCCTGATGTTTAAATGGCATGAGACATTTTAGAAACTGCTTCATGACTATGGTTTTCACAAATGTTATTATCTTTATGTTTTCGTTTTATCGAAATGCTTGGCCCCATTTGAAGAGCTTTTATGATATCCACTGAGCTAGTTATGCTCACCCCACGTGATTTACAATTTTTCAGATTAGGTGCTCGTTTTTTACTCTCCACCGCGTTAGAACAGCTTTTAGATTTTCTCCAGATTCCACATTACTGGTAGGACTCTGCGGATAATCTTCCAAGCTTCTCTTTTGTTTGGAGAGGGGTAGTGTATTAGATAGGTTTTGTATTGATGAACTTTGTTTTTGTTGTAGCATCTTTTGTACTAAGAAGAAATTTTGTAATTCGTATTTTTGTGTAAAAATGAACTTATTCGGTTTTATAGTTAAGAAATGGTTTATGGTTCTATTACATTGCGGTTAAGTTTGTTGCTCTGTTCGTTTGTGCCTTGCGCTTTGGACCGGTGTGCCATTAGCGCGGCGTGCTACGGTCCCGTTTTTGGGGCGTGACAATCCTGACCCGCCGACCTGAAAAACCCGCTGAACTGAACTGGAAAAAAAGGGTACCCGAACCGCATTCTTTTGTGACACGCCGGGCACCCGACCCAATCCATTTCAAGGGTAATTTTATAAATTTGATTAATAGGGTTTCATTAGAAGTTAATACTTAAAAGGGTTATTGGCAGCCTCTCACCTCTCTCTCTTTTTTAGTTCCTTGTCTTCCTTTCCTCTTTCTTCTCAATCATCTCTTCCCTTCCTCTTCCTCGCATCCTCATTCCTCACATTCACGTCTGTTGAGATGTATTTTGTGATTTAATTGTTGTTGTTATTGGCCTGTTGCTACTTGTTAGTTTGTTGCTATTGGGATGTAATATTGGGATGTATTTTGTGACTTAGACTTAATTGTTGTTGACTTAATTGTGAAATTAACTTGCCTAACTATCATTATTTAAATTTTTATGTTTTGTTACTAGTGAGGATCTTACAAACATATATGCTTAATGAATAATATTTTCATGCCATATCTCAAAAAATTCATCTTGGTGTTTTTCTATTATATAGTAGTATATAGTCCTACTTGGGAGTATCATTTAAGTCAAGTAAAGGTTGTATTTGTAATATTGAGAAGACTTAATCTTAACGTAAAGATGAGCAAATGTTCCTTTAGGCATAAAATGATAGATTACATAGGATATGTGATCAATCAAGAAGGAGTGCAAGCTGACCCTCGAAAGATTGTTGCTAGTAAAAATTGGCCAATTCCTAAAACCATAAAGGAATTGAGAGGATTCCTTAGTTTCATGGGTTATTACAAAAGATTCATTAGGAATTATGGCAGAATAGTAAGAGGACTGACTGATCTTCTAAAAAAAGATAATTTCAATTGGTCACATGAAGCAACTACTGCATTTTATGAGTTAAAGGAAGCCATAGCACTCCACCAGTACTGGCCCTCCCTGATTTTACTCAGAAATTTGTAGTAGAGATAGATGCATCTTCATCATGGCATTGGGGCAATGCTACAACAGAAAGGGAAACCTATAGAACTCTTTAGCAAAGCTCTGGGAAAGAAGCATCAAGGCATGTTAGTCTATGAAAAGAAATGTTGACATTCGTTTATGCAATGCAAAAATCAAGGCCCTATCTTTTGGGAAGATAATTTGTTATCTAGAATAACCATCAAAATTTAAAGTACCTATTGGAGCAAAGAATCTCTACACCCCTACAACAGAAATGAATGGCTAAATTGATGGGGTATGATTATGAGCTCCATTATAGGAAAGGCACTGATAATGTTGTAGTTGATGCCTTTCACAGGAAACTTGTTAAGGTGGCTAAATTGCAAGCCATTTGTTTCACTAAAAGCCAAATATTGATTGAAATTTAGCATAGCTAGGAAACAGATCCTAGCAACAAAAATTGATCCCAAAGTTTCTTAAAACAATTACCTGCCAGTAACAAGTATACATGGGAAAACCAACAACCTAGGAGGAAAAATAAGCTAGTCAAGTAAGTAGGGAAAGATACTACTTTAAGGATAGTAACCTGTCTCTTATACACATCTAGGCATGTCAACAAATAGACAATCTGGTATTCTTGTCAAGTACAAAAATCTGAAGATTGTATTAGAGTTTGAGATGCCATAAGTAATCAACATATTCCTTAAAGTGACTACTTGTGATATTTGTCAAAGGCATAAAGCTAACAATACAACTTACCCTGGACTATTACTGCCCCTGCCTATTCCTCAGAAGATTTAGACAGACATTTCCATGGACTTCATTGAAGTCTTGCCAAAGTCTAAAGGAAAAGAGGCTATTTTGGTTGTAGTGGACAAGTTAAGTAAGTTTGCATATTTTATGCCACTTAGCCATCCCTATACAACTATGATAGTGGCTCAAGAATTCTTTGTAATGTTTTTAAACTTCATGGAATGCTAGAAACAATTGTTTGTGATAGGGACTCAATCTTTCTCAATAACTTATGGCAAGAATTGTTTAGGCTGAAGAAGGATAAATTACACGAACGTCTACAGCATACCATCCTTAGTCTAATGGCCAAACTAAGGTAGTAAACAGGTACCATAATGACTACTTGAGGTGCATGTCTTGTGATCATCCTAAACAGTGGAGTTCTTGGCTACCATTAGCTGAATTTTGGTACAACACATACCTCTACTCAACTATCAAGTTTACCCCTTTTGAAATTGTCTATGGCCAACCAACTACACAACACTTGCCCTATCTAACTAAGGATTCCATGGTGGAAACTATGGATAGAAGTCTTAGTGCCAGAGAAATGACCTTGCACTTACTCAAACACAATCTATCCAAAGCTCAAATTAGGATAAAACAACTAGCTGATAAACAAAGATCAGATAGGGAGTTTTCAGTAGGAGATTGGGTATTTGTGAAGTTACAACCATACAAACAAAACTCTATTAGGGATCATTCTTGTCAAAAGTTATTTCCCAAATATTTTGGCCTTTTCCAAATCATGTAAAGGATGGGAAGGGTTGCTTACAAGTTGCAATTGCCACCTCATGCAAAAATTCACTCACATTTCTTGTTTTCTTTGCTAAAGAAAAGAGTAGGTGATTAGAGAGTTCAACCTTCTTTACCAATAGCAGTCACCACTCATGGTCAATTATTGATGGAGCCTATAGCTATTTTGGACAGAAGACTTGTTAAATGGGGAAATATTGCAGCTACTCAGGTTCTAGTCTAGTGAAGTAATAGCTTTCCTAAGGACTCTAGTTGGGAATAATGGTTTGATCTCAACTAGAAATTTCCCAAATTTCTATTCTTAAGGACAAGAATAATTTGAAGAGGGGAGTATTTGATGCACTCAAAGGTGTGGGATTGGTTATGAAGAAGGCATTCATTTCTGTGTACCTAACCCAAGCCTCTATTTGATGCACTCAAAGTTGAGAGCCTGGTTCTAAAGAAGTTGTGGCTAGCAATGGAAGAGTCTTTACTATTCTTAGTTGTAATAATCTCAATTAGCTAATAAATAATATACTGACTAGACTGACCGTAGTTAGAATAAGCTGAGTTGTTAGAGTTAGTAAGGATTGTAAGTTCAGTCTGTTAACAGTGTTACCTTTAAATAAAAGTTGTTAGGAGGAGGCAATTGTGTATGGAAAATCAAAAAAATTGCTCCCCAAGTTTTTGTGTGTTGATTTCATCACTTTCCTTCCTTTTCATCAAATAATAAATGCTCACTTGTTCTTTGAATTGTTTTCTTCATTTCTACTTCCATTACTAGAATTTGAGTGTAGGAATCTTTAGTGTCCTCTTGCATCAAAGAGTAATAGAGAGAGTATGAGGAGAAAAACCATGTATTGTACAGAGAGAAAGATGGAGGTTTTGAAATTTGGGGAAACAGATAAATAGAGACAGAAATCAAGATCTTTTAAAGCTGATACTATGGTCTTTAGGAGATTAGTACTGATGACTTTAATTAATCGCATACATCACCTTGTGATGGTTTTTAATTGTGTCGCAATAGTGCCATAAAAGCTTAAACATTGCTGTGAATTTTTTGTAGCACAATTAAGTTGTGTAGTTTATTTATGTCACTTTTGTAATTTGTGCATGGGTAGCGTTATGAAAAGTCTATATTATTGTAAATTATATATTTAATAACATGAAGTGGAACCAGATCGACCAATGTGAATCATTGAGTTTATGTAGAATGCATGCCAATGCAATGCTTACATGATTATGCAAATGGAGCACTACCATTAATCACTAAGCACAAGTGATTACTCTTCTTCACATATTATGATGCAAATCACATTCATATCAACTTATGTGAATAATTTGGCTTACCTTACTCATTCATCCACATAAAGTACGACATAAGTACATTAGGCATTGAACAATGCATAGTTAACATAACCTATACATTCTACATATAGACTTCCACAGGCTAAACCTGTTATACTCAACAATCTCTTATTTAAAGTGATATTGAACTTACCTTTAGTATTCATCATCATTACGCATAATAATACATACAATGAATAGTACCAAAGTATAAACCAATATGCAAACATTAATAAGATTACTCATACTTACCCAAATTAACATCATTCGTGGCTGCACAACGAGTAACATACAGAAAAATCAATAGAAAGGTTGAAGAACTACTCTCCTTGAGATTTTCTCCTTCGAATCCCTAAGTTCCCTTGATCAAAAAATTTACTTCCTTGACCTAAAACCATCAGATGGCAACACCACATATTAAAGCAAACTTGAGGTGAAAATTAGGATAAAAAAATCAAGCAAAAACATGAAGGATTTTTTATGATCAAGCTAGATGGTGAACATGAACAAACTAGCTTGTCACTCTAGCAAACCCATAACGTAGTTCACTTTGATGATTAAAAAAATCATTCCAAATATTAAGAAAAAATGTTAAAAGATTGATCAACAAGTTGGGGAAGCCCTAGATAAGTGAAAGTGTGATTAAACACCAAAATCCTAGGATTAAACACCAACAACATATAGCAACCCCCCAAATCTAAGTACTATCAAATCTCATGTTTAAGCACCTCAAGTTTTTCTTCGAAAAAAACTCTCAAAATGCTCTCTTCTATCTCATCAACTTTTTCATTCTTCTCATTTCTACCTAGATTATTTCTTTTCGTTTGCTTATGGCATCCAAATCATTTATGGATGTTCTTCAAGCTCATTAACCTAATGAAATCCCAAAGCCTTTGGGAAGCTACAAAAGAAAAGCAACAATTTTTTCGAAAAGCAAGAAGTGGAGGAATTAGCTAAACCCTTAAATCTTGCTCTTGTTGGGAAGTTTGGGCAGGGTAAGCCAAGCATGAAGGTTTTATAGAAAAGCTTTCATGAAATTGGGTCAAAGGGTAAGTTCACATTGAGTGTTTTGGATTCCAAGCATATTTTGATCAAGTTTACCCTGGAAGAGGATTCTCATACGATATTGGCTCAAAGGATCGCGGTTTGTCAATGGCCTTCACATGCATGTTATCAAATGCCATCCTTTATTTTGGTATGATATTGGGCCAACCATTGTCCGAGTATTGATATCATTTGAAGGTTTGCCATTGATGTGTTTTAAGAAGTCAATCTTATTCTCCTTAGTTTAGGCAGTGAGTAAACCTCTCAAAATTGATATGGCTATGGCTAGCATATCACGTCCAATGTGGCATTGGTATATATGTGTAATTGGATCATCAAGCAGAATGCCTTCATGTTTATTGATTGATATTCAAGATGACGGAGTTTGGTAGTATATAACATATGGAAACAAGCCTCAATATTGTTCCAATTGTTCCAGAATAAGCCACCTTATAGGTATTGCAAGGCTTTAGACTATGGTTGTCAAAAGGAAAAGCAACAAACACTAATTGTCCAAAAACAAAATCCCATGAAGGAACAAGAAGTTGTTACTCAAACCCCTGGAAAGAATGTTCAACTTTGGTGAAAGGTTCAATTCTGAAGGCCGATTCAAAAAATACACCAGTTGTAGATATGGAAAAACAAGTTGCATGTGAAGATCAAATGCATACTCAATTAGACGGACATTACAACCAACTCATGCAAATATTCTAGAGTCCACTTCACCTAAGGAAATTCAAATTCTATCAAATGACAAGTGCCTTGGAGGAGGCTCAAATGATGATTGGACAAAAACTGATGCTCTTGCACAATCTAAGGAATTAGGGTTTCAAATTACTAAAACTAATATTCTATTAGAGGATATGAAGGATGATTAGGTTGAGGTCTTTACAATCAAGGAGGCAAATATCCAAGAAGATAAAAATTATTCTTCATACTTTGATCCTTTTAATAAGATAAAAGGAGATAGAACACAACAAATGGTTTCATTGAAGAAATTTTTAATCAGCTTGCAAAAAAGGTAATCCCATTAGATAATAACTATAAATTGGTGATTGGTAGAAAGATAGAAAAAAAAAATGGAAAACGTATGTATCTAGTCCAAAATGGATGACTCAAAGTACAGCTTCTAAGTCTAACAAATTACTCCCTCCTTTTACTCATTTTTAATGAATGATTTAATTTGGAATATTCGCAAGATATTAGAAACAAACCATCACTAAGGAGACTGAAGAAACTTGTACGTGTGCATGGTACTTATTATTTGGCACTTCTGGAACCTATGCTAGAAGGAAATAAAATCACAGATGTGGAAAATAAATTAGGGTTTGGTAATTCTTACTTAACCATAAGAGATCTATTTAGATGTTTTGCTCACATCTGGTTTTTATCCAATGTTGCTCTGTAAAACATTAAGTTATTCATTTACATATGGATAGTAGTGGTTTTTAGGTCCTATTTTTTCCTTTATTATTTATACTAAATACAGTATACAAGAGAGGAGAGATCTTTGGATTGCAACGAATAATTTATGTATCAATTGTAAAGGTCCTTGGTTTGTAGTAGGTGATTTTAATGAAATTATACAGTCATCAGATTATCTTACGGCATCTCAACTATACCATAGGAGTATTGTTGAATCCTCAATGACTCCATGAATCAATATGTTCTTCTAAACATTCCTTTCTCAAGTGCTAAGTCTCACTTGGTATGGTAAAAGGTTGAGGAGTCTTGTTTGGAAAAGCTATTCAGGGTACTTTCAATCAGCAACTTAAGAATTCATTTCAAAATATAGATGCAGTTCAGGTAAGTAGAAATTTTTCTGATCATGCCCCCTTGTTATTTGCTTTAATTGATGGTCATTACTTTGGTCCAAAACTTATTGGATTTTTTAATGTTTGGATCAAGTATCCTTCCTTTTTACATGTAATATAGAATAGTTGGAATATATATAGTGCTAGTACTCCTTTACAAAATTCTGTGCTAAGCTTAAAAGACTCAATTGACTAAAAACGTTGGAACAAACTTCAGTTTGGTGATATTTTTGAAAGAGTCAAATTAGCTAAAGAGGCGGTGAAGCAACAGGAACTTGTGGTGCAAGGAAGTCCTACTATTGATAACCAAGTTCAACTATCAAAGGATCAAGTAGCTCTATTAAAGTGTTGATCTGAGGAGGAATTTTACGAGAAACCGAAGGATAGCATCAACCATGGATTAAGAAAGGTGGTCACAGCACACCCTTCTTTTGGTCTCAATTTAAAGTCAAAAGGAACAAGCTTTGTATTAGAAGGTTAAAAAAATTCTTCTAGTTGTTGGATTAAAAATTAGGAGCTTCTACAACAGGAATCTATTTTCTTTTTCCAAGATTGGCTGACTGCTAATGAAAGTGTTTAAACTGATGTCAATCTAGATTTTATTCCTCATATCTTCTCAAAAGTTGATAACGATAGTTACAGGTCTTGCAATCTATTGAGGATCTGGAAGAAGTTGTTTTCTCTCTGTGTTCTGATAGTGCAACTGGGGCAGATGGTATAAATGGAGTTTTCTATAATACTTGTTAGAATATTATCTCACAGGACTAAGGCAGCTTTGGATTTTTTGTCAAGGAGGGAAGCTTCCTAAAGCTATCACCAGTGCACTTATTTGTGTGACTCCTAAGGTAGTCAACCCTACTTCCTTCAGTGAATTTAGGCCAATAAGTCTTTGCACTTTTTCTAATGAAGTGCAAAATCTTCACTAAGATAAGTGCCAATAGGTTAAGCACTTTGCTTCATAAGATCATTTCTAAAGAGCAATGTGAATTTGTTCATGGAAGAAACATCTCAGATAATATTTGGCTAGCCCAAGAAATGGATGAATTTATTGATAAGAAAGTAAAAGGTGGGAATGTGATTCTAAAACTTGATATGGCTAAGGCATTTGATAGACTATCTTGGGGTTTTCTTTACAAAATGTTGCGCAAGTTTGACTTCTAACCTCATTTTATATCCCTCAATACTAACTATATTGAAGGCAACTAGTTTTCTATACTTTTCAATAGAAGTCCTACTGGTTTTTTTTTTTAATCCTCAAGAAGAGTCAAGCAAGGAATTATCTTCTCCTTCGTTGTTTATTATAGAAGCTGAAGATTTTAGTAAGGGCTTGAAGAAGCAATTTGAAGATGGAAATATTGGTTGTTATACTATAGCAAGGCAATGTTCTCCTATTAGTTATCTTTCATATGATGATTGTGATTCTTTGTGTTCTTAAGTGGCCATAAAAAATCATTGAGTAATCTAATGAATTTCATTCACACTTTGAATATTCATCTAGGAAATTGGTCAATAAGCAAAAATGCAATTTTTACTTTTCTTCTAAATTGGAACTTGCAAGACCAAGGATAATGCTAGAATTACAAGCTGCTCTAAGAAAAAGTTTTCCTTTTTTTTCTCAAATGCCCTTTGAAGAAAGGAAGGAAAACTAAAGGCTTGGTTCACCCTATGATAGATAATATAACTCACAAGCTTGCTAGTTGGAAGGTTAAACTACTGTCTGCAAGTGGCAAATTGCTTTTTTTTCAAACATGTTTTGAGCTCCATTCCTATTTATCTTATATCTGTTCTTGCACCTCCAAAAGTAGTATTGAAGGATATTAATCAAAGGATGGCTGACTTCTTTTGCAAGGAATCATACTATATTGGAAAGCTTCAAGCAAACTTATAAAACCTACTCAGGAAAATGGACTTGGTAATCTAAGATCTTGACAATGTGGTACAATGTATGCCTAGGAAGCTATGGTGGACTTATAGAACTACGAACTTTCTTCTGGAGTAAATTCATGGATCAGCTATATATTCATAATGCTTTGCATCCATCAATGGTAGAAGGAACTTCATGGTCTTCACCTACATGGATAAGGATGATGTCAATTAAAGATATGGTTGAGCCATACATACGTGTTTTGCCTAAAGTAGTCAATACATCTCTTGGTTTGAAAACTGGATAGGTAGTTGTGTTTTTTCTCTTGAAAATAATCCTATTTGTTATATTAATTTGAATCAAGCTTGTCATGGAGAGAATTGGAATCTAGAAGTTATTCAAGTTAGTTGTCCTACTTTTATTGTGAACAAATTGCATTAGAGTTCTACCCATCGATCTCAAGGGATGGATGATTATGCTTGGTAACTTACTTCCTCATGTGTTTTCACTATATCTTTTGCAATTGCTTTGGTTACGGAAGCAAGTTCAACACTTTTCTCTCAAGAAAAATGGTTTGGGATGAGAGAGTATTCTTCTTAAGATTTCTATCTTCATTTGGAGGCTACTTAACCTGGCTTTGCCCTAATGATATTTTGAAGAAAAATGGATTTCAACTGCCATCTATGAGCCAATTTTGTCGGGAGTAGGAAAGCTTAGATCATTTGTTTCTTCATTGCTCTATAGCTAGTAGAGTTTGGAGGCATTTTCAACAATGCTTTCAAGAGCACTACAAAGCAAGGACACTACAACAATACTTAAACTAGTATTGACTAAATTCTAGCAAAGGATTAGTTATAGGCCAATTGCACAAACTTATACCACGCATCATATGTTAGGAAATTTGGAAAGCTAGAAACAAGAGTTCTTTTAAGGACAAAAAGGAAGTATTGATGTAATAATTTAGGCTATCAAGTCTTTAATTCATTCCACATCAAATTCTTTTCCTTTTGCAGCTCAATCTAAAGTAGATTTGACAATTATCTAGAATGGTTGGATCTCAGGTGCTTTATCTATTCATCAGGCTAAGATTTTTGTTATTTAATGGAAATGCACTTCTTAGAATTTTATTAAGCTCAACAAAGATGGAGTAAGCAGAGGTAATCCTAGATCATGCACTGGAGGAGGCATTTGAAGGGATTCAAATGGCATAGTTTTGAAAGGTTGTCATCATTTTACTCAAATTTAGGGACATGAGTGGAAGGTCTTCAAATTTGCTAACAAAGGGGTATCAGCAACATTGAGACAGAGTTAGATCTTCTACACTTATTAACATATTCAAAAAAGAAGCTCATGCACCTTGGAGGATTCACAACTTAATTCAGCATTGTCTACAACTCATCAACAAAAGGAATGTGTTAGTATCTCATTGTTTTAGAGAAGGAAACAAAGTGGCTGATTTCTTAGCTAATTAACGTTGTGATTCAAAATGTAATACAATCTTTGATCATTGTACTTTACCTAGTTTAGCTAAAGCTCAACCTACTAGGTAGGATTGATTGTGAAACTTAAGTATCTAAAGGTTAGGCTTTGATCACTAGTATTTGATTTGTTATAACTCTAATTATAGAGGTTTTGACTTTATGTCCCCCTCCTTGTACTATTTTTTCATATCAATAAAAGGGTATCCACTTCCTACCAATAAACAAGTGGAATCTCCATAATCTTTGTATCCTCTTTAAGTAAAAAACTTAATTAGATTCTGATAACTCTAGGAAACTAGAGTAATATATACCCTAAACTTGAAGATTTTGCTCCTAATTTCGAGTATTTTTAGTGTTTTCGTGTGTGTTTTAATCTATTTTTCTTTTATGAGTTAGAATGTGTTAGTATGTGTTTATTAAGTGTTTGAGTACTTATTTAGGTGATAATTAGCACATTTTATTAGGTTTTTCCATTTAGAGCTGTGTCATGTCTTTGACTTTACTTTATTGGGAGTTAAGTTTTCGTTCGTCTTTGTTTGTCCTTCATTTTTTGGCCTATTTTGTGAGACTTTTATTTATATGTTTAGGTGTTATTTTAAGTGTTTATTGTAGATAATAATTTTATCCTATGTGTTAGGGTCACATGAAAAAAAATGGTGCATTTCAGAAGCAAAACTGTGAAGTACTGCATTTCAGAAGTTTCAGTCCAGACCGCGGTCTCAAATTTGAGATCGCGGTCTGGAGGCAGCTGGAGCAAAAAATGACTTTGTTCGGGGCTGATTTTTGCTGTACAATTATCCCACTACCCTAGCACTATATATACCCATTTTAAAGCTCATTTGAGGAAGAACTTCGCTAGTAGAAGTAGGCTAGATTAGAGAGTAATCTTCTTCATTTTTCCTCCCCATTTGGGGAGGGTTTTCTTAGATTAGATTAGAGTAGGATTTCTCTTTCTTGTAATCACAATTTCCTAGCTAAAGATTGAAGCTTTTTAGTGGTAAGTTCCTTGTTTATGTTAAAACTCTTTTAGTTAAACTTTAATTTCATATTTTCTTAGTTTAATTAGTCTAATTACTTTCATATATTTTCTCTCTTTGCATGATTTCTTGGTGTAATTGTTAGATTAGTTAATGGGTTTCGTTCAATTATGCTTCCTTAGTGGTAATTCATACTTTAGATTGGTTAATTAGGATAAATTAGTTTATCTTTTCATTTAATTGCTTTCTTTACTTGATTTCTTAGTTTAATTGGTAGATTAGTTAATGGGTTTTCCTTAATTGTGCTTTCCTAGTGTTAATTTCTAGTTTAGGTTAGTTAATTACATTTTAAATTCTTACATGCTTTCTTAGAATAGATTAGGGGCTTTCTCTAATTGTGCTTGCTTAGGGATAATGAAGTTTAGATTAACTAATTGCTTGTTTAACATGCTTTTCCTTTTAATTGTTCCCTTTAATTGCTTTCTAAAGATACTTCCTTTTTAATTGCTTTCTCAGCGATTAATCTTTTCTTTAAATTGCTTTATTAGTTCCATTAGTTCTAGTTTTAGTTAAATCTCTTCACTTAATCAATCGCTTCAACTTGAAATCTAACCAAATAACCGGTGAATTATCGACCAATCCTTGTGGGAACGATCCCTACTTCCCTTTGCTACTAGTTGACAACTGTATACTTGCGGGATACCACCTTGTTAGTAGTAGGATTTAGGTATTTTATAAATTTATAACTAGGTGTGTAAAGGCATCAAGTTTTTGGCGCCGTTGCCGGGGATTGGTTTTCGGTAATATCGATATAATATGGTTGGACGACTAGATTGAAGTCTTTTGTTTTCTTGTATAGTTGTTTCACCTATTTGAAAAACCAAAAAGATTTTCCTTTTGTAGTTGTGTTCTTATTTTGAAAAATACTAAAAGATTTTCTTGGTGATGGATGGTTTGGACTAGCTAGTAGTCTAAGCTTTCCTAATTTTCTTGTTTTTGTTGTTTTAGTTCTTTTTCTTGCTTTTATTTGTGTTTTTTTTTTTTTTTTTTTGTTCAAGACATGCAAGGACCTAATTGGAATGATTCATACCAAGGAGATTATCATTTTTATGGTAATAGAGGTATGCCCACCGATGAACAAATGATTCTTGTTATGGTTACTCTCCTTACCCCTTAGATTATCAAGTGGGATGGTCTAGCCATCAATACGCTTATGAGAGCCACCAAAATTATCAAATGGGATCGTCTAGCCATCCATATCCTTATGAAAGCTATCAAGAAACTTCCTACTATTTCCCTCCACCACAAGAGCCTTCATATGATCAAATGGAGTCATATTTCCTTCACCAAACAACTCAAGAAAGTGAAGACGTAAGAAGGATGGACAAGTAGTTGCAAATTCAAGAATTTCGAGAAGAAATAGCCCAACTTCTAGACGAAAGGGCTCAATTTCGAGAAATTGGGGCCAAAGAACGGGAAAAACTTGCTCAACTTCCAAAAGAAATAAATAGAATCCGTAAAGAGCAAGCCACATCCAATAATCGGTTACAAGACCAACTTTAGCGAGATTCAAGATATAGGAAATGGTGAAGAACAATGTAATCCAACACCTCCACCAATGGGTGAAGAACCGAAGTTGGTTAGAAGAACAAATCGAAAATGTCTTGCAAGAAACCGGTTCTCAAGAGCCTCATGAAGTTGAACTTACAACAACCGAGACAACCAACGCTTATGTAGAGGAATCACCAACTTTCCCTTTGCATAAGTGTTCGTTTGTCCCGGTTACAATAAAAGAGGTTCTATTTGAGGTGTTCATGGAGAAAGAGCCGGTTCTTGGAGAAGTAGAAGAAGAAGGATACATTCTAGAGGGGGCCAAGGAGGCACAACCTACATATGCCGAAGTTTATTTCCTTGGAGACTTCGGATGAGCTAAGCAATGGTGCAAGTTCACCAAGGATTACAATATCCTTGGGAAGCCTCCTTGGTGTTGAGGGAGTATTTCTTTCCTTTTTATTTATTATGCTTTATTTTAGTTTTCTTGCTTTATTCTAAGTACCGCATTGGTAATAAAGGTTTGTAGCCTTGCGATTAGTTTAGCTTATGTTTTGTTGTTGGCAATTGAATTTGGATAGACTTGGATGAATTTGGCCATTGATGAAAATGGTGATGACAATGTATGACTTATTGTGATTTGTGAATGATATACATACTTTATGGAATGACTTTTGACTTGATTTTTACTTTTTACTTGTGGACATTCTAGTTGTTGTACATTTCAAGTGCGAAATAGTTGAGCTCATTTTGCGGAAATTATTTGTATGATTGATTTGGATTGAGAGTAGTCTTGGTGGTTGATTGTTTCTTTGAAACCGATTATGTGTAAAACTAAGTTTTGGGGGATGAGTTGGGCATTTAGATAACCCATTTGTTGTGTTAAACCTTGTTACCCTTATATGTGCTTTTCTTTTTTTTTTAAATTGTTTGAACCTCGTGAAGCCCTGAGGACCCTTCCTTAGTATAACCATGATTGGTTGTTGAAGAAAAAAATAATTTTTAGGATTCATGATTTATTGGAAATTGCATTTTTATGATCTACTTGAAATTGGCTCATTGCTTAGTCTTGATTTGTGTTCTGCTCAATGTTGGTGAAGTGCCATAATTAAACGGTAGAACTCTTGTTGTTATGTTCAATTTGAGCTTACTTGATTGCATTCACATGCACTTGGTTAATATGTTGTTCATCTTCTATTTTTGCTTTTTGATTGTCGAAGTGTAATTCAAAATCATTGCCTAGTCTTTTGTTTTTAAGCTTCCTAGTAGTATTATTATGCATTTGTTCTATTTTGGGTAAGCAGTAGAATGAGTTGTACTCATCACTTAAATAAAATGACAAGTTTGGGGGTGTTATTTACTTGCGTTGGAATGGTTTCTTTTCATGAATGTAAATATTTATGTGGTGAATTTTGGATGGAAAATTGATTGATTATACACACTAGATGATGACAAATGACTTGAAATATCATATGATTGAGTTATTTAAACTTGGCATTCCATGAATTTTGGTGTGTTGAGTAGTTCTTTTGCAACAAAAGAATTTCAGAAGCCATGTATTACTATGTTCAAAAAGTGAGGCATTCATATTTTTATAGTAGTTCGATTTGAAACATTATTTTTGACCAAATCAATAAGATTGCTTTGTTGGTCAATTCATCTTTTGGAAAGAAATGAGTTAAATGAAATAAAAGGAATTTTGGGACATTTTGTGTGTTTGCATAGGGAATGCTCTTCTAACTTGTGAATAATTGATATTTGAGATAAATTTTAGGTACATTTCACTCCTTTTCCTTGGTTTAGGACCCCAAATAAATAAATAAATAAATAAATAAGAAATTTTAGGAATAAGGCAAGTACGGGATTCTGACATGTACCCATGTTGTTTCTCCGAAATAAGCCATTAGAGTAGTAATAAGGCGAGTCCAGGATTCCGACATGTACCCATGTTGTTTCTCCGAATTAAGCCATTAGGAATTGCGTTTTAATATAACAATAAGTTAAGGAGTAAATGTTTGTAATACTTATCATTAATCTCATATTACTTATTCCTTGTTAGAAGTTTATTCCCGAAATGTGTGACACGTACATATTAAGTAGACTCCTAATCGGTCTTCTATTTCCATGTAGCCTTGTCGAGATGGTTGCAAAATGACTTAGATTGCCTTCTATGTGTTAGATATATAGTCTGAATGATATTTTGGTTAAAGAAAATGGATTAGGGAATGGTGACATGCTGTAACTTTTGGCTATGAAGGTAAGTCTGATATAAGTAACACAGAGTTGTGATTTTATAAATTTGCAAAATGATGTTCAAGGAACCATTTGAGTTGAATTTATACTTATTTTTCATTTTAGTAAGAAAAATAAACATGTGTTTAATAGAAGATCCAAGTCTAGAAGATGGGTGGGTCGTTTACGTGTTTTCAAGAAAAAAAAAATTACCATTAGGCCTTGGAAAGTTCTCAAAATTCAGCCACATCCATGGATTCGATAAATCTTAGGCTCACTAGTTCAACTAAATATTATTATTTTTTTCTTGGATGGCATCACAATATTCATTAGATGAGGAAACTCTTGCTCTGAGCAAAATCAATAATAGGTCGAATTCACCATCTATTAGGTTTGTTTGATTTTGGTGATTTGTCTTTCATTATTTCTCAACATCTCGCATTCTACTTTCATTTCAATTGTGAGCAAATCTAAGTAATTTATGCTGAAATTGGGTTCTATATAGTAGTGAGAGAGTTTTTATGTAAAGGATCTATTTTAGAAATTTAGTTGCAATTTTTTAGAAATTTTCAGTAAGACCCTCAGCAGTTGTATTTTTTACATCACTTTTTCAAAAAGAATTGCTTCACTTGCTTGGTCTTTCAAGTTGAATCATAAGAATGGTAGAAGAACTAGAGTGTTTTCTCTTTAGTTGGGTTCTCTAAAGTTCATTCTTCGATCGATACTGGAGTTTTATCAAGTCATATTAGATGTAGTTTTTAAGTTTATGTTGTTATTACTGACATTTTTATTACCCATTTTATTTTTCTTCGTTCTCCTTTTGTAATTTTAGTAAAGGTCTTAGAAATGTTTCTCAGATACTATTGAAACATTCTCTTAGAAAAATTATTGCCAATTGACATTGGTCAATGACGGGAAAAGCTATTCAAGTGTTGAGTTGGCTTGAAATGAAATTGTTTCTAGAAGACCATGATGGTTGCTTCTTATGGGCTTTTGAAGGCGGCCTAGGATAGGTTAATAATAATATGATTGTGGAGCTTTTTGCTCTTCACAGAGGTCCACTTTTAATCTCACAAATGAGTTTGGATTTTATTATCATTGAATCTGATGCATCAATTATTGATAACAATTTGGAAAGGAAGCCCTCAGTGGGAACATACACGAAGAAATTTGTAATTGGGCGTTTTGGACACCATTAGAAGCCTTGAACATGTGTAGGTAGTTTGTGCAAGAAGGAATGGCAACGCTATAGTGGATAAATTAGCAAAGAATGCATGTAATAGAATTGTTTACTTTACTTGGTTATATCATATGTCTTTCTTGTGTTGTCAAAAAAAATAAATGAAATGAAGTTGTTTCTTTGTCCAGAATCTAATTTTCCAATTATGGGGATTTCATTAAATGTTATTAATTTTCTTTAAAATACAATTACCACGACATGCTCATATGATTTTGGTCTTGATAGAAATCTATAGTGAGTCATTATTTAAAATCATTTTATTCATTAAATCAATATATATGGCACTGTTACTTCAAATCACTACATGCTATTGTCCAAGTTTATTTAACTAGCATTGCCCAAAAGGCTTAAGAAGTATATATTTTTGTTATCATTAATATAATTAATTTCTCCACATAAGCTACACCATTCCTATTGATAAGCTCATAAATGTTGTATATTTTATGTATCGTTTACCTCAGTTTTGATGTGATGCCAGAAATATTTGAGTTAATTGTGAGCTTAATTATTTTATTTTTAGCTTGTGTAGGTTTTGAATGGAAAAGGAGCCAAAAAGATCAAAAAGTTGGTGAAAAATCAAAAGGATGAAAAACGTAAACCAATAAGGAGCGAATTTGGATACTGGTCGACGTTTTGATCATAACTTTCTTGTCCGAACTCCGATACTGAGGTGATTCAAGATGTTTTGGAAAGCTAAGAGATATATCTACAGTCATAATATTTTGAATTTTCAAAATTATATCAGCATCAAGGTCAAAATTGAGGTGGAATATGGTATAGGCCTACTAAAAGTTGCACACATGTGCGACCCAAGGCTTTTGAGTGTGCACAAATTCCAGAGAGTAAATTTCCAGAAGATCATTCTCGAGCACATGCACGAGGAATTTTTGTGCATGTGCACATGATGTGCAGTTAGTTACGGAAATTACTTGTTTTTGAAGTTTTCTCTACCAGGTTGGACTTCTTTTCGTTTTTAGCATATTTTTATCATTTGAGAGGACAAAACCCTAATATAACCCGTATAAATACCCCATTGTATGAGGAGTTGAACATCGTAGTCGTCATTAGTTGGACTAGACATTAAATTAGGGAAATCATAGATTAGGGTTTTCTTTTCTTATTCAAGACTTCAAGCTCCATCAACTCTTGTTCCGGCTACGCTACTGAATTTAAGCTTTCTTTATTGAAATTCAATTTAATTCCAGTTTTTACTGCAATTTCGTAGTTTTAATTTGATATTATTGCGTTCACTTTTCTAGTTCATTAATTGAATTTTGATTTTGGTAAATTTAATCACTTTCTCTAGTTTTAATTAGTTTTGGTGATTGTTCTTATTTTCTTAATGATTAGAATTACTTTAGTTAGATAGAACAAAATCTTGAAATTAATTTGTCTAACTAGTATAAAGATTTGTGAACCCTAGTACTTGACCAATAGTCCTCGTGGGAACAATCCTTACTCACCCGATCTACAAACATACCTCGTATCCATGCAAGCGTGTGTAGGTATTGATTAGCATTATTAAGGCTTAATTATTACTTGTTTTTTAATTGAATTACTCAATCAATATTTTCTTGAACAAGTTTTTGGAGGTTTTGCTCTTGCATGTGCGTGAGAAGAATAAAAGCCAAAGTAGGTTTCCTTCTTCACATTCAAACATAATTCTTTTCCTTGCAAAACCTTTTTCCTCTCAAAACCTTCTACCCCCACCATTCTTTTACCCTCAATTCACTCCTTTATTTCTTGAATTCACATCAAGTTTTCATCTTTCTTGCAAGCATAAACATCATTAAGGTATGAATTTCATTGTTTTTCTTGTATTTTTCCTTTTTGGGTTTGTACTTCAATTGAAGGAAAATTTTAATTTTTGGTAATGGTTGTACTTAATTGTATTTGATTGCATAACTACACATATACTACTTATATATGTGTTTGCTTTTTGATTGGTTATTTGAATTGGGAAGTAATTATGTGGTCTTCACATGTAGAAAAGTCCATTACTTGTTTATGCATGCCAAGTGTTCGATAAAATGTCTCAATGAAGAAAACTCTTAAAACACTAGGCATTTGTGCATGAATTCAATTCGTAGGACTTCACTCATGTCATATGATTATTCCCTATTCAATGTTTGTGGTTAAAAAGGGTCGAGGAATGTGTTGGGCACATACACATCAGCTTAGTATTAGCACGCACTATCATGTTTGATTTTTAGTTTGAAAGACAGATGTAATTGAATAAATGTGGGATGGTTGTATTTTTATTTGCGTGTCTTATATCTCATATTGCATTCTTTTTAGGCATGGCACGCAAAGGCAAGCAACCAGCAGTTGAAGAACGGTCGGGGCCTCTTCTTATCTGGTACCACAACAGGAACATCAAGAGCATCATGAGGAAGAGAATGTTCCAGATCATTTTCTGAATGCCGCTACCCAAAAATGGTATGAGTCAGATATTTTGGGTAGGGCAGCAATTAAAGAGAGGGGATACAAATCCCTACTACTAGAACCCCTGAAATTTGTAATGTCATTAGGGCATATGGGTGGAATTACTTTATCTCCACTCCCAAGGACACTGTATTATGGGTTGTACAAGAGTTTTATGCCAATTTAACTGGGAATAAAGATACTAAAGTATATGTTGGGAAAAATCTATGGATATTTCTGGGAACACGATTAATCAGTCTAATGCGAGTGAATCAAGTTCGCAATGATGAGTGGCCAACTATTCATGACACTGATATAGATCTTGACGACATCACAAGTCTTATCTGCACAGGTGAAGTCACTGGACAAGGGATACTGGAGGTGTTACGCATCATTTTGATGCTAATAAGATTCAACCTGTTTTGTTCGTTTGGTTCAAGTTCATATGTGCTCGTCTCTTTCCGGTAAGTTATCTTGCTCATGTCACTTTGGAGTGAGCAAAACTTTGGTATACCATTACCTCGAGTAGGCCGGTGGATGTGGGCCATTTGATTAGCCAGTAGATCCGTTATAACACAGTAGTCAAGCAATCTGGCTTGTGGTTCACACATTTAGTTACTATGTTGTGTCTTGATGCTGGTGTTGTGATTGATCCGGCCGAAGAAAAGTTGAAGCCTGGTAAGCTTATAGCATTGGATGGTGCGAGAGACCCAATTCAACGACCCCATTCTCAGACTTCAACTTCCACCAGCGAACCAATTCCGCAACAGAGTCGGGAGGAGATGCTTGAGTAGATTTGGATTGAACAACAAGGCATGCGACCTCAATTTAATACATATGTTCATTATCAGCATGCGTGGAAACAGATAATGGAGGCTCAACAATTAGCCAGGGAGCTTAGGGAGGATTTCTCTACCTTCACACCTTTTCCTCCATTCCCACAGGAGCTGGCACCTTCTGATGATGAGTCTTGATTTTTATCATGTCGATTGAGCTGTTGACTTCTAATGCTTTTCAAGAGAACTGTCTCTTATTTTCTATCTTGATTTGTATAAGAGACAGGGTTAATAACGGTATCGTACTTATACACATCTAGATCTTTTTAGCTTATTTGTGGTGTTAATTATGTATGCCCCTAAGGGATTAAGTTTTTTTTCTGACTATCGTGGAATTTTATTCCTCGATTTTCTTATTTTTCTTAATTTCTTAATAGGTTTACTGTCTCTTATTTAGTTTTTGATTTTAGTGTTAATGTCGTGTTTCATCTCGTCTCATGGATCTTTATGAAAGTCGGGATACACACTACTTGTCTCTTTTACATTGCCAGAAAAACTTTTTCTTTTTCCCCTTTTAAGCTTTTATTTTATTTAACATTGGGAATAATGTTTATTTCCAAGTATGAGGTATGGAGTTATCTAAATTTATAATTGTTTGGTGTAGTTAGCTCTGTTTCTACTTCAATATTTTAGCTTTTCTTTTGAATTGAGAGCTTTTTTAGGAATTTTGAAAACTTTTGTTCGAATTAGTGGAAATCTTTGAAATTTTCAAAATTTTACAATGGCTTAGCATGTCTCTTTTATTTTCTGCATAAAATTTTTGAGTTGAACCATCATGAGTGAAAGTCAATTTAATATTTTCCTTGCATGATTTCTGAAAATTTTTGAGCACTTAGCCATAAAAGATTTTATTTTTGACACTTAGAGATAATTATTTAAACACACTTATATTTCATCCCAGAACTTACTTTATTACATTTTTGAACCGAAATTATAGACAGCTTAATTGGTTTAAAGAATGAAGGTAGAGCATTTCTTTGGTTGTTTGAACCTTTCAAGCTAACCTTATTGGAATTTTATCCCTAGTACCCTATTTGAGCCTTAACTTATAATGAATGGAGAGAAACACCATTCGTTTTCTTTTAGTAAAACTAATTTTACCTATCTTTATAAACTTAATAAATTCTTTAATTTTTCTATCCCAAAATATCCCTTAAGAGATTTGATGCACACGATTAATTGTTAAATGGATAAAAGGGTGAAAGGTAGTTGATGAGGGTGGAATTTGTATGAGTGAGTGGTGTACTTATGGGGCGAGGAAGGGGAACTGGGAGGAAGGAGAAAATTTTTGAAAAGTGCAGGTAGTGCCTATCACTAGTACCTGCCTTGTTGTGATATAGGTAGTGCCTATTACCGGTACCCATATTTGAAGGTAGTACCTATCACTAGCACCTGCATTGGTGTGTTTGTGTGTAGTGCCTATCAAAGGTACCCGTATTGGACGCGGATATGATGAAAAGCCGAAAATAAATATCTGAAAAAGGTTGGCATCTTGGGTTGAAATTGAAAAAGGAAGACTTTTTGTTTGTGGTATAAAATCTTTATGGGTGTTTGTTGATTAAGTGTGGGGTTATTTTTGTAAGAATATGTGGTTTAATATGTTGGAGAAGCATACACATTTTGATGTGTGGCCAGCATTAATTTAAAGCTCTTTCTTTGTCTTGTGATATCCTTCTCCCTTCCTTGATTAGCCAATACCTTGGCCTTCGTTACAAACTAAAAAGACCTACCTAATTTAAATTGAGTCAGTTGTCTAAATTAGTGTAGAGGTATAAGAAAAGTAAGCTATGGGTTGTTCAGAAATATTCTAAGAGTCTGCATGATTTGAACCGAGTATCTTGAAAACTGAGTTTTTATTGATTTCATGTCTAGGATTTTATTGGCATTTGAACTTTTGAGTTCGTGGATTACCCCTAATGATAGCGTGGTTATTGATTATTCATGTGAATAATTGTTGAGATGTGTTGGATGCCACTATTTTTAATGGGCTTATCTAGTTCAATTTTATTTTTGCTCGAGGACGATCAAAAGTTAAGTGTGGTGTATTTGATAAACTCATAAATGTTGTATATTTTATGTATCGTTTACCTCAGTTATGATGTGATACGAGTAATATTTGAGTTAATTATGAGCTTAATTATTTTATTTTTAGCTTGTGTAGGTTCTGAATGAAAAATGAGACAAAAATATTAAAAAGTTTGAGAAAAATCAAAAGGATGAAAAACGTACATTGATAAGGAACGAATTTAGACATTGTTTGGAGTTTTTATCATAACTTTCTTGTCTGAATTTTGAATGAGGTGATTCAAGATGTTTTTAAAAGCTAAGAGAGAGAGTTACAACTTTCATGTTTTGAGTTTTCCCAAATTCTATTAATATCAAGGTCAAAATCGAGGTGGAAGCTGGTACAGGCTTACTAGAAGTTGTGCACATGCGCAACCCAAGGCCTGCACATGTGCGCAAATTCCATAGAGCTAAAATTTCCAGAAGATCATTCTCACGCACATGCGAGGAATTTGTGCGCATGTGTGCTCGACATGCACCTGGTTATAGAAATTACTTATTTTTGAAGTTTTCTCCACCCGATTGGACTCATTTTCATTTTTCAGCGTATTTTTATCATATGAGGAGACAAAACTCTGATATAATCCCTATAAATACCCCATTGTATGAGTAGTTAAACATACGTAGTCGTCATTAGTTAGAGTAGACATTAAAGGGAAAATATAGATTAGGGTTTTCTTTTCTTGTTCAAAACTTCAAGTTCGGTCGACTCTTGTTCCGGCTACATTATTGAGTTTACTTTCTTTATTTAAATTCAATTTAATTCCAATTTTTACTGTAATTTCATAGTTTTACTTTGATCTTATTGCGTTCACTTTTCTAGTTCATTAATTGAATTTTGTTTTCGGTAAATTTAATCTCTTTCTCTAATTTCAATTAGTTTTGGTGATTGTTCTTATTTTCTTAGTGATTAGAAATTACTTTAGTTAGGTAGAACAAAATCTTACAATTAATTTGTCTAACTAGTATAAAGATTTGTGAACCCTAGTACTTGTCTAATAGTTCTCGTGGGAACTATCCTTACTCACCTGATCTACAAACATACCTCGTATTCTTGCAAGCGTGTGCAAGTATTGATTAGGGTTATTAAGGCTAAATTATTACATGTTTGTGAATTGAATTACCTAATTAATATTTACCCAAACACCTATCAAATGATCATGTCGTAAATAATCGATCCAATTTGAAATGAATTATTAATCAACTAAAAGCTAACCAACCCTTTGTGGTAACATATTATCATCAATACAATTATTAACTTGCACATTACTATTTATATTTCAATTTAATGTTAAGAATATTACCTAGTTATCCATTGAAAAATAATCAAGTTAAAATATTTTGGCCACTCATATCAAATATATACTAATTTGTTAAGTTTTCAAAAAAGAAAAGAAAAATATTTTCCTTTTCCATTTCTCATTTCCATTTCAAAATCCATAAATCAAATGAAAAAATTACTTTCCTAGAAATCGTTTTCTTTTCCTTCCTACTTTCCATAATAAGCAATCTAGATACAATGTGAAAACTGTCTCTTAGTTTTCAAGGATGTATATCTTTGTAATATAACATTTCCTTTTCTTTACATGGTAAATGTAAAACCAAACAGGGTCTTACTATACAGATTTATTATATCTACAATATGCTACATGTTTGTTTTTAAACCTTCTCACTAGACATCTATTCTCCTGTAATATAGATATTTTCTCCCTCTATCGAAAAAGTTAATGGTCTATTTGGTTCTAAGAATCTATTAAGGAAATGAAGAGTAGTTCCTCAAAATTAGTTTCCCTTGTTTGGTTGTAAGAGAAAAGACTATAGAAAGAAGGAAAATACTTACATAGATCCGGTCTTTGACCCTACCTGTATACCTTGCGTTCAAAATTAAATCTTATAAAATCTTACTTAAATCAACTAATATCATAAAGTTTTATAACATTTAATTTACACTACAGGGTCGACAAGTGAGGTCAAAGACCATATTTACCTAAGTATTTTTCTAGAAAGAAAATAAAAAATAAAAAATAATTGTTGAGGAATTTGGAAGTTGATTTTGCCTAAAACTCATTTCCTCACCAAAATACGAGGAGATGAAGGAAACTCTAGTGTTGAAGCGCGGACCCTCTGTGGGTTAAATTAGAAATCGGGTCAAAATAAAAACTCCCGCACATACCAGAACAATGCCAACAATGCCAACAATGCCGCCACCTCTTTCAGTCTCTCACTAATAACATTTCAGTCCCTTTTGCTACCTCCATCTTTGTTAATTGCCACTGCTCTGTGCTGCTTTTCTCTTGGCCACTGTCCTTACCACTTCCACCATCCCCGGAATCAACAGATTAGTAAAGTCGAGGTTACTTAATAAGTTCTCTTTGTTTTTACAGGAATCGACCAGAATCCACTGGAATCGCACCACCTCTATAGTTTTCTCTATCTTTCCTCATCAGAATCTACTGCAATTTATGTGACCTGTTTTTAATTTTCTGTAATAGCTTGTGATAGTTGAATAAACTTTTGACATTTTTACATGCAATCTGAAATTTATTCAAATTATTAGTTAATTGATTCAAATTAAAAATTATCTAAATTCTAGGATTTGCAAATAGCAGTAGTATTTTTTTTGGGATCTATCGTTGATTGCTAAGGATAAACTTGCTGCATGCAATTTGATTATTCATATTGATCAGACAAGACTTAAAAGTCTTGAATTTGTGTAGTTTTTGTTCTTCCTTTGACAAAGAAAAATTTGGATGTCGAAAGGTATGGAAGTTTGTTGAACAAACGGAAAGGTATTATTATTCTTGATAATTTTATTAGAAACGGAAAAATAATTTGTTAATTAAGAATAGAAGTGGTTATTTGGCATGAGCTATACAATCGCCCCAACAGAAATTGGGGTTAAATTCTGACCCTTTACTGAAATTGCCTATTTACTTATATAGCTTCCTGGAGAATAGAAAGGGATTTAGGCTTTCCTATTACTTTTCAAACAATATTGTGCACTTAAACTGCAAATTATGCCTGCCTCAATCCTATTGCATTTTAGTCAATTTTGGCAGTTTAATGTCTAATGATACTAATTGATGATCTCTCCCATGTAATAACAAATAAATATTGATGTTTAACCCTTGAATTACTTTTAAGTTGGACTGGTCTTATTTGCTTCCTTATGATTGGCATTTGTTCTTTCATGCTTATTCAATTCAGGCTATAAGCAAAAGCTTTCATTCATGTGTTAAAATGGCTTTATTATTTAAAGCATTGAGAAAGTAAAAAACAAAGTTGTAATCTTTATTTTTGGAACTAAAATATAGAGTTGAGCAGTTATGTGTTTCATTTTTCCTCTAGAGAATAGTTTCAAGGGTTGATTGTTTTGTGCCTAACAACCAATCTTTTCTTCGTGGTTCTTGTATGCTAAGCTTTTGGGCGAAGAATGGTACTTCATTGGCACTTGATGGATTTGTGTTTGCAGGATAATTGGTGGTACAAGAGATTGCGTCTTTGGGATTGAAAGCTGTAAACAATACAAAATCTATTGATTGCAATGTTAGTTCTTATTCTAAGATAAGCATCTAAAGTTTGATCTCAAAGGGCTAAAGATGGAAACATTTGTAGTTGTCAAGTTCCAAATGTGTATTTATTTAAATATTTTATGTGATTGAGCTTACTAGAAATTATTTATAATAGCCAGATAAGTTCCCAAATGGGACAAAATGTAGAAACCTTCCCATTGTATCTAATTTAGCTAATTATCATGCTTAAGATAGCAAATCTCTCTCTCCCCTTCCCATCTTTCTTGCTCACTTGTGGCACATCTTAATTTATTGTGTTGATGGAGCCTTATATCTTCTTTCCAGGTTCTTGAAAACTTATACAGAGCTAGATGGAGTCGGTGCATTATAATTTGATAAGGGAATTATCTTGCCATGTTTTTGAAGTATAAAAATCTGGATTCCAGGGAAATACCATGCTTTAGTATTGGCCTTCTAATTAGGCTGAATTTACTTTGGTCCACATTCCTCTCGTGTTTAATTTCTCCCTTGCTTTTGCAGTGAAAGTTGCCATCTTGGTTTTTTATTTTTTTATTGGATGTTTTTGTTTTTATTATAATTTGGAAGTTGTAACCTTCAATTTTTATACTTCAATTTGTAGTAGTGATATCTAGTAGTAGAACCAAAGAGTATCAAAGTAAGGAAGGAGTAATTGGACCCTCAAACCGAGTGTCGATTAATGACGATTCTAGAGCCAATCGAGAATGAAAGGATGAACAAGAAGAGACATCTTTCTTGTCCTTTCACTATTTTTAGCCTTTTCTTATTAAAAACTTCTGATATCAGTCTTATAATAGAATTATGCCTTTAAGAGACAGTTTGAATCATGTGGTATGGGTTTGAGTTTGAAGATGCCTCCTCATTTGTGGTACTCGGGGAATTAGAAGAATCTACTGATCTGTTTTCAACAACTGAGAATCAGTATTGTCATTGTCGTTTGAGGGGCTAAATTTGTTCGTCTGGTCATGTTTAGAATGAGAATTATATTTCTGGGTCCTCAACCTTGTCATCCCTCTTTGACAGATGAATTTTCGAAACTGTTCTCTGTTCCCCAACAGTATCACTGCCAACATTTTGTCCATGAATTATGTGGTTTGTTCTTTTAGAGTTTAATTTGTATCAGATTTGCCATTATTTGTCGTGGCGTCCTTATTCTCAGTTTGCTCCTTGTGAGTAGTCTGCGTTTGAAAACTACTATCTAAGAGAGATATCAATGCTGAAGAACTTTCTAGTTTGAAAACTGAAGCTTCTAATGTTGGTTCTCAATTTGAGAGTAAACTATAAAATATCAATGATTTAAGTAATGTTGCAGGTGAGCAGACTTTTTATCCGGTGCAACATGAAACTTGTGATACTGAAATGAAGTCAATTGCAAGTGAGGAAATTATACACATTTTAGATGAGAATGCTGCAAAGACAATTTCAGAGCATCTGGAGTCGATAATAGGAAGTCTCAAAGTGAAAATGTAGAATTGCCAAGGATGCAGGATGAAAATAATAGTGTGTTTTAGCATCTTATGGTTTGCAGCTTTGTTGGCAATTCATTATATAACACAGGATAGGATAGGGTCTTTAAATTTTACATTGTAACATTACTACTGTTCTCTTGACATGTTTAAATCTTTTTTGTTTTTCATGCTTTAAGAGTGATTATTGAGTTTGGGAAAATCTGAAAATATCCCAGGAAAAAAAAAAAGAAAAAAAAAGTACTAGTAGTATAATAGACCAAGAAAGTAGTTGTTGTTCATATAATATACCACATAATAAAGTAGTTGTTGTCCTCAGCTTACACAGATTTACTCTATGGAGCTGCAAGTTGTGGCAGGAACTCAAACTTTGGTGTAAATGATGTTTATGGTCTTTCTGTATCAAGATGACCAACTCCAAGGCCTTCAAACTATGAGGAAGATATTGGAAATATCTACATGAACAAATCTAGGTTTCATTACCCCCCAGCAGCAGCCAAGAAGCCTAATAGGCAAAACAAGGAAGATGTTGCTAAGGATCTCCATATGCTTATTTAGAGTTCAAGTGCCTCTCCAGTTTCAGGTATCTTTGGAGGCCATGACTATGGTGCTAATTTGGACCAACCTGCCACAGAAGTTAGAGTTGCAATGTCACCTAGCAAATGTAAATTTATTTCCCTCCCTGGTTTCTTGATAAACTTCACTTTTTATTTTATTTTTTTTTTAATTTTTGTTTCTAAGGGAAAAGTTTGCAAATTTGAGTACTAATCATAAGTGGTTTTCTCTTTCTTTATAAAATTGATTGAATTTTTAGTGGACGGTCAGCAGGATAATCAAGATCAGGATTACATGGAGAGGGATGATTTCAGCTTAGTCAATTTTTGTTCGATACTTGGTCACACTTTGAAAAATGAGGAATGCTTGGAGACTTTACTTGGACATAGCTTTTATAGATTGATTTTCCAATAAGTACATCAGATATAGCGACAATATTAGTACTTTATATGGGTGTGAATCAATGTTAAAAGCTACATATTCTGGTTTTTTGATAGAATATTTTAGTTTCTGATAATATTATGATCTACTTAGTATTTTTGTTGTTGTGGTGCTTACTTGTCATGCAGTCCTATTTTGTTTAATATAAATTCAGTGGCTTATGAAATTATGTCCAATAATATGCTTTTCTTCGTAAGATGAAAATTCTGAGAAAAAAATATGGCAATATAACAGTGTAACTTGGGCCTTATAATAGCTCATGATTGTTGAGGTACACAAATGTTGCAACCAAATAAAAAAGGCATTTTTTGGATGGGCATCAATTATTGATTGATGTGGCTCGTCAATGCCCATCTTGTTCTCTACAATTAAGAATGAAGAGCTATTTTTATTTGAGATGGTGTGCATTTGATTTTATTCTAGTTTAATGCCATGGTATTAAAGTAATTTAATAATTATTCTCCTAATTAATTTCAGTACGGAAAATGTCTTGGTACAAATATATCATTCTAGTTAACTTTTCATTTTATATTTCTCATTTTACGAGTAAACCAAAATACCTCTGTTCCGATAGTAAATAATAGTCATTATTTGACAAATATTATTTGGTTAATAATTGTTGTTTGGTTTGTAAATATTATTTGGCCATTATTTGGCAAATAATATTTGGCAATATTCATATTTTATCCTATGCATTATTCATTCTATCTATTATTTGACAAATTATATACTATTCATCACACTCCACTTCTTAATTAGCAAGTAATCGTGTAACAGAATTTGAACAAATTTAAAAATTATACAGCATTATTTTGTTTTTTTGGTATGAGTCGGCTAACTGGAAGAACACATCTTCCGAAGTAAATTTTCAAACGAAGTGAAATTAATTGATTAATTTAAATTAATGATTAACGGTTATAAATATGAAATAGCAAGATAAGATATCCGAACTGGTAAACGATCCGAAGTCATCTTCCTTAAATGACTGATAGGATCTTTGCATTAAAGCTTCTTCTTCGCTTCTTAGACTTCACTTGAAACTTCAATATTCACGCAGAACAGTGCAACACATATCAAATCCTCATATATTTTGGTCAAAAAAAGTTCATCTTCCAATGGATTTCAAGGGGATTCTCTCTAAATTAGGCTACAAATCTGGACCTTAGTCCTGAAATTTTTCATCAACACAATACCTCCTCTTCCTCCTTCCTTCTTCTTCCTTCTTTATCTTTTGATTTCAGTTTAAATCCCTTTTAATATTAGAAAATTCTTACTATATCTATTATATTTGTGTGTCTATTGCTCAAATTCTTTGGTTCCTTAGGTATTTTTTTGCCGACTCATGAGAATGGTCATTGTTTTGCCCTGATTAGCTGCACATTTTCTTCCATTTTTGCACATTGTTGTTAGGGTTTTGCAATTTAACCCACAATTATTTTGAGTTTTGTAAAATTTTTTGGAAATTTGAAAGGCAAAAATTTTTCAATTTATGCAATGATGAGCTCGTATTTTCTGTATATTGAAATATGTGCCATTGTCTATATTTTGTGTTTTATTTAGAAGGACAATTTTTAACTCAATTTGATGGATGTGTGGTAAGTTAGATGTTGGCATAATATTAAAACGATTGTGAAAAAATTTGGTAATTAATGGGAATAATTGAATAAATATGGCTTGTACATGATAATTAATGAGTGATCGAACTGTTGCCAATAAGGACTCCAATGTGTTCAGTAAATGTCATTCGAGCAGCCCTCCGAACTCATCATATCTTATATGCAAATGCAAATATATTAATGTGTAACCCACGATCAAAATAATTAAACCATAATGTCTAATTACTATAGTTTATAATTCTTTGTAGTTAAAAAAATGAAAAGTAAATAATAGGCATTCATTATTTGCAATCCAAACGATTATTTCAAAATATTAGTTTGTATACAAACAATTATTTTATTATTTTAAAAGTTAATATTATTTCCAAAAACTATTAAATTAAGGAAACCTGAATAATATTTGTCAAATAATAGCTATTATATGGTATCCAAATGGGGCCAATTTGCTTACAATCCAAACTGAATTAAAATTGAAGTAATCAAGAAAGTTGATATGAGATCAAATTTAAATATTTTAGAAAGTCATTTTAGTAGAATATGATTTTTAATTTGTTAATTTTCAAAATAAAAAATGACAAAAGAATTTGTTTCCATTTCTTTTTCAAAATCTATGAACCAAACATAACAATCACTTTCCTATAAATCTTTTTTTTTTTTCCTTACTACTTTCCATAGTAACCAAACAAAATAGAAAATTTAGCATTTTCAAAGAATTTAATTTCCATTTCTTCCCTTTCCTTTCCTCAGTAAATTCCTATACCGGCTCTAAGGGTCTTTTTGGTTCTAGGAAAGAGGGATGAAAAAAGAAAAACTTTCCATGGAATTGATTTTTTGTGTTTGGTCACAAGGAAATTGCTAAGGGAATGAAATCAGGGAAAGTAGTGTGAAAATCATCCTACCTAATTTGCCTCAGATCCATTATCTCAAAAAATAAGTGAGGAAACGGTGGAAAGAGTTATGAATGGGTCAATGCTTCACATATTTATGTGTTTACTAGGTTAAAAGGGAAAAATGGACCTTTTTAAAATAGAAGCCTCAGAAATGATAGCTAACCTTAATATTCTCACATCTTCTTCTTCCCTAATTTAGCCATTTATTTCTCTCCACCCCTTTTCCTTCTCACCAATTCCTCCCCAACAATGGTGAATGATCGTCAACTTTCAGATAAAAAACCTCCACTCAAAAATGAAAGACCAACAACATTTTTGAAGAAACCTTCCATAAGGTCGAATTTTGATGGCCATCCAAAATTTTCTCTAGGAGGGAAGTCTCGAATGTTAGGAAGGCCACCTGTGAATTTAGACCCTCGAACTGAGTTTTGATCAACAGCAATTCTAGAGTCATCAAAGAATTCTATCACAGAAGTAGAAGAGATATGTTTTTTGTCTGGTCATTTTCTTGTTGAGTTTTTTTTCTGATATTTGGACCTTTGATGGAATTATACCACTGTATTTTTTGAGCTTTTTCTTGATTTATTGCTTAATTTATTTAGGATGTATATGATGAATTTATTCTACAATTTTTGTTAGAATTTATTTATGACAACTTTTTACAGATTATGATAAATGATGACATGGTGTATTCTGGGCTTGTTTTTGTGATGGTTATTTGAATTTTGATTGTTGGAGAATATGTGCTTGTACTATCTAGAAGACTAGGAACAAGTTCCTGTTTTAACCATTACTGTTGCTCCAGTCTATGTAGTGGTGGTGGTTGTTAGTGATTTGAATTTATTTGTTGCAATCTTAGTTGATAATTGCTACTATACATAGAAAATATTAATTGCTGATGTACTTCGGAAATTTTCAATTACATAGCAGCTTTTTCGAATGTGCATTGTCATTTGTAGATTGTTATTACTGAGTTTTCAATCATTTTAAGGGGCCATTGTATTTAGCATCAAACATTAAGTTTTTGATTATATTGTGAAATTTTTCATTGTTTCCATTTATTTTGAGGAAGTTGTAGTGGCAGGAAAGTTGAAAAATTTCCCATTCGGGGTTTTATTTTATTAATTTAGTGATTTAGTTTGACCCTCTTCTTTGATTAGTTGAAGCTTGTGATCACTGAAATATACATGCACAAAAAGCTATTCAAATAGGAATATTTGTATGTCCATTCAACTATATTTAATGCCTAACTGGGGATTAGCTAATTTGGTTCATGTTGTTTTTCAAAAGGCTTACTATGATCACTTTGCTCTATTCTCAAATAGATTTTTGTTGATTTCAGCCCAAATTTTATTTATTTATGATTCTCTCAATAATAATTATAGGGTTCAGTTTGTTTTTCCTTAAAATTTTACATGTTTCATGGTTTTTAGGGGCAAAATTTCATGTTGGAATGTTTTCTTTCTTTTTAATCTTAAATATATGTCTTTTGCCTTGAAATCATCATATACATATGTACTTTTATCATTTATACTATGTATATTCATGTAGGAATTTAATTACTTTACAGCCACATTGACCTAGTAATCTACCTCCTCATTTATGTATCTGTACTTCACATTAATATTCTTGGATTAAGGTAAAATTAGATTGGTATATCATCTATAAAAATCAACACAGTTAAATTATTTATATAGCATAATGAGAAATAACTAATGCCATAAGGTATGGTTAATTCATAGAAGCTTAATTGATATGATCTTAAGTTCTTTCATTCAGAAGAGAATCACTGCAGCAGGATAAAATTACTATTATTAGTAGTACAATTGTATTACCAAAATGATGCTAACAAAAGATGTCGTTACTCTATAAGTTTAACATAAATAAAAAGGTCAATTCTTGGTAGGAGTCAGAGAGGGCGGGAGAAAGAGAGAGAGAGAGAACGAGAGAGAGAGGGAGAGAGGTTATTTCTCCTTTTCCAAGTGAATTCATTTTTATCTATACAAAGCAATTTGCTTGGACTGAACTTGAAGTTGCTTGTAATACAAGCATTCAAGATTCTGGAGTTTGTGAGTTGGGATTTGTCTCAAAAATCAAATGTTTTTGTTTGTAATATAAGCAAACCTATTAAACCATTTCCGTGTGCTCTAGAACACTAGATTAGTGGTTGTTTTAATATTTACCAATGAAATGAAGAAAGCTGGTTTCTTTTCAGTTTGTGAGTCTCTTCATTTTTGTTGTTGCTTTTAGAATTCTTATTGTTTTGCATTTTTTCCGTTTACTTTAGTTTTTGGTTCTTCTTGGTGACAATTAGTTGGTGGGATTCTTGCTTAACTTCCTTTTTTCTTTTTTTTCTTTTTTTGCAGTTTGTTAGTTCTATTTGATATGATATTCTATAATTGCTTCAATATTTGTTATCTTCAAGAGGAGGAAATGCAGGCAGCAGCTTGATGGTGGAGAAGAAGAAAAAGGAGAAATTTTTATTAGGTGATTGTATGAATGGTGGCTTTGGAGGAACTAGCAAAGATTCTCGTGATGATGTCGGATAGATTGGATTGAGACAAGGAGTTCACTATGGTGATGAATCTTGATGGGTTATATTCTGGTGAATTAGGACAACATCTGAAGATGGCTAAGAAGGTTTGGAAGAAGCATGTTTGGGTGGTGTTGTCAATTAGCCAGACTGGATCCTAATTGTACTATATTATTTGTGGAATAGTTGTGCATTTGCAGGGGTTTCAAATGTGTTGATAAGTGAAGTTGAATTCTTCATTGAGAATTCATCCTAATTATTATGAATTGGATGTTTTTCATCTACAATGATGTTTCCATCTGTATTGTTAGCCTTTTATACTCCCTCAATCCCATTTTATTTAGCATGGTCAATCTTGACACAGTTTAAGAAAAATTGATATTTGACCAACTAATAGAATTGTTTTTCCATTATTGTCCCTCAATTAGAATTCAAAATTTGTTAGTTGGTTTTGGATTTTCAAAATTTGAAGTGGTTTATGGGAGTAATTAATTTTCAAACATGACATTAATGCTCTTTTTTTTTGGAATTTGCAATGATGGGTAAATTAGGTAAATTGGCATTTATTTACTTACCTTTTTAAGGAGTGAAAATAATTTAGGACAAACAAAATAGTAAGAGGGACAAATAAAATGAGATGGAGGGAGTGCAAAGTTGGTTGAAGGGATTCATTCCCCTTACAAAAAATAAAAAGAAGATCAAGGTAATGATTTTTTTGGGATGACATTTGTGGCACAGTCAACTATAATGTAATTATATTCTGTCTCTTGTTGTAGTTCAACTTTTCAAGCACATGCTGGTATTTGTCTTTGAGTTTCTCTTATAAAATCCATGAAACTCTATTTCATTTTTTTTTTTTTTGTGTGTATGTGGATACAACTTGATCTATTAATCTCTATTATAGTTTATCAAACTTGAGAAACTTGATAAGTTTTTGATTGCTTATACATTACAAATGCTTGTAGACGTCTTGTTGTTTTAGGTTCATGATTTGTGTTTTATATTTGATTTTTCTCTTTTTAAAAAATGATGTATAGTGGATCTTCATCATTTACCCCACTTAGTGATTCAAAACCACAACCTAGATCATAAGGAAAGTGTAATTTTATATTTGATTTTAATAATAGAAAGTGTGCTTATGATTGTAAATTAAATTTTTGTAATATTGGTTAGAGGAAAGAACTGAAAAGTAAAATATTTTGTATCTATTATAAAAGTTAATCACAATATATGAAAATTTAAAGAAAATGTACGGAATTGAGAGAGAGAGAAATATGGAAGACTAGATTGACTATTCTTTTATTTATCATGTAGTACATGTATTTATAATAGTACAATGACCCATAAGTTATGTTATATAAACAATAAAACATGTCTCTACACTTGTCAAACATGTGATATAGATGGACTTCCATGCATAAGATCAAAATACATAAATAGACATATACTAAAATACATAATTTGTAACACTCCCTCTTGAATGTCTATAGCAAAACAATGTGTCTCGTTAAAATTTTACCAAAAAAAAAAACTAGTGGGACAAAAAATCTAGTGTGAAAGAAAAAAAGTACACAATATTTGTAGTACATTTTTGCATGCTCTCTCATTAAAAGCTTGCCTAAAAGACTTATTGGGATAAAACCACGGTCAATGGAAAAAAGAGTATAGATATACTTCAACTCTTTCTCATGAAAACATCACTTAATATTCTTCAGACGACGTATTTCGATATTAGAAATTGACTTTTCAAATGTTGATGTTGGTAGCACCTTTATAAATAAATCAGATAAATTATCACATGAGCAAATTTGTTGGATATTAATATCACCATTCTTCTAAAGATCATGAGTGTAGAAAACCTTTGGGCAAATATGCTTCTTTCTATCTCTTTCAATATAACCTCTCTTCAATTAGGCTACACATGCTGCATTGTCTTCATATAATATTGTTGGTAGTTTCTCTTTAATTATTAAACCACATATCTTCTGAATATATTGGGTCAGTGACTTTAGCCAAATAGATTTTCTACTTGTCTCATGTATAGCGAATAATTCTGCATGATCGAGAAGAGATAGATGAAAAAGTAGTGGCTAAAGTTTGTTTTGTTGAATACCATGATAAAGTTGTATCTCTACATGTGAATAAATAACTCATTTGAGATCGAATTTTGTGGCACAAATAAATATCCGACATCTACATTACCAATTAATTGCAATCTAGATTCACTTGAATAAAGTAAACACATATCAATAGTTATTCGAAGGTATCTAAATAAATGCTTAATACCAGTCTAGTGTTTTTGTGTTGGAGAATACTAAATCTTACTAACAAACTTATAGTAAATGTTCTATCATGTCGTGTGTTATTAACAAGATATATTAATGCTCCTATAGCACTTAAATGTAGTAATTCAGGACCAAAAAGATCTTCATCATTCTCTTGAAGACGAAAGGATCATTTTTCATATCAAATAATCTTAAAACCATTGGGGTACTCAATGGATGTGCATTATCCATATAAAATCGCTTTAATACCTTTTCTGTATAAGTTTATTGATGAATGAAAATTCTATGCGATTGAGTGCTTAAATTGTAGAGCTATACAAAATTTTGTTTTACCTAGGTCTTTCATCCTTAATTCTTTCTTTAAATAATTCATTATATTTTAGAACTCTTCAAGAGTTCCAATAAGACTTTTATCATCAACATACACAGTAATTATCACAAATTCCAATCCAACTCTTTTTATAAATATATGGGCAAATTAGATCGTTTTTGTAACCTTCTTTCAAGAGACATTCACCGAGGCGATTATACCGCATACGCCCAAATTGCTTTAATCTATACAAAGATTTATGTAATTTTATTGAATAGTTTTCTCAAAAAACTTTACATGCTTCGAGCATGTTAAATCCTTTAGAGATTTTCATATAGATTTTTGTATCAAGCGAGGCATATATAGTGTCACAACATCCATTAGATACATTTCAAATTTCTCATGAATTTCCAAACTAATAAAATATCTAAAAGTGATTGTATCTACTACAGGAAAATATGTCTCTTCACAATCAATGTCGGGTATCGTTGCGAAAATTCTTGTGCAACAAAGCGTGCTTTGTATCACACAATTTTATTCTTCTTATTTCGATTTCTCATAAATACTCATTTGTGCCCCACCGGCTTTATACCTTTAGGTGTTTGGACTATAGGTCCAAAAACTTTAAGTTTCAATCGTGAATTTAGTCTTTCTAAAATTGCGTCGTTTTATTTTAACCAATCATTTCTATGTCAACACTTTTTGATAAATTTAAATTTAAGATTCTTGTTTTTCATTCAAAACATCAGTTGATATTTATAAATAATAATATTATCGATAATAATATCCATCCGGTTCTATCTTTTTTTAAGTATATACATAACTTATCGAAAGCTTTTCATTTAATTTTATTTGGGTAAATGATCAATTGCTAGGTTCTATATTTAGTTATGTCTAGAGTCTTTTCAGAATCACCCACCTCTATTGTATGACCATCTTTAATAGACAAATATTATAAGTATTATTTTCAGCTGGAACCGATTGGTCAAACCACATCTTATGCATGGCAACTATCATTTGTTTAACAGGTTGTCCTATTGGAACACCAATTCGAATTGGAGCATTTAAGCTGGTATATGAAATTTCATAACTCATTTTGGGTCAGTAAATGAATCTGGCAATTGATTCGTAATGAATTATCTTTTGAATTTCTAGTTCACATTACTTTGTGTGAAGATCAAAATGTGATAATTCATTTTATTTAGTTTTTCTATCCAACTACTTATCTTCTTTCCCTAATGTTGATAAAATATTTTTCATCAAAATGACAATCGACAAATCATACTTCTCTATTAATATTTCAAAATATTTATTATAGAGGGCTAGCCATACCTAATATGTATTCTCATCTTCTTTAAGGACCCATCTTTGTGCATTGTGATAGAGCTAATAAAATTTATGTCGCACAACTAAATATTTTTACATGAGAAAAATTAGGTTCCTGACCAAATGCCAATTACATTTGGGAGAATTTAAAATATATCTTGGGAGAATAATGCGTGTAAGTGCTGATGCATGCAACATTGCATATCCCTATATAGAATTACTAATTTTGTTCACATAAAAAATGATCCAACTATCAATTGGCGGCTTTTAATAAATCATTTGCTAGACCATTTTGATTATGAACTTATACTTTAGGATATTCAATATTTACATTAATGACATATACATACATATCATTATATGTATGGGATATAAATTCACTAGCATTATCGAGATAAATTTTTTTAATTGCATAATTTGAAAATCATGAGTTTAATCAAATTATTTGAGCTAGCAATTTGCAAACTTTGGTTGCAATTTGATAATAAGCACACATGTGACAATCTAGTAGATGCATTATTAAAATCATAAAATATCTACTTAGTTCATAACATAGGTGATTGGGCACATAAATATATATCACATTGAATTTGTTAGATTCAATTCCTTATTTTAACTGGTGATTATTAATTTTTGTTAAGAACAATCAGCACAAGATAATTCATTGATTTCATGAATAATTTTCAAATTCTTCAATAAATGTCTATATGAATTTTCAATGATTTTAGCATTATAATTGACTCAGGATGGTTTGATCAATCTTGCCAAACAATAAAATTTTTTGAATCAATAAATTTCTTAGTTTACTGTAGCATATATTTCAATTATATAGTACAAATCAAAAGAAAAGTTATTTGCTGATACTATTCTTGTGATATAAAAACACTCAATATTTTTTTTCATTTATCGTCTCAATATGATATTTATTTCGGCAGATATCCTTAATATTTAATAGATTTTTTTGAAACTCTATGGGTAATAATATGGTGGTTGTTCATGAACCATCAATCGATTTAATACTATCGATGAGAAAGATATTTTTTTTTATTTTTTAGTATAATAAATGTGGTTGCATTATCAGCGAGACTAATTCTCATATTTCGGATACATTTAAATATATATTCATATGTTTCTCATTAAATAAGAAAAATATAATAACAGAATAATATGAGATAATAAATTGTACATGCAAAAGCAGAAGACATACAAAATTTTAAAACTATAATAAATATTTGCGAGATAAAATATCACAATATTTTATTTCTTAAATATTTTTGCCATTAACTAAACAGTCAATATTTTTTTCAGGGAAAAAATCATCAATACTAAACCATGGCTAAAATAATTATAGACAAAATTTATTTATATAACTTTAGTGTACGACAGGTATGTGAAGTCACTTTGTCCGTGCTTTGGCATACAACAGGTACGTGAGTAATGTATTTTTCATGCCACAACGATAAATTCAATTTTTCAGTGTTTTCTGGTAAGATTATTTTAGTTAACTATTTTTCACTTTTCTTCTTTAGAATTAATCCACTTCTGATAGTATGAGTAATAATTACGGTCTCGTATACAACCATTGTCACGGGTACAATCATAGCCATAATTATTTTTAGGAATTATTATACATAACTTTTATGACTTCAGGGAATTTAACAGATCCAGGCATGATATCATGTCGCTTCAGGGAATGAAATCAAATTCAGTAGTATAACTTTCATAATTTATCGTTGATAATTCATTCTTTAACTCATCCACATGTATGACATGAATTAATTTGAATAGTTTCTTAAAATCCTTTTGAGATATTGTTGCTATAGAAGCATATCTTCGGCGAGAAAATTAGAAAATATTTTCTCAAACATATTTTTAATTTTCCAAAAATCTGCTGAATTCTTTAAATGAATTTTTTTTTTTTTTTTTTTATAAATCTATAGGATCTTTTATAGGAAATACTCATTTTTAATCCTTTATGGATATATTGACGAAGGAAAATCATTGATTTTGTCATGTCCTGATTGTATATAATATTTTCCTTCTCGATGGTGTCTTCAAGACCCATAAAATATTTTCTTTATTGATGATGTCTTCATGACCCGTAGATTCTAATTGCATTTCAATATTCAAATATTGCCTGTTCAATGAGGGCTATAAATTCGAAATTCAGTAAGATATGATCTAAATTAATAATAATCAACAATGATATTGAGGTCTAAGTATAATTAAATCAAAAGAATATAAAAATTAAACGTAATGATAGAGAATATCTAATACAAATCATACCTTGGTTGTGACGATTTAAATTTCTACCCTTGTTGTGTTATTCTACCAATTGTACGTCAATTGATTCGAGTTTCCTGCTGATAACGTACTATAAAAATTAAACACAATATATGAAAACTTAAAGAAAATGTATGGAATTGAAAGAGAAAGAGCGAAAGAAATATAGAAGACTAGATAGTCTATTCTTGTATTTCTTATATAGTGTATGTATTTATAAGAGTACAATGACCCAAAAATTAATTTATGTAAATAATATAACATGTCTCTTATCAGACTATTATATGTAGATGGACTTCTGCTAGAACTTATCAAAATACATAAATAGACATCTACTAAAATATGTAATGTGTAACAATATCTTATTTTTGCGAGGGAAGCAAGGCAATTTTACAAATTAATGTATTTTATGCATTCATGCGTCAATTATATTTACTAATGAATATCACTTCAGATGGGTGTGAACCAATATCAAAAGTTACATATTCTGGTTTGTTGGTGAAATTCTTTTAGTTACTAGTTATTGATAATACGATCTGCTTAGTGTTTTTTTTTTTTTTTTTGTAAGTGTAACTTGGTTCATGGAATAACTCATAATTGATGAGGTATAAAAATGTTACAACTAGATAAGAAAGGTCTTTCTTGGATGGGCATCAATAGAGCTGATTGACACGGCTCATCAATGCCCGAATATCCTTATTTTGATCTCTACAACTAAGAATAAAGAGCTATTTTTATTCGAGATGTTTTGTGTATGATCGTATTTTAGTTTAATGTCAAGGTATTAGAGTAATTTAATGATTATTTTCCTAATTAATTTCATAATAGAATGTCTTGGTACAAATATATCATTTTAGTTAAATTTTTACGTATTTAATATTTCTCATTTTATGAGTCAACTAAAATAATATAATTTAATTACAATCCAAAACGAAGTAATCAAGAAAGCTGTTACTTCAATGAGTATCAAATAAAAATATTTTAGAAACTCATTTTAATAGATTGTGATTTTTAATTTGTTAATTCAAAATAAAAAAAGAATAAAAGGAAGATATATTCCATTTCAATTTCTTTTTAAAAATTCATGAACCAAACATACGAATTACGTTCTTAGAAATCATTTTCCTTTCCTTATGATTTTCCACAGTAACCAAACAAGGTAAGGAATTTAATATTTCTAAGAAATTTGATTTCCTTTTCCTTCTTTTCCGTTCCTCAATAAATTCCTAAAACCAAACATAGCCTAAGTGTCGCCCATTCTCTTCTACCTCTGGCCGATTTCTTTACATTATAGGAAAAAAATATGAAATTATTATGAAATTAAGTCAAGATTATTAAACTTGACAATTAACTAGAGTAGAAATATAGTAAGGGTAGAAAAGTAGAGAAGTATTCGGAAATTCTCAGATTCTCTATAGTACTAGCTTTCATTACCTCATACCAAATGAGGTACTATGAAGACCCCTATTTATAAAGTTACAAGATGGGAGATTCATAAATAAACATTTAATATGATACATGAATCATGGGAATCAATGAGTCATCACATAGTTCAAGGGGATAATATCACATTAAACGATATGCTTGGGATGATGAATGGACATCCATATTTATAGAATTCTTAAAAATTCATAACATTTCCCGTTGGATCTCTATTACACAGAGGATAGGCCACGTTAAAAAACCTTACTAGGAAAAAAACTCAATGGAAAAAAAACTCCAGTGAAGGAAAAAGAGTATACTATTCAAAGTGTTTAACAATGTACTTAAATGTTTAACAATGTACTTACTCCCCTGTTGAGAACTTTTATTGAAATCTTTGAACTGACATATTCTAATCATTTTCACCAACTTTTCAAATGCAGGCAGTGCCTTAGTGAATAAATCAGTCAAATTTTCACTTGATTGGATTTGTTACACATCAATTTCACCATTCTTTTGAAGATCATGTATGAAGAAGGATTTTGGTGAAATTGCTTATTTCTATCTCTCTTTATATATCCTTTCTTTAATTGAGCAATGCTGGCTGCATTGTATTCAAATAATACTATAGGAATTTCTTCCTTGGAAGATAACTCATAATTCTTCTGGATGTAGTGAGTAATTGATTTTAGCCAGACACATTCTCGGCTTACTTCATGAATTGCTATAACCTCAGCATGATTTGAAGAAGTAGATTTATAGATTGCTTCGTAAAACACCATAATATAGCAGTACTACCACATGTAAATAAGTATCTAGTCTGAGATTGTGCTTTATGCGGATCGGATAAATATCTAACATCCGCATGTCCAATTAGCTCTGGGTAGATTTATTAAAATATAACAAACCAAGATCAGGTATTCGTTAGAGATATCAAAGAATATGTTTAACTCCATTCTAATATTGTCGTGTAGGAGAAGAACTAAATATTACTAATACATTCACAGCAAATGATATATCAGATCTTATATAATTAGTAAGAATTGTATAAGTGCCCTAATTACACTAAGATATGATACTTCAGGACTAATAAATTTTTTATATTTTTTCTTGTGGTTGAAAAAGATCTTTGTCAATATTAAGTGATTAGACAATCATTAGAGTACTTAATGGATGTGTTTTATCCATATAGAACCGTTTTAAAACTTTAGTAATATAATTTGATTAATGAATAAATATCTCATCTTTCAGATTTTCAATTTGTAAACCAGGGAAATTTTTATTCCAAAATTCTTGATCTCAAATTCTTTCAATAGATATTCATCTACTTTTGAAATTTCTTCAAAAGTTTCAATAAGATTGAAACCATCAACATAAATAGCAACGATCCCAAAATTCAGTCTATTTTTTTTTATTTTATAAAAACACATGGACATATTGGATCATTTGTATAACTTTATTTAATCAAACTTTTATTGTGACAATTTTACCACATTCGTCCAGATCGCTTTAAGCCATTCAAAAATCTTTGCAATTTGATGGAGTAAATTTCTCAAAATTTTGAATTACATGCTTTAGGCAATTTAAACCCTTTAAGGATTTTTGTATAAATATCATTGTCCAGTGTTCCATATAGATAAGCAGTGACTACATCCATCAAACGCATATAAAGTTTTGCATTTACTACCAGGCTCACTAGATATCACAATAAGATTGCATCCACTACGGGTGAATATGTATTATCATAATCAAGATCTGGCCTTTGTGAAAGCCCTTACTTACAAGTCTCGCTTTATATCTCACAATTTTATTTTTCTAATTTTATTTTCACACAAAAATCTATTTATATCCAATGGGTTTTACACCTTCAGGTGTTCGGAGTATAGGTCCAAAAACTACGTGTTTAGCAAGTAAATCCCATTCAGATTGAATCTCATCTTTCTATTTTGGCCAAATATTTCAATATCGACATTCCTCAACCGTGGTTCAAGATACTCAATTTCTTCCATAATTTCAAGTGCTATACTGTATGCAAAAGTACTATCAATAATTGTTTTCAACTCTTCCCAACACTTCCTTGTAGTGGCAAAATTTATAGAAATTTCATTTACATGCTTTTCAGAAGTATGAAACTTGTGCTCTTCGGGAGTTAGAATTTGATTTTCAGGAGATTGAATTTTGTCACTAGTGATCTCTTGGAATTCTAGATTAATGTTTGATTCTTTTAATAGAACATTTTGATTATTTGATCATCTTTTCTTTCGAAAATTTTTATCTTTAGAACCTAGATGTCTATCACGCTTCAGGCATGATTTAATCTCATTTGCTACGGCACTTGTAAATTATCCTATTGGGACATATAGTTTAATTAGTGCATGTTTCTACAGGAATATACGATTTCGTAACTCTTTTAGAGTCAATAAATAAATCAGGTAATTGATTTGCAATCTTTTGCAAATATATTATTTTTTGAACTTATAGTTTACAAGGTTTTGTACAAGAATCAGGAAAATCTAATGATGATGTATTCTATGTGATTTCCTTTTTCAATTGTTCATTTCTTCTCTCTTAATGTTGGGAAATGATTTTAATCAAAATGACAATCTGTAAATTTTACAATAAATACATCACCTATCAAAGGTTCAAGGTATCTAATGATAGTTGGTGAATCATACCCAATATATTTTTCCCAACCTTCTTTGGGGTCCTATCTTAATGCATTGCGGTGTCGGTACAAGGACATAAACCGTATATCCAAAAATTCTCAGATGAAAATACTTGGCTCATAACTAAAAGTTAATTGTAGAGAAAAGTATTTATGGTAACTTGTCGGCCTTAAACGTATAAGGTTACTGTATGCAAAATAGCATGTCCCCAAGCAGATATCGAAAGTTTTGTTCTCATTAACAATGATCTAATAATTAATTGCAATCGCTTGATAAATGATTCAGCTAAATCATTTTGTACATAAACTATAGGATGTTCAATACTAATACTAATTGATATACAATAGTCATCAAAAGCACGAAACGAATATTCACCAGCATTGTCTAATCGAATTTTCTTTATTTTCTGGATAATTTAGAAACTGTGGTCTCAACTTGATAATTTGAGCAAGTAGTCTCGCAAACACCAGATTGTGAATTGATAATAAACAAATCTATGTTTCATTATAGGAGAATTAATTGTGCACTCAATCTACATACACATCTAAGGTCTGCATGGTGGATGGATTGGTCCTGCTATATCACTATGGTGTTTTACGAAGCAATCTAGGGGATTCAGTCCTCACATTAACTGGTGAAAATCTCATAATAAATTTTCCTTGAGAACAAACAACACTTGTAAATTCATTTGATTTTAACACTCTTTGATTTTTCAATAAATAGCCATGCAAATTTTCAATTAGTACTTTTCTCATCTTTATCGACTCAGAATATCCAAGTCAATCGTGACAAATGACAAAATTTTTGAGATCAGTAAACTTTTGATTTACTAAATAGTGTATTTCAATTGCACTTTATTTAGTGTAATATAGGCCAGAAGAAAGATAAGGGAATTTTTCTATTACACATTTCTTTCCAGAACGTATGAAAGTGGTAATATGCAAATATTCAACATTTAAGTTATCCATAGTCTCAATATGATACTTATTTTGGTGGATAGTTTTAAAATCTTAACAAATTTATTCGAGACTTAGTAGAGAATAATGCATTATATATAACTAATTTTGTCCTTTCAAGGAGACATACATTTGCTCTGTCAGAATCTTCAATTAATTTTGCACTACCACTTATGTTGTTAACATTTGTTTCTCCCAACTTCAGGTGGAAAAAATAATTTTTATTTTTAGTATTGTATGTGTTGTTGCACTATCAATAATACATACATTTTTTCGCTTTTTTATTAATCCCAAATATTTGGCAACATGATCCATGCCTTTTTCAGGAAGAAAAATATAAAAGATAATTAATTTATTAGAGTAAAAGTACATTTCATAACAAAAATACTACCTTAACTAGGAAATACAGAACATACTTTAAAGTAATTATAAAGCTAATCTCTTTGGTATTTTAATATGGATTCACTTGTTTTATCTTAGGACATTTTCGTCACTAATTAAATGATCAATTTTTTGCTTCTAGATGTTTAAAAAAATCAGTCACATCAAGGTGCGTTATATCAAATTAGCATCATCATCATTGCGAAAATCATCATTTGACTTGGTGAAATTCACATCAGCACTTTTGTCTTTCTTTTTCAATGATGCTTGATGTAGCTCAACTAGATGTTTTGAAATTCTACATATTCGAAACTAATGTCCCTCAGAACAGCACCTATAGTATAAGTTATTAGAATCCTTTTCCAATATTATAATCCCACTTCTGGTAGGGATGTTTGCCCTTATGACTTGATGAGTTATGATTACGAGTATCATGATTATGATAGCCATTTTGATCACGACTACGACCACGATTACTGTCAGGGCTATGGCCATGATCTCTTCCACTTTTATAATTAGACGATTTTGTCGCATTCGTTTCAGGGAATGGATTGGAACCAGTTAGTCGGGTTTTATAATTTTTTATTAATAATTCATTATTTTGTTCAGAGACAACATTACAAGAAGACATGATATTTGTTCAGAATATTTTTTGAATACCTTATCTTGATATTGCTCTTAGGAGTAAATTCGAGGCATGGAAGATGGATAAAGTTTTTTCTAATATATCTTCGTTAGTAATAATTTTTCATATAATTTCAATTAAGATGTGATCTTAAATATTATAGAATTATATTCATTTATTGATTTGAAATATTATAATCTCAAATGTAACCAATCATATTGGGTTTTGGGAAGCACAACTAACTTCAGGTGGTTGTACATTTCTTTTAAATTATTCCACATATCAAGAGGATTTTTAATAATAAGATATTCAACTTTTAAACTTTGATCAAGATGATGACGGAGAAAAATTATTGTTTTAGCACGATTTTGGGTAGAAGTCTCGTTTACTTCCATAATGGTGTGACCCATTGCATTAAGATGCTTCTCAGCATCAAGAACCAATGATAAATAATTATTTTTAAAAATGTCAAGAGGTACAAATTCAAATATAGCAATATTAGCCCTAAGAAAAGAACTTGATAAACAAACTTGCCTAAATATTACTTGAACAATAAGATTTTCCATTTCACTCAATTTCATGATAGTAGAGTCCTATTATGAAACTAATCAAGATTATTAAATTGGCAATTAACCAGAGTATAAATATAATAAGTATAGAAAAGTAGAGAACTATTAGAGAATTTTCAAATACTCTATATTACTAGTTTTCATTAGCGTATACTAAATGAGATACTAAAGATATTTGTTTATACAGTAAGAAATTTATAAATAAATATTTAATATGATATATAGTTCAGTTTATTTAAGGAGATGGATATCATATTAAATGATCTCTTTGGGAGACGAATGCATATCCATATTCATAGAATTCTTACGAATTCATGACAGAAATGAGCTTTTCAAATTAAACATTTTGAACTTCTTCATTTTTTTTTTCCTCTCTTTTTTTCTTGTGTCTCATCTCAGCAACACCACCAACCCCAACCCTCATAAGCGTCCATCTCCGCTTAACACCACCTCGTCCTCTGTGACCACCTCCGCCCCCGGTGGAGCAGCACCACAACAATCCCTTTTTCCGCTTATGAGAAAGGCCAAGTCTCCAGCCGTTGCTTACTCTCTGGACAACAAGAACGGCCAGCCTCAGCACATCCACTTCTCCCGTGATATTAACACTAATCACACCTCAATGATTGATGTAGAAGAAGAAGATCCTAGTATACTCTCAAGCAACGTCGTTATGGACCCCAGTATCAGCAATTTTAACAGTAATGCTGTTTCTGGAGGAGCCTCCTCTGGTACTGCTAATTTGTCTCGCAAGAAGGCTACCCCTCCCCAGCCTCAAAAGAAGCTCGTCATTAAACTCCTCAAAGGTTAATTCTTCGACTAATTTTATAATTTATTCTTTGCTATTGATTCAATTCAGTTATAAATTTTGGGAATTTTGTGATTTTATTGGATTATGGGTTCTGTTTAAGGAGTGTAAATCGGGAGATGTCATTACTAGGGTTTTGGGTGATTTAATTTTTGGTTTTTTGTTGGAAGCGAATGTAGATTGAGTGAGCTTTTGTGGAATTATGATCTTGACTATGATTAATTGTCTAAGAATTTGGGACTTTTGTCTAACAAGGGTAAATGAGGTAGTAAATGTGTTGTTTTAGCTGAAATTGAGTGTTAAATTTGACTAATGTTCAGGTTAAATGGATTTTGGAGGTGGAGGGTTTCTGGGAATCCGTCGCAATGAATTAGTCCGAATATGAACTTCTGAAAGCCGTCTTATTTGTCCAGTGGCGGAGTTGATGAGTGTTAGGGATTATATATAGGAAATATACTTGGAGGGAAATGGGGAATCTCGTGGTTGTCATATCTTCATTCAGCAGAATGTAAAGATTTTTTTTTCCCACTCTGTGTGCTATTTCGAATCGTAGCTATTGTGCTAACTACTTCTAATTTTTTGTGGACTGGAAGCACTTGACATCTAGATGTGTACCTGAGAAATGATAAATAGACGATTTTGGTAGTTGAGAATTGAGGGGAAATTCTACACATCACTAAGAATTCAAATGATTGTGGAGAAATACTCAAAAACCAAAATTTCTGAATCATTTAACAGGTGAAGCTTTTGTTGAGTATTTGTATTTAATTCTTCTGTTGGGTACAATTTTCTACACCTCAGTGGTAGACCTTGGTCCTATATGTTGGAGCGATTAAATTCTTTGACACCAACTAATGCTATTAAATCGGGGTAAGGGAGTATCAGAGGAACTAACCAATAGTTACTTATATCATTTTCTGCAACTGGGCATTATGTGCTTCAAACTATTGAGAAACATAATATCATGAATTTGACCTGGCTCTTTAATATTGAGAAACATCACTTCTGAACTAGTGGGAGACTTACATAACTTCTGAACTAATCAAGCAAATAATCTGATGATTGGGATGACCATTGAAAATGCGTCATTAGTAGTGTGAATAGTTGGAACTGGATAAATGTAAGTTATGAATAACTGATCTAGATAATGGGCACTAGAAGGTTTATGGTTTTTCTAGAATATAGTAGGTAATAGATTAAGCTCCTGGAGTTTGCTGCAGATTCTATGCGGTAACTCAGGATCTTCTTTTCCTGGGTTTCTCGGAGGAGTGCTACTTGCAGTTGTTTAAAAAACAAAGGAATACTCGAACTGTTTGGATTTTATTGTTCTCGAACTCATAAGATTGAAGTTATTTTCCATTTTCGCATACAAGTAAACCACACTGCTTTTGATGCTTTCCACTTTCAAAAGAAAAATGAAAAATTTTAAAATGAGAAACACTGCTTTGATGCTTTTCACTTTCAATTCCGCATACACACTTCAGCAGCATTGGTGTCAGTGGCAGCCTTCTCATCCTCACCCATATTCTTCCCTATCAAACATCAGGTTGTCACTCACAGAAAGACACACACTACACATGTTCAAGCACGTACAAGTTAGACAAACAAAATAATGGTACATCCATGGATTTTGTGGGAAAATCCAAACACGGGAAGGGAACAGCCTTGAGAGATGGGTGCTGAAAAGAAAGAGTATAGATTGGTGACAAATTGTGGTAAAGGGTCAAATGATTAGAGAGAAGGAGGGGATTGCAAGCATAAAGCTTTTCATTGCACCGGTGCTCCCCAAATTGAAAGCCTATTGATGGAGTCGATAAAGAGCTCAAGGAAAAGAAAAATTAAAGCTTTCCATAGTTGTGTAACTGTTAGATGTCTTAGGAGTTATCTTATTGTAATTTTAGGTTGTAAGGGTATTTTAGTCTTTTACATTATCGCAGTAAATTTCAGCAATTGTGTTTTAAGTGTTGAGCAGTATTCTAATTGTATTAGGTTCATAATTAGTAGTGTCTAGTTGATTTAGGAAGTATTTAGTTATGTTAGGATAGGAATTAGTAATCCTAATTCCATTAGGATTTGATTTTCAAGTAAATTACAGAATAAATAGGTGTGTTACTATGTTATTTTATGGGAGATTAGAATGATGAATTGAATTTTTGAGTTATTTGTTCTTTATTTATTTTGTTATTCCTCAAGAATCTGCGGATTCTTTTATCTCCCCTTTATTTTCCCTCTAGTTTCTCCAAAAATACTGTTCACGGTTACTGTTCACAGCCCCGAAACAGCCCCAAATCCCTCTTTTCTTCCGCTCGTGCTTGTAGACAAGATTTAGTATCTTGTGCTACATTAGTTTGGTATCAGATTCAAACTTTCCTCTCTTTTCTTGACTATATGTTCTTCATCTATAAATATGGTTACCTATGTCAAGTTCCAGCAAATCATCGCTTTTCTTCCATCTTCTGATGGGTCAGGTTATCCTGAAATATTCTGTAGATGGCTCGCATCTCTGGATTATTTTTGTTTTTATTATAGTAATCACATAGATGATTATTATAAAATTCTAATTGCCAAGACAAAACTAGAAGGCTGTGCTAATTTGTGGTGATGTACAGGCGAACGTGGTGTATTCCAACATCAAAGACACTGATATACCTCTACTTGGGTTGAGATGATAGAACTACTCTTAGAAGAGTATTTGCCATTTTATCGTCATCAAAAGCAAGAGTTTTATCATCGTTAGGCAGAAAATGACTTGTCAATGGCAGGTTTTGTTAAATCAAACCAGATCATGGTGCCAAAGAGTATAGAAAGCAAGAGTCTGGTTAATAATCCTCTTATGGAAACTGAGAATTCTAAAACTTTGGCTGTTGATTCTTCATCAAAAGTGAGTACTTTAGTGGGGCCAGAAAATTCAAATTTGACTACTAGATTTGATGACACTGTCGAGGAGCCTAAGGTGGATGCAGATGAGACATCTGGTGGAGAGAGTTCTAGTAATTAAGCCTGTAGAACCCATTGTAACTTTACAGATCAAGCAGATAGCTATGGAAGAGGTTGTAGTAGCATTGACATTGGAGCAGGTTCAAGACATAACTGACTTTGTCCTTAGAGAGTCACATGATGTTCAGACTATGAAGTTCCAAATCTGTTTGTTACTACCTCTAGTGAAGGAAGAGAAAATCTGTTATGGTAGTGATTATGTGTCTATCGCATGGACAGAATATCAGACCTTTGAGTTCTTTATACTATGGTTCTTTAAAGCTCGAGGTTGAGTTTTTTCGAACTAGGGGAGAATGATGCAGTCAATAAAGAGCTCAAGGAAAAGCAAAATTAAAGCTTTCCATAGTTGTGTACCTGTTAGATGTCTTAGGAGTCATCTTATTGTAATTTTAGGTTTTAAGGGTATTTTAGTCTTTTACATTGTCGCAGTAAATTTCAGCAATTGTGTTTTAAGTGTTAAGCAGTATTCTAATTGTATTAGGTTCATAATTAGTAGTGTCTAGTTGATTTAGGAAGTATTTAGTTATGTTAGGATAGGAATTAGTAATCCCAATTCGAATAGGATTCGGTTTTAGAGTAGATTTACAGATTTATAAATAGGGGTGTTACTATGTTATTTTACAGGAGAGAATGATGAATTAAATTTTATGAGTTATTTGTTCTTTATTTATTTGTTCTTCTTCCTAAAGAATTTGCGGATTCTCTTAGTTCTCCTATGTTTCCCCTCTAATTTCTCCAGAAATTACTGTTCATAGATACTGTTCACAGCCCTGAAACAGCCCCAAATCCCTCTTTTCTTCTGCTTGCGCTTGTAGACAAGATGCCCAATCTTGTGCTACATCACCTATTGTGGACTATAACCATTACAATTTTCTGTAAAAAATGCTTATTTTGTACTGTTATCATTATGTTTCAATAACTTTTATTCAAAATATTTTCAGTGAACTCCAAGTGCAAATAAATATGGCTTAACTATTGATTCTGCCATGCATTTCTTCAAAATCTTTATCCAGTTTTCCCATGTGTTTGCTCAAGTAGATATTGTGGTTGTCTTATGCAGCTTGCTTCTTTTCACGGGTAGCATGACACTTAGGTTGGGGGTGTGGGAGAAATTTTGGCACACAATGATTATTTTGGTAAAAAGGAGTAGAAAACTTATTAGGTAGATAGACACAAAATACGATTAAGTACCTTTAAATAATTGGGACTATGATTATTTTTCATGAAAATGCTTTTCATGGAAAATTTTCTCAGGAGATCATTTTACAGCTTTCCAAATAGAACATTTGATGTAGTAGAAGATTGGGGTGATCTTCACTGGATTTCTAATGGAAGCTTGAGAAAACTAAAAAATCATCTATACTAATTTTTGTTAAGCTCTTTGTTGGCTGGATCATTCTCCTCTAGTTGGAAAAAACTCGACCTTTTGTTTTAAAGAGCTGTAAAAAATGAATCTGAAGGTTTAGTATTCTGTCCATATGTTAGAAGGATAATTGCAATTCCGAAAGCTGCCTATGTCTTTTACTTGATGTAGCAACAAGTTCGTTTTGGACTCCATTCCTTGAAGCTCTGCAAGGACAAAGTCAATTATTGGAAGGGATAAAACAGAAAATTCCTCATAATTTTGTTTCTGAACTGGCATCAGTTGTGATTCAACAGAGGCTGCATTTAAATTTTTCTTTGTCACGCAATCACCTTCCGCTGTAACCATGACCTCCTTGTTGAATTCTTGATGGATTGCCACAATTTCTTATGGAAGACTTGATCTAGATGTGTATAAGAGACAGGAGGCTTTGAATTTTCTGGCCCCACTAAACGATAAAATCTTAATACTGTTCTATAAGAGTTCTCCAGCAACCCAAGTAGAGGTATATCTGCCAATTCCAAAATCAAGGATTCTAATGTCTCTTATACACATCTTCTGTCAAAGAGACACATCTAAGATGTGTATAATCTTGTCAGGTTAAGAAGCCATTAAGACATCTTCACAGTTTCGAACTTTGAAGAAAGCTCTTGTTGGCAACCATATTTGAAAGTGAAGAAGGAAAATATGGTTAAGAAAGAGGGGAAATTTGGCTCTGATGCCAAATTGATGTAGGACAAGATTGGGGTGATCATTGGATTCCTAATGGAAGCTTGAGAAAACTCAAGAATCATAAAAATGTTTAATCTTAATCTTTCTTAAGCTCTCTATTGGCTGCATATCATTATCAGCTTAGCTGAGCCCATAGTAGTTAAAAGTGAAAAGCAGCAAAGAGCTAAGACTAATAGAATGCTTTGTTAACCAATGCATGGAAGAAGAAGAAGCAGCAAAAAGAATGATGCAGCAGAAAGAATTATACACATCAAGAAGAGGAAAAAGAAGGCCATGAACCTGAAAAAGAAGACATCTAGGGGGTGGGAGAGAGAGAGAGAGAGAGAGAATCGCCCTGCTGGCTGCTGGTTGCCGTATTTCCTGGTCATCCTGTTTATTGTTCAATTTACTCCAGAATATAGGGGTGGAAAGGTAAATTTAAAAACTATAAGGGGATAAATTGGTAAATTGCTTACAAAAAAATGGGTTTTGCTAATTTACCAAAAAACAAGAAGAAAAAGTAATATCTCACTTGCACTGTTTTGTGAACGTAGAGGACCAACTTCTAAAAGCCCTAAAAGCTCTGGAATCTTCCTCCCTTGACCTCTCCGGTTGCAACTCTATTTTTATAAGAGACAGGGTTTCAAAGCTCAATATACCCTCCTCCTCCTTCTCAAAGATCGGTATGCCATGCTAACATTTGTTTTTTGCTTTTTACTGTTTCTTTTTGACAGAAAATATGAGATGAAAATAATTCTGAAATTCTTCTTGTACTTACAATTGATCCTACACAGTATTATATGGGAGATTACAAGAGGAAAAAATAGGAAACTAAATCATCTCTAAATCTGGAAAGTATCCTAATCAAATCCCTCAATTCAAGGGATATGAAATCCCTCAATTAAAGGGATTTCAAGCTAATTCTCCTAAGCTATTTGCCGCTCATCACCTTACAACTCATTTACAGCTTGACACTCCCTCTCAAGCTGAGGAATAGATGTCTTCCATTATATAAGATCAGGGAAACTCGAACTGTTCAGCCCTTTTGTTAGGACATCAGCTAATTGAAACTTTGATGGAACACAGGATACACTCGTACATACTAACCCATCATCTAATTTTTCTTTGATGAAATGTCTATCGATTTCAATATGTTTTGTCCTATCATGTTGTACAGGATTGTGAGCAATATTGATGGCTGATTTGTTGTCACTATAGAGCTGTTCATAGGACCTTCCAATTTGACTCCCAGATCATCTAGAATGAATTTTGGCCAGAGTAGTTCACATAATCCTTGAGCAGCAGCCTTGAATTTGGATTCTGCAGATGATCTTGCCACCACATTTTGTTTCCTGCTCTTCCATGTTACTAGATTACCTCCAAGGAAAGTACAATACCCTGTAGTTGATCTTCTATCCACTAGGGGGCATGCATAGATGGTATAAGAGACAACCTTCTAGAGCAAGAGTATCACTCTTTTTGAACAAAATCCCTTTTTCCCGGATTCCCTTTCAAATAATGCAGCACTCTGTAGGCAGCTTGAAGGTGAGGTTCTCTTGGATCATGCATAAATTGACTGTTTACACTTACTGAGTAAGTTAAAGAGACTATGTCTGGCCAAGTGTGAGCGAGGTATATGAGTCTACCAACTAACTGCTAGTACATCCTCTTATCAACAACTGGTTCTTCTTTAGCTTCTCCCAACTTATGGATTGGATCCATTGGAGTAGAGATTGGTTTACCCCCAATCTTCCCTGTTTCTGTCAATAAATCAGTCACGTACTTTTGCTGAGATATGAAGATTCCTTTTGTGGAATATGTCACCTCAATACCGAGGAAGTACTTCAATTTCCCTAGCTCCTTTATCTCAAACTCTATTTTTAGTCTCTGTTTCAATTCATATTTCTTTCTATCATCATTTCCAGTTACTACGATGTCGTCCACATAGACTAAAAGAGCAGTAACTCCTCTTGCTGCCGAATGCTTAATAAAGAGAGTGTGATCACATCTGGCTATGTTAATACCCAGCCTCCTTCATAACTTTTGAAAATCTTCCAAACCATGCTCTAGGAGATTGTTTTAACCCATAAAGGGCCTTTTTTAGCTTGTACACCTTATTCCCTGTATTCCCTGCAAACCCATATGAGATGTTCATGTAGATTTCTTGATATAAGTCACCATGGAGAAATGCATTTTTAACATCATATTGTAGGAGTTGCCAGTCAAAATGAGCAGCCAAATGATAATAGAATTCTTACAGTATTCATTTCTGCAACAGGAGCAAAAGTCTCGTGATAATCAACCCCACAAGTCTGGGCATACCTTTGGCCACCAATCTTGCTTTATATCACTCAAGAGACCCATCTGCCTTGTATTATAATGTGAAAATCCACTTGCAATCAACAATGTTCTTTGCTTTTGTTTTAGCAATAATCTCCCAAGTTGTATTCTTTTCTAATGCACTCATTTCCTCTCTCATAGCATCCCTCCATTCCCTTTTTGACAATGATTCAGAAACAATGTTAGGAATAGTGATGGTGTTTTGACTCGCAATGAACTTTTTGTGGACAGGTGATAGGTGCTTAAGGGAAACATAGTGAGCTAGTGGATAGAGTGGTCGTTTAGTGCATTCTCTACTACCTTTTCTAACAGCAACTGGAAGGTCAAGATCGTTTGTTGGTTCATTTGATATTTCGACAATTTGTGTGTAAAGATGGGTCAGGTCTTACCATGATCTCATTCCCAAAGTCTGAGTTGGATTCTTGAACTTGTGTCAGTTCTAGAACAGTCTTTCTTCTTGAATATACCTGAGAGAACTTTGGAGAACTGTGAGAAACACTGGCGGGACGTAACTCAGAATTAGGTGACATGGGTTCAGGGCAGAATTAGGTGACTTAGACGTGATTGGTAAAGAGGACTTAGGTTCAACAATACGAGCTAGAATATGGGGAAAGTCAAGTGTTTTAAGTGGTTCAAAGGACTCACAAGTGCTATCTTCCATCATTGAAGTCTCCCCTGAAGAGAGGACTTGGAGAAAAAAGGTGTATTTTCAGCAAATGTAGCATTAGCAGAGATATAAAATTTTCTGGATGAAGGGTTGTAACATTTGTATCCTACTTTTGGGTTGATAAGTAACCCAGGAAGACACATTTGATGGCTCGGGGATCTAGCTTGCCTCTATGTTGGCTGTGGATATGGGCAAAGGCAGTTCACCCAAATACTGAGGTGTGAGACCATTTGAGATTCAGAAGTGAGGGTAGAAACTATTAAGAAGCTCCATGGGGCTTTTGTTGTCAAATGCACGTGAAGGAAGTCTATTTGTCATGTATGTGGCATTAAGAATGGCTTCCCCCAATAAGACTTACGAACATTCCCTTGAAAGAGTAAATTTCGTGTAGTGTTGAGTAATGCCCATTTTTTCTTTCAGCTACCCCATTTTGCTGAGGTGCATTGACACATGATGACTCATGTATAATGCCCTGTGATTGAAAATATGATGATAGAATGTGGTTGAAGTAATCTCTAGCATTGTTTGTCCTAAAGCTTTTTATTTTAACCCCAAATTGGTTTTGAACCATTGAGTGGAAATTAGGTATAACAATGCTAACATCAGATTTTTGTTCCAAAAATTAAGGAGGAAGAGCCATGTAACCCTAGTGCAATCATCAATTAAGGATACAAACCAACGAGACCAAGAAACATTTGGTATGGTAGAAGGACCCTATATGTCACTATGTATCAATTGAAATGGTTGAGAACTCCTTTTTTTGCTAATAGGAAAAGATACACTAGTGTGTTTTGTCAATTCACAAATATCACAATGAAACCCACCAATATCTAATCCTTGGAACAACTGAGGATACACGTCCTTTAAAACCCTAAAAGATGGATGACCTAGGTGTAGATGATACAGCCAAATGGCATCTTTATTTGAAGAACTGAGAAAAGATAGAGACACATTATTTCTAATTTTTTGAGATGATTCAAGGTGGTAAAGACCATTCCTTTCCTTAGAAAGTCCAATCTTGCTCCTTGTGTCTTGATCCTGAAAAAAACAATAAGAAGGGGAAAAAATAGCATAACATTTAAGATCATGTGTAAGTTTTTTAATGGAGACAATTTTGGCCGACAATTTAACTGGTACATGGAGGACATTTTTAAGGATAAAAGTAGGTGTGATATATATGTCTCCAATTCCTACAACAGTAGCTAAAGAGCCATTGGCTACTACAATTTTTCTACTATTCGAACATGGAGTATAGGTGTGGAAAAATTGAGATGTGGGGGTCATATGGTCTGTGGCACCGGAGTCTATTATCCAAGAGTTGTCATACAGTTTGTCTGAGGCATTCATGCAAAAAGGGAATGAAGATTTACCTGAAAGAGCCAAAGAACGAGTTGCTACTCTAGAAGGCTTCTCAAGAGACCCCAGTAGGCTTCTTAGCTTCTCAATTTCTTCATTGTTGAACCCCCTGTTACGGAATTTTTCTCAGGTTTGGACTGCGCTGCCATATGTACTTGAGACCTCTGCTGCCCCCCACGGTTTCCCCATTCTCGGCTTGGTGGCTTACCATGCAACTTCCAACACTTCTCTTTTGTGTGCCTCGGTTTCTTGCAATGGGTGCACCAGAGATTGTCCTTCAGTTCTCCTTCAACTAGTTTTCTTTACCCGTGTGTTTAGGTAGATCATTTTTCATTCTCTTGATGATCTGTTTTTGGCTACTAGGGATGACTCATCCATGGTTTGTGGTTCCTGCATAACACTCCTTCGACTTTCTTCTGTTCGAATCAAAGAAATTGTCTCTTCTAGAGACTGTGTCCTCCTTGCTAAGAATTTGAATCCTAACCACATCAAATTCAGGATTCAATCCAGCCAAAAAATCATAGACCCGGTCTTTTTCAATGACTTTCTTCAAGATTTCAGCATCATCAGGACATTTCATCTCGAAAACTCGGTAATGATGAAGTTCTTGCCACAGATTTTGCAGCAAGTTTGCATACTTCGTGACAGATTTATCTCCTTGCTTAGTGGCTGCAATTTTGATCTTGATTTCGTACACTTGACCACAATATCACAAGCCTTCGAGTACGTGTGGTGAATAAAGTCAAATCTCTTTTGCTGTTGTCAAAAACATACATGTATCAGGCTAATTGTGGGATCCATGGAATCCCAAAACCAGGACATTATCATAGATGTGTATCATCCCATGCTTTAAACGTCGGATCATTCTTTTTCGGTCTAGTTCCAAGAAGGTGGTCAAGACACCCTTTGCCCTTAAGGTATGTGCGGACCACTTGGGAGCATTTGAGGTAGTTCTTTCCATTGAGCCTATAGGACACCGGATATTCTACAAATCTCCGGTTCTCTGAGCAGAATTTAATTCTTCGGATGTTGTTTCAGATTTGGTACTAGTGGTTGACATGGTAAAGGAATGAAATTCACAGCAATGAAGGCTGAAATATGCAGGAGGAAAAAAATAGAAAAGAAACATGAATATGCAACAATGAAGGCTGAAATATGCAAGAGGAAAAACCAGAAAAGAAACATGAATATGCAGCAATGAAGGCTGCTCGAGAAAGAAGAATAAGAGACAGATAAAAATCCCTAAAGCTCTGATACCATGACAAAATATAAGATGAAAATAATTCTGAAATTCTTCTTGTATTTTCAATTGACACCACACAATATTTTATAGTAGATTACAAGAGGAAAAAATAGGAAACCAAATCATTTCTAAATCTGGAAAGTATCCTAATCAAATCCCTCAATTCAAGGGATATGAAATCCCTCAATTAAAGGGATTTCAAGCTAATTCTCCTAAGCTATTTACAGCTCACCTTACAACTCATTTACACCTTGGCACTCTTTTCTTTCTGCATGGGGGTGCAAATGCGGGCAGCCCATCACTCTAATTATTCTCTCTTTGGTAAAACTTTGACCCTTTTTCTTCGTGAGTATGATTTTTTTTTTTTTGCGCTTCGTTCTGTTCTTTGGTTGTGCTTCATCGTAATCCTTTGCTTGGCAAAATAAAATCACCAGCCTTGCGCATCACTTCTTGCTTAATAGGTCTCTTTGCTCACTTTTAACTGGTATGGCTGAGCCTAATTCAGAAAAACATAAGCTTGATGCAAGAAATGTCCATTATATGATGAGCATATTTTGAACAAATTATGCTATTAGAAAGCTTTCTATTAAAGATGTAATAGCCCCCAATTTCATATTACTCTTTATGGGTGCTGAATGATTTTCGTAATATCATATTAGTTTTATTATTGCTATGTATGGTTATTCTGGAAAGACAGTTACTTTGGCTTTTTGGTGAATCAAAGTTCAAAGGCTATTGGGGCTATAACTAAAATCCGCCAAATCTGTATGGTAGAGATTGGCATGAAGTTTGGGCATGTTCTAATCAGATGATATCGATCTCTTTATGCAATTTTCATAGGGTTTTCTGTGACAGGGTATTATCTCTTCAAAGTTTTCTTGTTTATTTTAACTTTACGAGTGGATTCAAACTTATGTATTTGAATGCCTCTTACCCCATCTGCTTAAGGCTTCATTTGTCATGTTTCAGCTACTTCAATCTTTTTCGTATACATCTCGGTGACCTTAGTGCTACTTTTTTGGATTGTCCTTATCCTCTTCATAATGGCCCTTTTAGTAGATGCTATAATAAGATAAAATAGTTCAAACTACTGGTATGCTTAGAAAATATCCATGTAAGGCTATACTATCCTATGAGTTGCACACTTGGAAGTGGCATTCAAAGTTTTAATGAAGTGCTTAATTGCTGACTGTTGATAAAGATACAAGTATTCTTGATCTTGCTTGAGAGATATTGACTGTTGAAGTCAGTTATGAGATTTGTCTTTCTTTCTCTATTTATGTTTGTTTGCGGGTTTGTGTCCATATGGATACTTTGATGCATATGTATTCTTATGTTTGCCCAGATTTTAGACAGATTTAATCTTATAGCCATAGGGGCATGGATATATACATATATACATGTAAACATGAATATGTCTGTGTATGGATCTCATGGTAAAGGTGATTTTTCCAAATTGGTTTTTGGTTTATTACATGATAGAGCATGGTGTAGAAGGATTCATGCATCCAGACCCACCTGTTCGGAATATGGGTTGGTGGTGGTTGTTGTGGGCTTTTAATTATACTGCTTTAGCATATGTAATTCCTCTGAAGAGAAATATATAAGGTAATGGGAACACTGTCTGATATGTTCGTTTCCTTGTTTTTTGTGGTTACAGGCAAACCAACGCTGCCTTCTAATTTTGAAGAAGCCACGTGGGCAACACTTAAATCGGCTATCAATGCTATATTCTTGAAGCAGCCAGATCCATGTGACCTGGAAAAGCTGTATCAGGTGTCTTTGCTAAAAATGTTTCTCTTTGGGTTTTAAGATAATAGCCCTAAATTGTCGTGACTAATTTTATTTTTGTTAATGCTGTAAATGACTTGTGTTTGCACAAGATGGGAGGAAATCTTTATCAACAAATTGAAAAGGAGTGTGAAGCACACATATCTGCTGCACTGCAATCTTTAGTTGGGCAAAGTTATACACATTTGACAAGTTTTCTTGTCTCTTGTTGAGAAGTGCTGGCAGGACTTTTGTGGCCAGATGTTGATGATCCGTGGTATCGCTTTGTATCTTGACAGGACATATGTGAAGCAAACTCCAAATGTACGTTCAACCTAAACATAAGAGATAATTGCAATCCGAAACATCTTTCTCTAGCGCCAGAGGTGGAACATAAAACTGTTTTTCATTCTAGAAATGTATTGAGAGTGACAGGTATATCTCTTTACACAACTAGTTGGTGATTAAGAGATCACTAGTTCCTTTTGTTTAGGAGATGTTAAGGATAAATAAGTTAACGAACTTTTATCTAATTTAAATTGTCTGGCTAGCTATTTCTATTGTGCATTTTTAAATGTTTTTAGGCATTTCTTTCGAAAGGACTTAGTTTTCATGCTTTTGTTGTTCTATTCATATTGTGTACATGATCTTCTTTTGGGCAAACTACCTAAATAATAACTATTCTATTACAATAGTCTACTTTTGGCTATTAAGTAATTGTTGTTTTTATATCACTTGCTCATCTAAGAGGTGTATGGTTTAGGCCATTCAGTTAATAGCTTAACACTCCAATATTTATTTCTCTTGTCAAATTATAGTGCTCCTTGTTTCATTTTGAATCTTCTATTCCTGATTCCCCCTTTCCTCTGCCCACTTTCATCAATACCACCGGCAATTAACTTCTCAGTGCCACCACCAAAACCACCCTACCTTTGATTCATTTCTTACAACCAGGTGTCTTCTAGGAGTTCCTTTCAGCACCTCTAGCCACTAACAGACACACACACACACACACATATAATAGACACGCATGATCTGCAGCAATCCTTTTGTGGGCGATGAATCTTCTGCTACTTCTAATGATGGAAAAGAAAAATTAGATAGTTTTTCTTGAGAAAAAAATTAGTGTTGCTTCCACATTCCACACATTGATGGCCTGAATCTGCAAAAATTCCATTGCAGATGGACTCCAAGTCTCAAACTGTTTCCTCCCAAATCTGAAATCAAAGAGCTTTTGTGGTGGATATCTAAAGACCCCCATGAAATCAATGATGATAGTAAACGACCTCTATGAACAAACAAAATAAAGAAGCGCCTTTCCATAGCTGAAATAAAAATAGAAGGAAGTTGCCAACATTTTGGGTTGGGATGTGTAAGTGGGAGTAGAAAGGAAAAAGAAAAACATGGATGATTTTTATTTGTTTATTTTTGGTGTAAAATTTTATAATATATTGTCTGAAATACTCTTCTACTTGATGAAAGATATTGAGTTGACAGCTGAAATTAACAGAATGGCTTAAATCATATAGCTTTTAATACTTGAGTGGTTATTTAAAACGAGAATAGTTTAGTGGTGGACAAGATAATAGTTTAATGGCTATCTAGGCAATTTGCCACCTTTTTTTTTTTTTTTTTTTGTTTGGAGGGGGGGTCTAATCTTGTAAGAATGGAAAACTGAAAAGAAAGAAAAGTGTGAAGGGCAGCACATTTTATTTACGTATTTACTTTATATGAGTGAAAGATATAGCTCATCTAGGAATTAATGAGGATATGGTTCATGACATTGGCATAGCAGGATTCATGCAGCCGACCCCATTTAGTGGGAATAAGGCTTGGTTTGTTTGTTTATTTACTTTTACATGAGATTGGAAAGAGCTTTATTCGATTGTAAATATATCCAGTTGATGTTCCTAATGCATATGTCTGTAAATAATCTAACAGCCTCTTATGATCAATAAAGAATCTCGGAACCAACTTTGTTCTGCATTTCGAGCTTAGAATTTTAGTTCTCAACAATAAACACATATTGCTTACTGTTAAAGTATTATAGTTATAATTGGTTTGTTTATACATTCGTATGCTATGTGTATATGAATTTATTATGTTTGTTATGACGGTAATCTTGTTATCTTTAACTTTTCCATGCATTTATAAATTAAAATCAATAATTTGTAGTTGTAATATAATTAGTATAGCATATTTTGTTTCATTGTTTTGAAGTGAAAGAGTTATTATTTCATTATATGAATAGTTGATAACATGTATAGTCTTTCATTATGTTATAGCAATTTAAGACCTTTCCTATTTTTTGATTAAAAATCTGTGTTGGTAAGTTTCCTTGACCAATCAAAGTATGCGGATGAGAGAAAATAAGATTTGAGTACATCGGACTTTAGTAACTATAAGGGGTTGTTACTGTATTTCGATAGTCTGCTATGTGAAATTTTCAAAATTTGCAGGCATATTTCAGACAGACTTTTAACTATTACTTCTCTTAATACTAAGAGTCAACTTATTGTTTAATGACCAACCACCTAATAAAGTCATGCCTTTGTTGGCAATGCAGTGAAGAGGAGAGTTTGATTTAATGAACGGCTGCCATTTTGTTGGAAGCTAGTATATACCATTTGTGATGCAGTCAACAATGAACTCAAGGAACTTTTAAGATTAATGACTTTTATGATGTCTCCAGCTTCCATTAGGAATTTATTGAAGATCAGAGACCTGTTTTGTAGCTGGCATATGTTAGATCTCTAATTGTATTAGGATCTTAATTGGAGTCTGTTTGATCTAAGAATGTTATGGTATTATCTAGTTATGTTTAGGTTAGGAAGTAGGAATTATATGCAACATAGAATTGTATCTTCTATGTAGTTCATAGTCTATAAATACTCTTGTTGCACAGTTATCTGGGGAAGAGATTTGATGAATAAATATTTCAGTTATTTGTTTTCAGTTTATTTTGTTGCTCTTTCCCCTTAAATTCTCTCTTCTTCTCTGATTTTTCCCCTTGTAACTGTGCACGGGCACTGTTGACAGCCCAAGATCTCTTCATACTTTAGTAGGCCAGATCATCTTTATTTTGTCCTACATGAGTTTGGTATCAAGAGCCCAGACTTTTCCCTTTTTCTTAACCATAATTTCTTCTTTTTCATTCACAAATATGGTTATGGTGCAGAACTTTCCAAAAAGTTGACTTTCTGGAAGTACTATGATAAACTCAGAAAGAAGTTGCTTTGCTCAAGGATAAAGACTTGCGATTATGTATTGGTATATTAGAATGCATGGCTGGTAGATTCTATGGAATTGAAGCTTTATTTCTGGGAAAGCAGCCACTCAAAGAAGGTTCATCTCAAGGACTTCCTACCTTTGGAGAAGGTGTTCTGCCAAATATGTCCCCTCGAAACACGTTCTTCCATGAAAATGGTTTAGCTGTCCATCAAGACTTCAGTAAGGATGTAATGATCACAGTGTTGGATGATTATGTGACAAGGGAAAATCTGAATGTAGATGTTGTCAAATCACAGATGATGCAAATTCATGAGCAAAGCGACGAGAAATGCTTTCTCTTTTACTCGCTCCAAATTGACTTTGTGCTTAGAGAGTTTCACAACATTCAGCCCATGAAGTCCCAGATTTTCTTGTTGCTACGATTACACGGCAAGGGAAGCTTTTGGGATTGTAGTTATCCTTCTTAACTTGTGGACGAAGTTTCAAACCCTTTGGTTCTTTATCTTATAGTTCTTTAAAACTCAGGGAGAATGATGCAATCAAACAAAAAACTCAAGGAAATTTAAGATTAAAGATTTTTATGACCTTACTCAAGCTTCCATTAGGTATCCACTGAAGATCATAGACCTGTTTTGAAGCTGGAATATATTAGATGCCTTATGAGTCATTTATGTAGACTTTAGATCTTAAGGCTATTTTGGTCTTTTCTTTGTTCGCAGGAATTTTGAGTAATTCTGTTTTTTGAGTCTTACATAGTTATCTAATTGTATTAGGATCTTAATGGAGTCTAGTTGATCTAAGAATGTTATGGTAATCTAGTTATGTTTAAGATAGATCTAAAGTAGGAATTATATTCAAAATACAATTCTATCTTTTAGTTAGTTCATAGTCTATAAATACTCAAGTGACCATAGTGAAGTGGAAATCATATTTTCCCCTGTGGCTGGATGATCTAGCATAGGGACTCAATTGAGTATTTGCTCATTTTGTATACTTGTTATCTTCCATATTAATAAAATCTATTGTTAATTGTTATCATTTGAAAAGGATATAGTCTATAAATACTCTTGTTACAGAGTTATTTAGGTAAGAGATTTGATGAATGATCAGTTTACTTTGCTCTTCTTCATCTAGAATCCCCTTAAATAGCCTCTTCTTCTCTGAATTTTCCCCTTGTTACTGGTCAAAGGCATTGTTCACCGCCCAAGACCCTTTCATTCTTCTGCTCGCTCTAGTACGCAAGATAACCTCTATCTTGGCCTACATCAATTTTCTTTTTTCTGTTTCTTTTTCCGTCGCCTTCTTTTGCCAACCAGATGACAGGTCTGCCTTTGGAGCCGATTAAAGTGTGATTACTTTGTTGCATACCCTGTCTATCTAATCTGGTCTTTGAAGGGATCAAGTGAACAATGAATAATATGAGATGTCTCTTATACACATCAAATGCACACTTGACCTATCACTGTGGATAGTTTGGGGAAATGTATTTCCTAATGCTTGAGCTATTAATGTGCTACAATTACGAATAGATTGTCATGACACTTACATTTTCCTTTTGGCCTTAATGCAATGCTATGATTTTACCCTTGGGTTGATCTTGACTTGTTTAACCAAGCCTAGAGCTTTTAGATGGGGAAACCATATTGGCCTATGATGTTTTTTATGATGATTAAGTGGTCCTCACCTGAGTATTTGAAATCAAAATGGACCTTCTTGAAGTGTTCTTTTGTTCCCAAGGTACCCTTGGAATCCCAGTAAATAGGGGAGGCCATGGTGATTATAAATGAGTAATTTGTTAAATTTACTCCCTGTTAACATTGATTAGGATGGATTAAATTTATCAAAATCAAATGGGACATAGTATTAGGTTGGTGTAATTTACTACTTATATTTTGCCAAGAACTGTCATTGACTTGTTTCATTAGTTTCATGTAGAATACAGATGGCCCAAATTTCAGTCTATTGACTAGTCTAGCATGAACAATATATTAGGCCTTGTTTACTTGTAAGCAATTGCCAGATTTAAACTAATTTTTCTTTTTCATTTTAGGGAAAAGTACCTAAGGAATCACTAGACTATCTCCTTGATATACGTTTTGCCCATCAAACAAATTTTTTTTTTTTTAGTCACCCGTTTAAACTTCTGAAAGTGAAAAGTTTTGGCCATTGCATCCTGTGCAGCAGTAAAATCTCATGTTTTCTTTTAAGTCTGGAGGTATTTAACGTATGCAATAAAAAAATGGGAAAAAGAAAACAATATCAAAACTACCTTTGATTCCTTTTTTGCTTACATTTCTGTTTCCTTCGACTTACATTTTCTTCTGCAAAAAATTATGTATAAGCCATACTCCGTAGCTGCCTAGCAATCACTTTGGCTCCCCTTCTGGCCTCCTAATCTTCTCCAACTTACTCCTATGCAAGATAAATGGGTCTACGGAAAATAGCAGAAAATCATGCACTTCGAATGCACTGTTTATTTAAGCTTATACTTTTGATTCCTTCTAATTAAAAAATCAATGTGAATGCTAATATTTTTAGATGTTGGGACCGTGATTAACAAAAACTCAATATTTTTACTTTATCTTTAGAAGGTGATATGAGTGTTTAAAAGTTCAAGGTGTAACTTCATTGTCTTGGAACTATATTTTTATGGACAAGTTTTTGTTGGGAGAAAGGATAAAGAAAGGAGCTCGGGTGCAGAAGTTGGAGGAATCTGCACTGAGGAAGGAGGTAGAAAAAGATTGAAGGGCGGGGAAAGGCTTTTTTATTTTTTTCCCCCAAGGGGGGGATGGTTGGTAGAAGAGAAATCAAAAAACAAAAAGGAACAAGGACAATGATGTGGTTTTTCTTTGTTCTTCTTGTATCAACTAATTTACAGAGTGTTTCCTAAATTTCTTAAAAAACTGAAAAGCTGACTACTAAATTGGAAAAGTTTATGCTTTTAGAGATTTAGTGGGTCATTGTCTATGGCCAAAAGTATGAAGGCAGTTTAATGGCCTCGTAGGTAGTTTCGCTTTATTTTACCATGGTTTGTGTTGTTTGATGATGACATTATTTTAATGAGACAAAAGATGGGGTTAATGCTAAACTCCGTGATTTAGAGAGAGGCACTTGAGTCAAAAGGTTTTAAACTTAGTAGATCAAACATAGAATATATGAAATTTAAGTTTTGCAGGAATGCATGTAGGAATAGAATAGGGGTTCGAATCAGAGATTAAGAGATACCTGTAACTAAAAATTTTAAGTATTTAGGTTCGGTTCTTCAGGGTGATGGTGATATAGATATTGATGATACACATCGGATACAAGCGGGTTGGATGAAATGGAGAATGGCATCAGGAATATTCTGCGGCCGCAAAATTTCTTTAAGACTTAAGGGTAAATTTTACTAGAACGACCATTAAACCAACGATGCTTTATGGGTCTGAATGTTAGGCAGTAAATTACACACGAGCAAAAGACAAGGGTAGCAGAAATCCAAATGTTAAGATGGATGTGTGGGTATACTAGGATGGACAATATATGTAATGAGCGTGATGAGCATATTCGGGATACGATTGGAGTAGCACCGATCGATGAGAAGATGAGAGAAACACGCTTCAGGTGGTTAGGTCATGTGCTAAGATGGCCAGTAGAGGCGCTTATCAGGCGAGTAGATTTTAGAAAGAGTAGTCAACGTGAGAGGGGTAGGGAAAGACCAAAAAAGACTTGGCGAGTAATTTGTAAGAAAGATATAGCCCATCTAAGAATTAATGAGGATATGGTTCATAACAGAGCGCAATGGTACAACAAGATTCATGTAGCCGACCCCACTTAGTGGGAATAAGGCTTGATTTGTTTGTTTGTTTGTTTGTTAATTGGAGTAAGAAAGTTTCGTATGCAGAATACTCACTGTGGTGCAAATTCATGCACTCAAGATATTTTTAGAGTAATGTATTTATATCATAATGTACAAAGCCATCAGTTCCAAAATGTAGACTCTTAATTTGGATTAGGACCATCATGAAATGTATAAAAAGACAAATTCCTACGGATACTAAGGAATGATGTGCAAATAAACAAGAGAGGAAAAAGGTGTAACACGTTCTTTCTTGGTGATTTTCTCTGTTTTCAAAAGGCTAAATGTTTTCCATGCCCCCCTTTTTTTTTTTTATTAAAATTATTTTCAACAGATTAGGGGAAGCGGTTGATAGAACTCTCCTTTACCATCTTCTGAAGATGTTCACTGCATTGGGGATCTACTCTGAAAGCTTTGAGAAGCCTTTTCTGGAGCGCACATCTGAGTTCTACGCTGCTGAAGGCGTTAAATACATGCAGCAATCAGATGTTCCAGATTAGGAAACATGTGGAGGTGTGGTTTCTTTCACATCTTTACTCTACTTAACATAAGACGGTGTGCTCTTTATTAACTTTGCCTTTGGTTCTCTTGATTTTATGATGATCTAAGATTTAATTAACCTTTATGTTCTCTGTCTTGTTTCCATGTTTGCTTTAAAATGTATGAGTATCTATTTTCTTGCAGATAAGGTTGCATGAAGAACATGAGAGGTGTTTACTTTACTTGGATTCAAGTACAAGAAAGCCATTGGTGGCAACTGCAGAAAGGCGGCTTCTTGAATGTCATATTGTTGCAATTCTTGATAAAGTGCGCACCATGTTTTAAGTTGTGATTCCTTTATGTTAGTCCCACGTCTTTCTATGTCTGTTTATATCTTTGTACTGCGATGATGTCCAGGGTTTTACAATGCTGATGGATGGCCATCGCAATGAGGACCTTCAGAGGGTGTATACACTCTTCTTTAGGGTTAATGCCTTTGAGTCCTTGAGGCAAGCCCTTAGCTCTTATATCCGAAGAACTGGGCAGGACATTGTCATGGATGACGAAAAAGACAAAGATATTGGTATCCAGCCTACTAGAGCTCAAGTCATCACTTGATAGAACGTGGGAGGAAAGCTTTTCTAAGAATGAAGCATTTAGCAATACCATCAAAGATGCATTTGAGCATCTGATTAATCTCCGACAGGTATCATGGTTTCACCTTATTATTTTTCTCTCAGTTGTGATTGTTTGCTGATACCACAAAGGTGGACCTGCTTGACAGCCTTTGACCTTCAAGTTGAAGGAACTGTTGTAGGATTACTAAACTGAAGACAGTGGGAAATAGTTTTCCCTTGAAAGTTTATTGAAGTGTGATAATGATGATTGAAGTGGTTAATCAACTGCACCTGTGACTTACAAAGATATTCCATATAGTAAGCTTTTGCAGAGTCCTGCAAATTTGTTTCAAAAACTGAACGGAAGTTAATCATATAGCCTTTGTAGAACTGCATTCAACTGATGTAGTTACTAACTTCCTTGATTTTGCTGTCATCAGATGTTTAGACACTTATCCCATACCAGTCGACTCATTTCCTTGGTCAAGGAAGTTATGCCAGCTTGTTAGTCTCTTATACAAATGGGGTTGTGTTTAAGAGTCATTCATGTTGTCTACTTGTTTAGCATCAGTAGACAGATGAATGGAAGACATGGCGGATGTAGTGGGGGACGGGTGGGGGCGGCTGCCTCCCCAAGATTTTAAAAGTTTCAATTTTTACCCTTAAAAAGTTTTAAAATTTTACTTGTACCCTTATAAAATTTACATATCGCCTCTCTAAACATTTGGACAAAATATAAGTTAGCCCCTATACATAAATGCCTATTAGGTCTCGCCCCCTCAAGTTTCTTATCATGCGTCCGCCCCTGAATGGAAGTGTTTTTATCAAATGCATGTCTCATATGTCAAATTGAAATGAAGACAAGTAATCTTCTGTTGAAGTGTATCTTACTCAGACTTTTCTTGCTTAGCAGCACCAAGTGGGGTATGATACCATGATGCGACATTGGTACTGGTATGGGATAAGTGTCTGCGACTTTGAGGCCATCTGAAGTGTTGAACATGTCAAAGGTACTGAACCCATGAGGGAGAAAAGTGGAGGGAGTGTTAAATATAAAATATCCCACATTGGTTAGCCTAAAGATTCTAGACTCATTAATAAGGTTCATGGGCCACAGCACTAATTGTTAATTGGTTTTGAGATGGCAGCCCATATTTTTTAACATGGTATCAGAGCTAGCCTCAGGTTTTCTCCCTTCCGTTCCACACGTGCCTTTCTAGCCCAGTTCAACAGGCTCGCTCAACTCCTCGGGAGCTCAGCCCAAGTCATGGGTGGTTCTCTGTGTAGTCCTGGGCACTCAGTTCCCTGGGGGGTCAACCAACTCAAGTCACGTGTGAGATCGGGTGTTAAAAATAAAATATCTCACATTGGTTAGCCTAAAGATCCTGGACACATTAATAAGGTTCATTGGCCACGCCACTCATTGCTAATTGGTTTTGAGATGGAAGCCCATGTTCTTTAACAAGGAGAAAATGGTGCAAAGTTTACGGTATTGTTGTTGAAATAACTGTCTTTTTGCATGAGTTAGATGTTGATTCTGATTGTAATGCTCTGTCTATGTCCCTTCTTTCCTTTTCTTATATGTTGTTTTCCCTATATATGACGCACCACAAGCTATGGCCTAGTCGAATAGATTTGTAGAGTAGATTTTAAGGCTTTAAACTCGTAATATTATGGCAAAAAATCGCAGGAAAAGTGTAATTTCAGAACAGAAACTAAAGAGAAATTGCTGGAAAACCTGAAAGTCAAGAGAATATTGACTAAGAAACACTAGGAATCACTCCTAGGCACCTTTAGGCATCACACTGAAGGCTAGATTGCATCACACAACCCTTGAAGAAGATAAATATGCATGCTGAAATTTTATTTAACTGAAATCTATATTCTCTTTGTAGAGAACAACATTATTTATAGACTCTAAAAACATATCTTATTTTGATTAGGATTACTTCTTGTTTCCTAAACGGTTAACAATTGTAACTTAACTCTATTCCTAAACCCAAATGGAAACCAAGTCCATTCTAGACTCTAAGACAAAATTAACAAAATACTAAAACCAGAAAATTCCCTGCAAATAACTAAATGACTAAAATACCCCTAACTATGCCAACTCCCAAAAAGGCTTCTTGTCTTCCAGAGTATGCCAAATCAAAGCTTGGCTTTGGAAACTTGATTACTATACTTCTTGTAGACTTTTGTAGATTGCTGCCATTTATCTCTATCATTTCTCCCCGGTTTGAGAAAACTTGACCCCGAGTTAAAAGTTTGATACATTTCATAAGAATCTAGATCTAATTGCCTAAATTCTGCATCAGTAATCCATGTACCATCAGTATGTGGACGCCTCTTCCAATGAATAAGATACTTTTGGTAGCCACTACTTCTAGTTGATACAAGCTGATGGTCAAGAACATCATACACTTCCTCGCACAAGCGAGTAGTAGGTGGAAGGGAAGCTGTAGTAGCTTTTTCCCCTGGATCAATTAGTATCAATCATAGATGTGTAGTATAAGAAGTCAAATCTTCAATGTTGAAGATGTTGCTGATGCCCATATCATCTGGTAATTCAAGAACATAGGCATTGGAGCTTATCTTCTTGAGAATCTTTAAAGGTCCTGCACTTCTTGAATGCAACTTCTTGTAAACACCCTTAGGATACCGTTCAGGACGAAAACGGACCATAACTTCATCCCCTTCCTGAAATTTTGCGAATTTCCTCTTTAAATCTGCATGAGATTTGTATTTCTCATTGCTGATCGCAATTTTGTGTCGAATCTCATCGTGTATGTCCAGAATGTGTTTGAGAAAGCTTCAGCTTCAACACTCGGACGGGCACTAGATGGTAAAGGAAGCAAATCAATTGGTTTGCGAGGATTAAAACCCATCACAGCCTCAAAAGGACTATAACCAGTAGATCTATTTACTGAACTGTTATAAGCAAATTCAGCCATAGGTAAAATTTGATCCCAACTAGAAATATGATTGCCAACCAAATGAAGCAGTCGAAGAAGAAGCCCATGCTGCGATTAACTTCTGTTTGTCCCCTCAGTTTGTGGATGGAAAGAAGAAGAAAACTTAAGTTTTGTATGCAGCATCTTCCGAAGTGTTTGCCAAAAATAACTTGTGAACTTCACATCCCTTTCCGAAACAATAGTCTTTGGCTAACCATGAAGTCTAACAACTTCTTTGAAGAAAATCCTAGCAATATGGACAGCGTCTGATATTTTAGAACATGGAAGAAAGTGAGCCACTTTCAGAGAATCTATCCACTACCACAAGGATAGAATTATAGCTTCTTAATGTTTTTGGTAAACCAAGGACAAAATCCATGCTCAAATCCTGCCACGGTTTGTATGGTATGGGTAACGGCATGTAAAGACTTGTACTCTTTTTGTGAAGTTTAGCTAGATGGCAAACCCGACAATAGGCAATGGTTTTTCCAACATCTCATCTTAGCTTAGCCAATAGAAACGGTCTTGAGCCATAAGAATGGTTTTATCATGTAAAACCTGAGCCCAAAGTGTCCTGCAGCACTGCCACCATGCAATTCCCAGATTACCTGTACCCTTAGAGACGTACTTGGCAAACAAAGTTGAGTTTCCTTGAAAAGGTAACCATCATGTAGTGAAAAATTTGCGTAATCAGCCTGTTGTCCAGCCACTAAATCTTCATAAATGACCTTGAAATCCTTGCAAGTGGAGTAATCTTGCTTGAGAGAATCAAAGCCAACCACTTAAACAGCCATAGATATAAGAATAAGATGCACGCCACGAAGCACATTGGCCACTTTATTCTCAGTTCCAACTTTGTGTTTAATAACAAAGTTGTACTGCTACAAGAAAGAAGCCCATTTACTATGTCGATGACTCAACTTCTTTTGAGAGTTTATATATTTAAGAGCCTCATGATCAGAGTACAAGACAAAACTCCTTTTAGACAAGATAATGATGCCAATGTTGAATTGATTGAATCACAGCATAGAATTCCTTGTCATAAGTAGAGTACTTCTGTTTGATAGGAATCTTGCGTCGTTTAGCTTTTCACTAAAATAAGCAATTGGATGTCCTTGACTATGAACTCCAATTGCCACATTAGAAGCGTCACATGCCACTTCAAGCACCTTAGAGAAGTCGGGCAGTCTGGGTATTGGAGCTTCAGTCATTCTTTTCTTCAATTCCTCAAAAGCTTTGGTTGCAGAAGTTGTCCAGTTGAACTGACCCTTCTTCAAACAATCAGATATTTGAGCCATAATAGTACTAAATCCTTTGATAAACCGCCTATAGAATGTGGCCAACCCATGAAAACTTCGGACTTCATGTAAAAGTGGTACGAACTGGTCACTTAATAATAACCTTCACCTTATTTGGATCAGCTGCTATCCCTTTATTAGAGACAACAAAACCCAAGAATACCACACTGGAACTCATAAAACAACACTTTTTCATGTTTTGTGTAGTTTTTCTTGCTGAAGAACTCTCATTACTTGCTGAAGAACTCTCATTACTTGCTGAAGATGATCAATGTGTATAAGAGATGCAATTTAGGCCTCCTCTTTGGTCTTATTATAAATCACAATGTCATCAAAATAAACAACCAGAAAGCAACCAATAAGGGTTGAAACACCTGTGTCACGACTCTCATGAAGGTGCTGGGAACATTCGAAAGACCAAAATTCATGACCAACCACTCCTAGAGACCATCCTTGGTCTTAAAAGCTGTTTTCCACTCATCTCCTGGTTGTATCCTTATTTGATAGTACCCTTTCCACAAGTCAATCTTGGTATAAACTGTTTATCCAGCCATTATGTCAAGCATATCGTCAAGTCTTAGAATTGGAAACCTGTACTTGATTGTTATCTTGTTCATAGCTCGGCTGTCAATACACATTCTCCATGTTCCATCTTTCTTTGGCATTAATAATGTTGGTACTGCACAAGGACTTAAACTTACTTGAGTAGATCGTTTGGCTAGCAATTCATCAACCTGTCTTTTAAGTTCAGCAGCTTCATTTGGATTCATTTGATAAGCTGGCAAATTAGGGAGTTGTATGAACCTGGTATGAAGTCTATTGCATGTTGAACATCACGCATAGGAGGTAGTTCATTTGTTAAATGTTCAGGTGCAATATTAGAAAAATCTAACACCAACTTCTCTCTGGAGCTACCACTTCAAAGTTAGTAGTTACTGAAAATTTTACTCTTTGGATACAAGAGCAAACACCGTCCCTTGCTCCTTACTCTCCCTTTCAAAAGGTTTCTTGCTTAGAATTTGAAGAGCCTTTTTCTTCTCAATCACCTTCTTAGGCTTTGAATCTTCTTCCTTAGCTAATTTTCGTTCTTGGTACTTCTTCATAGTTTCAGTGCCTAAGGCTTTAGAATAATATGCTTGTCATTGAACTTGAAGGAATATGTGTTTGCCTTCCCATTATGTTCCACATCTCGATCATATAACCAAGGTCGGCCAAGAAGAATGTGTGCAACTGTCATTAGAATGACATCATATCATATGGATTCAGTATAAGGTCTATGCTTCAGTGAAACCAAGCAGCGTTTTGTCACCAGAATAGAGCTGCTGTTAATCCATGCAACCTTATATGGTTCTGGATGTGGCTTTGTAGGTAACTTCAATCGCTCCATAGTCGATTCGAAAACAACAATCATGCAACTACCACCATCAAGGATAAGCTTTCTAGTCTCTTTTCCACAACAAACTAATGTGTGGAAAATTGAAGTCCTCCAATCTTCCTTTTGTGACTTTGGTGCAGCAAGTATGCGTTTAACAATTGAAAGATAAGATGTATCTTCTCCTACTTCTTCCAAGTCATTAATGTTAAGCCTTGTTATAATCTAAGTAATCTGTACCTTTGTCTTCCTCAGCTTCAGGATTCTCCCTCTCTCCGGATTCAGCATCTATATGCAAATTTCTTTTATTTGGACACTCAAACGCCATATGACCCTTGAGTCCAGTCCACACTTAAAACACCCATCCTTATTGTCTTTTCTTCGTTCATCAACCACGGGAGCTTTATTCTAGGATCAATAGGCTTGTGAATAGGTTGCTTGTGGATTCGTTGGTTTGTAAATTTTCTTGTTGTAGCAAACCTTTTGGTGTTTGTCTCCCTGGCTTGAGAGGTGAACTTTGGAATAGGTGGTTGCCGTAGTATTTTCTCAAATTGTAAAGCCAACTATAATGCTTCATTAACAGTGCAAATTCGATGTCCTATAAGTTGGTTGCGAATTTCAAGCTTTAAAACCCGACTTAAATCGAGCTAAAGATTGATATGGACTTTCAGATCCCCCATAGCGAATTTTCAGCTCTTCAAATTCGTTCATGTACTCAACTATTGTAATCCCTTCTTGCCTTAAACTAGTAAGATCATCAAAAAGATCATATTAATATTGCTCAGGTAAATACTCTCTTTAAAATCAGCTTTCATCACTTCCCAAGTCATACCTACTTGTCCTTGAAGTCGAAGATTGTATTCAACTCTAGTTCACCAAACTTGAGCTTGTCCAATGATTTTCATGATGGTAAACCTGACTTTTCTCTTATCGCGGTGTCATATCATACCAATCAAAATAACGTTCCAAAGTAGCAAGCCAATCAGAAAAAACTTTAGGATCAATCCTTCCGTCAAAATCTAGAATATCAACTCTCACCTTGTTGGTGATGTTTCCAGTCGTATCATAAATATCTTGCCTATCATGCCTTCTAGATTGTACAATTTGGTTTGCCATCTCCAGAAAAGAAGTTTGTGGCCTCTCAAGTTGCTGATTTGGCTCAAGAACATCTCCACTAGTTTGTGGCTGTGTTGGATCTTCCTGGATAATAGGAATCACTAGATTTTTCCCATTATTGTTTGTTGCAGAACCAGATCTCACTTGAACCACTAGTTTCAGCAATTGATTTTGATTGAAAATTAGAAAAATCCATCTCAGAGAGTTTTGTTTCAATTTCAGTCACCTTTTACAAAATAAGATCTATGAGATCATCCCGTTCTTTGTCGATGTATGGTGGCTTAAAACTCTGAGAACTCCTTGTCGTCATAGAAAAACCTTGCACATCTGCTTACCAAGATGATAGAGATAAATGGCAACAATCTACGAAAGTCTATAAGAGGTGTAGTAATCAAGTTTCCAAAGCCCAAGCTTTGATTTGGCATACCCTAGAAGACAAGTAGCCTTTTTGGGAGTTGGCATAGTTAGGGGTAATTTAGTCATTTAGTTATTTGCAGGGAATTTTCTGGTTTTAGTATTTTGTTAATTTTGTCTTAGAGTGTAGTATGGACTTGGTTTCCATTTGGGTTTCGGAATAAAGTTAAGTTAGGATTGTTAATCCTTTAGGAAACAAGAAGTAAATCCTAATCAAAATAGGATTTGTCTTTAGAGTTTATAAATAATGTTGTTCTCCACAAAGAGAATATAGATTTCAGTTAAATAAAATTCCAGTAGACATATTTCTTCTTTAAGGGTTGTGTGATGCAATCTAGCGATGCCTAAAGGTGCCTAGGAGTGTTTCCTAGTCATAATTCTCTTAATTTTCAGGTTTTCCAGCAATTTCTCTTGATAGGTTAGTTTCTGAAATTACACTTTTCCTGCGATTTTCTGCCATAATATTGTGAGTTTAAAGCCTTAAAATCTACTCTACAAATCTGTTGGCCTAGCCCATATCTTGTGCTACGTCAATATACCACTTCAAAAAAATTAACATGAGCTACAAAATAATTTAAGTTGGTTTTATGTCATCATATTTGCTTAAAAGCAATGGTGAAAAATTAATGGCAGTATGGCCATCCATGTTTAATGCCTCTAAAATTTAAGAAACACCACTGTACCTGTGTCCCAGTCTTGGGCAGTTTGGCCGTATCCTAATTTAAAAAGTTAATGAATCTGATACCTGGGCATGTGACCATATTCATCTGTAACCAAGTTCAAGTAACATAAGTTGAAGTAGTGCTGTGTGCTCAAGGAACGTCTATTTGATTAGGTGACAGTACTACCCAGCTCATAAAAACCAATCTAATATATTCAACACTAGAAAAATAGAATGTAGATAGCGTCAACGATATTGCTGATGGCTTACTTCGCATTTCAGACTCGTTATTTTCTACCTTGTATTAGTTGTGCAACTTGTGCTTTCAGATAGTGTGATTTCTCTACTTCTTGTGGATGCTGGGTACCCTTAATATCATCTTGGAACCCTGATATCCTATAGCTTTTAACCTTTAAAATCATATCGTGAGACTTTCTGTTAGCTTGGAAATATTTTTTTCATTAAACATTTACTTCTTTGATATTGATTCATGGGGTTGAAGGGTTGGACAATATAACTGACATAATACGTTCATTTTTTTTTTTTTTTCTTTTTAAGATGTGTATAAGAGACAGCACTTTAAGTGAATATTTTCTGAAGTTCTCAAGTTTGTTGTAAGAGTGGCTTGGTACAGCTTTCTGGGAAAGTGTCAAAAGAGAAGCTACTAAGCCCTCAACGGAAGCAAGTATTTTCTTTTGTGCTCAAGGAAATGAGCATAAATTACATTTGAAATGGTTCATGTTTTTTCTTTGCTGCATAATTATGAGATAGAAAGAACACTTTGTTTTCTTTTCTATTCTTCTTTCCTTTCGGGAAATATAATTGGTTATCTTGTGCTGGTGGTTTTCAACAAAGATGTGAAATTTATCTGGTATTCATGTTTCCAAGTTGGAGGTGTGATCAGATTGAAGTGAGTGAAGTTTATTTTTTCACTTGTATTTACTCGTCTGTCTCCTTATGTGGTGGTACATTGGGGCAGTTTAGACTTTCACTTGTCTGACCATGTTTCTCAAGCAGATATGTGAATACAAATTTAAAGATCCTTGCATTTATATTCATTTCCTGAAAATATTTTGCTGGTATATATTTTTAAGACCCTACTTAGTGGGAATAAGGCTTGGTTTGTTTGGTATATATTTTTAAGAATCCCACAGAAATTCTGGATTACATCCTTCTTGTTAAAAGAAGTAAAAAATTAATGCTATCATTGTCCGTTTGTCTAACTTCATATCATATAGTGATATTGCTTTTTTTTTTTTGGGGGCTTTCGGCTAGAACCGACACCTGCTGAGCTAATTGCCAAATTTTTGGACGAAAAGCTCCGCTCTGGAAATAAGGGTACTTCAGAGGAGGAATTGGAGGGTACACTTGATAAAGTCTTGGTTCTTTTCAGGTTTATACAGGTAACTTGGAGTATCATTTAGTGAAAACCAAACCGATGACACCAGACATTTTTACACCAATTTCCTTTTTCTGCATTAACTTCTATCAATTAATGATGCACACCCCTTGGATTCTCTCATTTGCTTAGGGTAAAGATGTATTTGAAGCATTCTATAAGAAAGATCTTGCCAAAAGGCTACTGTTGGGGAAAAGTGCATCCATTGATGCAGAGAAGTCCATGATTTCTAAGGTAAAGGCTTTGAAGAATTTACGATGTATTCAATGTTTTTTCTTTTTCTGAACACTGAAAGATTTTCGTCATCATCGCAGTTAAAGACCGAGTGTGGCAGCCAATTTACTAATAAACTCGAAGGGATGTTCAAGGTGTGTGTGAATTATATGCATTGGAGCATGTTGGTTGTTTGTCCATTCTCTTCTCTTTTTATATAGCAGATGAAGAATCCAGAAATGCTAGTCAATTTGGATTACTCACTCTGGACTTGACTAGAAACTACTCTTTTGTTGCATGCTTTAAAGTTCAATTTTCAGCCTACGATTGTACTCCTACTAAATGTTTGTATGACTTAGTTCTTCTTACTATACAGTACGGGTGAGGACACAGCCCGTGCGAAGTGATTTGTGCCTAACAACCTTGAAGTTGTTATTGGTGATTTCAGCTGCACTATTAGAAAGTGGTTTTTTTGCCTATTCTTTTCTTCTGTCCTCCTGATATACTACGGAGATTAGAAAATTTTTACACAACTAAATCACATGGTAAAATAATGAGCGTTATTCTAAAATTTAGGTTTCAACTTCCAATATCTTTCTCTTAGTTTTTAAAATTACTTTTAGATGTCTGACTTTTATAATTGATAAAAAATTTCGGATGATAAGCATAGAACACCAATCCTATCTGTTATCTGAAAATATTCTCCAGGACATTGAGTTGTCAAAAGAAATAAATGAATCCTTCAAGCAGTCATCCCAAGCTCGGACAAAACTCCCATCAGGAATTGAGATGAGTGTCCATGTCTTAACAACAGGGTATGTGGTAAATCCTGCACTATGCAGTGTTGCATTTTATTACGCATTTCATGTGAGCTACATCTTAGGCTTATGAATTCACATTTCTTTGATGGGCTTCAGATACTGGCCAACATATCCACCAATGGATGTTCGGCTTCCCCATGAACTCAATGTGTATCAGGTTTGTCAGACTGGCTCGTGACTGCATTTCTTTGTTAGCACTTTTATCTAATTGTGTATAAGAGACAGATCCTTAGAAACAATCCTTTTTATTTTTTCTTTAGGATATTTTTAAGGAATTCTATTGTAGCAAGTACAGTGGGAGAAGATTGATGTGGCAGAATTCGTTGGGACATTGTGTGCTGAAAGCTGAATTTCCAAAAGGTAAAGAAGGAGCTTGCAGTTTCCCTATTTCAGGTTGGTTCCATTTGAATATTTGTTCATCAAGTTTTGGTTTTTCTGCTTCTCTTTAGCTTATGTCTGGATTAACAGGCATTCTAATTAAATTTTGGTTCACATACTGCATCCTGCAGACTGTTGTTTTGATGCAGTTTAATGATGCTCAAAAGCTTAGCTTTCAAGACATCAAGGAATCAACTTGCATCGAAGACAAAGAGCTGAGGAGGACTCTTCAGTCAGTTGCATGTGGAAAAGTTCGTGTCCTACAGAAGGTATCCGTTGGTTACAGGATTTATTCATCTGATGTTGTTACTGGGTTCTTTAAATACTTGAAAGCAATTCCAGCAGTGTTTACTAAAAGAACTAAGATTCCTGGCAGATTCCCAAAGGAAGAGAAGTGGAGGATGATGATTTCTTTCTGTTCAATGATCAATTCACTGCTCCTCTTTACCGTATAAAGGTATTTCTGGTTTATATTGTTTATGAAACGGCCAATCTTTTGTCCAGTGGCCAAATGTTGAAAAGCTGAAAATGTAGTGCTGTACTATTGGAACCCTTATGAGTGCTGCTCATATGACTTGAAGCTAAATCTTAAGAAGGCTGTCTGTAAGTAGAAAATGGGATGCCTGTATTGGATGCTTATTAGCAACTTAGAATTAAATTTATGTTTAGCATTTACTGGATATTGCCTGTATTGGATACTCATATAGCTACTTGAAGCCTACTTTGTTTACATGTACAGGTGAATGCAATCCAGATGAAGGAAACAGTGGAGGAGAACACAAGCACCACTGAAAGAGTATTTCAGGACCGTCAGTATCAGGTCTGCACTGTTCACGCCATAAACTTTTCTTGTAAATTCTGATGCAATTCACTACCATGATCAGAGTATTGAAACATACATGATGCTTTTGCAGGTTGATGCTGCTATTGTCCGGATAATGAAAACCAGAAAAGTGCTAAGTCATACTCTATTGATAACTGAACTTTTTTTTTAACAACAGGTAAAGGGACCTCTGGTCCCCCCCTTTTCTCATTGATATCTGGCTTTGACATTGATTTCAAGTCTTCTGTTAAAATTCAAGTAACCCGTATGCTTCTCTCCCATTTAGTTTCCCTTTACCTTCCAACCAGACAGTGGAAAGGGCTTACGTAGCAATAAATTGTACCCATATGACAAGTTGCTTATTTACGGAACTAACTTTTTTCTTGCTGCATTGGAATGCATATTGTCTGCAATATTACTCCTTTTTGCCAAGGGAAGTATGTTTGTAATTATTTATTGTTTGAGGAAATTAACAAAATTGACATCATTCTGTAAAGATTTATATAGAAAAAATATTGAATTTAGCTGAAAGTATGTTTTGATGGCGCAGCTCAAGTTTCCAATAAAACCAGCGGACTTGAAGAAAAGGATTGAAAGCCTCATAGACAGGGAGTATCTCGAACGTGACAAGAATAACCCTCAAATATACAACTATCTGGCATAAAAGACTACAAAATGTTCAAAGTTTTTCCTTGTAACTTGTGGAAGTTGCAGTTTTCAAGATAGGCTTGCCAGCTCACGAGTAAAATGTCCGAATGTGTATAGTAATTTGCGGACTCTATTTTTGTTGTGTTGAGCACTCCAACTGTAACGGATAATTATATGATATTATGTTATCGTTTTCATTTTATTTCCAAAATCTATTTGCAGAATACATTAAATGAGTGGATCTTTGGGTTGCGTTTTGAATAAAGTGGGAAGCTTCCACAGGTTTTATGTTCCTGATATGTTGGGACACAATGCTAGTAAGTCGTAAGTTGGCCTCACTGCATCTAATGTGGCTAATAATTGTACTTGTGATACAATCATAAAGTACTTGCTCAAAATAGTCATGGGGCTGGCTTATCCGATCACGTCTTGGTTTGCCGTAACATAGTCCTCTTTCAAGTACAGGATACATCCAAAACAAAAGCAACTAAATGCAATTCCGTATAAATTGTGAATCCCGAACTTTTGGCCCACTAGTGGTAATTTAGTCTAAAAATGTGCTTTAAGCTCGTGCAACTTTGTTTGGGGTTTGATTAGTTTTTGGCAAGGCTGTAAGGACAAGTTTTAATTATTAAAGAATAGTTATTTTAATTGAGGGATCAATACTTATTCTAAAAGGACTGTTATTTTGTTTTGGGGAAGTACAGTTACTTGAAGGAACTAAGGAGTAGAAGCAAACCATCGCCAAGAGAAGTAACCACTGCCAAACAAGATCAAATTTCGGAGGTAAGGAACTAAGGATGCTTTTTCCTCCGTCTAACAATAGTTTGTATAAGTGATTGGGGAAGAGCAATGATACAGTGAATTTTTTATTTTAGGCACGGTAAAGTGAAGTTGTACCCGGGCTAGTGAGTTTTTGGTTAGAAAGGGAAAAAAAAAGAAAAAAAAGAAAATCGCCTGGTAAGTGATGATGCCAAATATTTTGTCCACTAAGAGGCATACACGTGGCTTCGGGGCTTGGGCTTGATAGGGGTATCTCATGGGTAATTTCAGTTTAAAAGTCAAATAAGACTTAGATGGGTCAGGTAACTATAGCCTATTAATTATTCAATCCCATTAATTCTAGGAATAAAGTTCAGTTCCACATACACAACATTCATTGTACTTTCAAACTCTAAATTCTCTGTAGAATTTTCTCTTGTTTAAAGTAACTGATTTGAGCGTCAGAGTTTTCCCTAGGGACAAAACCCGACCGTTTTTTTAGGTGTTCTTGGTGTGGGTACAACGTGCAGCTATTTACCTAAAATTTGGAGGATTGTTACTTTGACTCTATTAGACCTAGTCCTAAGATAGAGAAAAATAGCATCAATACACCGTCTGTGGGAAATGAACAACATAGCACCTATTGCTAGGCTGGTGCCCTAAACCCAATCGGGTTATCGTGAATGTAATAGTACTTCTTTATGTTTAAACTTTTCTCATGATTTAACCAATGGCAAGTTTGTTTTCATTTATGTATCTCTATTAATAAACTTATTTTGAATTAAAGTCTATCAAGCGATATTAAAGATTCATTCACAATAGTTGCGAATATGAGACACTAAATTTTTACTTACATCATTCATAAAGATTTGTAGTTTCAAGTTGAGGATACTCAATTGGGTACGACTACCCTTATAAGCTAATATCGTGACTTTCTCTTTAATGTAACATGTGTTGTTAACAAGTAAGAATGATCGAATCTCATATCATTTCACATGAGTTGTGAGGATTGACACGATAGACTATTGCTAAAACAATGCATTGAACTAGACCATAAATTATATGGGATCACATAGGGTTTTCACTTACTTGTCAATAATCCAATAATGTCATGATTGTGTGGATTGGTCCTTTAACTTAGTGTTATGAACACTTCGTGCTTGAATATATGATGTTCATGATGTATCACAGTACTCTTTTAAAGTATAATAAAGTACTAATTGACATCATATACTTCAAATATAGAGTGGTTGCATATCATGTAAGAATCTATTAATCTTTAGCTGAAAAGTAAAGAGGGTGTCAATGATGTGATAATGGTAATTCTTAATAAGGAAATCCTTGACTAAGGTAGTTGACCTATAAAGAAAGAGTTTCCTAATTAAGTATACGTGTTAAAATATATACAAATCATATATAGAGATCATAGATCGGTTTGACAAGGAAGCCATAGCCATGATCTAGATTGGATATCTAAAGGAAAGGATTTTACCACATGGTAATTATGATACAAAGGTTTATAATGAATACATCATTCATCTCCTATTGATAGCCGCAACATATTGCTAGACGTCACTCAGGGACTTTGGGGGCAATTTGGGAGTTAAGATTAATATCTTCCAAAAAGATACTTTTAGAATTTTGAAGTCAGTTATGAGACAATGAAAAGAAACCTTGACCTAGTTATTTATTATCAATTTATTTGATTATCATCCCGATGTCATTAGGATCATGAACCTTGTTGGTCACACATAAAAGGGTATGATGATCAATTAACTTCAAACTCAAGAGCAGACAAAAGTGCAATAGTTGCACAGTGTGTCGTATTTTATGATAATGGATGGGATGCATTAATTAAGACTTAAAAAGGGGTTAGGCCAATTTTAGAGATGAGGCAATATATTCGATTTAAAATAATTTGAAGTTCAATAACACATGCAAAAATGTTTTGTATATGAAATATTGACTTGTGTCTTTAAATATTGTATTTAAGCCGAGTAAAAACTTGAGCTTAAAATATGATTATTTGAACAATAAATAACATATGTGAGATGGTCTAATTAATTTAGAATGCCCATGGTTAGTTATTAAGACATTGAATTTACCCGGGAAGAAAAATTAAGGTTTTTATTTCAATCGTATTAAATCGTGTTCTACTAAATCCCAATTTTCTTTAGGTGGCACATAAATATTTACTTAAACTCCCAGTTAAGAAGCACCTTTATTACATAAAAGAAGAAGATAATCATTCCCCCTCTCCTATACAAATTATCTCTGTTCTCATTTTCTTAGTATTTCTAGGATTAGGGTTTGGCTAATTAGGTGAATTTTTGTATAAGAGACAGTTCTATGGTTTGGGACCCAAACAAAGATCACAGGGCATTAACAACTGTCCAATACAAGAAGTTGGTTGATCAAGTGCTCGTGTGGACTACTACATATATCATACGCTTGGCGTTCTAAATCTTCTACCCGGATTTTCTTCAGTTTACTACAAAAATTCAATTTTTAAATGTAAAGATATCTTCTTGACCCTTCGGGTCACATCCTAAAAATAAAGTTTCATAGATCGATCCATGGATGAGGGGTTTTAAATTATTTATATCATTATTTTCGCTGCGTTTAAATTTTTAAATATCTATTTATGTTAGCAACCTCATCCTTCAACTGGTATCAGAGCCATGAATACGAAACTAATTATTAGATTGTTTTGATGCATTTTTGGTTGGACTAAATTTTTGTTTTAGTCCATATACGCTGTTCATCACTTTCTTGATATGATTGAGATATTGAGATTAACTAGCAAAATAATAAAAAAGGAAAATCGCTACTAGGGTTTTCAGCCAAACTAGGGTTTCATCGAAACCCTGGCTTTTGGCCAACCTAGAGATGCAGCCAACCCTAGGGCTTTGGCCTTGGGGTGTGTGAAGCCATAGTGATGGTTTCAAATCCTTGGAGCAGAAAAAGGCAAACTGTAAAGGAAGAAGAAATCGATGCAACTAGGGTTTCAACACTAGGTTGTATCGTGATCTTCTCATCATTGGGGGTGAGCCTCAATGGATTGATAGGTAGCCCAAATTTTACATGTTTTGGGTTTTCACCCTTTTTTCGATTTTAACAGAAAACTATTTTTTATTATTTTGTGTGGTTTTTGAATTGCATGTTTAAAAAGGTGTTTTTAACATGTTAATAGACCAGATACGATTAATTAATTAATTAATTAAATTAGATATAATCCAAAATTTTGATTTTGGGCCTAAAGTAGTTTTCCAATCGAGTCATTGTATCTTTATATAATTGTTTTGCTTTTAATTTATGCCAATGATACCTAATGAGCCTTAGGAGATCATTTAATGTTGTTTTATGGGTTGATTTCATTTTTTATGGGTTGTAAAAATTTTATGATGGGCTTGTGTGATTTTTATCGCATTAGGTATTATAATTCCCCAAGTATAAGAAAATATTTGTATCCCTTAGAATAGTTTCCTGTAAATTTTGGACAGCATTACAAGATCAAGGAGTGGGAGTAAAACATGGCAAATCCAAGTTTTTGGAGTGAACCTCAAGCCTAACGTAGAGCCTAGAAGAGTTCAAGACTCTAGTAAGAGCAATAGCCCCAATTTTTGGGCCATTAAGATTGTTTGCTACCCTTGAGACTCGATCCAATTTAATAGCTCAAGTTGGATCCCTTAGTTGCCAATTATCATCATTTTATTTTATATGAATATGTGATATGTGTATGGTTTTAATTATGAGATGATTAAAATAATTGCATGTGCAAATAGAAACCTAACTAATAGCCTAAATCGGACGTACACTTTCGAATGTTAAAATATTGGTTTGTAAGGTTAGAAAAGTTCTAATGTAGCTCTTGTTGGTCCCAAAGCAACCTAAGAGGGGGGTGAATTAGGTTTCTAAAAATTATGCTTTCAGAAAATAGTAACCTTTTTAAATTCAAATGCAGATATAATAAATTTACTAGAACAGTAAAGTAAAGAGAGAAAAATTGAACAAACAATACTTCCAAGCTAGCAAGCTTGAAGTATCAATTTTCTTGAATGCTTCACACACTTGGTGAGCCAATAATCTTTACAAAGTTGGTAAGTTCTTGCTCACACTAAAACTCTTTTAGTTGAGCCAAGATTCTTACTTACAACCACACTTTCATACAAGATTATCACTCCACTCAAAGTTGAATTGCACTCACAACTTCACACTAATACAACAAACCACTATAGTCAATTTGCACTCAAATTACTCTTGTCTTAGGCTTGTATTCAATGTATTAGATGATTTTTACAGGTTCTTAAAGCACCTAATCTTTATAAGAGCAATAAATAGAGCTTTCAACTACTTCCTAATGGCTAAGTAATAAATGCACAAAAAATAGCCGTTGCGGTTTCGGACGTCCGAGGAGGATTGCATGCGTCCGAGGAAGCGTCTGATCTTCTTTCAGTTGATTGAGATGCTTCGTTCTAGATTCCGTGCATGCATCCCGTCCTTCGTCCGACAGAATCTTCGGACGAATACTAGTCTCCTTGACAAGGCAATAGACTTCCATTCTTTCTGCCAATTTGTTCGGACGATGCAATATAATAGAGGAGCTTATACACATAGTAGATGTGTTCTGTGCGTCCGAAAGAGCTGTTCCTGCAAAAGCTTGTTTGATAGAGTTAAGTGTTTATGTCATCATCAAAATAAGGTTTGGAAAACATCAATCTCCCCCTTTTTGATGATGACAAACCTCAATTGGATATGACTAATCAATTTTGCAATATCACATACTTGGATATCAATTATCACCATAACAACCATATCAAAGCATAACATATCCATTCAATATCAAGGCATAATTGGATATCAACATAACAATCATATCAAAGCATGACATATAACTACTCCCCCTTTTGACATCAATCAAAAAAGGCTCCCTTAGATTATGCAGGTATTTTGAGAAATGAAACAAGTTTAATTCATTCAACTAAAAGGATTCAAAGGTGCAAGAGTAAAATACATAACCAATCCACAGAGTTGCTAAAAAACAAAAGAAATACAATGGGAAAAGAACTAATGAGAGTCATTGCGCTTTTTGGAGCGCTTCTCAGTTTTTTGTCTTTTGGATGGAACATCTTCAGCGGTGGCTTCACTGTCATCCTCCTCCCCGGTACGACGTTGCATGATAAACTCAAATGTGTCGTCAATATCTTCATCATCGTCGTCATCGTCATCGGCAGCTTCTTGAGCAGCTTCTGCATTGTCGTCACGTGTATGTTCATCTTCAGGTTCATCACTGTCAGAAGATGACTCAAGTGGATGTTGGGACTGAAGATCAGCAAACTGGACTTGAGCCGAAGCAGTACATGCCGAGACTGAGTGCCTCTTGGAGAATTATTTGACGAGTCTCAAGTCGTTTTAACTTGCGATTTGTGCGACGTTGAAAAGAACTGACTTGAGTGCTCAGAGATTGGAGAAGGCCACAGATATGTGAAAGGGATGGTTCAGAAGATGGCCCAGAAGTAGATGGTGTAGATGTGAGTGGAGGTGGTTGAGGAGTAGGAGAAGGAGGGATAGCAAAATCAGATGTGGAGGCATGGGATTGTGATTGAGCAATATCAAAGGTTGTCTTAGTGAGCCATTGATCATTAAAAAACCGGAGACCTTTTCGTTCAATGTAGGATTTATTAAAATACGGAGGATATTGTTTGTTTCCGGTAAAGGGAACGTTGAGGACATCAAAACTTCGGTGAGAAATTTTCCAAAAGGAATGTTTCTGCGAGTATCAGTTTGAGAAAGAGTTCCCATAGGGAACAAAAAAGATACCCAAAGTCAAGTGGGATACCCTTGAAGACACAGAAAAATAAGTATAGATTGCATTTTTCAATCTAGACTTGTTGCAAAAGGTTTAACGCTCAAGAAGAAGGTATTGACTTTGATGAAACCTTTGCACCCGTAGCTAGATTAGAATCCATCCGCATGTTTCTTGCATTTGCAAATGGTTTCAAAAGAGGTATAGTTGACACCATACTTTTCACAAAAACTGATTTGAAAGGATTGTTAATTGTTCAAATTTTTGTTGATGATAGGGATTTGTGATTTCACATTCAAAAATGGTGTTGATTATGTTCGATGAAATCTCAAGATCGGTGTTGTTAACACGAGAAATGAGGGTGCGAATAGTAGGACCTTTCCGAAGATTTTGCCGTGAATTGAAGCACCATATCATGGTAAACTTCACTGAGTCCAATACTTTTGGGCCGGAGCGACGTTAATGAACTCAATTTGTATGTCCATCTGAAGACTCGATACACATCAAAATCTTCTTTAAGCAGGCTTCTGAATGATAATGGATTTACTGAGAAGAGAAGTATACCGGTCGGATGCCCATTGTAGTGGAAGAAGAGAAAACTAAAAAAATTGAAGATTTGGTGAGATTTTGAGGAAATGAGATGGTGATGGGGGAAATGAGATGTGATTTAGGTGATAATGGTTATGGGTAGTATGATTTTTCAATCAATTTTGGAAGAGAGAGTGGAAATTTGGAGGGGGTAGGGGAAAGAAGAAAAATCGCCTAAGGGTTTTCGGGGGAAAGGGTAAGTTCGAAAAGGGGAATTTGGATGGTTTTAATGAAACAGGGGTGAAGTTGTGAGTGCAATTCAACTTTGAGTGGAGTGATAATGCAGAGAGTTTAAGAAAAAAAGGAATATCGTTCGGACGAATATGAGCGTCTGAGAGGTAACAGATTTTTCGGAGACGATCTACAGATGCGTCCGAAAGGGACAGAAGAATTCAATTTTAGGTTCATTTTCAACACTCCACTATTGTGTAGGTACTTAACATAAGAGACAGGTTGTGAGCTATTTCAAAGTTTTTGGTTGCAAATGGTTTTGTAAAAATATCAGCCAATTGATCTCAAGTAGGCACATAATCAACACGAATTTCCTTTCTTATAAATAGGTCTCTAATGAAATGATGCTTAACATCAATGTGTTTGGTTCTAGAGTGCAAAACAGGATTTTTTGTGAGATTAATTGCACTAGTGTTGTCACATAATATAGGAACACAATCAAAAATTACATAAAATCTTTTAGAGTATGTTTCATCCAAAGAAGTTGAGCACAACAATTTCCGGCATCAATGTTGTTCTACTCATAAACCTAGACACAAGACAATTTCCCAGAAAATAACACATTCCACGGTACTTTTTCTATCAATTTTACACCCAAGAAAGTCAGCATCGAATAACTAATCGATCAAAAGTAGAAGACTTGGATACCACAGACCAAAATCCGTTGTTCCTTTTAGATGTCTAAAAATTCTTTTAACGCCATCAAATGTGATTCTTTAGGACAAGATTGAAATCTAGCACATAAACAAACAAGAAACATGATATCCGGTCTCGGCGCTTAAGTAAAGGAGACTTCCGATCATACCTCTATAGTGTTTTTCATCAACACTATTACCTTCTTCGTCTTTATCAAGTTTGGTTGAAGTACACATTGGTGTACCAACTTGTTTGCAATCTTCCATACCAAATCGTTTGAGCAGCTCTTTTGTGTACTTGATTTGTGTAATAAATGTTCCTTCCTTAGTTTGATGAATTTGTAGTCCGAGGAAAAATTGCAACTTGCCCATCATACTCATCTCAAACTCTTCTTGCATTAGTTGTGAAAAATCCTTGCACAAACTTTCATTAGTTGCTCCAAAAATAATATCATCAACATAAATTTGAACAATTAACAATCCTTTCAAATCAGTTTTTGTGAAAAGTGTGGTGTCAACTATACCTCTTTTGAAACCATTTTCTATCAAGAAGCCACTTAATCTTTCATACCAAGCTCTTGGAGCTTGTTTCAAACCATATAAAGCTTTGGAAAGTTTGAAAACATAATTTGGAAGATTCTTATTTTCAAAGCCTGGAGGTTGTTCGACGAAAACTTCTTGATCGATAAACCCATTCAAAAAAGCACTTTTGACATCCATTTGAAATAATTTTAAATTATTGAAACATGCAAATGCAAGAAACATGCGGATGGATTCTAATCTAGCCACGGGTGCAAAGGTTTCATCAAAGTCAATACCTTCTTCTTGAGCGTAACCTTTTGCAACAAGTCTAGCTTTGTTTCTTATGATCTCACCTTTGTCATTTAATTTGTTTCTATGAACACCCATTTAGTACCAATAACGGGATGAGAAGAAGGTCTTTCAACTAAGGTCCATACATTATTTTTCTCAAATTGACTAAGTTCATCTTGCATAGCATTAACCCAAGATTCATCACTCAAAGCAACATCTATATGTTTGGATTCAATGTGAGAAAGTAATGCACAATTATTATTCAAAGGTTTATGAGAACGAGTAGTTACCCCATCGGATAGATCACCTATGATTAAATCTTGAGGATGATTAGAGACGAATCTCCAAGCCTTCGGAAGATCGTTTTGAGCATCCTCATTCTTTTCATCATCAATTTGATGGTTGTTGATATCAACGCTTGATGTAATCTCTTGATGATCTTTATGAATAACGAGCTTTTCGAGCTCCTTTAAAATACCTGTATCTTCATCTTCACATAAATTCTTTGAGATAACATCATTAGTTTCATCAAATGTAACATGCACAACTTCTTCAATTAAAAGCGTTCTTCTATTGTAAACTCGGTATATGCTTTCTTGTCACTAGAATATCCTAGAAAAATTCCTTCATCCGATTTTTTGTCATATTTTCCAAGGTTCTCTTTGATTTTTAAAATAAAGCATTTGCAACCAAAAACTTTGAAATAGCTCACAACGGGTTTTCTAAAAAAAATGAGTTCATAAGGAGTTTTATTTAAAGAAGATCTTAATAAAACTCGATTCATGACATAACAAGCCGTGTTAACCGCTTCGGCCAAAAGTATTGTGGAAGGTCACACTCACTAATCATAGTTCTAGCCGTTTCTTGAAGAGTCCTATTTTTCCTTTCAACAACACCATTTTGTTGAGGAACTCTAACAACCGAAAATTCAAGAAAGATACCGTTGTGATCACAAAAGTCGGGAAAACCCCCAAATTTAAATTCGGCACCATTGTCACTCCTTAACCGAACAATTTTTGTATCCAATAAATTTTGAATTTTGGAAAACAATTTTACAAATTTTTCAAATGCTTCATTTTTGTGAACAAGAAATATAATACCCAAGTAAACCTAGAATAGTCATCTACGATAACAAATGCATATTTGCAACCACCTAGACTAGCATATTGAGTGGGTCCAAATAAGTCTAAATGCAACAATTCTAAAGGTTTATGAGTAGACACAAAATTCTTAGGTTTGAAAGAAACTTTGACTTGTTTACCAAATTGACAAGCATTACAAATTTTATTTTTCAAAAATTTCAGTTTTGGCAAGCCTCTTACCAAATCTTTCTTGGCTAATTTTTCAATCAAATCCATATTAAAATGACAAAGTCTTCTATGCCAAAGCCAAGGATCATCTATGGAAGCGGTAAGACATTTTACATTACTATTGCTAATTTTATCAAGATGAATCACATAAACATCATTGTGCCTAGTGCCTTTGAACAACACAACATGATTTTTATCAAGGATAAGACATTCATGCTTGGTAAAGAAAACATATAAATTTTTGTCACAAAGTTGACTAACAGTTAATAAATTATAGTTCAAATTATCAACAAGAAGTACATTCTTAATTAAGGTTTCACCATTTTTACCTACATCACCAATGCCGATTGATTTTGCTTTGTTGTTGTCTTCAAAACTGACTTTTCCACTGTTTTTGGATGTAAGATTTGTGAAGAGAGAGGCATCACCCGTCATGTGCCTTGAACATCCACTATCTATAAACCACTTAGCATTGTTGGCGATGTTAAGTACCTACACAATAATTCAATTGATAACTTTTGGTACCCATATCTTGTTGGGTCCATTTGCGTTAGTGAAATTTCTTACTATCCATGCAACTTTCATTCCAAGTTTTTCATTTTTCTTGACATAACACATATTCTTAGCATGTCCATGTTGTTGGCAATATCTACAAATAATGCTTTTATTACCATGTAAAGAAGATTTTGGTTTTACAATACATAGGTCATCCCTTCTAAACATGACAAAATTTTTGTTGATTGCTACATTTCTATTTCTTTTCATATCAACAACATTTTCCTTTTTATGAGACAGTTCTAGCTAAGAGAGCATTCAATTCATCCATTCTTTTCTTCAAGGAGGCTTGTTCTTCCTTGACCTTTGATCTCACATGCATTCTTTCCTTCAAATCACGATTTTCTTGTGATATCCTATTGTTTTCATTCACAAGTTTAGAGTTAGCATTCAATAAAGCATTTGACTTTTTTACTAACTCCTTATTTCTAGCATATGATTCTTTTAAGCTATCATGCAATTTTAAAATGAAAGCTTCAAGATCATCTTCATCATTTTCATCATTAGAGTCATAGTTAGAATTTACCTCATCATCTCCAATAGCCATAAAGGCCATTTGTGCCGACTCCATTTCTTCTTCAACTTCTCCTTCGGAGTTGCAATCGTCCCATGTGATTTGAAAGTTGTTGAATCTTGGTTTTCTTCCTTCCTTCTTTTTCTTGGAAGGACACTCATAAGAGAAATGCCCGAGTTGACCGCATTCAAAGCATCCGTATCATGCTGATCTGGATGTGTTCAAGAGACAATGCAATCTTCCTTTGAAATTATTTGTGTTTGCAGCTCCGCCTCTTCTCATTCTTCGTTTGTTGATGTAATGTTTAAGAAATCCTTTGGTGATGAGTGCAAGATCTCCTTCATCAAGATCTTCATCTTCTAGATTGATGGAGCTGTTTTCATCTTCCTCTTGAGAGGTCTTTAGAGCAATGCCCCTTCTTGGCCTTGCTTCTTCATCATCCACAACCTTTGCCTTTAGCTTGAGTTCATAAGATGTAAGAGAATTGATTAGTGATTCAATAGGCATTAAATTTAAATTCTTAGCTTCCTCTATGGCAATTGTTTTGGCATCCCATTCTTTGGACAGAGCATTCAGGATTTTTCTATTTTTCTCACCCAAAGAGTACTCCTTACTCAAGGCTTCAAGATCTTTGATAATGTCATTGAACCTGCAGTACATTTTGTCTATGTTCTCATGTGGTTCCATGTCACGCCCCAAAAACGGGACCGTAACACGCCGCGCTAATGGCACACCGGTCTTCAAAGCGCAAGGCACAAATGAACAGAGCAACAAACTAAACCGCAATGTAATAGAACCATCAAACCATTTAAGAACTATAAAACCGAATATTTCATTAAACACAAAACATACAAATTACAAAATTCCTTCTTAGTACAAAAGATGCTACAACAAAAACACATCTCATCAATATAAGAGACAGATCTAATACACTACCCTCTCCAAAGAGCCAGACATTGAGGAATAAAGTTATCCCCTACGTGAAGGTTTTATGGTCTAATCATTCTGAAAGAAGCTACCTGGGGCTGGAGAGCCTCATGAACGATCGAAGTATCCAGCTTTGTTTGCTCATAGAATTTCTGTGAAGATTATCAGCTGTGGATATCATAAAAGCTCTTCAAATAGGGCCAAGCATTTCGATAAAACGAAAACATAAAGATAATAACATTTGTGAAAACCATAGTCATGAAGCAGTTTCTAAAATGTCTCATGCCATTTAAACATCAGGCATGTCCAAAACATAGCCAAAAATAACTAGATCCATTCATTTCAAAACATAGCTAAAATGTCTCATGCCATTTAAACGTCAGGTATGTCCAAAACATAGCCAAAAAAAATCCAATCATTTCAAAACATAGTATGCTAAAGCATAGCGAACAAATCCAAGTACAGGAACATCAAGCTGAGAATTGGATAATAAGATAGCATGAGTATCTTTTAGGCTCGAAGGTATGACCTACAAGACTAGTCGATCTAGTAATCTACCACACCTACTAGTCTCGACCGGAGGTCAAGTTATACCTCTTCCTGTCTCTTATACACATCTAGATGTGTATAAGAGACGGTCCATGGGACGCCATGGTGATGACTATAGAACCGAGCTCCCAAATCAAACATTTCCAAACACATCCAAAATTATATACCAAGGTCACCTATGAGCCAAAACAGTCATAAAATGCTTTCATATCAAAAGAGTTTGTAAGCATATCAATTGATTAACATAAAATAGCTTGGTCCCGATTTCATATGTAATAGTTCCAAAACTTCGGTAAAAGTGCAGTTCCAAACATCATACTCATTTTAAAATCCATCCAAACATATTTCGAAAGTCGTTAAACAAAATACAAGTGGAAGAGGGTCTATGTTACCCACCTATCAAAGCAAAACTGCACAATGATCACCGAACGCGATCGCCGGCGGTAGGTGGCGTGGTACCTAAAACAGAAATAAGAGGACTCCTAGAAGAGATGTAGAAGTTAAAGAATGACTAGGGAAGCGAAAACGACGCGAAACGATAGAAAACGACACCAACTGCTCTTTGGTCAAAAATGACCTTTTCACAATTTCACTCACACTTCGACAATGCTTACATAAAACACTTAGTCAAAAGTCAGTTTGACCCGTTTTAACATATTCAACCAACCAACAAAATCCATTTCCAAGGTATTCAAGGGACCTTGGTTGTGAAACCCAGTATTTTAATAGCCTTGTTCTTTGATTTTTAACTGGTTTAAAATGTTTTTCATATTATTTTTAGTCATTAAGTACTTCAACTTATTCGTTTTTCAATTCGGCAAATTTTTCGATTTACAGATTTTGTTGGTTGGTTGAATATGTTGTTTTGAGTTGGGTTGTAACCAAGGTCCCTTGAATGGTGTGTGAGTGTTGTTTGATGGCTGATTTAAAATGTTAATTTAGTAGCAAAATTAGTTTTTGGGTTAAATAGTCAACTTGGAGACTATTTGGTCAAATGGGTACTATTTGGGTCAGGCTTTTGAATTCATTTTAAGTCTTCTGAATACGGTGAAAAAAGATTTATGTTGGTTGGTTGAATATGTTGTTCTGAGTTTTTCTAACCAAAATTTTCTTGGATTTCAAGTAGAAATCACTTGGAAGGTAAGATTTTATGTTATTTTAGCATTTATGGCTTATGGGCTTTATGATTTAAGCTTTAATTTCAAGTTTTGAAGGATTCTTTATGGCTGAAAATAAACCCTCTTTGCAGCCTTTTAAGTTATGATTTATGTATGTTATGGGTTGTTTTTAGTGTTTTGGAGGTTGGGAAGTGATTGGGGTTGATTTTTAACAACTTTCCATGGTTAGATTACAAATTTTAAGATTATGAGTTAGGGTTTTGTCTTCCATATGTGACCTAGAGTGTTATGCTATGAATGCTTATGTCTATGCATATAATGATGTTCTAAGAGTGTTTTAAGGTTAGTTTGGATAGGAATTGAGACTTGAAACACAAAAACAACCCATAACATACATAAATCATAACTTAAACCAAGTTTGGCGCAACTAGGATAATTTGGATAATTGGTTATGTTTGAAGGATCTTTAATGATCTTTTGATGGTTTTAAGTGTTTCCTTGGTAGTGGGATGGTTAGGAAGCATGTTTGAATCTTGCGTACAGTAGCTAATAGGTAAAATTTTCAGTTTGGTAGTAAAGAGGAATTCCAAAGATAGGTTGTTGCTCTAATGTTGTAATAGAGTTAATTGTAGTGGTTATGGAGTATGGATTGTTGTGGAATGCTATTGATAGGGACCTTCTCTTACAACACAACTCTTTCCGTTTATGGATTTTGTTGGTTGGTTGAATATGTTGTTTTGAGTTGGGTTGTAACCAAGGTCCCTTGAATAGCTTGGAATTGGATTTTGTTGGTTGGTTGAATATGTTGTTTTGAGTTGGGTTGTAACCAAGGTCCCTTGAATACCTTGGAATTGGATTTTTATTGGCAGGGAGGATAGCCTACTTATAGCTTACAAACATCTAGCTGTGGATAAGGACAGGACTGGAATTCTGCAGCTTATTCTCTTATAAATCTAGCTCATAAGCGACACTGGAGTCTCTTATACACATCTAGATGTTGGGACTCAAAGATGTTGGGTTGGTCGAATTTGTGAAAAGGTCATTTTTACCAAAGGGTTGTTGGTGTCGTTTTCTATCGCTTTCGCATCGCTCGCTTCCCTAGTCATTCTTTAACTTCTACATCTCTTCTAAGAGTCTCTTATACTGTTTTAGGTACCACGCCACCTACCGCGGCGATCGCTTTCGTGATCCTTTGTGCAGTCAAGATGATGAGGCTGTCTCTTATACACATCTAGATGTGTATAAGAGACAGTCGTTACTTTCAAATATGTTTGAATGGATTTTAGAATGTGTATGATGTTTGGAACTGCACTTTTACCAAGTTTTGGAATTATTATATATGAAATCGGGACCAAGCTATTTTATGTTAATCAATTGATATGTTTGCAAACTCTTTTGAAATGAAAGCATTTTATGACTATCAAGAAATCCTAGTTCCTGTCCGGGGTATACACATCTAGATGGCTGTCTAGATGTGTATAAGAGACAGCCCGAATACTCCCATCACACTCTCCGAGAGCCAATCAACCAGATGACACAGTCTTGCATTTAGCGTGATGGGATAACTTGACCTCCCCGACTAGTAGGTGTGGTAGATTACTAACCGACAACCTTGAAAGTCATACCATTGAGCATTCAGATACTCTGTATCTTATTAACATCTAGATGTGTATAAGAGACAGGATTTGTTAGCTATGCTTTAGCATACTATGTTTTGAAATGATTTGGTCTGTTTGGCTATGTTTTGGACATACCTTTGAGCCTAAAAGATACTCATGCTATTTTATTAAATTCCGGATTGAAACTATACTTGGATTTGTTAGCTATGCTTTAGCATACTATGTTTTGAAATGATTTGATCTGTTTGGCTATGTTTTGGACATACTTTTGAGCCTAACAGCATGAGTCATGCTTTTAGGCTCAAAAGTTGATTGAAACTATACTTGGATTTGTTCGCTATGCTTTATCATACTATGTTTTGAAATGATTGGATCTTTTTGACTATGTTTTGGACATGCTCGACGTTTAAATGGCATGAGACATTTTAGAAACCGCTTCATGACTATGGTTTTCGCAAATGTTATTATAATTATGTTTTCTTTTATCGAAATGCTTGGCCCCATTTGAAGAGCTTTTATGATATCCACCGAGCTAGTTATGCTCACCCCACGTGACTTATAATTTTTCGATTAGGTGCTCGTCTTTGACTCTCCATCACAATAGCGCTTTTAGATTTTCCCATTCCACATTACCGGTAGGACTCTCGGATAATCTTCCAAGCTTCTCTTTGTTTGGAGAGGGTAGTGTATTAGATAAGTTTTGTATTGATGAACTTTGTTTTTTGATGTAGCATCTTTTGTACTAAGAAGGAATTTTGTAATTCGTATTTTTGTGTAAAATGAAATATTCGGTTTTATAGTTAAGAAATGGCTAGATGGTTCTATTACATTGCGGTTAGATTTTGTTGCTCTGTTCGTTTGTGCCTTGCGCTTTGGTCCGTACATCTAGATTAGGGGCTAGTCATCGAATATGAGCATAGGTTTGAATCGAGCATAGGTTTGAATCGAGCATAGGTTTGAATCCTAAGTCCAAGAATAGGTATCGATGAGTCTTTCGAGGTTTAAATCGATGTGCTCGGGCTTAGAATTATATATCAATAGCATTCCACAACAATCCATACCCCAAAACCACTACAATTAACTCAATTACAACATTAGAGCAACAACCTTTGGGGGGTTTTGAGAGGTCCTTGCTTACTGTAATCTTTGTTGTACCTTTTTTGTTGAATCTTGAAGAGTTATTCTTTGCTTATGATTTCGTCTTTGACTCTTATCAGCTAGTATGCCGCCTAGGACGCGTTTTGGTTCTAGATGGTTAGAGGATCCTTATAGAGTGGGGACTCCGGACGGGAAGGTTATGGAGTCTAGGTTTGTTTTGGAAGGTTGTCGGTTAGAGTTTTGTGATAGGAAGTTTGAGGCTGACCTTATTCAGTTACCGATGACCGACTTTGATTTGATTTTGGGTATGGATTGGTTGGCGGCTAATGGTGCGATGATTGATTGTAAAGAGAGGTATGTGATGTTTCAGATGCCTGGTTTAGAAACGGTGATTTTTCGTGGGAATGAAAAGACGCCCAAGAGTAGGATTCTGATTATATCAGCAGTGAAGGCGTTTAAGGCCTTAGATAGGGGTTGTGAGAGCTATTTGGCTTATGTGATAGACTCTGATAAAGTAGAGCCAGGCATTGAGGATCTTGGATCGACAAGATAAGACATTGAGGAATAAAGTTATCCCCTACGTGAAGGTTTTATGGTCTAATCATTCTGAGCGAAAAACTATTTGGGAGCTTAAGAGCCTCATGAGATCGAAGTATCCAGCTTTGTTTGCTTCGTGATTTCGTAAGTTTCGAGGACGAAACTTTGTTTAAGGGGTAGAATGTGAAACCCAGTATTTTAATAGCCTTGTTCTTTGATTTTAACTGGGTTAAAATGTTTTTCATATTATTTTTAGTCATAAAGACCTTCAACTTATGCGTTTTTCAATTCGAGCAAATTTTTCAATTTACGCGATTTCGGTTCTGGCGGGTAAACGGGTCAAAAGTTGGATTAAGTGTAATTAGTGCATTGTGGTGTGTGAGTGTTGTTTGATGGCTGATTTAAAATGTTAATTTAGTAGCAAAAATTAGAAGTTGGGTTAAATAGTCAACTTGGAGACTATTTGGTCAAATGGGTACTATTTGGGTCAACTTTGGAATTCTTTTTAAGTCTTCTTCTTGTTGTTTTTCTTCCTCATTTTCTCCAGCAGCTGGCCGAAATTTCTTCTCCATTTTTCCCCATTAAAATTTCTTGGATTTCAAGTAGAAATCAATGGAAGGTAAGATTTTATGTATTTTAGCATTTATGGCTTATGGGCTTTATGATTTAGAGCTTTAATTTCAAGTTTTGAAGGATTCTTTATGGCTGAAAATAAACCCTCTTTTCAGCCTTATAAGTTATGATTTATGTATGTTATGGGTTGTTTTTAGTGTTTTGGAGGTTGGGAAGTGATTGGGGTTACATAAGATTTTTAACAACTTTCCATGGTTAGATTACAAATTTTAAGATTATGAGTTAGGGTTTTGTCTTCCATATGTGACCTAGAGTGTTATGCTATGAATGCTTATGTCTATGCATATAATGATGTTCTAAGAGTGTTTTAAGGTTAGTTTGGATAGGAATTGAGACTTGAAACACAGTGGAATTGATTTCCCTTCATTTTGTAAGTAAGCGGAAGTTTGGCGCAACTAGGATAATTTGGATAATTGGTTATGTTTGAAGGATCTTTAATGATCTTTTGATGGTTTTAAGTGTTTCCTTGGTAGTGGGATGGTTAGGAAGCATGTTTGAATCTTGCGTGTAGCTAATAGGTAAAATTTTCAGTTTGGTAGTAAAGAGGAATTCCAACCATAGGTTGTTGCTCTAATGTTGTAAAATAGACACATCTAGATGTGTATAAGAGAACATGGACATTGTGGAATCTATTGATATAGTCCCGGCTATTGCTCCGGTGAATCTTTCCGTTTATGGATTTTTGTTGGTTGGTTGAATATGTTGTTTTGAGTTGGGTTGTAACCAAGGTCCCTTGAATAGCTTGGAATTGGATTTTGTTGGTTGGTTGAATATGTTGTTTTGAGTTGGGTTGTAACCAAGGTCCCTTGAATACCTTGGAATAGGATTTTTATTTGTTTAAGAGACAGATATAATGCCTTGGGAGGTGCGAAATTTTTCGGTTTTTCTGGAAAACTGAGCTTATTATCTCCTAGTCTAGCTGTAATACGAATTTGAGGGGTTAACTAAGTGTTTTGACTGGGGTTTTAGCTTGTCGAAGTTGGTCAGAATTTGTGAAAAGGTCATTTTTTACCAAAGGGTTGTTGGTGTCGTTTTCTATCGCTTTCGCATCGCTTTCGCTTCCCTAGTCATTCTTTAACTTCTACATCTCTTCTAAGAGTCCTCTTATACCTGTTTTAGGTACCACGCCACCTACCGCCGGCGATCGCTTTCAGTGATCCTTTGTGCAGTTTTTGCTTTGATAGCACACATCTAGTGGGTAACATAGATTCTCTTCCACGTGTATTTTGTTTAACGACTTTCGAAATATGTTTGAATGGATTTTAGAATGTGTATGATGTTTGGAACTGCACTTTTACCAAGTTTTGGAATTATTATATATGAAATCGGGACCAAGCTATTTTATGTTAATCAATTGATATGTTTGCAAACTCTTTTGAAATGAAAGCATTTTATGACTGTTTTGGCTCATAGGTGACCGAGGTATATAATTCTGGATGTGTTAATGTTTGATTTGTGGAGAATCGGTTCTATAGTCATCCATGGGACGCCATGGTGACTTCTGTAATGTTATGAACTAATTGATACGGGTCTTGTGATGGGATAACTTGACCTCCCGGTCGACTAGTAGGTGTGGTAAGAATAACTCCTGTCTCTTATACACATCTAGACCATTGATAAGAAGCAGTATACTTGCTATGAGTATCAATTAGGATTGAAATACACTCCAAATTTGTATAGCTATGCTTTAGCATTACTATGTTTTGAAATGATTTGGTCTGTTTGGCTATGTTTTGGACATACCTTTGAGCCTAAAAGATACTCATGCTATTTTATTAAATTCCGGATTGAAACTATACTTGGATTTGTTAGCTATGCTTTAGCATACTATGTTTTGAAATGATTTGATCTGTTTGACTATGTTTTGGACATACTTTTGAGCCTAAAAGATACTCATGCTATTTTATTAAATTTCGGATTGAAACTATACTTGGATTTGTTCGCTATGCTTTATCAAACTATGTTTTGAAATGATTGGATCTTTTTGACTATGTTTTGAGTACTCCATCACAAGTTAGCGCTTTTAGATTTTCTCCGATTCCACATTACCGTAGGACTCTCGGATAATCTTCCAAGCTTCTCTTTTGTTTGGAGAGGGGTAGTGTATTAGATAAGTTTTGTATTGATGAACTTTATTTTTTTGATGTAGCATCTTTTGTACTAAGAAGGAATTTTGTAATTCGTATTTTTGTGTAAAATGAAATATTCGGTTTTATAGTTAAGAAATGGCTAGATGGTTCTATTACATTGCGGTTAGATTTTGTTGCTCTGTTCGTTTGTGCCTTGCGCTTTGGTCCGTGTACCATTAGCGCGCGTGTTACGGTCCCGCTTTTGGGGCGTGACATTTAGTGGTATCGAGCATAGGTTTGAATCGAGCATAGGTTTGAATCGAGCATAGGTTTGAATCCTAAGTCCAAGAATAGGTATCGATGAGTCTCTAGATGTGTATAAGAGACAGATATAATTCTAAGCCCGTATAAGAGACAGACATAAAATAGCTCGGGATCTGTGGAATTCTTTGACCTGGAGTTATTGATTGACTTGTTTTGGGGGGTTTTGAGAGGTCCTTGCTTATGTAATCTTTGTTGTACCTCTTTTGTTGAATCTTGAAGAGTTATTCTTTGCTTATGATTTCGTCTTTGACTCTTATCAGCTAGTATGCCGCCTAGGACGCGTTTCGGTTCTAGATGGTTAGAGGATCCTTAGAGAGTGGGGACCCCGGACGGGAAGGTTATGGAGTCTAGGTTTGTTTTGGAAGGTTGTCGGTTAGAGTTTTGTGATAGGAAGTTTGAGGCTGACCTTATTCAGTTACCGATGACCGACTTTGATTTGATTTTGGGTATGGATTGGTTGGCGGCTAATGGTGCGATGATTGATTGTAAAGAGAGGTATGTGATGTTTCAGATGCCTGGTTTAGATACGGTGATTTTTCGTGGGAATGAAAAGAAGCCCAAGAGTAGGATTCTGATTATATCACAGTCTAGGTGTTTAAGGCCAAGACTAAGTAGCATAGGTCTCATTTGGCTCGAATCCATAGACTCTGATAAAGTAGAGCCAGGCATTGAGGATCTTGGATCGACAAGATAAGACATTGAGGAATAAAGTTATCTCCTACGTGAAGGTTTTATGGTCTAATCATTCTGAGCGAGAAGCTACCTGGGAGCTTGAGAGCCTCATGAGATCGAAGTATCCAGCTTTGTTTGCTTCGTGATTTCGTAAGTTTCGAGGACGAAACTTTGTTTAAGGGGGGTAGAATGTGAAACCCAGTATTTTAATAGCCTTGTTCTTTGATTTTAACTGGGTTAAAATGTTTTTCATATTATTTTTAGTCATAAAGACCTTCAACTTATTCGTTTTTCAATTCGGCAAATTTTTCAATTTACGCGATTTCTCAACTTGGAGACTATTTGGTCAAATGGGTACTATTTGGGTCAACTTTGGAATTCTTTTTAAGTCTTCTTCTTGTTGTTTTTCTTCCTCATTTTCTCCAGCAGCTGGCCGAAATTTCTTCTCCATAAATCCCCAACACTTTCTTGGATTTCAAGTAGAAATCACTTGGAAGGTAAGATTTTATGTATTTTAGCATTTATGGCTTATGGGCTTTATGATTTAAGCTTTAATTTCAAGTTTTGAAGGATTCTTTATGGCTGAAAATAAACCCTCTTTGCAGCCTTTTAAGTTATGATTTATGTATGTTATGGGTTGTTTTTAGTGTTTTGGAGGTTGGGAAGTGATTGGGGTTGATTTTTAACAACTTTCCATGGTTAGATTACAAATTTTAAGATTATGAGTTAGGGTTTTGTCTTCCATATGTGACCTAGAGTGTTATGCTATGAATGCTTATGTCTATGCATATAATGATGTTCTAAGAGTGTTTTAAGGTTAGTTTGGTTATAGGAATTGAGACTTGAAACACAGTGGAAGTGATTGCCTTCATTTTGTAAGTAAGCGGAAGTTTGGCGCAACTAGGATAATTTGGATAATTGGTTATGTTTGAAGGATCTTTAATGATCTTTTGATGGTTTTAAGTGTTTCCTTGGTAGTGGGATGGTTAGGAAGCATGTTTGAATCTTGCGTGTAGCTAATAGGTAAAATTTTCAGTTTGGTAGTAAAGAGGAATTCCAACCATAGGTTGTTGCTCTAATGTTGTAATAGAGTTAATTGTAGTGGTTATGGAGTATGGATTGTTGTCAATTCTACTTGATATAGTCCCGGCTATTGCTCCGGTGAATCTTTCCGTTTATGGCTTTTGTTGGTTGGTATATGTTGTTTTGAGTTGGGTTGTAACCAAGGTCCCTTGAATAGCTTGGAATTGGATTTTGTTGGTTGGTTGAATATGTTGTTTTGACATGGGTTGTAACCAAGGTCCCTTGAATACCTTGGAATTGGATTTTTCAAAAATTTGGATTTTAGAATGTGTATGATGTTTGGAACTGCACTTTTACCAAGTTTTGGAATTATTATATATGAAATCGGGACCAAGCTATTTTATGTCTAGTAATCAATTGATATGTTTGCAAACTCTTTTGAAATGAAAGCATTTTATGACTGTTTTGGCTCATAGGTGACCGAGGTATATAATTCTGGATGTGTTAATGTTTGATTTGTGGAGAATCGGTTCTATAGTCATCCATGGGACGCCATGGTGACTTCTGTGAATGTTATGAACTAATTGATACGGGACCTGTCTCTTATACACATCTAGGTGTGTATAAGAGACAGGTGTTAAATTATTAAAGCAATTTTGATTGTCATACCATTGAGCCTAAAAGATACTTTATGCTATTTTATTACATTCCGGATTGAAACTATACTTGGATTTGTTAGCTATGCTTTAGCATACTATGTTTTGAAATGATTTGGTCTGTTTGGCTATGTTTTGGACATACCTTTGAGCCTAAAAGATACTCATGCTATTTTATTAAATTCCGGATTGAAACTATACTTGAATTTGTTAGCTATGCTTTAGCATACTATGTTTTGAAATGATTTGTGTCATCTGTTTGGCTATGTTTTGGACATACTTTTGAGCCTAAAAGATACTCATGCTATTTTATTAAATTTCGGATTGAAACTATACTTGGATTTGTTCGCTATGCTTTATCATACTATGTTTTGAAATGATTGGATCTTTTTGACTATGTTTTGGACATGCCTGACGTTTAAATGGCATGAGACATTTTAGAAACTGCTTCATGACTATGGTTTTCGCAAATGTTATTATAATTATGTTTTCTTTTTATCGAAATGCTTGGTGTATAAGAGACAGGTGGATATCATAAAAGCTCTTTGTACTAAGAAGGAATTTTGTAATTCGTATTTTTGTGTAAAATGAAATATTCGGTTTTATAGTTAAGAAATGGCTAGATGGTTCTATTACATTGCGGTTAGATTTTGTTGCTCTGTTCGTTTGTGCCTTGCGCTTTGGTCCGGTGTACCATTAGCGCGGCGTGTTACGGTCCCGTTTTTGGGGCGTGACATTGGTTACAACCCAACTCAAAACAACATATTCAACCAACAAAATCCATAAACGAAAAGATTCACCGGAGCAATAGCCGGGACTATATCAATAGCATTCCACAACAATGGAAAACACCTAAAACCATCAAAAGATCATTAAAGACCCTTTAAACATAACCAATTATCCAAATTATCCTAGTTGCGCCAAACTTCCGCTTACTTACAAAATGAAGGGAAATCAATTCCACTTGGTTTCAAGTCTCAATTCCTATCCAAACTAACCTTAAAACACTCCTAAAACATCATTATGTGCATAGACATAAGCATTCATGACAGAGCATAACACTCTAGGCCACATATGGAAGACAAAACCCTAACTCATAATCTTAAAATTTGTAATCTAACCATGGAAAATTGTTAAAAATCAACCCCAATCACTTCCCAACCTCCAAAACACTAAAAACAACCCATAACATACATAAATCATAACTTACAAGGCTGCAAAGAGGGTTTATTTTCAGCCATAAAGAATCCTACAAAACTTGAAATTAAAGCTTGGATCATAAAGCCCATAAGCCATAAATGCTAAAATACATAAAATCTTACAATTCCAAGTGATTTCTACTTGAAATCCAAGAAAACTTATCAAATGAAAAAGGATAAAATGAAGGGAAATCATATCCACTGAGAAAATGTCTCTTATACAACCTGATGTGTATACACAAACATAGATTACTATTTAGGGTCTTAGAACATTCATTATATGCATAGTGTTAAGCTATTGCTTAGCCTGTCTCTTATACTAATTTTTGCTACTAAATTAACATTATAAATCAGCCATCAAACACACACTCACACACCACAATGCACTAATTACACTTAGTCCAACTTTTGACCCGTTTACCCGTCGGTACCGAAATCACGTAAATCGAAAAATTTGCCGAATTGAAAAACGAATAAGTTGAAGTACTTAATGACTAAAAATAATATGAAAAACATTTTAAACCAGTTAAAAATTAAAGAACAAGGCTATTAAAATACTGGGTTTCACATTCCATCTTGAAGGACTCATACTTGGCAACAAGTAGAGATTTCTTTTGCTCACGAACATCATCGCTCCCTTCATGAATTTCCTTCAACTTATCCCATATTTCTTTAGCAGAACTGCAACCCTTCACGCGAGTTGATTCATTTGCATCCAAGGCATTATATAATACATTCATGGCTTTTGCATTTAACGTCAAGTTTGCCTTGTCTTGTGGAGTGAGCTCATTTCTTGTCTTTTCTCTTCTTCTATTTGTGTGATCATCAATGATAGAAGCTTCAAATGGACCTTTATTGACAACATACAATTGCACCACAACTCAATGTCAATAGATTGCAGAAATATTTTCATTCTATCTCTCCAACTAATAAAATTTGCCCCATTAAACATGGGAGGCCTAGTAATAGATTGGCCTTATTCAAAATAGAGCATTGTTGGTTGCCATAGTTCTTTTCTCAATAGCAGTTTAAGCAATATAATGAGACCAAGCTCTGATACCAATTGTTGGTCCCAAAGCAACCTAAGAGGGGGGGTGAATTAGGTTTCTTAACAATTAGATGTCAAAAATAGACAGGAAAGTTCACCACAACGGAGACTGCAGATGTAATAAAGTTCTACAAAATCTTAAAGTTGAATTGCACTCACAACTTCACACTAATACAAAAACAACTATAGTGTTTATTTCCAAATTACTCTTATAAACATTGCTTTATTGGCTGTATAAGATGATTGTCTTTGCAAATCTTAAAGCACCTATTTATAAGAGCAATAAATAGAGCTTTCAACTACTTCCTAATGGCTAAGTAATAAATGCACAAAAAATAGCCGTTGGGGTTTCGGACGTCCGAGGAGGATTGCATGCGTCCGAGGAAGCGTCTGATCTTCTTTCAGTTGATTGAGATGCTTCGTTCGGACGTCCGTGCATGCGTCCGGTCCTTCGTCCGACAGAGGCTTCGGACGGTCCTGAGCGTCCGAAGAAAAGGCAGTAGACTTCCATTCTTTCTGCCAATTTGTTCGGACAATGCAATGCGTCCGAGGAGCTTTTGACCTAATTCGGACGGTTCTGTGCGTCTAAAAGAGCTGTTCCTGCAAAAGCTTGTTTTACAGAGTTAAGTGTTTATGTCATCATCAAAATAGAAGGTTTGGAAAATATCAGCTCTCCACATCGGTGGGCCCATAAAGCTCATAAGGTATGAGATATCAATTTGTTGAGGATATATAATTATCTAAAAAACTATTATGTGAGGGTAATTATATTCAAATCTAATTACATTTACGATGGTGGGTTTTGACCTAACTAATGAAATGAACCTTGAAACTATTATGTGAGGTTTCAAATCATTAGGAACTAAATTAATCGATACATATATGAAATATATTGAGCAAGAGTTACTCTCCCATTGAACTTAATAAATCAAGAAACTATTATGTGAAGTTTATTAACTTTAATGGGTCACTGATTTATTCACTAGAAATGTTTCTAACAGGCATTTCATTTTTCATTTGGAAGTGTGAAATGCGAAAAACTTAGTGAATGTTACTATTTGATTTAAAAACCAAAATAAATTATAGGGAGAAGATAAACTAACTAATAATCTCATTTATATGTTCTATGGATGTCTTATAGAACATGTAGCCCTAAGATATTTCGCATCCTTGATACCCACAACTTTGTTGGCAATAATTATAATGAATGGCTTCATAATTCGTGAATCATTCTCAACTTGGAGAAAATTTCTTATGTCTTGGATTAGTCATTTTCGATAGCCCTTCTTGAGGGTGTGACTCAAAAAGTGGACACCTTCAGGAATGGTCAGATTAGACAATAAGGCTAAGTGTTACATGCTAGCCTTTACTTCTGATGAACCACAATGACAACATGAAAAATGCCAAGTGCTCATGCTATTTTGCTACACTTGCAAGAGTTGTATAATGAGCAAAGTAGGTCTGTCAGATATCTGATATCAAGGAAATTGTTCCGCTGTATAGCTGAAGGTTCGGATGTGGATAAGCACGTCCTAAAGATGATTGGGCTTGTAAAACATCTAGAAAGCTGATCTTCAAGAAGATCTTATCCTTGAGTCTCTCTCTAGCTCTTTTTTCTCAGCTCATAATGAATTATCATATGACTTAGCAAGAATATACATTAGTGCAAAGCTTTTGAAGATGCTAAATATTGCTTAGAAAGAGATAAAGGTGAAAGGCAAGGAGATTACTCTCATTGCCAGAACTTCTAAGGCTAAAAAACTTGAGCCCAAGAAGAGGAATAGTAAGAAGAGAGAAGCTCCTAATACAAAGCCTAGTAGGAGTGACTCCAAGAAAGATAAGAAAAATAATAGAGATGCGACAAACAAGGAAAAGTATTTTCACTGTAGTGAGGAAGGCATTGGAAGATGAATTTTGTGGAATACCTAAGACGTTAAAGGACAAGGCTGCTAATGGTATACACAATTCATTAATTATGGAAACCAGTATTGCAATTGGTTCTAATACTACTTCTTGGGTTTTAGATTATGTAGAAAGCTCACATGTTAGTTCATGGCTCATAAAAGGAGATAAAGTTCTTCAGTCGGTAATGCAACAAATATTGTTGTGGTGGCCCAAGGAACTACAAGGATCTTTCTTCCTTCATTTCATTTTTTGATTTTAAATAATCATTATTTTAGTTCCTTCAATTTTTAGAAACATTATTTCTTTACCATGTTTGGTGAAAGACAATTATGAATTTTTTTTTCAAGAATAATGTTTTCTATATTTATTTTGGAAATAAATTAGTTGGTACTGGTCCATTATTTCATGATCTTTTCTATCTAAATTTGAATGTTAATGAGTTTAACCAAAGTATCATTACAAAAGACAACTCCAAGAAAAGAACTAGAGAAACTATTAACCCTAAGAATCTATGGCACTTAAGATTAGGTCATATTGGGGAATTTAGACTTGACAAGTTGGTAAAATAAGGGCAAGTAAGCTATTATGGATTTGAACCATTATCACCTGTAAGTCTTGCATCCTCGGTAAAATGACCAAATCACCTTTTGTTCGACAAAATGAAAAGCCAATGACATTTTAGACCTCATACACACAGATGTATGTGGACCACTTAGTGTAATTGCACGAGGTGGGTATAAATACTTTGTATCCTTCATTGATGATCTTCTCTAGTTATGGTTATGCATACTTAATATAGTACAAGTTTGAAACTTTTGAAAAGTTCAAAGTGTTTAAGGCTTAAGCAGAGAATGGACTCAGCAAAAGTATTAAAGCCTTACAATTAGATTGAGGAGGCGAATACTTGAGTGATGAGTTTGATGAGTTTCTCAATTCTAGTGAAATAATTTCACAATGAACTCCATTAGAAGTTGGAACATCCTTTTTGATAAAGCAGTCAAAGGATTTGACTTCATTAAAAATGAGGATGAATCGTGTGTCTACAAGAAGACTAGTGGGAGTGCAATTACCTTCTTAGTTTTTTATGTTGATGACATACTATTGATCAGTAATGATATAAGCATATTAACATCAGTCAAAGTATGGTTGTCAAAAGCTTTGTTCATGAAAGATTTGAGAGAAGCAACCTATATCCTTTTAATTCGAATCACAGTGATTGAATTAAAAGTATAATAGGTCTTTTCCAATGTCCGTATATAGACAACATGGTAGAATTCTAAGAGAGATTTGTTACCTTTTAGACAAAGAATTCACCTTTCTAAAGAAATGAGCCAAAATTACTTAAAGAACGGTATTGAATGGCAAAGGTACCTTATACATTTGCTCTAGGTAGTCTAACGTATGCCATGTAATGACCCAATCTTCTTGAGCGGCAATAAGGCTAGATGATGTTCTAACTCCTACTAGCTATATGAAATTTATGAAAACCATGGGATACAATTTAATTACAATAATTACGAATACTCATAATAACAAACATAAGGCAAAGTTCTTGTATCCACAAATACAACCCTTAACTTCCAACTTAAACTACTAAATTCATGAAAATGAAATCTGTAGCATAATTTTTCAAATACAGGTTTCAATGTCATTATTTATTAACAAAATTTCAAGCATCTCCATATAGACTTCCAAACATGAACGTAACCTGTCAATTGAATCATCCTGCAAAATTGGAAAATTTTTAATAAAAAATCGTGTGAGCTATTAAGATCCTAGTAAGAATCGTTTGTGCACATGTCTTTTAAGTTTATTATACATTTATAAAATAACTTAGATACTAGACTAAAATTGATTAATTTTACTGGAATTATACAACTTAAAAAAAAATAACATAATAAAAAGATATACAAAATCAGGACAAGCAAGGTATATTCACATAGTTACTATAATTCTCAAAATACCACCCTTATCTCCCCTAACGAAATTGCGTGCACAACTTGCTTAACCTCAATACACTAGTTGCCATGCTGGCAATATACTTAACAAAATAAATCCAGATCTCAAAAATACCTATTTCGAATAGAACTAACTTTCTAGCTTTGCCAAAAAGAGTGTGTCAATGTAGATTTAGATTCACCGTCAATCCAACACTTTCCCAGACGACCTAAGCTAAAACTTGACAGGGGTCCACCTCCCCAAAGTAAACCTTTGGATCCACGACCTCCCCAAAATTTCACTTTTGCTTTCACAACATATTTATGATCAATTTGATTGTCAGTAATTAGTCATATTACACCAACAGTTATATCTTGAGCATAAGTACATTTTCATCACAATGCCAAGATTCAAGTGCATGGTATGCCAATTTATCTCATGAGTATACTTTTACCATGAGTATTACAAGTACACAGTATGCCAAATGATATGAGCGTGCAAAAATTTTCATATAACCACTACATATAGTACTTAAGCTCATCTAGAACAATAAACCCACGTTTTAGTTTGGACGTTGTTTCTCAAGACATGAACATTCAAACTCTTGATTTGTTTTATACAAAATTATAAAATTTAATGTACAGAAGTAAGTTTTGTAGAAGTAAAAGTCAAAAGTCTGTACTATATAAAGAAATCTCATATCCTACTACTATATTTCCAAGACCATACGGACTTAAGTATAATGCAAGTATAGAGTTTGTCAAGAAGAAGTTATAGTTTGTAGAGAAAAACATATATTATAAGCGTAAAACATACCAATGAGGAGTTTAACTTGTAGAAAAAATAAGAGACAGGTCAATAGATATATATAACTATCACAGTTACATAAGTAACCCGCTCAGATTTTCCTACTAGTTATATATTAGAATAAGAATATATCAAAAAAAGGCATAACATGAAATTATTTGAACTCGTTTTTAGTTCTAGATTTAAATTAAGTTTTTTTTTTTATATATAAATATATAATGTTAAGATTCTAGTGTTCTGCACTAGAGTTTAAGTTAGCTTATTTGATGATCAGTTCACCAACAATATATGTAATCTAAATTTACAATCACATAAGAAAAGTTTTCTATCCATTATTAATTCTTAGAGTACTTGTTCCAGAACTATGAAATTATCCATGGTGTAAAGTAATGTACAAAATTGCATGAATTTGATCTAAAAGAAATAACACTATTGGTAGTACGAATGTAGAATTTCAGTCAACAATCAATCTTATAACCATTTGTTTATTCTATTACATACAAAATTGCCAAGCACAACAACATATATATGCATAGTCATTATATCTTTTTTAATGTATAAGAACAACAAACCTTTTACTGCCAAAATTTGCTTGAAATGCTTTTTTTAAAAAAAGAAAAAGATTCTTACCACTTAAAGTGTACAAGTGGAGGCCAACCTCCTTATGTCTTCCATTACAACCTTCCAACTATTCTTTACTTGCTGATCTACTAACTCTCCTGTCTTCCTAATGGCATTGCCACACACATATATATAGGACTACTATCATCCCCCTAGTAATAGCCAGAATATGAAAAGATATAACTCCACATGCAATAAAAATTGTGTAGGCAAATGGTTAACCCATTAATAATAATAGGCACACAAAAAGACTATAACCCCCTAATAAATCCTAAAGTTAATCCTCCATAATCCAACAGATTAAATCAACTCATTAACTTATAGGAGTTACATGTAATTAGTATCCGAATAATGTACATTAATTACCAAGTATATTATTATCATATACTTTTTTTAGACTTTCACAATCTCTCATTCTTAAAAGAATTTCATCCTCGAAATTCTGTTACTTGTTTGTTTGAAAAGTTTCGGATATTCCCTTCGTGTTTTGTCATTTGTTTCCCATGTGGCTTCCTCAATCCCATGGTGTTCCTAAGAAACTTTTACAAGTGGAATTGTTTTGTCCTAAGTTCCTTAATTTTTTGATCCACAATTCTCCTCGGTTTCACCTTGTACGACAGATTTGCCTTTAGCTGAAGTGATTCGAAATTTATCACATGAGTTGGGTTAGACAAATACTTCCTAAGTGTTGATACTTGAAACACATGTATTCTTGTTGGTAAGGCCAAATGATAAGCGACTTGACCAACCCTTTCTATTATCTCAAAAGGTCCCACATATTTGGGGCTTAATTTTCCTTCTTTTCCATGTCTAATCAGCCCTCTTTGTGGAGTTAGTCATAGGAATACCTTATCGCCCACCTTAAACTCCAAATCCTTCCTTTGATTATTAGCATAATTCTTTTGATGGCTTTGCGCAGCTAACATATGCTAACGAATCAGTTTGACTTTTAATTTGAATGTTTCCTCGACCACTGGAACATCAATTGCATCAATTATCCTTCTTTCGTCAACCCCATCCCAACAACTAGGAGATCGACACTTTCTTCCCTAAAGTGCTTCACAGGGTGCCATCCTAATTATTGCTTGATAGCTGTTGTTCTAGGCAAACTCAGCTAGCATCACTTGTTGATCCCAACTCCCATTAAAATTGAAAACACATGCACGAAGCATGTCCTCTGCAATTTGAATAGTCTACTTAGACTGGCCATCTGTTTGTAGATGTACTGATGTGCTCAACTTCAATTTTGTTCCCAAGTCTTCTTGAAAGCAAGGCCAAAATTAGGAAGTAAATTTAGGATCCTTATCGAAAATGATACTCACTGGAATCCCCTGAAGTCTGACAATCTAATTCACGTATATTTGTGCAAGTTTCTACAGAGAATATTGCATGCTTATAGGCAAAAAGTGAGCTATTTTGTAAGTCGATCAATAATCACCCATACAGAATCATGGCCTCTTTGAGTGCGGGTAACCCACTGGCAAAATCCATCGTAATGTGTTCCCATTTCCACTCAGGTATTGGTAAGGGTTGAAGTAAACTAGAGGGTTTTTGATGTTCCGCTTTCACTTGTTGACAAATTAGGCAAGGAGATACAAATGCCGCAATTTCTTTTTTCATATTATTCCACCAAAAATTCCTTTTGAGATCCTGATACATCTTGTTTCCTCCAGGGTGGATTGTATACCTTGAATTATGCGTTTCCTCAAGAATTTCCCTCCTAAGTTCAGAATTATTTGGAACACATAACCTTCCTTGATAATAAATAATTCCATCAGGCCCAACAGAGAATTCAGATAATCTTCCCTCTTTAATCTTCTTTTGTAATGCTTGCGACCCCTCATCTTTATTTTGGGCTTCTTTAATTTGATTAACTAAGTTAGAGTCAACTTTGATGTTAGTCATAAAACTTCATGTTTGCATTATCCTATTGATTCCAATCACTAATATCTTCAAGCAGACGCCACACCTTTACCATGAGTCTAGAGATTTGCACCTTTTGACTCAATGCATCTGCCACTGCATTTGCTTTCTCGGGATGGTAGTTTATAGTACAATCATTATCTTCAAAAAATTCCATTCATCTTCGTTGTCTCAAATTCAATTCCTTTAGGGAAAACAAATATCTTAAATTCTTATGATCAATGAAAACCTCAAACTTTACTCCATATAAGTAGTGTCTCCATTTCTTTAAGGCAACCACAATAGCTCCAAGTTCTAGGTCATGAGTAGGATAATTTGCCTCATAAGGCTTCAATTTCCTAGATGCATATGCTATAACTCTTCCATTTTGCATCAAGACACAGCCTATCCCTTCCTTGGATGCATCGGTGTACACCATGAATTTTTCCTTTCCATCAGGCAAAGCTAACACTAGAGATGTGGTTAATCTTGTTTTTAACTCCTCAAACTTGTTTCGCACCTTCTTTCCTACTCAAAATTTATTATTCTTTTGGGTCAATTGGGTTAGGGGCCCTAACCCTGCAATTTTTGGGAAATCCTTAACAAATTTATAACATCCAACCAAACATAGAAAATTTTGAACTTCTGTAACTGTTTTAGGTCGCTTCCAAGTTAAAATGGCTTCAATCTTTGAAGGATCAACTGCTAAGCTATCACTAAGACAATATGCCCTAAAAAAGATACTTTTTCCATCTAAAATTCACATTTGCTAAACTTAGCATAAAGTTGAAGTTCTCGTAGAGTCTTCAATACCATTCTCAAATGTTGTTCGTGTTCCTTGATACTTTTGGATTATACCAAAATATCATCGATAAAAATTACTACAAACTTATCAATAAAAATTACTATAAACGTTTTGCACGAGATCCATAAATGTTGTTGGTGCATTAGTCAGGCCAAAAGGCATCACTACAAATTTGTAATGGCCATAACAAATTCTAAATGCAGTCTTAGGAATATATTCTTCCCAAATTCGTAACTGATAGTACCTTTGTCTGAGGTCAAATTTTGAAAATACCCTTCGGTCCTTGTAGTTGATCAAACAAATCATCAATCAATGTTAATGGGTATCTATTCTTGATGGTGACTGCATTTAAGCCCTATAGTCAATACACAATCGTTGTTCCTTTTTTTCTCTTAACAAATAAAACTGGTGCACCCAAAGATGAAGTGCTGGGTTGAATAAATCCTCTTTCTAGTGACTCTTGTAATTTGTTTCTTGAGTTCTTGTAACTCAGCTAGTGCCATCCAATATGGAGCTCTAGAGATAGGTGCCATTACCGTAATAAGTTCTATTCTGAATTCTATCTCTCTCTGTGGTGCTATTGAGGATAGCTCTTCTGGAAAAACATTAGGAAACTCTTTAACTACGGAAACTTTTTCTATCCTCAACTTATCTGTTGACTTGTTCATTAAATATTCCAAAAATCCTCTACCTTCTTTCCATAAAATCTATCTAGCCTTAGTGCCTGAAATTATTGGATTTGTAATCCTTCCTCCTTTCCCCACAAGTTCCACTTCAGTTTCCCCTGGCTCACAAAATACACTATTTTATTTCGACAATACACATGTGCGTGGTGTCGGGATAAGACATCCATTCCCACAATAATATCATAACCTTGAATAGGTAAAGATATCAAATCAACACTTAATTTCCTACCTCCCATCTCAGTTTCACATGTTTTGTATATTGAATTAGTGGATAAGCTCTCACCCATAGGTGTACTTACCTCCAAGTAATAAGGTAGCTTACTACACTCTACATCCCGATGAATGAAAACTAGAGCAACAAAAAAAGGTGTAGAACCAGGGTCTATAAGTACTTTAGCTATATGTTGAAAGACTAAAAGCATACTTTCAATCACCCTAGATTTATTCAGAATTTCTTTCTTCTCAATTGGATACATCGTGCCTAAACCTTGGGCTTTTCTACCTGTTTCCTAGGACCATACCTTACTTGATTTGTTTGAGTTGAACTTCCCTGATTGATTGAAATTGCTTTAGGGCAATCCTTAATGAAGTACTCAACTACTACCACAATGGATACACTTTTTATCCTTTCTCCAGCAGTTACTCTCATCGTGACCTCCATGACCACAGAAATTATAGACCTTTCGAGTTTGAACTTGAGATTGCTGCCCTCCAGAGGAAAAGGATAGCTGTCTGTTATACACATTTCCTACCTTCCAGAGTTGAGATGCCCAAATTGCTTATTGATTTGGTTCCTACACTCTTTCAACTGTTCTCGCTACTTTCAACCCTTGAAGCTGTCTCAATAGCTTCACTACAAGTACTGGTTTTGTAGTGGCCATGGCATGCTAAATTTTGAGGTGAAGTCCTTGAATGAAATGCTGCACCCTCATTTCTTCAGTGTCCACCATTTGTGGAGCAAAGTTGGAAAGTTTATTAAACCTCATTTCATATTGAGAAACAATCAGCTCTCTTTGCTTAAGAGTCATAAACTCATCTTCCCGCTTCTCTCTAATGATAGCAGGGACATACTTCTCATTGAATTCATTAGGATATTAGCCCAAGTGTTACATTCAGTTTTGTTTTTTTCCTACTTAATCTTAATTGTTTTCCACCATTCACGGGCTGCTCCCCTTAGTTGAAATGTAGCAAAAGCAATCTTTCTTTCATGTATGTACTTCAGTGTTACAAAAATGCTTTCCATATGCTCAATCCAAGTCTCGTTTCTCGTCATCAGGCTCACCAACAAATTCAGATGGTTTGAATTTTAGAAAACGCTCAAGTGCACCATCCTCACCCAAATGGTTTTCATTTTCTTGATGATTTTGCCTTTCAAGGACCTCAGTTACTCGAGTAATTGCTGAGACCTTTGAGTCATAAAGGGATCCACATAACCTACTAAACTCTCCTGACCCAGTATGGTCATTGAATAAGAGAATTAGAACTATTTTCACTTGCCATCTGACCATATGCAAAGAAAATAAATATACATAGAAGGAAAGAAGTAAAGGAATAATAATAAAAAAATTATTATCGTTATCCAGTCAAAATAATCTCAAGAAAGAAAACGAAAACAAATATTTCATTAATACTTAAAGTTCATATACATTTTTTTGGCACAAAGCTTCACTAATTAATGCTTCAATACTTAACTAAAAAAATACTTAATTAAACAAAATTAACCATACTAAGATACTTAACCTTCTAATAATAATATTAATAACAATTTTTTTTAAGTTATAGCTAACATAATACTTCATTCCTATTATTCCCAGTTACTACCATCTAGTCCACTACCATGATTCCATGACTAGACTCAGATTCCTCCTCAACATTTTCTCCATGGTTTTCCTCAAGCTCTTCCTCAAGATCCTCCTTGGGATCTTCCTCAAACTCCTCCATCATACCATTCACTTCCCCAATTGGTTGTCCTTGCACTTGCTCAACTTCCTGGGTTGGTATCTGTTTCTCTTGATTACTATAAGTCACCCTCACCATTTGTCCCATTCAACCCCATTGTGTGGTTACATGCTAGTTTTAGGTTATGACGAACATTTTGAAGGATATGTCTATAGATATTCCTTGAATTATGGTACCTATCCTATCAAAATTGTTGCCAACCAAACTCCTCATAAAGGAGATTAGTTTCTTGTTGAACTTCTAGTTGGAGCACCGTGTTTGTTTGTTGTAACTCTATATTTTTGTTCCTTAGAACTCCAACTTCTTGACGATAAGCCTCAATTTTGCCAAGTAGGTGATCGCTCTCCTCAACAACATGTATGGTGACATGATCAGGGTATGTTTTTCCACAATGACAATTTTGAACTCCAATCTCACCATGATAAATAAGTGGTGCATACATGAACCTTGCTCTCCAAGGTACTAAGCTGGAGTAAACCACAGGTTTGTTTCCTTGAGCCATCCCTAAATCTAACAAAGAAAAACTCCAATCAAGAATAAAAAATTATCTATTTGGTAATAAATTCTTAATCACTCTATAAAATTTCATGCTTAAAAGGTTCTAATAGAACACAGGCCAAAGATTCTATCCTGCTTTATAGCTTAGACTCTGATACCATTTGTAACGATCCAAGCTTCTGTAGCGGTAATAAAGCTAGGCGATGTTTTAACTCCCACAAGCTATATGTAATTTATGAAAACCATGGGATACAATTTAATTACAATAATTATGAATACTCATAATAACAAACATAAGGCAAAGTTCTTGTATCCAGAATAGCAACCCTGACTTCCAACTTAAACTACTAAATTCATGTGAATGAAATCTGTAGCATAATTGTTCAAATATAGGTTTGAATGTCATTTTTATTAACAAAATTTCAAGCATCCCCATGGCATACTTCCAAACATGAACGTAACTTGTCAATTCAATCATCCTTCAAAATTGGAAAATTTTTAATAAAAAAAATGATGAGCTTGAAGCCTAGTAAAATTAGTGTTTCCACAGTCTTTAAGTTTATTATTATATATATATATATATATATATAATAACTTAGATACTAGAGTAAAACTAATTAATTTTACAGGAATTATACAACTTAAAAAAACAACATAACAAAACAATACTGCACAATCCGGACAAGTAAGGCATATTCACATAGTTACCATAATTCTCGAAATACCACCCTTTTCTTCTTTGGAAAAATTGCGTACATGACTTACTCAACCTCAACATACCCTTTGTCGTTCTGGCAATACACTTAATAGAATGAATTCTGATATCAAAAATACCTATTTTAGACAGAACTAACCCGCTGGCTCTGCCAAAAAGAGTGTGTTAAGGTAGATTTAGGCCCACCATTAGTCCAACACTTTCTTGGATGAACTAAGCTAACACTTGACAAGGGCCCACCTCTCTAAAGTATACATTTGGGCTCACAGCCTCTCCAAAATTTCACTTTTGGGTTTATGACATATTTATGATCAACTTGACTGTCAATTAGTCATAGTACACCAAAAGTTATATCATAAGCACAAGTACATTTGTATCTCAATGCCAAGATTCAAGTACATAGTATGCCAATTTATCTCATGAGTATATTTTTATCATGAGTATGCCAAGTACACAACATAGTGCAAAATCATTTGTGTGTGCAAAATTTTCCATATAACCACTACAAACAGTACTTAAGCTCGTTTAGACATTGTTTTTGAAGACATGAGCTTTCAAACTCTTAATTTGTTTTACTGTAAAATTAAAAAATTTAATGTACAGGATTATGTTTTGTAGAAGTAAAAGTCAAAAGTTTTACTATATAAAAAATTCTCATATCCTACTACCATATTTCCAAGACCATACGGACTTAAGTATAATGCAAGTATAGAGTATGCCAATAAGAAGTATAGTTTGTAGAAAAACATATATTATAAGTGTAAAACATAACAATGAGGAGTTTAACTTGTAGAAAAAAATAATAAGTAGATATATATAACTATCATAGTTACAAAAGTAACCCTTTCAGATTTTCCTATTAGTTATATATTAGATTAAGAATATATCAAAACAAGGCATAATAGGACATTATTTGAACCTGTTTTTAGTTCTTCATTTAAATTAAGTTTTTTTTTCATATATAAATATAACTAATGTTAAAATTCTAGTGTTCTACACTAGAGTTTAAGTTAGCTTATTTGATGATTAGTTCACTCACAATATATGTATCTAAATTTATAATCACATAATCTAGTTTTCTGTCATAAATTCTTAGAGTAAAATTTTTCTGTCCATTATTAATTCTTAGAGTACTTGTTCCATAACTATGAAAATTTCTATGGTGTAAAGTAATGTACCATAATTACATAAATCTGTATATCTAAAAGAAATTACACTGTTGGTAATATGAATGTAGAATTTAGTCAATAATCAGTCTTATAACCATTTGTTTATTCTATTGCATACAAAATTGTTAAGCACAAGAACATACATATGCATATTCATTATATTTTTTTCAAGAACAACAAATCTTTTACTGCCTAAATTTGCTTGAAATACTTTTAGAAAAAAGAAAAAGATTCTTACTACTTAAAGAGTACAAGTGTAGCCCAACCCCCTTATGTCATCCAATACAACCTTCCAACTGTTCTACTTTACTAGCTATTATACTAACTCTCCTATCATCCTAATGGCCTTGCCACATACATACTGATAAGTTCATAATTGTGCTATATTTTGTGTCATTTACCACGTTTTTATATGTTGTAAGCAAGATTTGAGTTATTATTGTACTTAATTTGTTATTTTTAGTTTTTATAGGGTTAAAGTGAAAAAGAGCTGAAAAAGATAGAAAAGATGAAAGGAAATGCTAGGGGCGGAACATGCACGAGTACGAAGCCATTCTAGACACTGTTTTGTATTTTAAGCATAATGTTTGAGTCCAAGCTCTGATTGATGGATTCAAGATGCGTTGAAAAGCTACGAGAGAGAGCTACAACTTTCGTGTTTTACACTTTTTCAAATTTAAAAAGCATTTAGGTCAAAATTGGAGCCAAAGTTGAAGGGTAGCATTAAGCTCAGGGCACATGCGCTGGGGTTGTGCAGCGCATGTGCGTTGAGTCCAGAAGGGAAATTTTTAGAACGTGTTCACACATACTTTACATTTGCACAATCAGGCAGCTCATGTGCGCCCGAAGCAGCGGTGTTACGTGATTTTTTCATTCTCGGTCGATTTCTTTACCTGGTTGGACTCTTTTTCATATGATTGCACGTTCTTATCTGGAAACAATCATTGTAAACCTAGTATGCATTATAAATTCCCCAAGTAGGGTGATTAGAAGAGAGTGGACACTTTATTTTCTCTTTTTAACTAGGGTTTTTAGCAGAGAAAATTCTTGGTCATTCTTTCATGGCACTTAGTGCCTAAACCCTTTTCTAGGTCGACGGATTTGAAGCCACGGTCAATTCTACTATGTTGTGAGACTCTTTGTTCTTGAACTTATTCACTTTTATATCAAGTATTGATTATTTTGCTATGATTAAATTTATTATTGTTCTTTTTAACTTGTTATTGCTGCAGAGTAATAAAGCTAATGCAAGCAATCTATAGATAGATTGTCTTTAACCGCGTGTGCTTAAGAGACATCTATGAAGCAACTAAGTTATAAATGGTAATGTTTAATTAGTGTTATTGAATTTATAAAATAAGTCAACTAATTGGCATAACCACATGTGTTTATGTTTAATTAGCTTAATTATTTTTGTTGATTTTAATGCTTCTATTAATTAATCTTTGATGTGTGTTTGGATTAAATTAATAGTTAGGTTAATTGGATTGCGTGTTAAAAATTAACCAACTTTAGAAAGAAAGAAGAATCAACTTTGAATTGGAATTCGGGTTAATTCTTCAATTATTGCTTGATATAAAAATTGAATTATCTTTGGTGTCAAGGATCGACTAGTAAAATTGTCATGGTAGATATGACCAAAACCAATATTCTTCTTATATTGAATTTCCTCCAATGTACTTTTTTGTTTCAGTTTTTAGTTTGAATGTATTCAACAACCTCATTTTTCTTTTGAGCATAAGAATAAACTCCGTTCTCTGTGGGATGACCTGTACTCACCACTACTACATTATTATTGAGAATTGTTAATTTTGGGTGCATACTGACAGCACTGACCAAAATCTTGGCGGCATTGCCGGGAACGATTTGAATTATTTTAGTGCTATTTATTTTAGTTTTTCTTTTCTTTTGTTTTATTATTATTCTTCTGCTAATTGTGTATGCTAGTGACACGATCTGCTGGACAAGTTGAATTTCAGTTTGATTCGAAAATACAGAGAACATTACGCAAATTAGGGAAAGAATTAAGGAACGCCAGTTAGGGAAATATCAATTGTGGTATTTCATCTGTGCTGGTGATAAGGAACAACATGAAGAGACAAACATGGCACAAAGAAAGAGAATTAGCAGCACCCATCTTAAATCAGCAACCTTTGTGCATTAGATATCCTAAATTAGATGCCAATGTTACATTTGAATTAAAATATGGACTAATCCATCTATTATATTCCTTTCATGGATTACCATGTAATGATCCAAATAAACATCTTAAAGAGTTTCATGTAGTTTGCATGAGTATGAGACCTACTAGAGTGTCAGAGGAACACTATCTATTAAATTGAAAGCATTTCCATTCTTGCTCAAGGATGAGGCAAAGGATTGGCTGGTCGATTTACCTTCGGGCAGCATTACAACTTGGGAGTAGATGAACAGATTTTTCTTGGCAAAATATTTTCCAGCCTCTCGGACTGCGAATATCTGAAAAGAATTTGTGGCATAAGGCAGTTCAATGATGAGTCCTTGTATGAGTATTAGGAGCGCTTCAAGAAATTGTGTGCAAGCTGTCCACATCATTAGATAAGTGACTCTTTATTAATCCAATATTTTTATGAAAGTTTGTTACCCAATGAAAGGAACATGGTCGATGCCGCAAGTAGAGGAGCGTTAGATAATTTGACTGTAGACGCTACTATACAGCTTATATGTAAATATGGCCCCGCGTTCTCAAAAGTTTAGACACGACATGATCAATCTCTCAAATGTGTTAAGGAGGTAAATGTTCATATTTAGAACAACAAATGGCTAGTATGAATTCTTTTGTATGACAATTGGCGTTCTGGAACAGCAACATCAGCACAACCCTGCGGCATTTATTCAAACGAGGGACACTCAACAAATATGTGTCCCACATTACAAGAATCCCAAGAGCACATAAATGCGACAAGAACATTTCTGGGACACCCATGAACAAATTATGATCCCTACTCTAACACATATAATCTTGGATGGAGAGATCATCCTGATTTGAGATATGAAAATCCAGCACAACCTCAAGCCTAACAGAATTGGCAGAATTTCCAACCATACAGTCATTTGCTCAAAGACAACAAGCTAATCTGAATAATCAGTCTGGCATGTCTTTAGAAGAAATGTTGAATGCTTTAATGGCTAATACTATACAATTTTAATAGGATACCAAGGCCAGTATTCAACAGTTGTAGCACCAAATGGGACAAACAGTGACTGTAATTAGCCGATTAGAACCTCAGAGTTCTTGAAAAAAGTTGTCTCAAACTATCATCAATCCAAAAGAAAACGTCACTGCAATTATGATGAGTGGTAGGGAGGTTGAGGTGCAGCGCAAAATGGTTCCTGAACATGTTAAGCCCAAGAAGAACGAGGCCAAGGCTGAAAAAGAGGTTATTCAAAGCAAAAAGAAAGGCAGTGACAGTGAGAAAGAAAGTGCCCTTGTGAGGTCAGAATATAAACCCTAACCCCCATTTCTCGAATTATTGAAAGAGTTTTCAAAAGAGGATCCGACAGGGAGTTGTATGAAACTTTTTGTTAGTGTGAGGTGAATATCCCTTTATTTGATGCTGTTAAACAAATACCACACTATGCTAAGTTTTTGAAGGAATTGTGTATCCATAAACAAAAGCAAAAAGAAAAGAAAGTTTGGAAGGTAGAGATTGGGAGAAATGTATCATCCATTATTAAAAAGTCCCTACCTGAAAAGCGTAAGGACTCAGGTATGTTTTCTATTCCTTGTAAGATCGGAATTACACAATTTGAAAAAGCCATGATGGACTTAGGTGCATCTATTAATGTAATGCCATATTCTGTTTGTGAAGCATTGCTAAATTGGACCATTGTATAAGACTGGTATGATAATTCAGCCGGCTGATAGATCTTTAACCTATCCTAAAGGAATAGTAGAGGATATCTTAATTCAAGTTGAAGTCTAGTTTTTCCTGCTGATTTTTATATTCTAGAAATGGAAGAATGTGATTCTAGTGCTCCTATTTTATTAGGAAGACCACTTCTCAAACTAAGATTGATGTTCTTAATGGCACTCTTGGTATAGAATTTGGTGATACGAGTGTTCAATTTAGCATTTATGATGATGTTGAATCATCTGACCATACAAAACTTATTTCTATAATCGATGTGTTTAATCCTCCAATACAGGAAATTCATGGACATGCCAACAATGGAGAGGTGGACGTGAACCACAAAGAACATGTACTAGGGAAAGAATAAGAACTTTTCGCATCAAACATGTAATGGAGGTCCTAATGTTTTACCACTTTCTAATGAGACGTTGATGCTATATATTATGTACAGAAAAATTTGGGATTTTAACTGTATAAGCCTTCCTGGTCACCTTAAATACTAATTTTTGAAAGATAAGGAGAAAGAGATTGATAAGTTCATAATTGTACTATATTTTATGTGTCAATTATCACGGTTTTTATGTGTTGTAAGCAAGGTTTGAGTTATTATTGAGGTTAATTTGGTTAGTCTCAGTTTTTGTAGGGTTATAGTGAAAAAGAGCTGAAAAGGATGCAAAACGATGAAAGGAAATGCTAAGAACGGAACATGCACGAATACGAAGTCATTCTAGACACTGTTTTGTATTTCAAGTATAACTTTTGATCCCAAGGTCGAATTGAGGTGCTTTAAAAAGAATTGGAAATCTAAGACATAGATCTGCAACTTTCATGTTTTGAGTTTTCCCAAATAATTCAAGCATCAAGGTGAAAATCCAAGCCGAAGGTGGAGCACAATTGAGGAAGTCAGCGCACATGCGCTGGAGCTGGGCTGCGCATGTGCGCTGAGTCTAGAAACTTAAATTCCAGAAGCAGCTTGCGCGCACACATCTCTGCACGCTAGGATCTCTGTGCATGTGCGCGGAGGATAGAACTGGCTGGAACTTACTGCCTCGCGCGCACATGCGCGGAAAGGAGCCTGTGCATATGCGTGGAGGCCAGTAGCAGAAACGTGTTTTTGAGTCTTTGAGGGATTTCTTCGGCCGGTTGGACTCTTTTTCACCGGATTTCACGTTCTTAGACTAGGCATTATTTGTAACCCTAAATACTCATTATAAATACCCCAACTAGGGTGAGAAAAAGGGATCGACACTTTTATTTTCTTGTTGGCTAGGGTTTTTGCAGAAAATTTTCCTCTTTATTCTTTCATGGCACTTTGTGCCTAAACTCTTTTCTTTGTAGAGGGAATTGAAGCCATGGTCAATTCTACAAAGTTGTGAGACTTCTTGTGCTTAAATTATTCACTTTTATCTCAAGTATTGATTATTTTTCTGCAATTAAATTTATGATTGTTCTTTTTGGCTTATTATTGCTGCAGAATACTAAGTTATTAGAATTCAATAATCTACCACTTGATTATTTTAACCGCATGTGCTTAATTCAATATGTGAAGCAACTGAATTTGATAATTACTGGATTTGTGTTATTGAAGTTAGGGAAAGTAATCATCTAATTGGCATAACCGCGTGTGTTTATGTTTAATTAGTCTAATTGTTCTTGTTGATTTTAATGCTTCTATTAATTAATTTTTGGCGCGTGTCTGGGTTAAATTAATAGTTAGGGTTAATTGGATCGCGTGTTGAAAATTAACCAATTTTAGATAGAAATAAGAATCAACTTTGAATTGGTATCCGTTCGGGTTAATTCTTCAATTAGTGCTTGATATAAATTGAATTATCTTGTGTGTCAATGATCGACTAGTGAAATTTCCATGGTGGATATGACCAAAACCAAGGTCTTTCTTAATTGAATTATCTTCATTTGTTTTATTATTTTAGTTTTAGTTAAAAAGAATTCCAAACCCCCCATTTTTCCAATTTAGCACGAAAATAACCCCCGTTCTTTGTGGGACGAACTCGAATCACCACTACTACACTAGAGTTGTTAATTTTGGATGCTTGCGATGGCATTGCAACTCGACAGCATCATTTTGCTCACACCAAAATTTTAGCGCCGTTGCCAGGGAACGGTTTGAATTATTTTTGTGCTATTTATTTTAGTTTTTCTTTTTCTTTCTTTTTATTATTATTCTACCACTAATTGTGTATGCCTGTGACCAGGTCTGCTGGACAAGTTAAATTCCAATTTGATCCTAAAATACAGAGAACTTTACGCAGATTGGGAAAGGAGATACAAGAACGACAATTAGGGGATGAAAATTTGTTTAATTATATCTTTGCAGGTGAATAGGAACAAGAAGAACAACAGGAAGAGCCCAACATGGCACAACGCACTTTGAGAGAATTAGCTACCCCCACTTTGAACCAACAATCCATATGCATTACTTATCCAGATTTAGATGCTAATGTTACATTTGAATTGAAATCTGGACTAATTCATTTATTACCTTGTCAGTTTCATGGATTACCAGGTGAAGATCCAAATAAGCACCTTAAGGAGTTCCATGTAGTTTGCACCAGTATGAGACCCACCGGGGTGTCAGAAGAGCACATCAAGTTAAAAGCATTTCCGTTCTCACTCAAGGATGAGGCGAAGGATTGGCTATTCGATTTGCCTACGGGTAGAATAACAACTTGGGAGCAAATGATTAGGCTATTCTTGGCTAAGTCCTTTCCAGCTTCTCGAATTGCAAATATTTGCAAGGAAATTTGAGGAATAAGGCAGTTCAATGAAGAATCTTTGTACGAGTATTGGGAACGCTTTAAGAAACTGTGTGCAAGCTGTCCGCACCATCAGATAAGTGACTCCTTACTAATCCAATATTTTTATGATGGGTTGTTGCCTAATGAAAGGAACTTGGTTGACGCGGCAAGTGGAGGGGCGTTAGACAATTTGACCATTGACGCTGCGCGTGAACTTATATCGAATATGGCCGCTCGTTCTCAAAAGTTTGGGACACACAATGCGATCAACCTATCAAGCGTGTAAATGAGGTAAATGTTTCTTCATTAGAACAACAAATGGCTAGTTTAACTTCTTTTGTTCGACAGTTGGCTTCAGGTACCGCACCGCCTGCACAACCATGTGGCATTTGCTCAAATGAGGGACACTTAACAGATATGTGTCCCACTTTACAAGATAAAGGTCAAGAACACGTAAATGCAGCTGAAGGATTCCCAGGGCAGCCACGACAAAATTATGATCCCTAGTCAAAGACTTACAATCCTGGATGGAGGGATCATCCTAACTTAAGATATGGGAACCAAGCCCAAAATCAACCTCAACAAAATTGCCAGAACTTCCAACCTTATAGGCAACCCTTTGCTCAAAGACAACAATCAAATCTGAATAATCAATCGGGTAAGTCTTTAGAGGAAAGCTGGATATTTTAACTGAAAATACTATTCAATTTCAGCAGGACACCAAAGCTAGTATTCAGCAGTTGCAGTAGCAAATGGGACAAATGGCTCAGCGCACATACTGCGATTAATAGGTTGGAAGCGCAAAGTCTGGGAAGTTGCCATCTCAAACTGTCATCAACCCTGAGGAGAATGTGGGTGCAATTACACTGAGGAATGGTAAAGAGGTTGATGTGCAGCGAAAAATAGTTCCTAAATATATGGAGGCTAAGAAGAAGAAGACCACAGTCGAAAAAGAGGTTGAACCATGTGAGAAGAAAAGCAGCGGCAGTGAAGATAAAAGTGTTCCTGTATGGACCGAAGATAAGCCCGAACCCCCATTCCCCGAGGCATTGAAAGAGTTTTCAAAGGAGGATCCCGACAAAGAGCTGTATGAAACTTTTCATAAGTGCGAGGTAAATATTCCCTTATTAGATGCTATTAAACAAATACTTCGCTATGCTAAGTTTTTGAAGGAGTTGTGTTCCCATAAAAGAAAGCAAAAAGAGAAGAAAGCTAGAAAGGTAGAGGTGGGAAGAAATGTATCGTCAATAATTCAAAAATCTTTACCCGAAAAGCGCAAGTTGACCCAGGTATGTTCTCTGTTCCTTGCAAGATAGGTAATACACACTTGGAAAAGGCCATGCTGGATTTAGGTGCATCTATTAATGTAATGTCATATTCTATGTATGATGCATTGAAAATAAGACCATTGAATAATACTGGTATAGTAGTTCAGTTGGCTGATAGATCTTTAGCCTATCCTAAGGGAATCGTAGAGGATATTTTAGTTCAAGTGGGAAGTCTAGTTTTTCCTGCTGATTTTTATGTGTTGGAAATGGAACAAGGTGATTCCAATGCTCCTATTTTGTTAGGAAGACCATTCTGGCTACTTCCCAAACTAAGATAGATGTTCTTAAAGTCAATCTTAGTATGGAATTTGGAGATAAAATTGTTAACTTTAGCATTTATGATGATGTTGATCCATCTAACCATATTAAAGTTGTGTCTGTAATTGATCTGTGTAAGCCTCCAATACAGGAAATTTATGAACATACGAATAATCAGGAGGTGAACACTAACCGTGAGGAACTTATCTCAAGGAAAAGAACATGGACTTGTTGCACCAAACAAGTAAGTCCTAACGTTTTTCCACTTTCGCGTAGTTCATAATTGTACTATATTTTATGTGTCAATTACCACGGTTTTTATGTGTTGTAAGCATGGTTTGAGTTATTATTGAGCTTAATTTGGTTAGTCTCAGTTTTTGTAGGGTTATAGTGAAAAAGAGTTGAAAATGATGCAAAACGATGAAAGGAAATGCTAAGAACAGAACATGCACGAATACGAAGTCATTCCAGACACTATTTTGTATTTCAAGTATAACTTTTGATCCCAAGCTCCAATTGAGGTGATTTAAGAAGAATTGGAAAGCTAAGACATAGATCTACAACTTTCATATTTTGAGTTTTCCCAAATAATTCAAGCAGGTGGAGCACAATTGAGGAAGTCAGCGCACATGCGCATCCAGAAACTTAAATTCCAGAAGCAGCTCGTGCGCACATGCGTTTTAGGATCTCTGTGCATGTGCGCGGAGATCAGATAGAACTGGCTGGAACTTACTGCCTCGCACGCACATGCGCGGAAAGGAGCCTTTGCATATGCGTGGATGCCAGTAGCAGAAACGTGTTTTTGAGTCTTTGAGGGATTTCTTCGGCCGGTTGGACTCTTTTTCACCGGATTTCACGTTCTTATTACTAGGCATTATTTGTAACCCTAAATACTCATTATAAATACCCCAACTAGGGTGAGAAAAAGGGATCGACACTTTTATTTTCTTGTTGGCTAGGGTTTTTGCAGAAAATTTTCCTCTTTATTCTTTCATGGCACTTTGTGCCTAAACTCTTTTCTTTGTAGAGGGAATTGAAGCCATGGTCAATTCTACAAAGTTGTGAGACTTCTTGTGCTTAAATTATTCACTTTTATCTCAAGTATTGATTATTTTTCTGCAATTAAATTGCTTCATAGACTGTCTCTTATGCAGAATACTAAGTTATTAGAATTAATCTACCACTTGATTGTTTTAACCGCATGTGCTAGTTAATTCAATATGTGAAGCAACTGAATTTGATAATTACTGGATTTGTGTTATTGAAGTTAGGGAAAGTAATCATCTAATTGGCATAACCGCGTGTGTTTATGTTTAAATAGTTTAATTGTTCTTGTTGATTTTAATGCTTCTATTAATTAATTTTTGGCGCGTGTCTGGGTTAAATTAATAGTTAGGGTTAATTGGATCGCGTGTTGAAAATTAACCAACTTTAGAAAGAAATAAGAATCAACTTTGAATTGGTATCCGTTCGGGTTAATTCTTCAATTAGTGCTTGATATAAATTGAATTATCTTGTATGTCAATGATCGACTAGTGAAATTTCCATGGTGGATATGACCAAAACCAAGATCTTTCTTAATTGAATTATCTTCAATTATTTTATTGTTTTAGTTTTAGTTAAAAAGAATTCCAAACCCCCATTTTTCCAATTTAGCACGAAAATAACCCCCGTTCTCTGTGGGACGAACTCGACTCACCACTACTACACTAGACGTTGTTAATTTGGGGTGCTTACAACAGCATTGCAACTCGACAGCATCATTTTGCGCACACCAGAGATCATCTCAAGTCAATTTAGCAATCTACAAGAAGAGCAACTTGTTTGGTTCCTGAAGGAACGAATGAGATTGAATCCATTATTTATGAGAACAGTGAAATAGAAGATCCTTGAACTTCTCAACATCTAGAGTTACTAGAAGTGAAAGAGCTTCAAGTCAAGCCAACGACAGTAAACAAAGCGCTGCATAGGAGACAACCCATGTCTATTTAAATTCTGTTCCATTTTTTAATTTTGCAACTTTATTTTTGTGTATTTTAGTTTTAGAAGACAACATATTTTGGTTTCATTGCTAGTTGGGAAATGGACTTCATTTTTTTAGGTAAAATGATAAAATGGTCCTCCATGTTTTTGTTTTGTTTTTTTGTTTGTGGTGTGGGTGATTTAGGGTAGAAAATTTGTGCTTTAAAAGGTTCTCTATGCATACTCCCAGAATTTTGGAGAAAAGAAAAAGAAATGAAAATTTTGATTTTTCTTAGCGCGCATGTCGTGTGCGAGGTCATGTCTGAAAATATTGGTTTCTGCCTAGAGCACTGATAACTCTAGTAAACTATAGTTATTTCCCTCTAAATTATAGCATTTTGATAGTTTAAATTCCGAAGTTGGATAAGTAATTAAGGATTTTAGTTAATTTCCTTCATGTGCATTTGTATTTTCGTTCTTGAATTAATTATAATAAGTTTTTGTTTAATTTTTAGTTTAATTAAGTGCATAATGGTGTTAATATTATGCAGGTTAAAAATTAAAGGTTAGAAACTGGAAGGAACAAAGCTCAAGGAACCAGATTGCAAAAATGGATGAAATGAAGAATGTTGGGAGGAGAGTCGAGATTACGATCTCGAATGTTCCAGACCGCGATCTCGACTCAAGAAATTGTCTTACTGCATTAGATTCGAGATCACGGTCTCAAATGTTCTAGACCACGATCTTGACTCGCTGAGAGTTAAGAATTGTAAGGGCAATTTTGTAAACTTTCAGCCAGTAACTCCTGATTTTTTGCCTAGTGTAAATTAGACTATTTAAGCTACTTAAAAATTAGTAAGAGTAAGTAGTAGATAGTTTTAGTTAGTCAAGATCACCTTTAGGGTAGCTTGAACTCCAAGTTTATTCTTTAATAGAAATTTCTCTTTAATTTTCTCTTAGATATTCTTTTAATTTCTTGTCAAGTTCAAAATTTGATTAGATAATCGTAGTGGGTTAATCACAATCTTCGCGTAGATATAATTGTTATTTGCTTTGTTGTCTAATTTAGTAAGAATTTCTTTACTTGCAATTTAGGGTTTCTTAGGTAAATTAGGGTTCTTGATAATTTCTTGCATTTCTAGTTAGAATTTTCAATTTCTTGCATTAATTCCTAGTTAATTCTTAGTGGGCTTTCTTTATTTCTATCAACAATCCAAAAATATTTAGATTTCTAGTTTAACTCTTTCCAACTTATAGTTTAGAAAGGATCCTGCTTAGCTTTTAATATTCAAGATAAAAATTTGTTGTCCTGTTAGTTTGGTAATTTGCTTGCTTATAATTTTAGTCTTAATTTTGTTAATTTAGGTTAGAATTAACTGCTTTCCTTTACTTGCTTTTACTAGAGTAGATTAACTGGTTTCTTAATTTCGTAATTAGTTATTTTCACTTATTTACTTTTTTAGTTAATCTAGGTTTAATTTAAGTTTTTATCGCTTTCATTTGATTATGGTTTTTATTAGAATAATTCTATCATCCATCACTTGATTTTTCTTAACTACACAAGTACCCATGCATCTTGGTAATTGCCTTCCAACAATCCTTGTGGGAACGATCCCTACTTTCCTTTACTACTAGTTAACAACCGTATACTTGCGGAATGCCATCTAGTTAGTTGTAGGATTTGGGTGTTTTATTAATTTATAACTAGGTGTGTAAGGCACCAATTTTTTGGCACCGTTTCCGGGGATTGTTTTCAATTGTTGGCTATATCAAGCTCTAGTTACGGGTCGTGTAGATTAAGCACTTTAGTTTAGTTTTGTTTAGTTGTTAATTTTGTGAATTTTATGTTGTTGGATATTTTGTGGAATTGACTTGGAATTTCAATTGACTATTTGCCTTGGTTGTGTAGTGCAAGGTAAGAGGAGTTCAAGAGCCATTCATTTGCTTAGACAAGGACCGGGAGAAAGAGCTAAGAGAAATTCGAAGGTTGGGAAGGGTACAACAAGAGCAAGAAAGGATGGAAATAGCAAATGCTAATGCTCATCAAGGGAATGTGAACATGAAAAATGAAGAAGAAGAGGTTGTTGAGGGAATGAAAATGGAATGAATGGGAATGGAAGGCCATTGAGGGAGTATGCTTTACCTAATTTTGATGGGGCAAACTCAAGCATTGTACGGATGCACGTGCAAGCCAACAATTTCAAAATCAAGCCCGCCCTAATCCAAATGCTCCAAGCCCATGCCATGTTCGGAGGTGGACCAAATGAGGACCCCTACACACACCTTTCATAAATGTTGAAGAAGTCTTGGACACATTTTAGTTTAATGGAGTACACCCGGATTGTGTGCGGATGAGGGTGTTTCCTTTTTTTCTCTTCGTGATAGGGAAAAGTCATGGTTGCAATCCCACGCCCAAGGAACATTCACCACTTGGAACGAACTTGCTCAAGATTTCTTGGCGAAGTACTTTCCTCCCGCAAGAACAACTAAATTAAGGAATGAGATTACATCGTTCAAACAAGATGTTGGTAAAAGCCTAGGGGAAGCTTGGGAAAGATTCACAGACCGCATCTTGCCATTCCTTTGTGGCTTCAAGTCCAAAACTTTTATAATGGTTTACTTCAAGAGACGAAATCCATCGTAGATGCCTCTCCTACAGCTCTATCTCATATAAAACTCTGGAAGAAGCTCAAGAGTTGTTGAATAGGATGGCATACAACCACTACCATCATGGACCGATAACTCAATCGGTGGTTCACACTAGGGCTGTAAACGGGTCGGATCCGGGTCGGAAATATGCTTTGGCATATCCAGACCCGGATCCATTTAATATTACTAGTTCTGGATCCGGATCCGGATCCGGACTGGTCTACAAAAAGTATATCCGAATCCGGATCTGTCGGGTCTTTTTGGATCCGGATCCGGGTCCGGGTCTTAATAATTTTTTTAAAAATTATATGTAAAACTATTATAATTTATCAAATTTTCTTTTTTTTTTAATTATACAAAAGTATTGAGTTCACAATTAATATTTATGCATGTATTTATATTAAATATAAATTACATGGGCAATTTACACCACATATATGTATATATACATATAAAATAACACTAATATACAATAATTTTATTATATATTAAATATTTTAATTGAATCCGGGTCTTAATCGGATTGGAACACAATTATCCAGATCCGACCCGTTTATTATAATAGCTAAAGGGGTCCAGATCGGATCCGGGTAATCAGAATTTGTCATAGATCCAGACCCGGATAAACGGGTCCGGATCGGTTCGGGTTCGGGTCTAGACCCGACCCATTGACAGGCCTAGTTCACACCAAGCTAATCAAGCCAATGCAAGTAGTGGAGCATTGAATCTAAACATGCAAGATGCCCTTTTGGCTCAACAAACATGTTCATGAGTGTGATGAACAACATGGCAAAGGCATTGGAGAATCTAGGGAAACCTAGTAGTGTAAATGCTATGACTTCTTCTTCAACTCAACCAAGCACGACATGTGATTTTTGTGGAGGCGGCCATGCCAATGGGAATTGTGAGATGCCATATGGAGCTAATGAGCACATCAATTATGTGGCTAATCAATCTTCATTTCCAAGGAACCAATCCGGAGCTTATGGGAACACTTACAATCCTTCTTGGAGAAATACCCAAATTTCTTATGGAGTAACACCAACAACCAATCCAATCCCTCCTTACCAACCAAATCCCCCACCTCAAAATGCCCAACACACTCCCCGAATTCCTCATCTAGACCTTATCAACCGCCACATCAAAGAAATGTCCAACCCAACTCATATCAAAATTATTCTCCAATCCTTCATGTCAAAACCAACAACAAAGACCTCATTTCCATTATACAAATTCTTCCCAACCCATGTACCATGATTAATATGCTCCTAGAGAGAATTTGGGTGAAGAATGTTGGAAAAGAGAAGCCGAGTATTTGAAAAGAGAATTGGATAGGAAAACGGAAGAGCAAAAGAGATTACGAGAATTTGAAGGCTTCGACAAGGAATTTGGAGATTCAATTTGGACAATTGGCAAGGTTGAACAATGAGAGGCCGTTAGGAGTGCTTCCAAGTGACACCATTCCAAACCTTAAGGAGCAATGCTAGGCTATTCCCCTTAGGAGTGGTAAAGAGTTGGAAGAAAGAGTTGGGAGAAATTCAATGAAGAATTATGAAACAAGAAGCGGTTGAGGATGAAGATAAACATAAATGGGAGTCTTCAAATGGGCAAGACAAAATGATGAATGAGTCTATTATGCCCAACTCACAAAGCAATAAGGCAAGGATCCTAAGCATCATGAGAATGCCTCTCTTAGCCAAAACATGTTAATGTGCCATTTTCTCAAAAGCTAAGGGATGAAGAAAAAAAGGCAAAGAAATTCAAGAAATTTCTAGAGATTTTCAAAATGCTTGAAATCAACATTCCCTTCATGGAGGTACTTGAGAACATGCCTACCTATGCCAAATTCATGAAACAAGTCCTTAATTCAAAAAGAAAATTGCATGGTGATGAAATTTTGTGCTTAACAGAGCGTTGTAGTGCACTACTTACAAAGAAGTTGCCACCAAAGCTCAAAGGTCCCGGTTCATTTTCTATACCTTGTTAGATTGGGGGTTTGCAATTTGGAAGAGCGTTATGTGACTTGGGAGCTTCAATAAATCTCATGCCTTTTGGAGTATTCAAGAAGCTAAATGGAGGTCAATTGAAGCCAACAAGTGTCTCATTGCAACTTGCAGTTCGAAGCATAAAGTTTCCAAAGGGGATCATTAAAGATGTGATTTTGAAAATTGACAAACTTTATCTTTCAGCCGATTTCATTCGGTTGTAAATGTGCTTGATATGGAAGAGGATGAAGAGATGCCAATCATTCTTGGGAGACCTTTCCTTGCTACCGGCCGTGCACTTATTGATGTTCAAGAAGGGAAGTTGGACTTCCGAATAAATGATGAAATTGTAACATTTAATGTTTTTAATTCATTAATGCTTCCTTCAATTTTTGAATATGTCATGAATATAAATGTGGTAGATGACTTAATCGATTCCACCCTCATCCGCACAGTGGAGAATTTCTTAATGGAGGAAGAGGTCTTGGAGTCAAATGCGCCAAATCAAGATGACGAAGAAGGAATGTCATCTTATGTGAATCACTTGGACGATAAGAACTTATTGCAAAAGAAAGATGAAGAGAAGCAAGAAGAAGGTAAAGGGGGTCTCTGACCAACGAACCCCCCAATTTGGAGCCAAAACCCCTTCCTACCCACTTAATGTATCATATCTTGGTGAAAATTAGACATACTCGGTGATTGTGAATGTATTCTTGACAAATGAGCAACTTGAAAGATTGATTGTGGTACTTATAAGGAATAAAAATGCCTTTGCTTGGTCTATTTATGATATAAAGGGAATAAGCCCTTCCATATGCATGCATAAACTTTTGATGAATGAAGGGAATAAACCGGTAAGGCAACCTCAAAGGAGATTGAATCCTACTTTCTGAGAGGTTGTGAGGAAGGAGATTTTTAAGCTTTTGAAAATCGGTATTATTTACCCTATTAGCGATAGCGAGTGGGTTAGCCCCACTCAAGTTGTTCCCAAAAAGGGTGGTATTACCGTAATTATAAGTTAAACCAATGAGCTCCTCCCCTCAAATTGGTTACGGGTTAGCGAATGTGCATTGATTTTCAAAAGTTGAATGAAGCCACCCAAAAGGATAATTTTCCCTTGCCTTTTATTGATCAAATGCTTGAGAGGTTGGCCGGTTTTGCATATTACTATTTTCTTGATGGTTATTCCAGATACCTTCAAATTGTCATTTCTCCGGAAGACCAAGATAAAACAACTTTCACATGCCCATTTGGTACCTTTGCATATAGGAGAATGCCCTTTGGACTTTGAAATGCTCCAAGTACATTTCGACTTTGTATGTTTGCTATTTTTCATGACATGGTTGAAAAGAGCAAAGAGATTTTCATGGATGACTTTAGTATTTTTGGTGGCTCATTTGATGATTGTCTTGCAAATTTGTCCAAGGTGTTAAAGAGGTGTGTGGAAACTAATTTAGTTGTCAATTGGAAAAAATGACATTTCATGGTGAGAGAAGGAATCGTTTTGGGTCACAAGGTCTCATCAAAGGGAATAGAAGTTGATAGGGAAAAGGTGGAGGTAATTGAAAAGTTACCTCCTCAGATCAATGTTAAAGGGGTAAGAAGTTTCTTAGGTCATGCGGGATTTTATAGAAGATTCATTAGGAATTTCTCTCATATTGCTAGACCATTGTGCTTCTTACTTCAAAAAGATTGTCCATTTCATTTTGACGATTCTTGTTTGAAAGCATTCAATGAGTTAAAACATGCTCTAGTGATTGCACCGGTTATTGTAGCACCAAATTGGTCTCTTCTCTTTGAGCTCATGTGTGATGCTAGTGACTATGCAATAGGTGCCGTGCTATGTCAAAAAGTGAACAAGATGTTGCATGTCATTTACTATGCTATTAGGACCTTAAATGCACAAATTAATTCTTTAACAACAGAGAAGGAACTACTTGCTATAGTTTTTGCATTTGATAAGTTTAGATTATATTTGATTGGATCAAAGGCAATTATTCATACCGATCACTCTGCATTAAAGTATTTATTTTCTAAGCAAGATGCCAAGCCACGTTTATTGAGGTGGATACTTTTGTTGCAGGAGTTTGATTAGGAGGTGGTCGACAAAAAGGGTGTGGAAAACATGGTAGCCAACCATTTGTCAAGAATTGAGGCAATGTAGACTCGTCAATCTTGAAGAAAGGATAATCAATGAAGAATCTCCAATTGAGAAGTTGTTGGAGGTAAAGGAGGTGAGTCCATTGTATGCGGATATTGTGAATTATCTTGTGGAAAGGATAGTACCAAAGATGCTAAACATCAATGAGAGGAGGAAATTCTTTGTGAAACTTAAACATTATTTTTGGGAAGAACCATATTTGTTCCAAAAGTGCAATGATGAAGTCCTAAAGAGATGTGTTCCGGAATGTGAAGTATCCGATATATTAAGACATTTTCATTCATCTCCAGCTGGGGGGCACCATGGAGCTCAACAGACGGCTTTCAAGGTTTATATTGGCCAACTATGTTCAAGGATTCCCGGAATTTTGTGCTCAAATGTGATGAATGTCAAATGGTGGGTAATATTTCAAGGAAACATGAATGCCCCTTCGTGGCATTTTGAGTTGGAGGTGTTTGTTGCATGGTGGATTGATTTCATGGGACCTTTTCCAGTCTCATACTCCAATAAGTACATTTTGGTTGCGGTGGACTATGTGTCGAAGTGGGTTCAAGCAATTGCTACAACAACCGATGAGGCCATGGTGACCCCCAATGGTTACTAAATTCCTTCACAAGAATATCTTTTCTTGGTTTGGAGTTCCTCGGGCTATCATTAGTGATGGGGGATCACATTTCAAGAATTATCTATTTGAGGCATTAATGACAGAATATGGGGTGAAACACAAGGTTGCTTTAGCTTATCACCCACAAACATCGGGTCAAGTGGAGGTGTCAACCGAGAATTGAAGAGAATCCTAAAGAAAACGGTGAATAATGCTAGGAAAGATTGGGCATTGAAGTTAGATGACAATTTGTGGGCTTATCGTATAGCATTTAAAACTCCCATAGGCATGTCTCCGTACTATATTGTGTATGAAAAAGCGTGTCACTTGCCGATGGAACTTGAACATAGGGCAGATTGGGCCATAAAGAACTTGAATTTTGAGTTGAAGGAGGCATATGAAAAAAGGATGCTTGATTTGAATGACTTGGATGAATTCCGGCGGGAGGCATTTGAAAATTCTTTAATTTATAAGGAGAAGACAAAGGCATGGCATCTGATAAGCATATCCAAAAGAAGGAATTTAAAGTCGGTGATTTGGTGCTCTTTTATAATTCAGGACTCAAGTTATTTTCGGGAAAGCTTAAGTGAAGATGGAGTGGTCCCTTTGAAGTGGTCCAAACCTTTTCTTATGGAATGGTGGAGATAAAGGGGAAAGAGTGAGCTTTCAAGGTATTAATGGACATCGGCTTAAACCCTACTTTGAAGGAATCATCGAAGGTGGACAAGAAGTCGTCCGATTAACACAAGAATGAGGGTCATGCCATAGTCAAGCTAGTGACTATAAAAGAGCGCTTCTTGGGAGGCAACCCAAGTCTTTAATTTAGTTGTTATTTCTTTCTTTTGGTGTGATTTTTAATTGGCTTGATTTTGAGTAAATTGGTTTGAATTAGGTTAGAATTTTTGTTAAAAAAAAAAAAAAAAGAGTTAAGTTTTAGAGTTAAGTAAATAGTGCTAAAGAATGAGTGAAAATTGTCATCCTAACTTGTGAATTTTTTGTTTGTAGGTTACCCTTGCAAATGGAGAAAAGTGGTCTAGAGTGACCAATTTCGGCTAAGTGTGAAAATTCACTTTGCAGAAATTGAGCTTGAGACTGCGATCTCAAATTTGAGATTGCGGTCTCAAACTCAAACTTTTGGAGGATAGAATGGTCATTTGGGTTGAGATCACGATCTCAAATTTGAGATCTTATACTCAACTCCAAACTTCCGCAAAGGCTATTTTTGCATCGAGTTGAGATCACGGTCTCAAATCTGAGATCGCAATCTTAAAATTGAGACAGCGATCTCAACATCAGGTTAGATCGCAATTTGAAAACTGAGACCGCGATCTCTACTGCCTGAAAATTTTTAAAAGCTTCAATCTTTTCTTTTGTTTTCACAAATTTTCCCTATTCTTCTTCTCTCATCTGAAAGCCCTAACCCTAACTCCTCAAATTCTTCCCTCATCTTCACCAAAAATCACTTAAAACTCCACACCCACCACTATTATCATTTTGTTTTCCTCTCTAGGAACATCAAAGGAAGCATCTTTTTGAGGATTTTTGGAAGAAATTTGGCTTCAAGGGAGATTGACACACAAGCAATTCTTGGAAAAATTTCAATCCGAAAAAGAACGGATAATATCCTTCCTTTGAATATTAGTTGTAATTGGCAATTTTTGAAGACATTTGTGGAGTTTTGTGGATTAAATTGTGGCAAATTTGTGGTATTTAATTATTGAATTGCGGACAAGTAATTGCTGCTAATTTGTTTTAGAAGAATTGTGATTTTGAATTGTCCAATTGTTGGAATTAATTTTTTGATTTGTGAATTGAGTTGAATTGAAATATTCGGAAAATTTTTGGGAATTTGTGATTGTGATTTTTTGGTGTTGGTTCTTGATTGAAGGTTGGACTTTTAAATTGGTGATTGAATTCCATTTGCATATAGAAAATGACGAGAGGGGTATATGGTAGTGCTGAAAGAAGAGTTAGAATGAGAGGGAGAGGAACTAGTTCTAGAAAAGTAAACACCCTCCGTAGAGGGTACGAGTGGTGAAGGGGGTTCAGAACAACCATTTGAGGGTGGTGAGCAAATTGAACCTCAATTCTCGAGTGATAGGGCTCAGCAATTATTCAAGAATGATGAGAAGTATGAGGTGATTAGAGAAAGCAATTTTGACCTATCCATGCATTGGAGATTATATGAAGATGTTAGGAGAGTGATAGAAGAACAAATTAGGTCAAGGCATTGGGAGGGTTTTAACACTCAGGTTGAACCCGGGGCTACCCAGTTAGTCAAAGAGTTTCATTATAATTTATGTGAGTTAGAAGATGGCAAGGTGCGCATACGGGGGGGGGTTTTGGTAGATTTTAGTGCTGATGTGATTGATGCGTATTTCAACATACACCCCGTACCTTCTAGTCAATATTTGGCATTTTTGAACAATAAAAATAAGGATATGAATACAATCAAAGATGCCATTTGTGATAGAAGGGTAGAGTGAATTAAGAATACTTCGTTTGCCACTGAATTAAAATTTGCCAAATGGTGTCATCAAGGACTCTCATTAGTGGCCAAGTTATGGTTTTATTTTATCAGTAGCACATTTGGGGGTCCAATAAGTGAGCTTTATCCAAAGGGACAATGTACTCTTAGTTTATGCCATCATGACTGGGGTCCCGGTGAATGTTGGTCACCTAATTAGATAGGGTTTTTAGAGAGTGGTAGGTCTGGACGACCCATTTTTTATGCCCCTAGTCTAATTCACCATCTTTGTACCATAGCGGGTTGCCCGATTGGTCATTTGGAACCATTGACACATCCTAGAGGAAGGATCAATCGGGAATATGTCTATAGGATAGTGAGAGAATATGAATAGCACCACCGGAGGAGCATCCTACCCAGCCACAGCCACAGCCACAGCCACAGCCACACCCACCACCACCTCAGAGAACTTCTATGATTCCAATATCCCCAGGTTTGGTATTTAATGATCCGGTAAATGAAGAAGAAAGGAATGATCTACAAGGGTATTGGTCGTATAGTCAAATATGATAGACAATTTCAACTTGACAGTTATTGGAGAAGCTTTAAAGATTACTTCATTAGGCACTTGGGTCCAGCCACCATCACCTCCGGCATGGCACTTTGGTCCAACTCGTGGACAGTAACTACACACCACCGGTGGCTACCTCACATGATGAGGGATCTAGCTATGCGGGTGCGACTGGACACTCTTGGATGATGATCAGAGAGAGGCCCAACCTAGTGATGCTGAGGAGGGTCAAGAAGAGATGGAATGAAGAGATGGATGAAGACCAACCCTGATTACTGGATCAATTGGATGGATGATGACAATTCTCTCTATTTTTATTGAACACCATAGCTTTTGATTACTTTGGATTACTTTAGTTTTGATCGAGCATCGATTTGAAGTATTTTAGTTTTTCTTTTGTTGGCTAATGGCCTTAAGTTGATGCCAAGTTCATACATTCTGATGCTTTATGGATGGAATTTATTTTGGATTCTTATGTTGACACTTGGTGAAGTTTGGTTATTGCTTACCGTATAAAAGTAGAGTGGCTAAGGGCCCTAAACTGATGCCATCTTTGCATTGGTTGGTGAGTTGAATTGAATGCTGATTTTGTTTGAAGCTTGAACGGTGAGATGCATGGCACGGTTGCTCTTGACATTTTTACTCAATTTTAATTCTAGGCTTAAAAGTAGGACATAGTTTAAGTAGTTTTTGTTATTTGTGGTTATATCTTGATGTTTAATTTTGGGTGAGTGGAAGGATGATTTATTCATCAATTAGAATAAAAGAGACAAACTTGGGGGTGTTTATCTTTTTGTGTTGGAAATGGTCATTTTATATATTCTGTTCTTATTGATGATAGATGTGTATAAGAGACAATTCGGTACTCAATGGTGATAAATTTTGATGTTCAATGCTTTGTGATTGAAGTGTATAATTGATTCATTTCAAGAATTTTTGTGTGAGTGAGTAGTTTATTTGCAACATAAGGAATTCATAAACTTAGCATTACTATTTTTCAAAAAGAAGTCAGCTGAAATTTTAGGAAAATTTATTTGAAATGTTGTTTCTTATCAAATCACTTATATTATGTGGTTGATGAACTATCTCTTGGAAAGAAATGAGTTAAATGAAGTAGAAGGAATTTCAGGACATTTCGTGTGTTTGCATAGGGAATGTTCTTCTAACTTGTGAATAATTGATATTCGAGATTAATTTTGGGTGCATTTAACTCCTTTTCCTTGGTTTAGGGCCGAAAATTTTTTTTTAGGAATAAGGCAAGTACAGGATTCCGACATATACCCATGTTGTTTCTTCGAGATAAGCCATTAGAGTAGTAATAAGGCGAGTACGGGACTCCGACATGTACCCATGTTGTTTCTCTGAATTAAGCCATTAGGAATTGCGCTGTTAGTATACCATAATTTAAGGAGTAAATGTTTGCAATACTTATCATTAATCTCATATTACTTATTCCTTGTTAGAGGTTTATTCCCGAAATGTGTGACAATTGCATTTAAGTTAATTCCTAATTGATACTTCTATTTTCATGATGCCTAGTCGAGAGAGTTGATTAATTTCATAATATTTGTGATTTGAGAAGTAATGATGTTTCAAATGAAAAGAACTAAAACTTTTGGTAACTCTTTTTGAGAATGGTAATGCTCGGTGATGTGAAATCTTGTGCAGTGAATGAATGTGTGCTTCTATGTTAAACAAAATTTCAATTTTGGATTGGTTTACTCATATACTTCACATATCACGTAGTGTTGAACATTTTTTGAGAGATTGCTTAACTGTTCTAAGTACATCCATGATTTATCAAGTCTCACGTAAACTTTGGAGGTGTTTATTTGTTTGAATGATAGTAGGTTTCGTTTAATGTTAATCGTTGTTTTGCTCGGGACTAGCAAAACGCTAAGTTTGGGGGTGTGATAACTATAGTAAACTAGAGTTATTTTCCTCTAAATTATAGCATTTTGATAGTTTAAATTCCGAAGTTGGGTAAGTAATTGAGGATTTTAGTTAATTTCTTTCATATGTCTGTATTTGTATTTTCGTTCTTGGATTAATTATAATAAGTTTTTGCTAAATTTTTAGTTTAATTAAGTGCTTAATGGTGTTAATATTATGCAGGTTAAAAATTAAAGGTTAGAAGCTGAAAGGAATAAAGCTCAACGGACCAGATTGCAAAAATGGATGAAATGAAGAATGCTGGGAGGAGAGTCAAGATCGCGATCTCGACTATTCCAGACCGCGATCTCGTCTCGAGAAATTGTCTTACTATATTAGAGTCGAGATCGCGGTCTCAAATGTTACAGACCGCGATATCGACTCGCTGAGAGTTTTGTTGTAAGGGTAATTTTGTAAACTTTTAGTCAGTAACTCCTGATTTTTGCCTAGTACAATGTTAGACTATTTAAGCTACTTCTAGAATTAGTAAGAGTAAGTAGTAGATAGTTTTAGTTAGTTTTTTGATAATTTAGGGTAGTTTGAACTCCAAGTTTACTTCTTTAATAGAAATTTCTCTTTAATTTTCTTGTAGATTGTACTTATTCTTTTAATTTCTTGTCAAATTCAAATTAAGAATAGATAATCGTAGTGGGTTAATCGCAAGTTTCGCGTAGATATAATTTTTATTCGCTTTCTTGTCTATTTTAGAAAGAATTTCTTTACTTGCAATTTAGGGTTTCTTAGGTAAATTAGGGTTCTTGATAATTTCTTGCATTTCTAGTTAGAATTTTCAATTTCTTGCATTAATTCCTAGTTAATTTTTAGTGGATTTTCTTTATTTCTATCAAAAATCCAAAAATATTTAGATTTCTAGTTTAACTCTTTCCAACTTATAGTTTAGAAAGGATTGCTTTTAATATTCAAGGTTTCTCATTTGTAGTCCTTTTAGTTGGGTAATTTTATTTCTTTTAATTTTAGTCTTAATTTGGTTAATTTAGGTTAGAATTAAGTGCTTTCCTTTACTTGCTTTTACTAGAGTAGATTAACTAGTTTCTTAATTTCGTAATTAGTTATTTTCACTTATTTACTTTTTTAGTTAAAAATTCTAGGTATAATTTAAATTTTTATCGCTTTCATTTGATTATGGTTTTTATTAGAATAATTCTATCATCCATCGCTTGATTTCGCTTAACTACACAAGTACCCATAAATCTAGGTAATTGCCTTCCAACAATCCTTGTGGGAACGATCCCTACTTCCCTTTACTACTAGTTGACAACCGTATACTTGCGGGATGCCATTTTGTTAGTAGTAGGATTTAGGTGTTTTATTAATTTATAACTAGGTGTGTAAGGCACCAAGCGCACATGCGCACTATAAACCTCGCGTAGAATGGCAACCATGCCCACTGCTTTGTGTACACAAGCAAGCTAAACATGCAGTGCTTGTGCGCATGACAAGTTAAAAGAGCACACACCCTTTGTCACAGTCATAAAACACAACACAAAACAAACCTCTTTTCTCCTCTTTTCTAGCCCGTTTCTTATTCTCTCGAACCCCCCACTCATATTTCTTTATCCAATCACTCCTACTTTATCAAATTCATAAGAGCAATCAAACACTTTGTTTTTCAAAGAAAAATTTCAAGAAGGTATGAATTTCATTCTCTTCCTTTTATTTTTCCTTTATGGGTTTCAATTGATTGTCAAGAATGTTTTGATTTTTTTATGCTTTAATTGGTTAAATCTGTATGGATTGAACTTTAAACTTGTGATTGGAGTGATTTACGTTTGGATTGTTGATTTAGGTTGGATTTCATGTTCATTACATACACAAAAATTTGCTTTTTACCTATGCATGCCATGTTTTCGATAAATTGTTTCAATGAATCAAAACATTAAAACACAAGGCATTGGTCCGTGAATTTAATTCCTAGAATGTTAATTATTTCATGTGATGTCTTTTTGGTTAATTTTCATGCATAGGAATGTTCTTGGAATGTATATAAGCCTTAGTTTTAGGCATTGTTTTGCTTGAATTTTCATGTATATTCTAAGGCTTATGATTTGGGGAGTGGACTTTATTTAAGTGTGGGGTGTCAAAGTTATTTGTACTTGGGAGTCATGAGATTCTTATTTATATTTTGTAGGAATGGGAAGAACCGGCAAGAAAGCAGCTACAGGCAAGAGTGTCGGAGCATCCTCATCATCCGGGTCTCAATAGCCTAGGGTAGTTGGGGGTGTGAGATTTTTAACTACAACAGCCCAACAAAAATACAATAATGATATCTCTAAACGGGCTGTAATCAAGGAAAGGGAAGTTCCATTGGCAGGGGTGCCTGAGATCAAGTTAACCATTCGCAATTGTGGATGAGATCTCTTCACCTCAACTCCTATCGATGCAGTCAACTCGGTGGTGCGTGAATTTTATGCAAATTTTGCCCATTATAGTGACACCAAGGTATATGTAAGGGGAAAAGATGTGGATGTCTAAACCAATAAGATTAATAGAGTATTGAAGGTCAATCAGGTATGTAATGATGAATAGCCAGACACCCAAAATGCCAACATGGAGTTACAAGAAATCACAAGTATTCTTTGTAATGAGGACGTTGAATTTGGACCTATACGGCGGATGGTAATGTGGCTCTATATTTTAATGCTAATACACTTAAACCGGCTTGGTTTGTCTGGTTTAAGTTTCTTTGTGCTCGCCTCCTTCCGATTAATCATCTTGCACATGTCACTATGGAGAGAGCCAAGCTCTTGTATTGCAATGCTATTGGGAATCTATAGATATCAGTCAGCTTATACGCCAACAGATTTGCTATTCTGCTACCATAATAAACTTGGCTTATGGTTTCCCCATTTGATTACTGTTTTGTGTTTGGATAGCGGTGTTTTAATTGATCATTCTGAGGAAAAATTGAAGCCTGGAAAGTTAATTGCAATGGAGGGTATAAGAGCTCTGATTAGACATACTCGGTCCCAAGCCTCTACATCACACGCAGATGAGGTTGCTAATCCAAAGATGAGCTTGTGCCTGTGCCATAGCAGACTTGGATAGAGCTTCTACAACAAATCTTGACAGAGCAACAACGGATGAGCCACCGTTTTGATTTGTCAAGATGTACTTAGCAGTTATTCAATACCAGTATACCGACAACAAACCATGGAGGGTCGCCAAATGGCTAGGGAGTGGGGAGAGGATCCATCGACGTTTCCACCTTTTCCTCCTTTCCCGCAGGAGTTGGGGCCACATAATCCTTGAGCTTTTCATGCCCTATGTTTTGGGCTATTTTCTTTATCTTTTAATTTTAGCAATTGATTTCTCAGACAATTTTAGTTGCTATTTTACTTTATTAGAAATTTTAGTTAGTTAATTTCCTTTTAGCTAGGTTTTAAATTTAGTTATGGTTTTTTTGTTTATTTTTGTTGTGTATTCCCTTAAAGGAGTAAGTTTTTTCTTGAGTATTGTAGGGTTCTTTTCTACAATTTTCTTGTTTTTCTTATTGTCTCAAGGGGGTTATTTGTTTTGTTCTATTTTGTTTAGTGTTACTCCAGCTTTCATTCGCAACAAGGGGATATTTATAGCATGTACTGCTCCAAACACGAATTAAATCCAGAGAATCTTTTTTTTCCCATCGAATTTATGCTTTTATTTTTGCATTAAGGATAATGCTTATTTTTAAGTGTGGGTTGGGCAGTTATTTGGATTTTGAAGTTATTTTGTATATTTTGCTCAATTTTGCTGCAATATTTTGACTTTTTCTTTGATCTGAGAGTTTGTTAAAAATTTTGAAATTTTTTGTGGATTATTTGATTTTTTTGAAAAATTTTCAAAAATTTTTGCTTAACATATTTACCCATTTTTCTGCAAAATAAATCTTTAATTGAACCATCCATGAATGAGTAATCGGTGTTAATATTTTTCATTCATGATTTTCAAGATTTCTGAGCACTATGCCATGCCTTAATTTTTGATCTGGAATATTTAGAGAAATTTATGTTGACTCAATTATGTTGCATCCAAAAAACTCACTTTATTACATTTTTGAAGCGAATTCTTAGACGACCCGATTTAGTTTAAAAATGAGGGTAGTGCCTTCTTTGTTTGTTAAGCCATTCTAGCCAACAATTTTAACAATTTATTTCTTTAGAGGTACCTTGTTTGAGTCTTATTCTTGTGAAGGGAAACATCATTCACCTTCTTTCACTTAAACTTAGATGTGTCTAACTTATTGAGCTTCATATTTCTTTTAGTATTTTATCCTATATTATCCCTTTAACAGCTTTATGGTAGATGTTATGTGTTAAAGGGATATAAGGGTGGAAGTTTGTGAGAAGTGGGTGACGTACATTTATAGAGCAAAATGGGTTATTGGAAAAAAATTGTTGAAGAGAAAAATAATAATGGAAGTTTTTGATATATGCAGGTAGTGCCTATCACTGGTACCTGTATTTGTAGGTAGTGCCCATTACTAATACCTACGTGTTTATATGTTGTGGGTAGTGCCTACCATTGGTACCCATATTGTGAGCGGACATAAAAAAATAAAATAATGATGTGATGTATATATGTCTAAAAGAATATTGGCATGTTTGGCTATGCTTATTGGTTGTTCGGAATTTCTCATGGGTGTTCGTTACTTAAGTGTGGGGTTGTGGACAAATGTATGATATTTCGCATGTATCAGAAGTTTTATTTTACTGTGTGGCCACCTTTACTTTAAAGCTCTTGTTCTTATTTGTTATTTCCTCTCCCTTCTTTGGTTAACTAATATGTAACCTATAGTTTGAGCTAAAAGTCCAACCTAATTTAAATAGAATCGGTTGTTTAAATTAGTGGATGGGTGTAAGAAGACTGAGCTATGGGGTGTTTAGAAAAATTTTGAGGGTCTTCACGATTTACTCTGGATATTTTCAAATCTAAGTTTTTGAATGGCTATACACACATACACATGAATTTCATGTTTTGGTTTTTATTAGCATATGAACTCTTTTGTTCTTTACTACTTTGATTGGTGGATTGATTATTGATTATTTATGTGGATATTTGAAGGGATATATTGAGTGGAATTTTGTTATGCTTAAATGCATTAATTTTTTGTTTGCTCGAGGACGATCAAAGGCTAAGTGTGGGGTAATTTGATAAGTTCATAATTGTGCTATATTGAAGATTATGTGTCATTTACCATGTTTTTATGTGTTATAAGCAAGATTTGAGTTATTTTTGAGTTTAATTTGGTTATTCTTAGTTTTTATAGGGCTAAAGTGAAAAAGAGCTAAAAAAGATGGAAAAGATGAAAGGAAATGCTAAGGGCGGAATATGCACGAGTATGAAGCCATTCTGAACACTATTTTGTATTTTAAGGGTAACTTTTGAGTCCAAACTCCGATTGATGTGATTCAAGATGTCTTGGAAAGCTAAGAGAGAGAGCTACAACTTTTGTGTTTATAGTTTTGCAAATTCAAAAAGCATCAGGGTAAAAATTGAAGGCGAATGTGGAGGGAAGTGCGCTGGGGTTGTGCAGTGCATGTACACTGAGTTCAGAAGGGAAATGTTTAGAACGTGTTCATCCGCACTTGCATGCAATTAAGCAGCACATGTGCACCTGAAATAGGAGTGTTACATGATTTTTTTAATTCTCGGCCGATTTCTTCGCCCGGTTGGACTCTTTTTTTCGTACGATTTCACATTCTTATCATGAGACAATGATTGTAACCCTAGTGTGCATTGTAAATACCCCAAATAGGGTGATTAGAAGAGAGTGGACACTTTATTTTCTCATTTTAATTGGGGTTTTTAGCAGAGAAAATTCTTGGTTATTCTTTCATGGCACTTATGCCTAAACCTTTTTATTGGTCGAGGGATTTGAAGCCATGGTTAATTCTACTATGTTGTGAGACTCTTTGTTCTTGAACTTATTCACTTTTATATGAAGTATTGATTATTTTCTGCAATTAAATTTATGATTGTTCTTTTTAACTTGTTATTGCTGCAAAATAATTAAGCTATTCGAATTAATGTATAGCTACATTGTTTTAACTGCGTGTGATTAATTCAATATGTGAAGCAACTAAGTTTGATAATTGCTCAATTAGTGTTATTGAATTTAGGGAAACCACGTGTGTTTGTGTTTAATTAGCCTAATTGTTCTTGTTGATTTTAATGCTTCTATTAATTGAATCTTTGGTGCATGTTGGATTAGATTAATAGTTAGGTCAATTGGATCGAGTGTTAAAAATTAAGCAACTTTAGAAAGAAATAAGAATCAACTTTGAATTGGAATTCGGGTTAATTTTCAATTAGTACTTGGTATAGAAATTGAATTATCTTTGTTGTCAAGGATTGACTAGTAAAATTGTCATGGTAGATATGACCAAAACCAAGATTCTTCTTAAATTGAATTCCATACAATTTACTTTTTTTGTTTTAGTTTTTAGTTTAAAAGCATTCAAAAACTCTCATTTTCTTTTGAGTACAAGAATGAACTCCGTTCTCTATGGGACGACCTGTACTCGCCACTACTACATTATTGTTGAGAATTGTTAATTTTGGGTGCCTATGATAGCAATGACCACATACATATAGTACTACTATCATCCCCCTAATGATAGCTAGAATACCAAAAGATATAACTCCCCATGGAATAAAAATTGTGTAGGCAAATGGTTAATCCCTCAATAATTCTTAATAGGCACATATAAGAGACAGGTTACCCCTTTATCATTATACCTATCATATATGTTAATCCAATACAGAAATTAACCCATTAACTCATACAAGTTACATATAATTAGTAACCCAATAACATATTGTCACGCCCCAAAAACGGGACCGTAACACGCCGCGCTAATGGCACACTGGTCCAAAGCGCAAGGCACAAACGAACAGAGCAACAAACTTAACCGCAATGTAATAGAACCATCAAGCCATTTCTTAACTATAAAACCAAATATTTCATTTTACCCAAGAATACGAATTACAAAATTCCTTCTTAGTACAAAAGATGCTACAACAAAAATAAAGTTCATCAATACAAAACTTATCTAATACACTACCCCTCTCCAAACAAAAGAGAAGCTTGGAAGATTATCCGCAGAGTCCTACCAGTAATGTGGAGTCTGGGGAAAATCTAAAAGCTGCTAACGCGGTGGAGAATCCAAAAACGAGCACCTAATCTGAAAAATTATAACGTCACGTGGGGTGAGCGTGGGGTGAGCATATAAAAGCTCTTCAAATGGGGCCAAGTATTTCGATAAAAAGAAAACATAAAGATAATAACATTTGTGAAAACCATAGTCATGAAGCAGTTTCTAAAATGTCTCATGCCATTTAAACATCAATAAACCATAATCATAAGTAGTTTTCTAAAATGTCTCATGCCATTTAAACGCCAGGCATGTCCAAAACATAGCCAAAAAGATCCAATCATTTCAAAACATAGTATGCTAAAGCATAGCGTAGCCAAAAAGATCCAATCATTTCAAAACATAGTATGCTAAAGCATAGCGTAGCCAAAAAGATCCAATCATTTCAAAACATAGTATGCTAAAGCATATCGAACAAATCCAAGTTCAGTTTCAATCCGGAATATAATAAAATAGCATGAGTATCTTTTAGGCTCAAAAGTATGACTTTCAGTACTAGCCAGATCTAGTAATCTACCACACCTACTAGTCTGACCGGGAGGTCAAGTTATCCCATCACAAGACCCCGTATCAGAGAGTTCATAACATTCACAGAAGTCACCACGGCGTCCCATGGATGACTATAGAACCGGTTCTCCACAATTCACACATTTCTAAACACATCCAGAATTATATACCTCGGTCACCTATGAGCCAAAACAGTTATAAAATGCTTTCATATCAAAAGAGTTTGCAAATATATCAATTGATTAACATAAAATAGCTTGGTCCCGATTTCATATATAATAATTCCAAAACTTGGTAAAAGTGCAGTTCCAAACATCATACACATTTTAAAATCCATCCAAACATATTTCGAAAGTCATTAAACAAAATACAAGTGGAAGAGGGTCTATGTTACCCACCTATCAAAGCAAAAACTGCACAAAGGATCACTGAACGCGATCGCCGGCGGTAGGTCTAGATGTGGTACCTAAAACAGGTATAAGAGACTCTTAGAAGAGATGTAGAAGTTAAAGAATGACTAGTAGAGAACGAAAACGATTACTAGATCTGGCTAGTACTGAAAGTCATACTTTTGAGCCTAAAAGCTGTCTCTTATACACATCTAGATCTGTATAAGTTAATACTAGTCAAAACACTTAGTTAACCCCTCAAATTCGTATTACAGCTAGACTAGGAGATAATAAGCTCAGTTTTCCAGAAAAACCGAAAAACTTCGCCCCTCCCTAGGCTATAAGTAGGCTATCCTCCCTGCCAATAAAAATCCAATTCCAAGGTATTCAAGGGACCTTGGTTACAACCCAACTCAAAACAACATATTCAACCAACCAACAAAATCCAATTCCAAGGTATTCAAGGGACCTTGGTTACAACCCAACTCAAAACAACATATTCAACCAACCAACAAAATTCATAAACGGAAAGATTCACCGGAGCAATAGCCGGGACTATATCAATAGCATTCCACAACAAAGGAAAACACCTAAAACCATCAAAAGATCATTAAAGACCCTTCAAACATAACCAATTATCCAAATTATCCTAGTTGCGTCCAAACTTCCGCTTACTTACAAAATGAAGGGAAATCAATTCCACTTGGATTCAAGTCTCAATTCCTATCCAAACTAACCTTAAAACACTCTTAAAACATCATTATAAGCATAGACATGAGCATTCATAGCATAACATTCTAGGGCACATATGGAAGACAAAACCCTAACTCATAATCTTAAAATTTGTAATCTAACCATGGAAAGTTGTTAAAAATCAACCCCAATCACTTCCCAACCTCCAAAACACTAAAAACAACCCATAACATACATAAATCACAACTTATAAGGCTGCAAAGAGGGTTTTCTCAGCCATAAAGAATCCTACAAAACTTGAAATTAAAGCTTAAATCATAAAGCCCATAAGCCATAAATGCTAAAATATATAAAATCTTACCTTCCAAGTGATTTCTACTTGAAATCCAAGAAAATTTTTGGGGAAAAATGGAGAAGAAATTTCGCCATTGACCCGTTGAATGATATGAGATCTACAACAAGAAGATAGACTTAAAAAGAATTCCAAAGTTGACCCAAATAGTACCCATTTGACCAAATAGTCTCCAAGTTGACTATTTAACCCAAAAACTAATTTTTGCTACTAAATTAACATTTTAAATCAGCCATCAAACAACACTCACACACCACAATGCACTAATTACACTTAATCCAACTTTTGACCCGTTTACCCGCCGGAACCGAAATCGCGTAAACCGAAAAATTTGCCGAATTGAAAAACGAATAAGTTGAAGGTCTTTATGACTAAAAATAATATGAAAAACATTTTAACCCAGTTAAAATCAAAGAACAAGGCTATTAAAATACTGGGTTTCACACATATAGTTATTTCTAAATATATATTATATATATATATATATATTTGGCTTTCAAATGCCATGCTATGTATAAGAATTAATATTAGTCATGCCGCAAGTGTTACTAGCAGATATCAATCTAATGCAGGAGAATGTGGCAGATCCATTTATCAAGGCACTTACACTACAACATCTGTACCCTGAGAAGATAGGCATGAGTTACTAAAGCAATTGGCTTGAGTACAAGTGGGAGATTGTAAGGCTAGTGCATTAAACCCAATCGAGTCATCATGAGTGTAATAGAACATCTTTATGTTTAAACTTTTCTCGTATTTTAATCAATAAAAAATTTGTGTTTCATTCATGTATCTCTAGTTATACACTTATTTTGAATGAGTCTATTGGGTGACGCTGAAGATTTATTTACAAGAGTTGTGAATACGAGACACTAAATCTTTAATTACGTCATTCATAAATATTTATAGTTCCTAGTAGAGGGTACTCAATTGGGCACGACAACTCTTAAAAGCTAGTATCGTGACTCTTCCTCAATGTGACATGAGATGTTCATGAGTGACATCTATGATCAAGTCTACTATCATTTCACATGCATTGTGTGGATTGACAAGATAGACAATTGCTAAGACAATGTGTTGAACTAGACCTTAATTCATATTAGATCACATGGGGTTTTCACTTATCATTCTGGACCCAATAATTTTATGATTGTGTGGATTGGTTCTTTCTCTTATAGTGTTATGAACATCTCATTCTTGAATACATGATGCTCATGGTTTCTAATATTGTACTTTTATGGTGTAATAAAGCATTAATTGGCATCATATAGTTTAAACATGAAGAGGTTGCATATCATGAAAAAGAATCAATTACTTTTAAATGAAAAATAAAAAAGGTGTCAATGATATGATAATGGTGAATCTTAGCAAGAAAATCCTTGGCCAATGTAGTTGACGTATAATGGAAAGAATTTCCTAATTAAGTATGCGTGCTAAGATACACACAAGCCATATAAGAGATTGTAGATCATCTTAGCAAGTAAACCGTGGCCATGATCTAGATTAGATTCCAAAATGGAAGGATTTTGCCACATGGTAATCATGATATAAAGGTTTATGAAGAATTTCTCTAATTCATATCCTATTGATAGCCATGATATGATGCCAGACGACACTCATGGATTTCGAGGCCAATATAGGAGTTAAGAGCTAATATTTCCCAAAAAGATCCTTTTAAGGTGTCTATTATGAGATGGTGGATAAAATCCTTGACGTAATCAATCATTATCAATTTATTTTACAATCATCCCATCTGTCATTATGATCATGAACCTCGTTAATCACACATACAAGGGCATGATAATGAATTAACTTCGAACTAGCAGATGCAAGTACAATTGTTGCACAGTGAGTAACGTATTGTTGTGATGCATGGGATGCAATAATTAAGCCTTAAAAGGGGTTTAGGCCAATTTTAGAGATGAGGGAATGTGAGGGTTGATTTAAAATAATTTGAAGTTCAATAATACATGCAAAAATATTTTGTATATGAATTATTGAACTTGTGTCTTTAGTTACCATATTTAAGCCGAGTAGAGACTTTGGCTTAAACTATGATTATGTTGGAATTAAATAAAAAATATGGGCTTGTATAATTAATTTTGGAAAGTCCATACAGTTATTTAGACATGGAATATATAACCCCGGGAGGAAAATTAAGGATTTAGCTCAACCGTGTTAAAACGGGTTCCACTAAACCCTAATTTCCATTAAGTGGCCCATAAATACATAACCTTCCCAAGTTAGTCAATGAGCATTTTTTTTATGTAAAAAGAAGGGAGAAATTCATTCCCCCACAGTCTCACAAATCGTCTCTCCCTCTCTTCCTTTCCTAGTGCTTTTAGTATTAGGATTTTTGGCCAAAAAGGTGAATTCTTTTTGCTAGACTGTGGGGGAATGAATTTCACTAGCATCTTATTAATAGCTAACTTGCTCAAGAGCAGGAGTTGGTTGATCTTATACATTCATGTGGATTGCTAGAGACGTAATATGTTTGGCATTCGTATTCCTCAGTTTAATACAAAAATTCGATTTTGAGATAAAGATCTCTTCTTGGCCCTTTGGGTCATGTCCTAACAATAAAGTTTTTGATAAGCTCATAAATATAGTATAATTCATGTGTCATTTACCTCTTTTTTATGTAATTTGATGTTAGCAATCATTGAGTTAATTATGAGTTTAATTGTTTTATTTTTAGTTTGTATGGGTTGTGAATGAAAAATGAGCCAAAAGGATCCAAAAGTTGGAGAAAAATCAATAGGATGTGAAACGTACGCTGACAGGGAGCGAATTTAGACACTATTTGGTATTTCAAGCATAAATTTCTTGTCTGAGTTCCACTTGGGGTGATTCAAGCACTATTTGGTATTTCAAGCATAAATTTCTTGTCCGAGTTCCACTAGAGATGATTCAAGATATTTTGGAAAGATAATTGAGAGGGCTACAACTTTCATGTCTTGAGGTTTCCCAAATTCTAGCAGCATCGAGGTCAAAGGCAAGGTGGAAATTGAAGCTGTGTATCTAGAATTTGCACACATGCGCAAAAAAAATTCTGCACACGAGGAAAATGAGCTGTTGCTACTGGAATGTAAGGGCATATGGTTGCAATTTTTTCGTCTCTACGTGCTCCCAGTGGTCCATGAATTTTATGTCAATATACAGTAACTTTGTGGAATATAGAGTTTTTGTTTGGGGCAAATTAGTAGACATCTCTGGTAGTACAATTAATCAGTTGCTGCGAGTGATGTTTTCCAAATCTTATTTTGATGATGACATAAACACTTAACTCTGTAAACAAGTTTTTGCAGGAAACAGGTCTTTCGGTCGCACTGAACTGTCCGAACTAGGTCAAAACTTTTCGGACGCATTGCACCGTCTGAACGAACTGGCAGAAAGAAATGGGATCCTACTGGTTCTCTTTCGGACGAACATGACCGTCCGAAGCCTCTATCGGACGAAGGAACGGACGCATGCATGGACGTTCGAACGAAGCTCTTCAACAACTGTAAGAAGATCGGACGCTGTTTCGGACGCATCCAATATATCTCGGACGTCCGAAACCCCAACGGCTACTTTTTATGCATTTTATTTAGCCGTTAGGAAGTAGTTGCAACCACTATTTATTGCTCTTATAAATAGCTGCTTTAAAAAAGAGAAAAAATTATCTAATACATTATTGAATACAAGCCTTAGAAAAGAGCAATTTGAGTGAAAATTGACTACAGTGCTTTGTTGTATTAGTGTGCAGTTGTAAGTGCAATTCAACTTTGAGTGGAGTGATAATCTTGTATGAAAGTGTGGTTGTAAGTAAGATTCTTGGCTCAACTAAAAGATTTTTAGTGTGAGCAAGAACTTCCCAACTTTGTAAAGATTATTGGCTCACCAAGTGTGTGAAGCATTCTAGTGATTGAATACTTCAAGCTTGCTAGCTTGGAAGTATTGGTTGTTTAATTTTTCTCTCTTTACCTTCTAGATGTCTCCGGATAGACATTATATCAGCATTTAATTAGATGTGTCTCAATATTTCTGAAAGTATATTTTTAAGAAACCTAATTCACCCCCTCTCTTAGGTTGCTTTGGGACCAACAATTGGTATAGAGCTTGGTCTCATTGTATTGCTTAAACTGCTTTTGAGAAAAGAAATTTTATGGCAACCAACAATGCTCTGTTTTTTGAGGGCCAGATCCGTTACTAGGCCCCCTATGTTTAATGGGGCAAATTTTATTAGTTGGAGAGATAGAATGAAAATATTTCTGCAGTCTATTGACATTGATTTGTGGTATGTTGTCAATGAAGGTCCATTTGAAGCTTCTATCATTGATGATCACACAAATAGAAGAAGAGAAAAGACGCTTGAGCTCACTCCACAAGACAAGGCAAACTTGACGTTGAATGCAAAAGCCATGAATGTGTTATATAATGCCTTGGATGCAAATGAATCAACTCACGTGAAGGGTTGCATTTCCGCTAAAGAAATATGGGATAAGTTGAAGGAAATCCATGAAGGGAGCGATGATGTTCGTGAGCAAAAGAAATCCTTACTTGTTGCCAAGTATGAGTCCTTCAAGATGGAACCACATGAGAACATTGACAAAATGTACTGTAGGTTCAATGACATTATAAAGGATCTTGAAGCCTTGAGTAAGGAGTACTCGTTGGGTGAAAAAAATAGAAAAATCCTAAAAGTGCTCTATCCAAAGAATGGGATGCCAAAACAATTGCTATAGAGGAAGCCAAGAATTTAAATTTGATGCCTATTGAATCGCTAATCAATTCTCTTATATCTTATGAACTCAAGTTAAAGGCCAAGGTAGTGGATGATGAAGAAGCAAGGCCAAGAAGGAGCATCGCTTTAAAGACCTCTCAAGAGGAAGATGAAAACAGTTCCATCAATCTAGAAGATGAAGATCTTGATGAAGGAGATCTTGCACTCATCACCAAAGGATTTCTTAAACATTACATCAACAAACGGAGAATGAGAAGAGGTGGAGCTACAAACACAAATAATTTCAAAGGGAAGTCAAGGCTTGAAATGAAGAAGCAAAATGATAAATGCTTTGAATGCGGTCAACTCGGACATTTTGCTGTCAGTGTCGTACCAAGAAAAATAAGGAAGGAAGAAAACCAAGATTCAATAACTTTCAAATCACATGGGATGATTGCAACTCCGAAGGAGAAGTTGAAGATTAAGAAATGGAGTCGGCACAAATGGCCTTCATGGCCATTTGAGATGATGAGGTAAATTCTAACTATGACTCTAATGATGAAAATGATGAAGATGATCTTGAAGCTTTCATTTTGAAATTGCATGATAGCTTAAAGGAATCATGTGCTAGAAATAAGGATTTAGTTAAAAAGTCAAATGCTTTATTGAATGCTAACTCTAAACTTGTGAATGAAAACGTAGGCTATCACAAGAAAATCGTGATTTGAAGAAAAGAATGCATGTGAGATCAAAGGTCAAGGAAGAACAAGCCTCCTTGAAGAAAAGAATGGATGATTTGAATGCTCTCTTAACTAGAAAGAAAGAAAATATTGTTGATATGAAAAGAAATAGAAATGTAGCAATCAACAAAAATTTTGTCATGTTTAGAAGGGATGACTTATGTATTGTAAAACCAAAATCTTCTTTATATGGTAATAAAAGCATTATTTGTAGATATTTCCAACAACATGGACATGTTAAGAAATATGTGTTATGTCAAGAAGAATGAAAAACTTCGAATGAAAGTTGCATGGATCGAAAGCAATTTCACTAACTCAAATGGACCCAAGAAAATATGGGTACCAAAAGTTATCAATTGATTTATTGTGTAGGTACTTAACATCACCAACAATTCTAAGTGGTTCATAGATAGTGGATGTTCAAGGAACATGACGGGTGATGCCTCTCTCTTCACAAATCTTACATCCAAAAACAGTGGAAAAGTCACTTTTGGAGATAACCATAAAGTAAAATCAATCGGCATTGGTGATGTAGGTAAAAATGGTGAAACCTGGATTAAGAATGTGCTTCTTGTTGATAATTTGAACTATAATTTATTAAGTGTTAGTCAATTTTGTGACAAAAATTTATATGTATTTCAACCAAGCATGAATGTCTTATCCTTGATAAAAATCATGTTGTTTTATTCAAGGGCACTAGGCACAATGATGTTTATGTGATTCATCTTGATAAAATTAGCAATAGCCACAATGTAAAATGTCTTACTGCTTCCATAGATGATCCTTGGCTTTGGCATAGAAGACTTTGTCATTTTGATATGGATTTAATTGAAAAACTTGCCAAGAAAGATTTGGTAAGAGGTTTGCCAAAACTAAAATTTTTGAAAAATAAAATTTGTGATGCATGCCAATTTGGTAAACAAGTCAAAGTTTCTTTTAAACCAAAGAATTTTGTGTCTACTCATAAACCTTTGGAATTGTTGCATTTAGACCTATTTGGACCTACTCAATATGCTTGTCTAGGTGGTTGCAAATATGCATTTGTTATTGTAGATGACTATTCTAGGTTTACTTGGGTAATATTTCTTGTTCACAAAAATGAAGCATTTGAAAAATTTGTAAAATTGTTTTCCAAAATTCAAAATTTATTGGATAAAAAAATTGTTCGTTTAAGGAGTGACAATGGTGCCGAATTTAAATTTGGGGGTTTTCCCGACTTTTGTGATCACAACGGTATTTTTCATGAATTTTGGAAGATCGGTTGTTAGAGTCCCTCAACAAAATGGTGTTGTTGAAAGGAAAAATAGGACTTTTCAAGAAACGGCTAGAACTATGATTAGTGAATGTGACTTACCACAATACTTTTGGGCCGAAGCGGTCAACACGGCTTGTTATGTCATGAATCGAGTTTTATTAAGATCCTCTTTAAATAAAACTCCTTATGAACTCCTTTTTTGTAGAAAACCCGTTGTGAGCTATTTCAAAATTTTTGGTTGCAAATGTTTTATTTTAAAAATCAAAGAAAACCTTGGAAAATTTGACAAATTCCTACTCTCTCTTCCAAAATTGGTTGAAAAATTATCCTCCCCAAAGCTTTTCTCACCTAAATCACATCCAATTTCCCCCATCCACCATCTCATTTCCTCAAATTCTCACCAATCTTCAAAAATTTCAAATTTTTCTTCTGTTTCTTTTTCTTCCATCACAATGGTTAAATCTCGCGGAGGTTCTTCTACAATAAATCGGGGACGAAAAACTAAGAACAGGGAAGGCTCCAGTACGAGGAGAATCATCAGCTAATCCCCAAGTCTCCACAAATCCAATCTTATCAAAATTCATCGATGCCAAGGCATCCGAACGGTATACATCCCTTTTAAGTAAATCTATAATCGTTCAACGCCCTGCTTCTCAAAGTCTATTTGATGAGTATAATCTTCCCATTGTCAAATCTTGTTTTGAAAAAAGAAATTGGGGTCATCTTGTGCATATTGATTTACCTGTATATCATGACATGGTGATTCAATTCACCGCCAATCTTCGGAAAGGCCTTACTGTTCGCACCCTAATTTCTCATGTTAACAGCACCAATCTTGAGATTTCCTCCAACATCATTAACACCATTTTTGAATGTGAAGTCTGAAACCCCAATGATTTCTCCTATTTATTTTCTTTAGACAAATGGCCCGCTATTGATACTCGTTTTAATATCGAAGAAGTTAGGGCTATTTTTAACATCCATTTTAAACAGGCATCGGAAGCCAAAACATACATCTCTCTCCTGATGTCAATAAGAGTACACTCTTGTCACCATTCTGTTATTGCCAATTGACGGGCATCATACTGAGCCCGTCTAAAATGCAACTTTAGGAAATTTTTTTGTGTTTTCAAGGGCATTCCTCTTGATTTCGGGTATCTCTTTTGTTCCCTATGAGAACTCTTTCTTACTGATACCCGAAGAAACATTCCTTTTGGCAAATTTCTCACCAAAATTTTTGATTTCCTTAACATTCCTTTCAGTGGAAACAAACAATTTCCTCCTTATTTTAACAAATCGTACATTGAACGCAAAGGCCTCCGGTTTCTCAACGATCAATGGTTAACTAAAGCTGCCTTTGATATTGCACAGTCACAATCCCATGCTTCCACCACTGATTTTTCTATTCCCCGTTCTCCTACTCCTCAACCACCTCCATCATTCCTCGTTCCTCCTCCATCTACATCTGAACCATCTCTTTCTCATATCTGTGGACTTCTCACCTCTTTGAGCACTCAAGTTAGTATCATTTCAACGTCGCACAAATCGAAAGTTAAGTGACTTGAAACTCGTCAAATGATTCTCCAAGAGGCACTTAGCCTTGGCATGTCTGCTTCGACTCAGGTTCAATTTGCTAATCTTCAATCACAATATCCACTTGAATCATCTTTCGACACTGATGAACCTAAAGATGGAAATGCTCGTGAGGACAACGAAGAAGCTGCCCAAGGAGCTGCCGATGACGACGACGACGACGATGAGGATGTTGACGACACGTTTGACTTCATCATGCAACGTCGCACCAGAGAGGAGGAAGACAGTGAAGCCACAGATGAAGATGTTCCATCCAAACGATAAAAGATTGAAAAGCGCTCCAAGAAGTGAAATGACTCGCATTAGTTCTTTTGACATTTGTATTTTGTTTTCAGCATTTCTTCGGTTGTTAGAACTTCCTGTAGATTGGTTTTATATTTCCTTGACTTTAGCACTCTTAAACTTTTAAGTTGAATGTATGAAGCTCGTTAAATAAACGATTTTTGTCAAATACTTGCATATAATCATTATATGCTTTGTTTAATGATCTCAAAAGGGGGAGTAGTCTTCTCTATACTATTGTGCTATGCAAAATGATTGATATCCAATTGTGCTATATTGCAAAATGATTAGTCATATCCAACTATTTTTACATAAAGGTTTGTCATCATCAAAAAGGGGGAGATTGATGTTTTCCAAAGCTTATTTTGATGATGACATAAACACTTAACTCTGTAAACAAGTTTTTGCAGGAAACAGGTCTTTCGGACGCACTGAACTGTCCGAACTCAGTCAAAACTTCTCAGACACATTGCACCGTCCGAACGAACTGGCAGAAAGAAATGGGATCCTACTGCTTCTCTTTCGGACGAACATGAACGTCCAAAGCCTCTATCGGACGAAGGAACGGACGCATGCACAGACGTCTGAATGAAGCTCTTCAACAACTGTAAGAAGATCGGACGCTGTTTCGGACGCATCCAATATATCTCGGACATCCGAAACCCCAACGGCTACTTCTTATTTTGTGCATTTTATTTAGCCGTTAGGAAGTAGTTGCAACCACTATTTATTGCTCTTATAAATAGCTTCTTTAAAAAAGAGAAAAAATTATCTAATACATTGAATACAAGCCTTAGAAAAGAGCAATTTGAGTGCAAATTGACTATAGTGGCTTCGTTGTATTAGAAAAAAGTGAGTGCAATTCAACTTTGAGTGGAGTGATAATCTTGTATGAAAGTGTGGTTGTAAGTAAGATTCTTGGCTCAACTAAAAGATTTTTAGTGTGAGCAAGAACTTCCCAACTTTGTAAAGATTATTGGCTCACCAAGTGTGTGAAGCATTCTAGTGATTGAATACTTCAAGCTTGCTAGCTTGGAAGCATTGGTTGTTTAATTTTTCTCTCTTTACCTTACTGTTCTATTGATTTTATTATATCAGCATTTAATTAAAAAATCTCAATATTTCTGAGAGTATATTTTTTAAAAAACCTAATTCACCCCTTCTCTTAGGTTGCTTTGGGACCAACAACGAGTAAACTGGGTTCGCAATGATGAATGGCCGACGATTCGCGACAATAATATGGAGCTGAATGACATCACGAATCTTGTGCTCGTTGGAGCTGTGGAATGGACAAAGGGTGTAGGAGATGTTACCTTCCATTATGATGCCAATATGCTTCAGCCGGTTTAGTCTATTTGGTTTAAATTTTTTTGCGTTCGTCTCCTTCCGGTAAGTCATTTAACTCGTGTCACCTTAGAGGGAACCAAATTACTCTATGCTAGTCGACCAGTGGATGTGGGCAACTTGATTAGCTAGAAAATTTGATATACCACAGTTGTCAAGCCAGTTGGCTTGTGGTTCCCAATTTTGATTACTATGATATGCCTTGATCCTAGTGTTGTAATCGACCTGGCCAAAGATATGTTGAAAGCTGGTAAGCCTATAGCATTGGAGGGTGGGACTAGAACTCTAGTTCGTCAGATCCTTGCTGTGCTTCTGCCTGAATGAGTGAACCAGCACTGCGACTTAGTCAAAACAACGGAGTTGCTTCAGTAGATTTGAACATAGCAACAATGTCTGCGTCACCGCTCTGATAGGTTTATTCATTATCAGCATTAATGGCAATAGATGAGGGGGATTTGACAGCTAACTAGGGAACAAGGGGAGGATTCTTTGACTTTTCCACCTTGTCCCTTTTTTCCGCTAGAGCTAGCTTCCTCTGATGATGAGTCCTGATTCCTTCTTGTGTAGATGCCACTTAGGGATTTGTTTTTCCATATAGACTTATTGATCTTTGTCATTTACCTTTGGATGATTTCCTTTTTTTTTGTTATTGTTTCATTTACACATTAGATGTGTATAAGAGACAGAAGTAATTAAGGGATTACATTTCATTCTCTTTTGAACATCTTTCTTATGAAATTAATGTCGTTATGGGTGTAACTTTGTTGTTGTTTTAGAGTGATGACAAGTTCAATTATTCTCATGGATATTTATTATGGGAGACATGACACCATCCGTTCTACATTGCTAGAGAAGCTTTCCCTTTCCCTTTTTATGCTTTTATTTTCTTAACATTGGGGACAATATTTATTTCTAAGTATGATTGGTGAGTTGTCTCAAATGATTGTTTGTTTAGTGTAGTTTGATAAATTTTTGCTTTAATATTTTAGAAACTTTCCTTCTGATATAAGAGTTTTTTTTTTTTTTCCCTAAATTTTGAAATTTTTTGTGCTAATTAGGGGAAATTTTTGAAATTTTGAAAAAATTTGCAATCGTTTAGCATGTCTCTTCAATTGTCTGCATGATAATTTTTGAGTCGAACCGTCATTAGTGAGTAGTCGATATTAATTTTTTCGTTGCATGATTTCTAACAATTTTTTAGCACTAATAGCCATAAGTTATTTTTATTTTTGACACTAGTGATAATTATGTAAACTCACTTATATTGCATCCCAAAACTTGCTTTATTACATTTTTGAAAGTAAATTGTAGACAGTTTAATTTGGTTAAAAGATTAAGATAGAGCATTTGTTGGGACGTTTGAGCCTTTCAAGCTAGCCTTTTCTGGATTGAATTTTATCCCTAGTACCCTATATGAGCCTTAATTTGTAATGAATGGAGAGAAACACCATTCGTTTTCTTTCATTAAAACTCATATTACTTACCTTTATAAGCCTAATATTTCCTTGAATTTTTCTAACCTAAATGTCCCTTAAGAGCTTTATTGCACACATTTATTTGGGGATATAAGAGTGAAAGGTAGTTAAATGAGTGTGGTAAATTGTATGAGAGAGTGGTGTACATTAATGGGGCAAGAAGGGGTAATGAAAAAAATTTTGACTTGAGAAGAAACTTGTGTGACAAGTATAGGTAGTGCTATCTGCCTTGTTGTGATACAGGTAGTGCCTATCACTGGTACCTGCATTGGCAGGTAGTGCCTATCCCTGATACTCGTATTGGGGAAGGACATAAAAAAATTGATAAATAAATGTCCGGAGAAAAGATTGGTGTGTTGGGTTGAAATTGAAAAAGAAAGACTTTTTGGTTTTCGTATGAAATTTTTCATGGGTGTTCTTTGTTGATTATGTGTGGGGTTATTTCTGTGAAGGATTGGTATTTAATGTGTTGGAGAAGAAGTTTTATTTTAATGTGTGGCCAGCATTAATTAAAAATCTTTCGTTGTCTTGTGATATCTTTTATACTTCCTTGATTAACCAATACCCTAACCTAGCGTTATAAGCGAAAAAGTCCTATTTGAATTAAATTATAGTCTAGATGTCTATATTAGTGGAGATGTGTAAGAAGAGTGAGCTATGGGGTGTTCAGAAGAATTCTAAGAGTTTGCATAATTTAATCTGAGTGTCTTGAAAACTAAGTTTGTATTGAATGGCTATATTCACACACAGAACATATTTCATGTGTAAGATTTTATTAGCATTTGAACTGTTGAATTCTTAGATTAATTCTGATGGTGGCATGGTTCTTAATTATTTATGTGGATAATTGTTGAGATGTGTTGGGTGCATTTGTGATGAGCTTTTCTGTTTTAATTCAATTTTTTCTTGAGGACGATCAAAAGTTAAGGTGTGGGGTATTTGATAAGCTCATAAATGTAGTATATTTCATGTATCGTTTACCTCCATTTTCATGTAATTTGAGCAATAATTGAGTTAATTAAGAGCTTAATTGTTTTATTTTTAGTTTGTGTAGGTTTTGAATGAAAAAGGATCAAAAGCATCAAAAAGTTGGAGAAAAATCAAAAGGATGCAAAATGTATACTGCCAGGGAGCGAATTTTGACACTGTTCGGCATTTCAAGCATAACTTTCTTGTCCAAGGTCCAATTAGGGTTATTCAAGGTGTTTTGGAAAGCTAAGAGAGAGGGCTAATACAACTTTTAGGTTTCCTAAATTCCAACAGAATCCAGGGAAAAATTGAGGTGGAAGTTGAAGCTGACAATCTGGAATGTGCGCACATTGGCAAGAAAATCCTGCGCATGTGCACAAGCCGAGGAAAAGGAGCTGGATTCGACACTTCCAATTTTGTATATCGGCCCATGGATGATGGGTTTTAGATTAATTATGCAATTTTCTTTCTACAACATTTAAATTTTAAATATCTGTTTACCATACTAACCTCATCCTTCACACAAGGGCATAATGATCAATTAACTTCAAACTAGTAGATGACAGTGCAAGAGTTGCATAGTGTGTGTCGTATTAGATGGTGATGCATGGAATACACTAATTAAGCCTTAAAAGTGGCTTAGGCCAATTTTAGAGATGAGACAATATGAGGGTTGATTTAAAATTATTTGAATTTTAATAAGACATTGTAAAATATTTTATATATAAATGATTGGACTTGTGTTTTTGGTTATTGTATTTAAGTTGAGTAGAGATTTTGGCTTAAAATATGATTATGTGGGGAATAAATAACATATATAGGATGGTCTAATTAATTTTATAAAGTCCATAGTTATTTATGAATCACCCAAAGACATGGAATTTGCTCAGGGAGAAAAATTAGGGTTTTCGATTCAACCGTATTAAACTAGGTTCTATTAAATCTCGATTTCCTTTAAGTAGTGTAAAAATACTCACTTAAACTCCCAAATTTGGTTAAGGAGTAGCCTTTTACATACAAAGAAGAGAGAAATTCATTCTCCACTCTCGCTCACAAATCGTCTCCCCATCTCTCCTCTTCTTAGTGCTTTTAGGATCAGGGTTTTTGGCAAAAAGTGAATCTTTCACTTGCTAGTTTATTTGTTTGGGATCTTCGCTACCATAGGGTATTTATAACTATCTGAGAAAGAGGAGCTGGTTGATCAAGTGTTTGTGTGGCTTCTAGAGATATCATATGGTTGGCGTTCTTCATCTTTAGCTCGATACTTCTTTAGTTTATTGTGAAATTCGATTTTTGATGTAAAGATATCTTCTTGACCCTTTGGGTCACATCCTAACAATAAAGTTTCCTAGATTGATCCATGGATGAGGTGTTTTAGATTGTTTAATGATTCTAAGAGACTACATTTAAAATTTAAATATCTATTTACTATAGTAACCTCATCCTTCACCTAGCTCACGTGACAACCATTGGTAATAACAACACCGTCAAAGACAAAGAAGTAGTTTCTTAGCATCGTTCAAGCCTATCCTCTATGATAACAAATGACTTGGGGGCAAGTAAGGGACCTCTATCCCCAAGACTACCTATGAAAAACATCTTCTCTAAGACGCGAATAGTGAAGGGAATTTTCATTCATTAAGTCTGCCTGACAAAAGAACTCAACCTAGTCTACTGAGCACGAGTAAAGGATGATAGCCTTCTCAAGACTCCTATTCAAGAGAAGAGCCCTAATGCGGTATCTGATACATTAAATATCTAGTTAAAAATTTATAAACACCTAAGTCTACTATTAACTAGATGACGCACCTCAAATGTATGGGGTCAAATAGTATATAGTGGAAGTAGGGGTCGAACTCAAAAGGATTGGTTTTGCAAGTATTGGTTCTTTGGTATGACCACTATTTAAAGAATCAACAATGAAAACCCTAGTCTAATCTTGCAGCCCCCAAAGGAAAGCTAAAAGAGAACTCATTTTTGTTTCTTAGGTCCTGGAGACCCTTATTTACAGTTTCTAGAGTTACAAACTGTAAGGGTCTGAATAAGTTTTGAAATGCACTACAATGAGCCCAAGACATATGCCCAGAACTCTAAAAATCATAAAAATCATGTAGCAGCCGCTATGGTTCACTCTCAGCAAATGGACTCGTTGTCTGCGAACATGCTTCTGTTTGTTTCGTTGATAGCGAGCAAATAGGCTTGTGACATTCTCTCTCAGTGAATGTACTCACTGTCAGCAAACATCCTTTTCTTGTTTCGTTGTCCTCTCTATTTTTTCTTGAAAATTGATTCATTTGCTAGCCCTTGACTCTTTCAATTTTTAAATGTTCGGGTCAATCATCCAGACTTTCATCAAGTTGCTGCTCATAGTTGGAATTAGTGCTGTAGGGGTATTGCTTTGCAAGCTTTTTCTGCTGAATTGAAAAGATTAAAGTATGATCTAAAGGCTTGGAATAAACAACACTTTGGGAACATTTTCAAAGACTAAAGGTTCTTGGCTCAGGATGATATGCTAATAAGGGAAATGATTCATTTACAAAATCAAGATGATCAATTTCAAATGAATCTTGTTGAGTCTTACTCTTCCTTGTTATAGTGCTTGCCTGAAGAAGAACAATATTGGAAGCAAAAGTCTGGTGTAAAGTGGTTAAAACAGGGTGATCATAATAGTAAATTATTTCAGACACTACTTCATGTGAAGAGAAATAACCTGTGTATTGGAAGAATGAGGGAGAGGATGGAACCTGGCTGGATGACTTACCTTCTATTCAAAGAAAGCCAGTGGATTTCTTTGAAAGATTACTCTTTCATGAAGGTATTCAACCTCCTATGACATGTGAAACTGTATTTCTGAGATCATTATAGCTAGTGATAATGATGCTTTGGTGACTGAGCCAACAATGGAGGAGGTTAAAGAGGTGGTTTTTAACCTAAATGTGAATAGTACAGCTAGATTGGATGGGTTCAATGGAGTTTTCTATACTTCCTATTGGGATATTATATCAGAATAGATCATTTATAATCTGCTAAGAATTTATTTGCTGGTCAATTGTTTCCTAAGACCATGACTAGCACCTTATTATGTTTGATTCCCAAGGTACAAATTCCTTCTTCATTTTATGAGTTTATGCATATTAGCTTGTGCACTTTGCTAATAAGATATTCTCTAAACTTATGGCCATAAACTGGGAAAACTATTGCCTAGACTTATTTTTGAGGAGTAAGCAGGCTTTGTTTAAGGTAGGGTTATTTCTACAAATATATTACTAAATCAGGAAATGGTTAACTTCCTTGACAAGAAAGAAAGGAACAAAGTCTTCCAATCTACTAGGAGGGTTAGAAAAGGGGATTCTATCTCCTTTCCTTTTTATTCTGGCTGCTGACATCTTCTCATGGGGTATTAACAAGAAGTTTCAAGTTGGAGAGATAGAATATTATCACATTTTTAAAAAGGCAATCCCAGTCACACATCTAGCTTATGCTGATAATGTTATCATTTTTGGAAATGGAGGAAAAGATTTTTACACTCTTTTATACATTTTATTAATCAATATGAAGCTGTGCCTAGACAAAAGGTTAATAAAACAAAGAGTAGTTTTTGTGTCTCATCTAAACTGCCAGTTGCTAGAGCAAGGATGATGGACAAGAGTACTGGATTTGTTAAGAAAGCTTTACCTTTTACCTATCTTGGGTGTCCTATATTCAAAGAAAGAAAGAAATGGGAGCCTTTGCAACCTTTGATAAGACAAAGACTTGCAAAAGATATCAAGTTGGAAATCAATAATGTTGTCACCAGGAGGTAGATTGATCCTCATTCAACTTATGTTAAGTTCAATTCCAATATACTTGATCACAGTTTGTCTTCTCCTAAAGGCGTTATCAAGACATTGGATAGATGCTTTGCTGATTTTTTTTGGGGAGCATCAGAATTTGGCAAGAAGGCACACTAGATTTCTTGGGAGAAAATTTGTTTTCCGAAGAGAAGAATGGATTGAAAATTTCAAGCTTGTATGATATGGTATACATCTTTCTCCATTAAAATGTGGTGGAGCTTTAGAACTAGACAATCTTTGTGGAAAAAATTTCTAACCCCTAAGTTTCTTAGCACTGATGTTAATCCTTCATGTGCTTTGCTTACCTCAACCTCTTCTAATTTTTAGAAAAGGATGATATTGGTTAAATATTTTGTTGAAGCAAGGATGGTGGCTTTAGTGAGGGAAGGAAATCTTTCTTTATGGTATGATGACTGGGAAGGTATTGGCGCATTAGTTCAAGGAGCTAAAAATTCTCTCTTAGACATTTCTCTAAAAGATGCATGGAATGGGGCAAGCTGGAATATGGAAGTAATTACTGCATACTTTCTTGACTTTTCAATTACTTCACTCATTCAGAAATCCTTATGCTTGTCTGAGGGGAAGGATGGAATACTTGGAAGGAAACTATTCATGGAGATTAAATAGCTGTAGAAAGGTCAAAGCTACTTTGCTCTCAAGGAAGATGATCTGGGATACTAGGTTGCCTATTCTTGGGATGCAATATCTATTTTCTTGTGGAGAATGCTCAATCATGTTTTACCACTTGATGATGTTATGTAGTGCTAGGGCTTCTAATTGGCTTCCAAATGTCAATTTTGTGAGTCTCAAGAAATAATTCATCATGTTTTTAAAGATTCTTGATGTGTCTAAACAAAAATTTGGAAATTCTTTGAAGGCTTAATGAACATTAATATTGATGCTTCTTGCTTTAGAAGTTATCTATACAACTGGTGGATGGACTCGTAAGTTTCTTCTACTCATGGTATCACATTGAAGTTGCTTCCTAGTATAGTATGTTGGGAGATTTGGAAAGCAAGGAATAGTAGCCTATTTGACAATCAACCAACAAATGAAGTTAGGATTAGTGGGGTTTGCAAATCCATGATATCTTCCATTTTCTTGGCTTTTCCTTTCAAGTAAAGAAAGGTAAAAGACAGGGTTTTCATGCAACAATGTTTCAATATCTGGTTGCAGGTACCAAAAATGAAAGTCCAACACTTGTAAGATGGTTACCTCCTCATATTGGAACTTTCAAACTCAATACAGATAGAGTGTGAAGGGGCAATCCAAGCCAAACAACCGGAGGAGGAGTTGATAAGGGATTTTCATCACATCTTTTCTTATGTTGTTTTGTGTGTTTAGTACCATTTGTTTTGTTTTTCGGTGAGTAAAGTTATGTTTAGAGTATTCATGGGTGATTATGTGATTTTAAATTATTTTTGTAGTTAAATGTGTGTTTTATTAGCATATTTATCTATTCACGTTGTTTTGTGTTTTGTGTAGATGAAAAGGGAGAAAAATGGTCAATTGACAAAGAAGTGTGGCGCTTAAGTGAAGAAGTAAAGAGAAGTTGAAGAAGTGTTGAAGAAGAATAGCCATAATCTACAGCTAGATTACATGTAAACAACCCTAGACTGTGGTATAAAGAGAATGAGTTCTGTAGACTATGGCTAAACCAAGAGAATCACTCACAATCTGTGAGTGAGCCGCAAATTACAAGAGAACTGAAGGATAAACCATCCGCAGTCTGCGGGTGGTCCGAGTTGGGCCAGGCCTATTTTGCAATTTTTATAAATAGAGACCTTATGTAACGATTGAGACAAAGCGATTCTCAGATTTTATTTTCAATCTTTTGGCTAGGTTTTTAATCTACCTTTCTCATACTCTGGGGTTTAATTATTCTTCAATTCTATAGTTTAATTTTGCGACTTTCAGATTGTTCAATCTAATTAATTCAAGTTCTATTGCAATGCTTTCAGTTCTGGTAACTTGTCTTTTATTATTAGTCATAATTGCACTTTTAATTTCTGTTTATCAGTTAATCATGTATACTAGCAATTTATTTAATTTGTTTTCTTTTTGGCACACCATGAATTGCTAAATTAATCAGGTTTCGAGTGCGAGTGAAGCGATTGTTCATGGGTTGATTCAAAATTAAAGGTTGATCACACAAATTTATTAATCTGCTAATAATTAACATAAATAGATAAATACAAGGAGTAGCTAACCTTAGTTTTGTTTGTGTTGGGTTCACCGAGGGGTTAAGGATTTTGAACCTCTGTCATAGGCCAGTGTTAAATTATTAGGCTAATTATTCCAGACCAGGTGGTAGAATTGATTAGATGATTCACTGAGTAATCCTGGCAGGAAACTCGAATTCCATGCAAATAATAACTCGAATTAGTTAGTTAGGCAAGAGAAGGTCTTGTACCCTATTTAATTGATTTAATAGGATTCAATTACCGATGCCTTTGGGGATTGGGTTGAAACTTGAGAATAGAATCACCATTAATTATAATTGAACTTGATTGATTAATCCGAGATTTGATTAAATCCAGTGTTGGCCCAAAAGCAACCTAAGGGAGAGGGTGAATTTGGTTGTCTCAAAAAACAAACCTTTTGAAGTGCTTAATGAAAATGCAAACTTTGTGCAACAAATGAATACTTAAGCACAAATGATCAAAGATAAATATTTAACAATCGAAGCTTAAAGAAGAAATAAAAGATCGAGATAAAGAATATCAAACTACAGACTCCCAAGCTTCTCAAGTTTGGAGTACATCCACTAGTAGTACCTCTTCAAAGAAGGTGAGGCAATAACCTTCTTGAACACAAAGTAGGCTCAGCCTTGCAGCAACTAAGTTCCTCTAGTTGAGCCAAAGGGTTTTACACTACAACCTCACTTTTGTACATGTGTTATCCCTCCACTCTTACACTTGAAGATCAATCACTTGTCTACTCTTGCTCACACTAATTTCCTCTAGTTGATCCAAGAGAACTATACTTCCCAAACCAATACAACCCACAATAATTTAGCCTATTTCTTCCAAAATAGCTCTTACAAGTGTTTGTATTGAATGTAGTAGTTCCTCACATCATTTGGATGTTCTTGGGTTATTTATAGTTGAAAGATGTACTGAAATTTGAGATCCAACGGTCAAAAAACTAGCTGTTAAAAACTAGCCGTTAGGAGTTCGGAATGAGGTTCGGATGTCCGATCATGCCTCCTACAGCTTTATGAACAGTATTTTTAGACGATCGTATGAATCCTACAGAGTGACCGAAACTTCTTCATTTTGAGCTCTTTTCTTCGAATGGTCTTGTGTGTCCTACAGCTTTTGGTTCGGACGGTCATGTGCGTCCTATAGCTTATGTTTCGGATGATCATTTGCATCCTATCCCACAGCTTCTGGTTTGGACGGTCATGTGTGTCCTAAAGCTTATGGTTCGGATGGTCATGCGTCCTATCCCTTAGCCTCTGGTTCGTACGGTCATGTGCGTCCTAAAGCTTATGGTTCGGACGGTCATATGCGTCCTATCCCTCAACTTCTGGTTCGGATAGTCATATGTGCCCTACAACTTTTGATCATGTTTTGGACGCTCTCTTATGGCCGAGTTCCTTTCTTTCGGACGCTCTTCATCGTCTGTGAGGTGTTGTTCAACTTTTGGTCAGTTTTCTTGATTGTGTTTGGATGAACATTTTCGTCCGAGCCTTTCTATTTTTCTGCACACTTATTTTCAAGCCATTAGTACGAATTTGGTCATCATCAAAAAATGATTATCATAACTGGGGTCCAACATCCAGGATAATTACTAGTCTAGCACTTGACCCACTTTTATTATCTGCTTGCATCCTTAATTTTATTTAGTTATTCTTTGAGTTCTAGTTATTTATTTCTTTACTAATTTTAATTCTAAAATCCAACTTCTTTGCAAACTAGTTGTCAAAATAGAAATTGGCCTAGACTCTCGATGCTTGTTACTAGTCCTCGTGGGATCGACTCTTATTCACACTACTACATTAATAACCGTATACTTGTACGATTGGTAGAAACGTGGGATAATGTAATTTTGCTTGTCTAGCATGGATCAAGTATTTGGCATTATTGTTGGCAATATCGTGAAACTAAAATAATTTGTACTTTTGATTTTTGTTTTTATGTCTTTATTTGTTTTAATTATTCTTTTCGCAATTCAGAATCCCATCAAATTCTTAATGATTATTCTATTATATAAATTGGTGCTCGTAACATTCTAACTGTTTCTTGTGCTTGACAGTTTATGTGTGAATTTGATCGAACACTTGCAGAATTTGATCCTTAGATTGACAGGACCTTCAGACAGTTAAGAAGGCAAGCACTACAACAACAACAATAGGCTAATTAGACATGGTTGATGAACAAAATCGACATCAACTAGTGATTCAACTAGGTGAAGAGGAGGATGTTGAAAGCAATGGATAATTTGAGGGGAATGGACAAAATGTATGCACTCATAATAGACGGTTGGGTGACTATATCCACTTCCTATTCAAGATAATAACTTTGAGATTAAGCCATAACTTATTTCAATGCTTCAACAACATGCTATGTTTGCACAGTGAGGATCCGAACTGCCATCAACTTTGAAGAAGTGTGTGATACATTCAAGTAGAATGATGTGTCTACAAATGTCTTTAAGCTAAGTTATTTCTTTTCTCTTTGAGGGACAAAGCAAAATTGTGGCTGAAAGGTTATAAGCAAGGGAACATTTACTATTTGTTGAATAGATTAGCATAGGCATTCATGTCAAAGTATTTTTTTCCATAAAAAATAGCTAAGCTAAGGAATGATATAATTTCTTTCATTAAAAAATACAGAGAAAACTTTAGCGAGGCTTGAGAGAGATACAATGACTTGCTAAACAAATGTCGACATCATGGGTTGACTCTATGAATGCAAATGGATATCTTTAACAATATGATGCTTCAAGAAACCTATGAATCAATTGATGCTTCAACTGGTGGATCCCTTATGCTTAATAAAATTTTGGAAGAGGTTCAAGATTTGTTGGATGAAATGTCCAATAATTATTTCAAGTCTTTCGCAGCACAAGCCTGAGAGTAGAGGAGAGGAGTACTTGAGCTAAACACTTGGGATATATTTTTGGCTGAACAAGGAGCCATGGCTGGACAGATAGCAGCTTTGACTAAACAAATGGAAGAGATTAAAGTTAAAGTAGTGGCCACATCAAAACCACTAGTTTGCGGTTTTTGTTAAGGTGACCTACCACCTGGTATACCCCTAATGGCATACGTAGTACACTAACATCATCTAATTCTTCTTTTGCAAGTCATGAGCAAGACAACTACATAGGGAGTCAAGGCTAAAGTCAAAATCAGTACAGGAGTCAAAACAATGCTTTTAGCAATACATACAATCTAGGAAGGAGAAATTATCTGAATTTATCATGGGGTAGTCAACAAAATCAGAATTCAAATCTTCAACCTCCATTCTAATAGTATGAATAACCACTGCAGCAGACACATGCACCCCCAGTTCAGGCACCTAATCATGTGGAAAATAGTTTATACCAGTATATGAAATACAATGATGATAGGGTGAAGGGTTTAGAAGTTTCAATTAGAAACTTGACAGCTTCAGTCAAGAATCTTGAAAACCAAGTGGGGCAATTAGCTAGGGGTATGGCTGAGAGACTCCTTGGAACACTGCTATGTGACGCGGTGAGTAACCCTAGAGAGCATGCTAAAGCCATCACGTTGAGAAGTTGTAAAACTATTGGGATAGAAAAGGAAAATGAGAAGGAGATTGAGTTGGAAGATAAGAAAAGTAAAGAAAAGAGGAGTAGTAGTGGACATGTCGAGGTAAGGTGTAAGATCCCAGGCCCGGGGCTGGCCCAACAACTTTTGAGCAAAAACAACGGGGCTCAAAATGCTTAAGCCAAGTTATAAGTAGTCCACAACCCAAGGTGTTATAAATAATGTAATATCCTCTTCCACTTCCAATGTGGGATGGGGCGTTACATAAGGGACAATGAGGCAACCAAGTACAAAAGTCCTTCTAAGAGGGAAACTGAAGTGCAACTTACCCATCCCTCGGTAAGAATTCCATTCCTTAGTAGGCTTAGAGGTGAAGATGATCAAAAGATGTTGAAGAGATTTCTCGAGATCTTTAAAAAGATATGAAATCAACATACCTGTCATGGAAGCACTTGAGAACATACCCAAATATGCCAAGTTCATGAAGCAAATGTTGATCGATAAGAGGAAGCTACTAGGAGATGAAATCTTTTGTCTGTAACTGAAGGATGCAGTGCAATCATCCAAAAGAAGCTATCTCCGAAGCTTAAGGATCTTGGTTCTTTCTCTATGCCATGCACAATTTGGGGGTTCGAGTTTGAACGAGCTTTATGTGATCATGTGGCATCCGTCAACTTGATACATCAATCTATTTATGCGAAATTAAATGGTGGAGGGATAAAGCGTACGAATGTATCTCTCCAATTAGCTAACAGAAGTGTGAAGTATCCTGAGAGTATTGTTGAAGATGTACTGGTTAAGGTGGGAAGTGTTTGTTTCTGGTAGACTTCATCATCCTAGACATGGAAGAAGACATGGGAATCCATAGATTCTTGGCAAACCATTCTCGGCTACAAGACGGGCATTGATAGAATATACACATCTTTACAATTCTGAGTCGATGATCAGACTGGCAATTTTTCATTTTTAATTCTCTTAAACTTTCTTCTATTTATGATGAGGTGATGGTAATTAGCACAATTGATGATAATTTTGAATGCATTTGTAGGAATAACGATCCACATTCTTCATTGGACAACAATCTGTCAGAACACTTGCGATGACAAAACTCTCAGAAGAAACTCCCAATTGAGTGTGCACAAGGATGAAGATACATTTTAACACTAACTTGGAAAGAGAAAATGAAGGAAGATGTGTTCAAAATGCTTGGAAATAGTACTATTGATTCAATTCCCTGTGGCAATTTGTGGATTTGATAGGGTTTAAGCGAGTAAAAGGCCAAATACTTTCGGAAGCGACAGTTATGTACTAGCAGAAACCGTAGAGAGAAATCGAAGGGTGGTTCATCTTCATTGATGTTAATAAGCTCCCTCTTAATAAATATGGGGGTTGTGTTCCTTATCCATGGGTTCATGATCTTCTCAAAGTATTAATATGCTGATTCTTCAAAAGGTGAAACTAATGGAATGTCAAAACTAGAAATTCAACAAGAAGCCAATGAATGTGCTAAAATGAAGGAAAGGGTTAAGCAGTGGAGTATTGACGAGATGCATGGCAAATGTATTAATTTTCAACAAAAATTTCCCAAGCATACTAACTAAGAAGAAGAAAGATCCTGAAAGTTTCACTTATATTTTGCATCACATGTGGTGAGATTTTCATTGATAGAGCCCTTTGTAACCTAGGTGCGGGCATGATTATGATATCATTGCTAGTCTACGGGAATATAGGCTTGAGAGGACTCGAGGAATGTGATCAAATCATCCAATTAGCGAATACAAGTAAGGTGGAATCAATAAGGGAAGTACTTAATATACTTGTCAAAGTACGGAAACTCATATTTTTGGTCGACTTCATTGTCATGGATACTGATGAAGCAGATGCGGTGGCATCTTTCTCATTTTTGGACAACCATTTCTTGCTACAGTGAAAGCCTTAATTGAGGTCAACCAAGAGCAAGTAACTTTGAGGGCAGGTGAAGAATCACTCATGATCAATATGATGGAAGAGGAAGGAGCATTCTTTTATAGGATATTTTGATTTGCAGGAGCTGAAGGTACCTGTAAAAAATTGAAGATGCTGGAAAGCGACTATGTAGGTGTCTTTGATAATGGACTTCAAGAATTCTATTTTGTTGACTAAATGGTTGTGAACAATAGAGTCAAGCTAATGACCTTAAAGAAGCACTTCTTTGGAGGCAATCCAAGCATTTTAGTTTAATTCTTTATATTTAGTTTGATTTCTTTGATTTTAATTTTTACCTAGGTGAATTAAAGGTTGAAAATATATAATAATCATTTTTCATATTTATTTTGTAGATTTAGGTTCAATAAATAAGGAGGAATAGAAAGAGGAATGTGTTTGGTGAAGTGACAGGATGGAGTCACCCACATTCTGTGGGTGACCCAGGGTGTTTCAACCACAAACTGCGAGGGAAACAGAAAGGATCCCACAGTTTGCGGGAGAATGCAAGTGAAACAGCCGTAGTCTGCAGCTAAAATAGAACTCTAGTCCCAGTCTGCAGTTGATTTACGCCTGACTAATTGTAGTATGTGCCTGGCCCAGGTAGGCGGTCCGAACTTGCTTTAAACCTTTCAACCGTGCTTCTTCCCTCACAAAAACAAATTCTCTTTTCTTTCCCCTCCTCCAAGTGACACCAAGGAAGAGCACAAAGCCCTATTTCTTCTCCAATTTTCTTCTTCTTCTATTTCACCAATTTTCTTCAATCTTCTCAATCTCGTATTTTTATATCATCATTCTCTCTCTTCTCTCCAATATTCTTTTTCATCAATAAAAGTCAACCAAAAAGTTTTCCTTTTATCTCATCATATGCCTGTTCAAGTTGTGGAAATAGAATCATCACATTCAAGGAGGCTTATTTGGTTTTTCACAAGAGAGTATCAACTATAGTCTGGAATTGAGTAAGATTGTTCCTATCTAAATTGTGGAGTTAATTTCTTGGATTAGGTGGGTGAAATTGCCCTGTGATTATTTTACTTGTGTGGTGGTTATTTGGCTATACTTGTTGATTAGATTTAGTTTGGTGAGATAATTGTTGGGATTGGTTTCAATTAAGTTAGGCGGGGAAATTTATTTGGTTGGTTGTTTATTTAATTATTGTTTTTATTGTTCAATGGGGAAGGAGAGAAAGAAAATGGAAGGTACTACTTTTTATGACAATGTCTTTGTTTCTTTGGAGGCTAAACAATTGCACGATAAACTTCAAAACTGTGTAAATCCTTTATATGAGTGGGGTTTTGATGTGAGTCATGTAAGAATTGAAAATGTTTTAGAACTAGATGAGTTGCATCGTAAGATTTTCAATAATATTCACTAAAGAAGGTGGCAAGATTTTGGTAAAAGCCCTACCATTGTGGCAAACAGAAACATGGTCTGTGAATTTATTGGGATAGTGTAGATATTGCTAGCCATGTAGTGTAGGTTCGGGATACATCGGTGAGTTTTAGAAAAGAAATTACCATTTGTCAACTAATCCTAATAACCAGTTCAATGCATTTTGGAGGGTGTGATTGGTTATGATGAGGTTGCAAATGTGTTGACTTATAGTTGGGGTAAATGGGATATTCGGAGAATGGGCAATACAAATGGATTAGGCTCATATATTTGAATGCAAAGGCTATAACATAGATGCAATTTATCTGTGCGTGGATTTTGCGTACTTTGCACACCACCGATGTTAATCCTGAGAGAGCCTGTTTGATTTTTGCCAATATAGAGGGTTTAACAATTGATGTGAGATAGGAGGTTCAACAGGAAATTTTGAGGAATGAAAATAGAAAACACAATGCACTATGTTTTTGGAATTTGATAACCCAGTTGTGCCAGTTTGTAGATTTGTGGGTTGTGACCTCAAAGAAATGGGATGTACCAATGCCGATTGATCAAGGCTCTTCATGCGATTGTGACCCAATATAAGTCTGCAATGATTATAGTGCAAGTTGAGGCAAGAGGTGAACAAGCAGCTCAGTAGGTTCAAGGCAGTCAAGAGAGGCCTTAGGGACTATTGCTTGTACATCTTTCAAATCAGTTATGGGTAAGAAAAATTTATTACATGATGTGACCCGTATTGATACATAACTGAAAATGTGAGTTCTTATATTTATAATTGAAACAACTTATTTGATATTTATTTGGATGGAATTTTGATGTAAGTGAAAGTGGAATATAATTTCATGTGGTTGGTTGGATGTGGACTAGGTTAATGAATCAATTGGATCAATCCAATTTTAGTATCATCAATCCTATTTTATTTTGTATGGGTTGTGTCTAGTTGATTTTACTCGGAACTAGCAAAATGCTAAGTTGGGGGGAGTTGATAACTTTAGACTTATTTTTATGTCTTTTTTGTTGTGTGGTTTACTGTGTTTAGTCCCATTTTTTGTGTTTTTAGTTGAGTAAAGTTATGTTTAGAGTATTCATAGATGATTACAAGATTTTAAGGTGTTTTTGTAGTTAAATGTATGTTTTATTAGCATATTTGTTTATTCACGTTGTTTTGTGCTTTGTGTAAATGAAACGAGGGACGAAATGATCAATTGACAAAGGAACATGGTGTTTAAGTGAACAAGTGAATAGATGTTGAAGAATGAGTGTTGAAGGGACCAGCTGCATTCTGCGGCTGTATTACATGCCAACAACTGTTGACTACAGAATAAACAAAATGGGCTCTACAGACTATGACTAAACCAAGAAAATCACTCGCACTCTATGAGTGAGTTGCAAATTGTGAGAGAACAAGGATAAACCTCCTGCAGTCTGCGGGTGGTCTGAGTTGGGCCGGGCCTATTTTGGAACTTTTATAAATAGGAACCTTATGTAATGATTGAGAGAAAGAGATTCTCAGTTTTATTTTCAATCTTTTGGCTAGGGTTTTTAGACTACTTTTCTCATACTCTAGGGTTTAGTCATTCTTCAATTCTGTAGTTTAATTTTTGCACCTTTTGAATCATTCAAATTAATTAATACAAGTTCTATTGCAAAGTTTTAAATTCCAATAACTTGTCTTTTTATTATTTTTTATAATTGGACTTTTAATTTATATTTACCAATTTATCATGTCTACTAGCAATTTAATTAATTTATTTTCTTTTTCACATGACTTGTTCCATGAATTGCTAAATTAATCAGGGTTCGGGTGTAGGTTATGCAATTGTTCACTGTTTGATTTAGAATTAAAGGTTGATCACATAATTATATTAATCGGCTAATAATTAATATAAATAAACAAATCTAAAGAGTTGCTAACCTTAGTTTTGGTTAAGTTAACCATGGGGATAAGGCTTCTGAACCTTCGCCATAGGTAGTGTTAAATTATTAGAGTAATTATTCCAGACCAAGTGGCATAATTGATTAGTTGATTTGCCGAGTATTCCCAGCCAGAAACTCAAATTTCATGCAGTTAAAAACTCGAATTGGTTAGTTAGGCAAGAAAAGATCTGGAACCCAAGTTAATTCATTTGATAGGAAGATCAATTACCGATGGCTTTCAAGGTTAGGTTGAAATGTCGGAATAGAATCACCAGTAATCATAATTGAACTTGATTGATTAACCTGAGATTTGAATAAATCCATGATAATTGTTGGCCTAGCACTCAACCCATTTTTATCATCTTCTGTGCATCCTTAATTTTATTTAGTTATTCTTTAAATTCAGTTATTTATTTCTTTAGTAATTTTAATTCTAAAATCCAACTTCTTTTCAAACTGGCTGTATAAATATAAATTTGCCTAGATTCTAGGTACTTGTTACTAGTCCTAGTGGGATCAATCCTTACTTATCATACTACACTGATAGCCGAATACTTGCAGGATTAGTGAAAATGTGGGATAAGGTAATTTAACTTGTCCAGTGTGGATCAATATCTATAGTATAATGCTAAAATAACATTTAAATACTTACTAAAACTATAAACAACAGACAATCAAGAACGAACAAAAAAATTATAGTTCCACGGGGAATTACGTAAACAACCTAAATACAACTCTAAACACATATATACATAGATATTGTTAGAAAATCTGGACAGAATGATAATTAAAATAGAACAGAATTTTCTGAGGCATGTGATCATTTTCCTTGAAAGTGATTTCGCCCCCCCACGAGATCGTAATCCACTAATGCAAATGAAAGGAACACTGGGCGGTCACTCTCCAAGATTCAACGATAGCATTGGTCGTGTGCACTCACAAGCAAGGCTTCAAGCTTAGTACTGGATTACTTAGTACCTAAAGAGAATAGAAGAAAATTGAAGAGGTCCTGAAGGCCTTTATTTATAGTGATAGAATCTAGAAGTTATAGCATCGTCTTGAGAGAAAAGATAGGTAACTTGGGAGAAAAGAAGGAATTCGTCTGCCTTGAGAGAAAGGGCAGGAACTACACGCAAGTCAAGTTCATACAAAATAGGCAATTAGCACATGGAATAGGTTACCAAAAAATATAGAAAGGAAAAACACAAAGGAAAAGCACAACGGAAGTAAAACTCTAATGGTTCACACGCCCGCACCACACCACACCACACCACACCGCGCCGTGTCGGGCCAGGCGCGTGCGTGTGTTTGAGGAAAATTCCCAAACCATCAACCATGCATAGTCTAGGCTCCCAACTAGTGTTGCACAATGGAAAAACCCCAAACATGACGTAACATGAAGACATCCAACACAAAGTTCTAATGTGGGACTAAAGATTTCACAAAAGAAGGGAACATACTTGGAGGGAATTTCAAATTTATTGAATGTGTATTTCGGAGGCAAATTTCCAACAATCCCTCACATGACTCGAAAATACAATGTGGTACTGAGTAAAGAAATCTAACACATAAATGACGATGTCTTTTGGACTTGAATCGCAATTAGTGCATTCAACAAAGAAGTACACGGAAGATAGATGACAAAAGTCTCAAACCTTCCTCCTTCAATCACACTCCTACAGCTGAGCACATGTTAGACTTCGAGCCATTGTAAGCTCTCAGTTTGGTGCCTTTTTGGGCAATGCACCCTACCTGGACATTCATGAGTGCTCTAGAAATGATCCCGTTAGTCTCATAGGAAGCGGCCCCCACTTCCACACTCATATAGGTGAGCTTATCAAGTATGTAATACCACACACCACCTATAAAGGATATAAGCTCATTAAGAGTTACTCGACTCAACGCTCACAAATTATAGATAGTAAGCATTATCTACACCATATGAAGGGACCACATTTGATAGTGCAATTGGAATATCTTGGTGACTTGTTACTACCCATTGAAGCTACTTCATGGGATCTCCACTAATGTAGGTAGTATTAATGTCACATTCAATTCCTATCAACGGGTCTAAGTCACATTCCCCTCGATGTATCTTGGACTAACATTCGATTCAGTTCCTTAGTCAAAGGATCAACCAAATTCTTTTCAGACCTCACAAAGTCCATGGCAATGACCCTATTACTCATCAGTTGTCCCACAATATTGTGTCTCAAATGGATATGCTGGCTCTTCCCATTATAAATTTTTCTTTTGGCTCTAGCGATTGCTGCCTGTGAATCACAATGCAAAGAAATAAAAGACGCAGGCTTTAGCCACAAAGGAATGTCAATCAATAAATTACGAAGCCATTCTGCTTCTGAACATGCCAACTCTAAAGCAACAAATTCAGATTCCTGATGGTAGATTTAGCATCATATGTTTGCTTAGATGATTTCAAAGAAACAACACCTCTAGCGAGAGTAAAAACATAACAACTTGTGGACTGTCTTATCATTATCAGAGATCCAATTAGCATCACAGTAAGCTTCTAGCATAGAAGGACTACCAGAAAAATAAAGTTCTAAATGCATGGTGCCTTTTAAATATCTAATCAATCTAGATAATGCATTCCAATGACATTTATCAGTATTATGCGTGTATCTACTCAATCTACCAACAGTATATGCATTATTGGGACGAGTACAATTCATCAAATATATCACACTCTCAATAATCTTAGCATATTCAGTTTGTGAGACACTATCACCTTTATTCTTTCTCAAGTGCCCACTAGGATCATATGGTGTACTCACAGAATCCAAATCAAATTGGTTAAACTTCTTAAGGATTTTTTGAACATAGTGTGACTGAGAAAGTACGAAAACCATTGTTAAACCTAGTCAACTTAAGACCCAAACGGAATAACGTCAGCCTCACCCATGTGTTTCATATCAAAATTATAAACAAGGAAAGACTTGGTTTGTATAACAACAATTTCATCAGTTCCAAAAATAAGCATGTGATCAATATACAAGCAAATCAAGACCCCAACATTTCCATGAAATCTGCTATAGACACATGTATCAGATTCATTTGCTTTAAAACCATTAGAAACCAGAGTCTTTTCAAATTTCTCTTGCCATTGTTTAGGAGCTTGTTTAAGGCCATACAAAGATTTATACAAGTTCACACTTTATGTTCTTGTCCTTCAAGAACAAAGCCCTTAGGTTGATGCATTTATATTTCCTCATCTAACTCACAATTCAAAAAAGCAATTTTTACATCTATTTGGTGCACAATCAAATTAAATATGGAAGTAACAGCAACAAGCACTTTAATGGTAGTGATTCAAGAACAGGTGAATAAGTGTCAAAGAAATCACATGCCTTGATTTTGTGATTATCTTTGTCCACTAAACTCTTATAACATTCTTATACACATCTAGATGTGTTAAGAGACAGGACTTCATAAATACCCACTTACGCCCAATAGGTTTACACCCTCTAGGCAAATCTACTAATTCCTATGTGTGATTATACATTATGGAATCAATCTCATTTTTGACTGCAACTCTCCAGAAACTAGCATCAATTGAATTCATTGCCTTTTTATAAGTTTTTGGATCTTCTTTAGTTATGAAAGTAGTTATAAAATCAGGTCCAAAATTAGTTTCCGCTCTTGCCCTTTTACTTCGTCTTAACTCTTGAACTCCTTCATTATTATGTTTTTCTGAATCTTGAATTTCTTGAGACAATGTTTTTATAGAATTCTAATTCATACTAAAAAAATTCTAAAAAAATTCAACATCTTTAGTTTCCACAACATGATTAGACTCCAAAACCAAGAACCTATAGGTGGTACTATGAAGTGCATACCCAATGAACACACTATCAACAATTTTAGGCCCAATTTTATTTCTTTTAAAGTTCGGTATCCCTAATCTTAGCTAGACACTGTCTCTTGATACCCAAGGTTAGGAGAATATACCTTTCCAAAGTTCATAAGGTGTCTTAAATGTTTTCTTGTAAGGTATTCTATTAAGAATATGACATGCAGATAAAATAGTCTCCCCGCACATGTTAGTAGGTAACCCAGAACTTATTAAAATTGCATTCATCATGTCTTTAAGAGTCATATTTTTCCTTTCTGCAACCCCATTAGATTGAGGCGAGTAAGGTGAAGTAGTCTCATGAATTATTCCATTTTGTTCATAAAACTTCTTGAACATATTAGATTCATATTCACCTCCTCTATCAGACCTAAGTCTTTTAATTTTTTTCTCTAACTGATTCTCAACCTCATTTTTGAATTTAATGAACATTTCCTCAGCTTCATTTTTCTGACTTAGGAGATATAATTTAGTGTATCTTGAGTAATCATCAATGAAGGTGATATAATATTTCTTCCCACCTCTACTCATATTATTCTTCAAATCCCCAAGATCACTGTGAATTAATTCCAAAAGACTACTAGCTCTTTCAGTGGACTTAAAGGGTTTCTTATGATGTTTAGCTTCTACACAAATTTCACATAACTTATGATTAGGCAGATTAGGAATCAAATTTGAAATTTTCATTCTCCTTATGGAGTCAGCATTCACATGTCCTAATCTAGCATGCCGAATATCAACAGAATCAACAATATAAACAAAAGTAGTATTCTTATTCATTCCATTGCAAGTAGCATCAAGTACAAATAAGCCCCCACAGCAAAAACCCTTTCCCACAAAGTCCCCATTCCTAGTCAAAACTAACTTATCACCTTCAAAAACTAGTTTAATGGAAGCTTTGTTAAGCAAAGAACCAGAAATTAAATTTCTTCTCATGGATGGAACATGCAGCACATTAATCAAAGTAATAGTTTTTCCAGAGGGACCTTTCCCTTGCCTAGGACTGGAGCAGCACGAACATCTCTAAGGAAGACTTGCTCCCCATTGCTCACTCCTTCTTCATACTCAAGGAAGTGACATTTATCAACAGCGATATGCTTCGTGGCTACAGTGTCCACAATCCATTCGGTAACATTATGGGCAAAATTCACTTCGAAAACAACAGCAACAATTGCCTCATCATTGCCTTCAGCAAGGTTCACCTGATTGGCTGGTTGCTGATCTTGTCCCTTGCGAAACTTGCATTTATTTGCTTTATGACCTGTAACTCCATAAACATAACAAGGCCCTTTAAACTTTTTATTAACCTTAACAAACTTTTTAAACTTACCTGATTGCTTGATGTCTTGACTCTGACCGTTGTTTAACAGATGCCCTTTTTAGGTCCATGACTTTTGCCTTTGAACCTTTGAGAAGCTCATGCAGGCTTGCTATTTACTAGATTCACCTTGTTTACAAACTTATTGGCTAGATCAGACTTATCATTTAGATGATTTCTTTCCTCGATCTGGATGTGAGATATCACCTCATCAAGCATCATGGCAGTTTTGTCATGTTTCAGTGTATTCTTGTACTTTTTCCAAGATGGTGGAAATTTCTCAATCAGAGCAGCAGCTTGGAAAGCATCATCAATTTTCATGCCTTCCTGAGTAATGTCCAGAATAATATTCTGGTATGCATGATTTTGGTCGGTGACAGGTTTATCGTCAACCATCTTGAAATCCAGGAACTTGGCAACCACGTGCTTTTTCTTTCCAGCATCTTCAGAGTTGTATTTCTTGTCTAGAGCCACCCATATTTCCTTAGCAAACTTATATGGGTGATATAGATCAAATAGACGTCGGTCATGAAATTCAGTACATGACCCCTACACATCCAGTTGTGTATCAGCATAAACCCTAGTGGATTCTCTTAGGGCGGCATCTATGAATAAGACATAATCCACCTTGAGGGTTTGTAGGTAAAACAGAAACTTCTCGGACCAGCATTTATAGTTTTTGCCATCAAACAGTTGCAGTTTTGACATGTCAGGAACACCAGCATTGGCCATCACAGCATCACAGAAAAATAACTTTGTCAACAAAATTGTTAGAAAATCTAAACAGAATGATAATTAAAACAGAACAGAATTTGTCGAGGCGTGTGATCATTGTCCTTGAAAGTGATTTCGCCCCCACGGGATCGTAATCCACTAATAAAAATGGGAACACCAGGGGGTCACTTTCCAGGATTCAACGACAGGTTCGGTCTCAAGCAAGGTTTCGAGCTTAATACTGGATTACTCAGTATCCCAGGAGAATAGAAGAAAAGAAATTTTCGGGTGTATTGAAGAGGTCCTCAAGGCCTTTATTTATAGTGATAGAATCGACTAAAATTTGGAAGTTATAGCACTGCCATGAGAGAAAAGAAAAGTAACTTGATAGAAAAGAAGGAAAATTGATCTGCCTTGAGAGAAAAGGCAGGAACTACACGGAAGTCAAGTTCATACAAAATAGGTAATTAGCACATAGAATAGGTAACCAAAAAATATACAAAGGAAAAAAACAACGGAAGAAAAACTCTAATGATTCACATGCACACACTACACCACACCGTGCGGCGCTCCGGGCCGAGCGCGTGAGTGCATTTGTGTGTTTGAGGAAAATCCCCAAACCGTCAACCATGCATAGTCTAGGCTCCCAACTAGTGTTGAACAATGGAAAAACCCCAAACACATATAACATGAAGACATCCAACAAAAAGCTCCAATGTGGGGCTAAAGATTTCACAAAAGGAGGGAACACACTTAGAGGGAAATTCAAATTTATTGGCAGTGTATTTTGGAGGAAAATTTCCAACAGATACTAGTTAAAGAGTATCAAATAAACACTAAAACACTACACTAAATACATATTAACACATAAAAATGGAACTGTACAAAAACAAACATTGTCGAAACTAGTACAAAAATTATACAGAAAAGAGTAGGAACATGATTGGTTCGTTAGGTAGAATTCAACTTTGAAAGGAAAAACAAGCAATAATTAACCACACTAAATCACTATACTTGATGCCTTTACACACCTAGTTATAAATTTATAAAATACCTAAATCCTACTACTTAAACTAGGTGGCATCCCGCAAGTATACGGTTGTCAACTAGTAGCAAAGGGAAGTAGGGATTGTTCCCACAAGGATTGGTCGATAATTACTGGTTATTTGGTTAGATTTCAAGTTGAAGCGATTGATTAAGTGAAGAGATTTAACTAAAAGTAGAACTAATGGAAATAATAAAGCAATTTAAAGAAAAGATAAATCGCTAAGAAAGCAATTAAAAAGAAAGTATCTTTAGAAAGCAAATAAAGGGAACAATTAAAAGGAAAAGAATATTAAGCAAGCAATTAGTTAATCTAAACTATTCATTATCCCTAAGCAAGCACAATTAGAGAAAGCCCCTAATCTATTCTAAGAAAGCATGTAAAAAGAAAGTATTTTTAAAAGGTAATTAACTAACCTAAACTACAAATTAACACTAAGAAAGCACAATTAAGGAAAACCCATTAACTAATCTACCAATTAAACTAAGAAAGCAAGTAAAGAAAGTAATTCAGTGAAAAGCCCATAAATCTAATTTATCCTAATTAACCAATCGAAACTATGAATTACCACTAAGGAAGCATGATTGAAGGAAACCCATTAACCAATCTAACAATTACACTAAGAAATCATGCAAAGCGAGAAAATATATGAAAGTAATTAGACTAATTAAACTAAGGAAATATGAAATTAAAGTTTAACTAAAAGAGTTTTAACATAAACAAGGAACTTACCACTAAAAAGCTTCAATCTTTAGCTAGGAAATTGTGATTATAAGAAAGAGAAATTCTACTCTAATCTAATCTAAGAAAACCCTCCCCAAATGGGGAGGAAAAAGGAAGAAAATTACTGTCTAATCTAGCCTACTTCTACTAGCCAAGTTCTTCCTCAAATGAGCCTTTTTAGGGGTATATATAGTGGTAGGGCAGTGGGATAATTGTGCAACAAAAATCAGCCCAGAACAAAGTCATTTTTTGCTGTAGTCACTTCCAGATCGCGATCTCAAATTTGAGACCACGGTCTGGACTGAAAGGACTTTTGACATGCAACACTTCACATTTTTGCTTCCAAAATCTTCATCCGACGTTCGATTGATGCTCTATTTTTTTTCATATGACCGTAAGACAAAGGAGAACATTATTATCTATAATAAACACTTAAAATAAAACCTAAACATATAAATAAAAGTCTCACAAAATTGGCCAAAAAATGAAGGACAAACAAAGACAAACGAAAACTTAACTCCCAACGAAGTTAAGTCAAAGGCACAACACAACTCTAAATGGAAAAACCTAATAAAATGTGCTAATTATCACCTAAATAAGTACTCAAACACAAAATAAACACATACTAACACATTCTAACACATAAAAGAAAATAAACACATACTAACACATTCTAACACATAAAAGAAAAATAGATAAAAACACACACGAAAACACTGAAAATACTCGAAACTAGGAGCAAAATCATCAAGTTTAGGGTATATATAACTCTAGTTTCCTAGAGTTATCACACCCCCTAACTTAAGCTTTTGCTCGTCCCGAGAAAAATAAAAGACAAGAAAATGAACAACAAAAATGGACAACGCAAAACACACGACACCACCAAGATAACAACACAAAATCTGAATAATAGATGTACTTTGAATAATTTGGATACCTCTCAAGGGACCTCAAATAACATATGACAATTGAACTATTTTAACTAGTCATTCCAAGCTTTTAACTTTTCCAAATAAATCGAGTTCAAATGCCAACAAAAGGTTTTAAATAACCAAGTATTAACCATCATCAAAAAGGTTTTTGAAAAACAAATTCCATTCATCTAAAACAAAGTTTTGCTCAAATCAAAAGAATTACAACATTTTTCAACCATCTCGACAAGGCTACATGGAAATAGAAGACCATTAGGAGTCTACTTAATATGTACGTGTCACACATTTCGGGAATAAACTTCTAACAAGGAATAAGTAATATGAGATTAATGATAAGTATTACAAACATTTACTCCTTAACTTTTTGGTATATTAAAACGCAATGTGATCCTATTGGCTTAATTAGGAGAAACAACATGGGTACATGTCGGAATCCTGTACTCGCCTTATTACTACTCTAATGGCTTATTTCGGAGAAACAACATAGGTACATGTCGGAATCCCGTACTTGCCTTATTCCTAAATTTTTTTTTTAATTTTTTTTTGGGTCCTAAACCAAGGAAAATGAGTGAAATGTACCTAAAATTTATCTCAAATATCAATTATTCACAAGTTAGAAGAGCATTCCCTATGCAAACACACAAAATATCCCAAAATTCCTTCTACTTCATTTTACACATTTCTTTCCAAAAGATGAATTGACCAACAAAGCAATCCTACTTTTTTGGTCAAAAACAATGTTTCAAATGAACTACTATAAAAATGTGAATGCCTCACTTTTTGAACATAGTAATACTTGGCTTTTGAATTTCTTTTGTCGGAAAAGAACTACTCAACACACCAAAATTCGCGGAATGCCAAGTTTAAATTACTCAATCATATGATATTTCAAGTCAGGATTTGTCATCATCGAGTACCGTAATCAATCAATTTTCCATCCAAAATTCACCACATAAATATTTACATTCATGAAAAGAAACCATTCCAACGCAAGTAAATAACACCCCCAAACTTGTCATTTTATTTAAGTGATGAGTACAACTCATCCTACCGCTCACCCAAAATAGAACAAACGCATCATAATACTACTAGAAAGCTTAAAAACAAAAGACTAGGCAATGATTTTGAATTACACTTGGACATAGTTTCTAGCAAAAATAGTAGATGAACAACAAATTAACCAAGTGCATGTGAATGCAATCAAGTAAGCTCAAATTGAACATAACAACAAGAGTTCTACCGTTTAATTATGGCCTTCGCCAACATTGAGGACAACATAAATCAAGACTAAGCAATGAGCAAATTTCAAGTAGATCATAAAAATGCTATTTCCATTTAATCATGAATCCTAAAAATTGATTTTTCTTCAACAACCAATCACGGTTATATTAAGGAAGGGTCCTCAGGGCTTCACGGGGTTCAAACAATTTAAACAAAAAGAAAAGCACATATAAAGGAAACAAGGTTTAACACAACAAATGGGTTATCTAAATGCCCAATTCATCCTCCAAAGCTTAGTTTCACACATAATCGATTTCAAATAAACAATCAACCACCAAGACTACTCTCAATCCAAATCAATCATTCAAATAATTTCCGCAAAATGAGCTCAACTATTTCGCACTTGAAATGTACAACAACTAGAATGTCCACAAGTAAAAAGTAAAAATCAAGTCAAAAGTCATTCCGTAAAGTATGTATATCATTCAAAAATCACAATAAGTCATACATTGTATCAATATTTTTATCAATGGCGAAATTCATCCAAGTGTATCCAAATTCAATTGCCAACAATAAGCTAAACTAATCACAAGGCTATAAGCCTTTATTACCAACGGGGTACTTAAACTAAACCAAGAAAACTAAATAAAGCATAATAAATAAAAAGGAAAGAAAAACTCCCTTTCTCAAGACCAATGAGGCTTCCCAAGGATATTGTAATCCTTGGTGAACTTGCACCATTGCTGAGCTCCTCCGAAGTCTCCAAGGAAATAAACTTCGGCATATGTAGGTTGTGCCTCCTTGGCCCCATCTAGAATGTATCCTTCTTCTTCTACTCCTCAAAGAATCGGCTCTTTCTCCATGAACACCTCAAATAGAACCTCTGTTATTGTAACCCGGACAAACGCACACTTATGCAAAGGGAAAGTTGGTGATTCCTCTACATAAGCGTTGGTTGTCTTGGTTGTTGTAACTTCAACTTCATGAGGCTCTTGAGAACCGGTTTCTTGCAAGACATTTTCAATTTGTCCTCCTTGAACCGGTTCTTCACCCATTGGTGGAGGTGTTGGAATACATTATTCTTCACCATTTCCTATTCCTTGAATCTCGGGAAGTTGGTCTTGTAATCAACTATTGGATGTGGCTTGCTCTTCACGGATTCTATCTATTTCTTTTTGAAGTTGAGCAAGTAGTTTTTCCCGTTCTTTGGCCACAATTTCTCAAAATTGAGCCCTTTCGTCTAGAAGTTGGGCTATTTCTTCTCGAAATTCTTGAATTTGCATCCACTTGTCCATCCTTCTTATGTCTTCACTCTCTTGATTGTTTGGTGAAGGAAATATGACTCCATTTGATCATATGAAGGCTCTTGTGGTGGAGGGAAAGAGTAGGAATTTTCTTGATATCTCTCATAAGGATATGGATGGCTAGACCATACCATTTGATTATTTTGGTGGCTCTCATAAGCGTATTGATGGCTAGACCATCCCACTTGATAATCTAAGGGGTAAGGAGAGTAACTATAACAAGAATCATGCTCATTGGGCATACATCCATTACCATAAATATTATAATCTCCTTGGTATGAATCATTCCAATTAGGTCCTTGCATGTTCTTGAACAACCAAAAACTCAAATAAAAGCAAGAAAAAGAGCTACAACAACACAAACAAGAAAATTAGGAAAGCTTAGACTGAATACTAGCTAGTCAAAACCATCCATCACCAAGAAAATCTTTTTGTATTTTTCAAAATAAGAACACAACTAAAAAAGGAAAATCTTTTTAGTTTTTCCAATAGGTGAAACAACTACACAAGAAAACAAAAGACTTCAATCTAGTCTTCCAACCAAATTATATAGATATTATCGAAAATAAATCCCCGGCAACTTATTTTGAAAAACTTGATGCCTTTACACACCTAGTTATAAATAAGAGCTAGTAAAATAAGATTGTCTCTTATACACATCTAGATGTGTATAAGAGACAGGTGTAACACTGCGCTATTTAAGCTACTTAAAAATAGGAAGGTCGATAATTACCTATTATTTGGTTAGATTTCAAGTTGAAGCGATTGATTAAGTGAAGAGATTTAACTAAAACTTGAACTAATGGAACTAATAAAGCAATTTAAAGAAAAGATTAATGGCTAAGAAAGCAATTAAAAATGAAGTATCTTTAGAAAGCAAATAAAGGGAACAATCCTAAAAGGAAAAGCATATTAAGCAAGCAATTAGTTAATCTAAACTATTCATTATCGCTAAGAAAGCACAATTAGAGAAAGCCCCTAATCTATTCTAAGAAAACATGTAAAAAGAAAGTATTTTTAAAAAGTAATTAACCAACCTAAACAACAAATTAACACTCTCTTATACACATCTAAGTGTATAAGAGACAACTAATCTACCAATTATACTAAGAAAGCAAGTAAAGAAAGTAATTAAGTGAAAAGCCCATAAACTAATTTATCCTAATTAACCAATCTAAACTTTGAATTACCACTAAGGAAGCATAATTGAAGGAAACCCATTAACGAATCTAACAATTACACTAAGAAATCATGCAAAACGAGAAAATATATTAAAGTAATTAGACTAATTAAACTAAGGAAATATGAAATTAAAGTTTAACTAAAAGAGCTTTAACATAAACAAGGAACTTACCACTAAAAAGCTTCAATCTTTAGCTAGGAAATTGTGACTCAAGAAGAGTGAAATTCTACTCTAATCTAATCTAAGAAAACCCTCCCTAAATGGGGAGGAAAATGAAAGAAAATTACTCTCTAATCTAGCCTACTTCTACTAGCTAAGTTCTTCCTCAAATGAGCTTTAAAAGGGGTATATATAGTGGTAGGGCAGTGGGATAATTGTGCAGCAAAAATCAGCCCTGAACAAAGTTTTTTTTGCTCCAGCCGCCTCCAAACCGCGATCTCAAATTTGAGACCGCTGTCTGGACTGAAACTTCTGAAATGCAGCACTTCACAGTTTTGCTTCCAAAACTTCATCTGACGTCCGATTAATGCACTATTTTTTTTCATGCGACCCTAAGACATAGGAGAACATTATTATCTATAATTAACACTTAAAATAACACCAAAACATATAAATAAAAGTCTCACAAAATAGGCCAAAAAACGAAGGACAAACAAAGATGAATGAAAACTTAACTCCCAACGAAGTTAAGTCAAAGACACGACACAACTATAAATGGAAAAACCTGCAATAAAATGTGCTAATTATCACCTAAATAAGTACTGAAACACTTAATAAACACATACTAACACATTCTAACACATAAAAGAAAAATATATAAAAACACACACGAAAACACTAAAAATACTCGAAACTATGAGCAAAATCATCAAGTTTAGGGTGTATATAACTCTAGTTTCCTAGAGTTCTACCTAACTTCCGCTAGTATACGGAGTTGATAGTGGTATAGGATAAGTGTGTATCGTCAAAAAGAAATGTTGGAAGGCAATGACCAGATTTACGGATGTTTGTCTAGTTAAGCAAACTGGGACAATGGATGATGAAACTATTCTAATAAAAACCATAATTAAATGAAGGCGATAAAAACTTAATTTTAAGCTGGATTAACTAAAAAGCAAGTAAGTGAAAATAACCAATTACAATATTAAGAAACTAGTTAATCTATTATAGTAAAAGCAAGTAAAGGAAAGCACTTAATTCTAACCTAAATTAACCCAATTTAGACTTTAAGAGTCACATTAAAAGCAAGCAAATTACCCAATTAAAAGGACTATAAATAAGAAAAGAAGACTGTCTCTTATACCCATTTCAAAACTAGAAATAAGAAAGAGTTAAACTTGAAATCTTCTCTATTTTTGGATTTTTGATAAAAATAGAGAAAGCCCACTAGGAATTAACTAGAAATTAATGCAAGAAATTGAGAATTCTTAACTAAAAAGCAAGAAATTATCAAGAACCCTAATTTTCCTAAGAAACCCTAGATTGCAAGAAAAGAAATTCTTACTAAATTAGACTAGAAACCGAGTAAAAATTATATCTGCGTGAAGCTTGCGATTAACCCACTACGATTATCTATTCAAAATTCAAACTTGACAAGAAATTAAAAGTAGATCTAAGAGACAATTAAAGAGAAATTTTTGTTAAAGAAGGAAACTTGGGGTTCAAGATATCCTAAACTATCCTAAAATCTACTGACTATCTAATTCTATTCCTACTTTTTTCCACTTCCTATTTTTAATAGTAGCTTAAATAGCGCAGTGTTACACAAGGCAAAAATTCGGAGTTGCAGGCTGAAAGTTTACAAAATTGCCCTTACAACTTAACCCTCAGAGTGTCGAGATCGCGAAATGGAAAATTTGAGATCGCGATCTCGACTTTCTTCCCAGCATTCTTCATTTCTTCCATTATTGCAATTTGGTCCTTTGAGCTTTGTTCATTCCAGCTTCCAACCTCTAATTTTTGACCTGCATAATATTAACCCCATTAAGAAATTAATTAAGCTAGAAATTTAATAAAAACTTATCATATTTAATCAAGAATGGAAATACAAACACATATGAAAGAAATTAACTAAAATCTTCAATTACTTACCTAAAGTTCAGGATGTAAACTATCAAAATGCTATAATTTAGAGGAAAATAACTCTAGTTTACTAGAGTTATTACACCCCCAAACTTAGCGTTTTGCTAGTCTCGAGCAAAACAAAGATTAAAACTAAAGGAAGTCTACTAATACTCAAACATATATGTCAACACCTCCAAAGTTGACGTGACACTTGATGAATCATGGATGTACTTAGAACAATTAAGAAGTCTCTCAAGAAACGTTCAATACTATATGATATGTGAAGTATCTGAGTCAATCAATCAAAAAATTGAAATTTTGTTCTTTATAGAAGCACACATTCATTCACTACACAAGATTTCACATGACCAAGCATTGCCATTCTCAAAAAGAGTTACCAAAAGTTTTAGTTCTTTCCATTTAAAACATCATTACTTCTCAAATCATAAATATTATGAAGTTAGTCAACTATCTCGACTAGGCATCATGAAAATAAAAGTTCAATTAGGAATCAACTAAATGCAAATGTCACACATTTCGGGAATAGACTTCTTCAAGGAATAAGTAATATGAGATTAATGATAAGTATTATAAACATTTACTCCTTAACTTATTGGTATATTAAAATGCAATTCCTAATGGCTTATTTTAGAGAAACAACATGGGTACATGTCAGAATCCCGTACTCGCCCTTATTACTACTCTAATGGCTTATTTCGGAGAAACGACATGGGTATATGTCGGAATTCCGCACTCACCTTATTCCTAATTTTTTTTTGGTTCTAAACCAAGGAAAAGGAGTTAAATGTACCTAAAATTAATCTCGAATATCAATTATCCACAAGTTATTAGAACATTCTCTATGCAAACACACGAAATATCCCAAAATTCCTTCTACTTCATTTAACTCATTTCTTTCCAAAAGGTAGTTCATAAACCAAATAATATAAGTGATTTGATCAGAAACAACATTTCATATAAATTTTTCTAAAATTTCAGCACTTCTTTTTGAAAAATAGTGATGCCAAGTATGTGAATTCTTTATGTTGCAAACGAACTACTCACTCACACAAAAATTCTTGAAATGAATCAATCATATACTTCAATCATAAAGCATTGAATATCAAAATTTCTCATCATTGAGTACCTAATTGATCAATTTTCCATCCATTAAACATCAAGTGGAAACAATATGTACCAAAAATAACCATTCCCAACACAAACAAATAAACACCCCCAAACTTGTCACTTTTATTTCAATTGATGAATAAATCATCCTTCCACTCACCCAAAATTAAACATAAAGACATACCCAAAATAACAAAAACTACTCAAATCATAATATATTTTAGCCAAGAACTAAAATTGAGTTGAAATGCTAAGAGCATCAAACCACGTCATGCATCTCATTATTCAAGTTTCAAATAAAATGAACATTCAATTCAATTCATTAATAAATTCAAAGATGGCATCAGTTTAGGGCCCTTAGCCATGCTACTCTTATTTGGAAATAATCATGACCAAAGCTATGCCAAGTATCTACCAAGAAAATTTGAGAAAGATTCAATCCATGAAGCATCAAACTAGTTTGCTATTTGGCATCAGCTTAAGGTCATTAGCCAAATTACTATAAAGGATCTTAAATTACTCCAAATTAAAAGACTAAAAATAAATTATATTGATGGTTGAAGTGATTTTGAAAATGTGTGGAAGAAAATGTTTTTTTCTTTTCTTTTTTTTTAAGAAGATTGGAAAATTTTGATAAAAGAAGAAGAAAAGCTGCGCAAGTAAACGTTCCAGTAAATCGAGATCGCCATCTGGATTTTCCTGATCGTGAACTGGCCTAATCTCGAGATCGCGATCTCGGATCTGGTATCGCGATCTCGACTCGGTGCAAAATTTGCCTTTGCAGAAGTTTGGAATTGAGATCGCGAGCTGGATTTTCCAGATCTTGATCTCAACCAAATGACCATTATGCTCTCTAGAAGTTTGAGTTTGAGATCGCAATCTCAAAATTGAGATCGCAATCTCGACTCAAATTCTACAAAGTGTAATTTTTACACTTAGCCATGATTGCTCAATTCTTCATCACTTTTCTCCATTTGCAAGGACAACCTACAAACACAATTCACAAGTTAGGATGACGATTTTCAGTAATTCCTTAGCACCATTTATTCAACTCAAAAACTGAACTTTTTTTTTTTTTAAACAAAAATTTTAACTAACCTAATTCAAACCAATTTACTCAAAATTAAGCCAATTAAAAATCACACCAAAAGAAAGAAATAACAACTAAATTAAAGACTTGGGTTGCCTCCCAAGAAGCGCACTTTTATAGTCACTAGCTTGACTATGGCATGGACTTCATTCCAAGTAATTGAGGATGATTGACCCTCATTTTCCTTTTGGTTTCCACGAAAAAAGTTTGATCTCCTTTTTCTTCATGATTAAAGCTTGATTTTTGGGTTTTCCATGCACAAGTCCTTTCTTTCTAGCCTTACCCATCGCTAGTGCCCCAATTAACATCTCCAATTGTTTCTCAAACCATTTTCTTTTCTTCTTGTGCCTTCTCAATTTCTTGACATCGCCATGTTGTTTATCCATTGCAAAACTCTCTTCATCCTTCATCAACACACATCCCTTATCAGGTGGTTTTTCTTTCAATTCATTTCTTGGATGTTCCTTTATTTCCAACACTTGCTTGAGCGAATTGCCTTGGCTCAGTGCTTCATAATGCTCTTCATTTGACCTAGAAAGGATAGAATTAAGAGATTGATTAGCACATTTTTCTTCAACAATGGGAATATTATCATTGTCTTCAAACACATCAAATTCAATTGATTCATTTTCAACTCGTAAGATCAACTTCCTTTTGTGCACATCAATTAATGCATGAGTGGTCGACAAGAAAGGCCTCCCTAGAATAAATGGAATCTCATTCTCATCACCCGTATCTAGAACAAGGAAATCAACGGGAAATACCAACTTTTCAACTTGTACAAGCACATCTTCCAACAAGCCATATAGTTTCCTCTCGGATAAATCCGCCAATTGGAGTGTGATATTAGTTGGCTTGACATTGTTGATCCCTAACTTGTCAGAGATGGCCTTTGGCATGATATTTATGCTTGCCCCTAAATCACAAAGTGATCGATACCACATTTTTCCTCCAACATTCACCGGTAACATAAAACTACCGGGATCTTTAAGTTTAGGGGGCAAACTCCTTTGAAAACAATGGCACCACATTGGGCATCAAGGCATACTTTCTCATCATCATCCCACTTTCGCTTCCTTGCCAAAAGATCCTTCATGAAACGAGCATAGTTGGGCATCTTGGTGAGGACATCAATCAAAGGAATGTTGACATTAATGTCTCTTATACACATCTAGATGTGTATAAGAGACAGAGGAGTGATGGAATTTTGTGTTGGATCAATGAATCTTTTGTAGAAGCACTTTTATTGATGGATCTATCTTCAAAAGTTCCTCCACATGCTTCTTCTTGGATACCTTGATCTCAGTCTTTTGCTCCTTCTTAGCTTCATCATCAACCACTTCCTTTTCATTCTCAACTACATTGGACTTTTGCTCCTTGCTTCCTTCCTCCACATTTTTCTTCTCCTTAGATTCAACCAATTCTTTTCCACTCCTTAGTGTTATGGCGTTGCATTGCTTCTTGGGGTTTGGAATAGTATCACTCGGAAATGCCCAATAGGTTTGTCATTATTCAACCTTGCCAACCCTAGTAAGTATTAATTTCTAATGAAACTCTACTAAATTTACAAAATTACCCCTGAAATGGACCGGGTCGGATACCTGGAAGGAAACAAAAATGTGACCCTCTACTTGACCCTCAACCTGAGTGACCTGACTCTCTACCCGATCCGTTTTCAGAATACGGTTCGGGTACCCTCTTTTCTGGTTTGAATTGAATTGGTTCAGTAAATTTTTCAGGTTAGCGGGTCAGGATGAACACTCCTACTTATAACCTCATGCGGGCATTAGGGAGAAGTATACTTAGACCTCATTAATAGGGACTAAAGTTAGGAGGATGTTGGAAATTTCCACCAAAGTTTCATACTCAAGGCCTCAAGCATATCTTCCAACCTTCTTACGCCAACCCCATTTTCCTCAATTGGCTGACAAAGCTTATCCCAAGTTTTCACAATGCATCTGTTGAACAGTAATTTGAAAGAAAAAGTAATTGGCAAAAAGCTTTTTTGTTTGTATAATTGTATCAGTCTTTTACTCCGAGGATTTCTTTTCAATTTGAAGCACTTTCCTTCTTTAGTTTCTTGTCTTTAATTGTTGGTATTTCTTGCTTTCCTAGTTTAATTTGGTGGGCTTTGTTAGCTTTAATCTATTACAAAAAGTTATCATTTTTTTCATATCAATTATTTAGTCTTTAATATGGATTGCATTTTTATGACTCTTTTTGCCCTTTGTGATTTCTTGATTGTGGCAAATTTAAATTAGTTTGGATTGGACGAAGGATTGTAATTCCCTGTGGGTGTTGGTAAATTGCTCGGATAATTTGTGAGGTGATGGAAAAATTGAGCCTTTGTTGAGGTTTGTTTCTAGGGTTTGAGAAGAGGGCCCGCTTCTTTAATCTACTTGTGAGTTTAAGGTAAAAACAGACATTGAATCTTAGATTTAGACTATTCAAAATATAGACTAGATAAGAGAGTAGTCCATCCAAGATTCTTTCTTCTAGTTGGTTTGAGAGTTTCATGAGCTTAATTCTTTCAGTAAAATCAATTGCCTGGCCAGGGAATTGGTTTGTATTTCGGAGTAAATCCATAATTTGACCCCATCAAGCTTTTAGCCAATAAAATTGGCCTAACCCTGGGAAGAACATTTCCGAGCCCAATCCCTTTCTTTTTATTTGAAAAACCTTAATTTTTCATTACTTGTTTTATTGCTTTTTATCAGTGCTATACTTATTTCGTTTTAAGAAAAATCCTAAAATTTGTCATTTTCATAGTCTAGATAGCAACACATTCTGTAGTTAAATACTTGCCTAGCAAATCCTGGAGGGAACGATCCTTTCGCCATAGCTACTACCGTACTCCATATACTCGCGGAAGTAGGTAGCCAAGTAAGAGAAAGAAGGTAAAATTTTATCTTGAAATTGAGAAATGTGCTCTCAACAAGTTTTTGGCACTTTTGCTAAAGAATTGACCTTTATGGCGATATTAGGTGCTTGTATTATAGCTAATTGCGATGTTGTTTTTAGTTTTTTGTTTCTCATTTTTTAAGTGTGATCTCATTAGTTGCTTCTTGAGGCAGTATTATTTTGTTTTATTATCTATAATTGGTTCATTTGATTTATTTGGGTTTTTTTTCTTGATAGTGCATTGGTTAAGAGGAAGACTTATTGCCTTTTGAATTGGAGATTGAGAAAACCTTGAGAAAAATTTGAAAGGTGGAAAGATAACAACAAGATCAAGGAGATGGTGGATATATAATGCTAATAGAAGGTTAGAAAATAGAGAGATTGATAGAAGAGTTGAAATTGAGGAACATAGAGAAGATGATAGAGAATAAGGTGCCATATTCAATGGACATGGTAATGGTGGTAACGGGATTGAAAATGGAAGACCACTTTGGGATTATACTACGCCAATATTAAATGGACCTAGATCTGGCATTGCAAGGCTTCCCATTCAAGCCAATAACTTCTAGGTTAGACTAGATCTCAATCAAATGTTACAAAGTCATGCGATAATTTGTGGTGGACCCAATGAAGATTCCGATACACATTTGCTTAACACCAATTTTGAAAAAGTTTTGAATATTTTCAAGTTCAATGGAATTTCTCTAGATTGTGTTAGATTGAGAGATTTCCTTTTCTCATTGAGGGATGGAGCCAAGACATAGTTTCAAGTCCAGGATGGCCTAGCTATGCCAGGGAAAAGAATAGAAGAAGCATTTGAGTACTTCATGCATGCTCCACTCGGCTCGGTATATATAGCTCAGTTGGTAGAGCACTGCTCTTACAATTGGGTGGTTGCCATTGGAGGTCGAGTGAAGCTCTACCCCTTCGCGATCTACGAAAAGGAAAGTCACACAGAGATGCTGGTTCAAATCCAATTCATGAGAAGGATGGCAAAGAGTATAGAGAAATTCAAAGCTATGACCAAGGAACCTTTGATTCATGGAATGAGCTTTCTCAAGAATTTTTATCCAAATACTTTTCTCTATCCAAAATGACAAAGTTAAGAAATGAAATCACAACATTCCACCAAGAAGATGGTGAAGGAATTAGTGAAGCATGACTTGGGAGCGATACAAAGAAATGTTGAGAAAACTTCCCTATCATGCTATTCCACTTTAGATGCAAATATAAACCGTCTACAATGGGCTCTTCAAGATACAAAGGCTATTCTTGATGCCTCGGTGCATGGATCTTTATCTTTCAAGACACTGGAGACGTCAAAGATTGCTCAATACTATGGATTCAAATTACTATCAACACGGTGTAATAGCTACTTCTCAGCACAATAACAAAGGGGAGGAATACATAATCTAGATCATATGGATTCCATTCTTGCACAAAACAAGGTCCTTACTATTCTTATGAAAATCTATCAAAGACTTTAGAGAACATTGGATGTGAATGCTATGTCTATGCCTCATCCACCTACATCCCAACACTAAATCAAATGAGATGTGTGACTTTATGTTCGAATAATCATCCAAGTGGACAATATACCATTGATGGTGCTCCTTCATACCAAGAGCAAGTGCATTATGTGGGCTATCAACCACCAACTAGACCTCTTGAGGCATAGCTGTCTCTTAAATAATGTTTATGGAAACTCCTACAACCAATCATAGAAAAACTATCCAAACTTGTCTTGGGGTTGACAACAATAAAATAAGCATCAATATAATTTTGAAGCCCAATTGTCTCAATGAAACCCTCTAACTAACCTCCTCATGAAAGATTAAACCAATTGTATAAGGTACCTTTGGCGTACAAAATTTTCAAGATCCTCCTCAACCCCCTCAATTTCTATATCACAAAAACCAACCTTTGTTGCTTGGACCACCTCCTCAAAAGAATGTGGAACATATGATTTCACAATTATTGAAGAGTAATAAGGAGACAAAAAGGGAATATGATGCATCTATAAGAGAACAAGAAGTTCAAGGGAAAAATCGGGATGCTACTATAAAAGATTTAGAGAATCAAATAGGACAAATGACAATGTTTTAATTGAATCCTACTGGTGCTCTTCCAAGTGACACTATTCTTAATCCTAGGAAGCAAATTCCTAGGGAACAAATTCCTAGAGAACAAAAACCTAATGGATCAATGTAACGCCATAATTTTGAGGTATGGATGAGAATTGGTGATTAAGGATAAGAAGCAAGATATTGAAGAGAAAGTGGATGAGTGAAGAGAAAGTGGATGAGTTTAAACCAGAAGTTGACAACACCAAGGTTGAGGTTGAACCTGATGAGAAGGCAAGAGATAAAAATATTGATGAGAAGGAGTTGAGAAAGAAGTAGAGCAAATAGGAGAAATCAAATGAACCATTGGAGCTACATCTTTCGGCTAAAATTTATTTTCTTCAAAAATTGGTTGTTAACAAAGAAAAAAAAATGGAAGATCAATTTGCCAAGTTCCTTGAGAAGTTCAAAAAGCTCCATTGGTTGAAGCACTTTCTAAGAAGCCAACATGGTACTTATTTTGTATAAGAAGAAGATGGTGGATTTATCCAAGAAAGCATGAAAATGACACTAAATTCTCACAAATTCTAGGAGAAATGACATTGCGGTGGCAGAAATAGAAGAAAAAATATTCCTGTCGAAATCGTGGTCTCAATAGGCACAATCTAAATCTAATTAGTGATACCATGGCCTTACCAAAGGAAGAAGGAAACCATTCCACAATCTCATAGGATTTGAGAGGTTTGATACCACAGTGTAGCGTTACCAAGAAGAAAAAAAAATGATACCACGGTCTCATGGAGCCATTGCTAAAATTTTTGGGTAGTTCATACCATGGTTTGGGGTAATATAAGCTTAAAAGCATACTGCGATCTATCAACTTCTGAGAATATTTGCTCTGTAGTAGAACTTTTTCAAGACATAATTTTGAAACCACGGTCTAGACCTTTATCTAGCTAGAAAAAAAAGTATTTGGACCAGGGTGAGGTTTTACAAGAAAAATTTTGTTACCTCTGGAAAACTATAAATACTGGACTTATGATGTGTGCTGAATAAACCAAATTAAACCTTACTCCAAATAACAGTACTTTAATGGAGCAAGGATCGAACCCATGGGAATTGATTCACCAATTTATTATAACTTATCTTTGTTTCAAAAATTAAACTAAATGATAGGGGAAAAGTTTGGAAAGTTGTTTAAAGGTAAAACAATTAATTAAACCAGAATCAAAAGAAATTGAATGAAGAAACAATCAAATGTTAATAAACTTTGGTCAAGGATTAATCTCCACCACAAGACTAGTAAAGCTAATTAATCTTAGCATTATCTCTTATTGACAAATGAAGTTACCAACCATAGGAAGTAAGAAGATCTACTACCCTAATCTTTACTTAGATTATAGTTAAGCAAAACAAAGCTCTTTACTTAACCCTATTCACTAAATAACCCAAAACAAGCTCTCCAGATTTAATTTAACATTTAGCATTAAGAACTAGAAAGGCAAGTTAATGTAAGCAACGATTACACAAGCTCGAATTACTTAACTTAGTTTACGCTTCTCATTATAATTAACAAAAACCTGGTTGTAATCATCAATCATAATTTGCTACCAAGTAACTAGAACAAGAACAATCATGGATTCAAGGTTCGAGGTAATTTAGCAGAAGAAAAACCATCAAGATTCACTTAGTTGGCCACATAAACAAATCAGGAAAGCAACCTTGAACATTAAGTGCAGAATAGCGTAGACAACTTTAGTATAGAATAAAAGGATAATCTATTAAAACAATCAAGTATCATGACATGCCTAGGGTTTGAAATAACCCTCAACCAAATTGAACACCTAAGATAGCATGCTTTTGAAATAAAACATCTGGATCTAGAAGAACATAAAAACTGCAAACTCAAGGAATAAAGATGCCTGTCTAGTTACAATCTAACATTCCATAAGAGCTCTGGCCTTGTTTACTTCCATATGATGGTACAATCTTAATGGTTTTTAAGCCTTAGGATCCTTCTAATAAGCCTCGGCAAACCCTTAAACTAAGCAAGATAGAATTTCTTGCTTTAAGTACAGTTTGGAGAATCAAAATCCAAGTAGGAATGGGGAAGCGATTTGACCTTACCTTTGACTAGCAAACAACTTGAAATTTTGTGTGTCTTTATTTTGTTTAAAATCTCTTGAAGTCTAATGTAATCTTCATGCCACCTTTGTAGATTCAGAGCCCAAAGATGTGATTTTTCCAAAATACCATCCAAAGGTCAAAATTGCCAAATTGTAAACTTGCTCCAAATAAGACCATTTTTGCTCCAATTGCTCTCAATGCTTTAAATTGCACCTTCAATCACAAAATGAATAATTAATAACCATTTTAAGGCATTGAACAAGATAAAAAAACTAAGTTATGTAAAATTTATAGGAGTATGGTCTTATCAACTTGGCTGATTTTAGCTAGTCTACATTCAAAACCCCAATTCCAAAAGCCCTAATTCCCTTCCTTTTCTCCCAATTGAAAAGGTTAGGCAATTTTTTTGCAAAATCTTCCATAATACCTCTTAAAATCTGGATTTTTCCCCTTCCATTATCAATCGACCACTAAACCCCTATTTTAGTACAAGGGGTGGAGGATTTTTTGATTCAAGAGCATTATGGAAGGGAATATTTTTCAAGGATTCTAGGAGATGACCGAGGTGAATTTCGGAAATTCTTCACTTGATTCACCAAACTGTAGTAAGTTTTGGTGATTATCATATGGTTGAGGGAAAGTAGAATTCTTTTCTGTGTAGTCATAATTTTGTTGATTATTGCTTTGCGAATTTTGTGAATTGATTGTTTTTGTTTGGGTGAATTGAAGTTGTATGAATATGACTAAGGAAAAGGAAAAACTCTTGCATGCTCTTCAAGTGTTAAGAAAAGAAAGGTGGGTAGCAAAAGGAATGTTGGCGAGAGGAGTGAACAAAACTTATATAGGAGAAAATTTCTAAGAAAAAGAGCTCAAGAGACTTTTGAAAACAATTAAAAACAAAAATGATTTAGAGGGCCATTAGGGACCATATGGGAAGATTAGGAGAGAAATTGAGGAATAAATTGATGCGCACAATTGGATGTGCTTTGATAGAGAAGTTGAATTGGAATTCACTAATTTGGTTAAAGAATTACTTCCTTGTAGGATCGTTACTCAGTAGATTTAGTGATGGAAGGCGCAAGGTGAGGGTTAAAATGGTAGATTTTAGCCCTAAGAAAATTAATGCTTATTTTGATTTGCCTCACATTCCTAATAATGAGTTTAGGGTATTCACGGCCAGTAATAGAAATTATGATGCCATCAAAGACCAGATATGCTATGATAATAGTGAGTGAACCAAGAATAAAAATGGGATTGATTGGAGATATAATAAGTGGGTTGAATGCTTTTACCAGAAATATGGTTATACTTTGTCAGTTGTAGGTTTTAGGGATCAAGCACTATCAGTAATGTATCAAGGGATAGGGCATGTCTCGTATAAGCTAAAATTGAGGAAAAAGTTAATGGATGTTGGCCAAATTACCCACTAGGGCATCTTGAAAAATGGTAGAGGGGGCCAACCAAGTTTCTTTCTTCCAATTTTTATTTCTCACCTTTGTATTGATGTAGTATGTATCACAATAGGTAATGGGTAAAAAACCTTTCAAACAAGTTGACAATTGATGGAGATTATATCAAAAATATGGTGTAGGAGTTCGACAGGCATCAAAGGAAGGGGAGCATCAAATGGCACCACCACAAGCTCCCAAAGTCACATGCCGATTGTCCATGTCTACAATTCCTGAACCACTTTTGAAGAAAGAGAATAATTGTAGGGGTATTTGATGTGAACCCCACAATTAAATTGATGATAGCTGGAATTAAATGAGGAGCCAAGATCATGTTGAATAGTAAATTTCAATGTGAATTAGGCCACAAAAGAATGCCTTGGATTAGCCTTATAGTTTCGGCCAAGATGGAACAAACAAGAGTATAGGAAAAATAGAAAATTAGCAATAAAGAAACAAAAGTACGAACTCCAACTTGAAGAATTTAAACCCTATGATTAAGGAATCAAGAATTTAAAAATGTCTATAATGAGAATAGAACCCACAGTATTCTGGTTGGTACTTGATAACTCTAGTAAACTAGAGTTATTTTCCTCTAAATTATAGCCCATTTTTATAGTTTAAATTCTGAAATTAGATAAGTAATTGAAGATTTTAGTTAATTTCTTTCATATGTATTTGTATTTTCATTTTTGAATTGATTATGATAATTCTGTGTTAAATTTTAAGTTTAATTAAGTGCTTAATGGTGTTAATATTATGCAGGTTAAAAATTAAAGGTTAGAAGCAAGAAGGAACAAAGCTCAGGGGACCAAATTGCAAAATGGATAAAATGAAGATTGCTGGAAGGAGAGTCGAGATCGCGGTCTCGACTATTCCAGACCGCGATCTCGACTCGGGAATTCATTCTACTATTTTAGAGTTGAGATCGCGGTCTCAAATGTTCCAGACCGCGATTATAACTCTAGAAATTCTGAATCCTTAAGACTGTCTCTTATACACATCTAGATGTGTATAAGAGACTGGATTGGATCTATAATGTTGCAAAATTTAAGCTAAGTAGAAAAGTTTTACAGGATAGTTAGAGAGTAGATAGTCATTAGAGTTGAGAGTTGAATTAGATTTGATTCTAGATAGATTAGGATAGCTTAAACTACAAGTTACTTTTTCTAATAGAAATTTCTCTTAACTTTCATCCTAGATCTTCTTTAAATTACTTGTCAAGTTTAATTTTTTTATTAGACAATTGTAGTGGATTTTCCGTAAGCTTCAAATAGATATAATTTTTAGTTTCTTTCTTATCCATTTTAGTAAAACATTTCTTTACTTTCAAATTAGGGTTGGTAGGAAAATTAGGGTTCTTATAAATTTCTTGCTTTCTATTTAAGAATTTTCAATTTCTAGCTTAATTTTTAGTTAATTCTTATTGGGCTTTCTTAATTCCAGTTGAAAAAATCCAAAAATATTTAAATTTCTAGTTTAAATCTTTCTAATTTATAATTTAGAAATGAATGCTTTTAATTTTCAAAGTTTCTCTTTTGTAGTCTTTTTAGTTGAGTGGTTAACTTGTTTTAAAATTTTAGTCTTAATTAGATTAAATTAGGTTAGAATTTAAATTCTATAGACTGCTTTCATTAGAATAGTTCTATCATCTACCAATTGATTTAGCTTAACTACACAAATACCCTTAAACCTTGGTAATTGCAATCGACAATCCTTGTGGGAACGATCCCTACTTCCCTTTGCTACTAGTTGACAACCGTATACTTGCGGGATGCCATCTAGTCAGTAGTAGGATTTAGGTGTTTAATTGAATTATAACTAGATGTGTTAAAGAGGCATCAAGTTTTTGGCGCTGTTGCCGGGGATTGTCTTCGGTTTTTGGCAATATCAAGAGCTCTATCGGTCGTGTAGTTTAAGCACTTTAGATTAGTTTAATTTAGATTTTAATTTTGTTGATTTTTATGTTTGATTTGGTTGTCTTGTGCAATTGACTTGGAATTTCAATTGACTATTTGTCTTGGTTGTGTAGTGCATGGTAAGAGGAGCTCAAGAACCATTAATTTGTTTAGACAAGGAAAGGGAGAAAGAGCTAAGACAAATTCGAAGGTTGAGAAGGGTGCAACAAGAGCACGAGAAAGGATATAAATGGCACATGCTAATGCTCATCAAGGAAATGTGAATATGGAGAACGAAGAAGAAGAGGTAGGTGGAAATAATGGAATGGGTGGCTATAGGAATGGAAATGACATGAATGGGAATGGAAGGACATTAAGGGAGTATGCTTTACCTAATTTTGGTGGGGCGAACTCAAGCATTGCACGGATTCCTGTGCAAGCCAACAATTTCAAAATCAAGCCCGCCCTAATCCAAATGCTCCAAGCCCATGCCATGTTCGAAGGTGGACCATATGAGGACCCCTACACCCACCTGCTAAATTTTGAAGAAGTCTTGGACACATTTATGTTTAATGAAGTACCCCCGGATTGTGTTCGGATGAGGGTGTTTTCTTTTTCTCTTCGTGATAGGGCAAAGTCATGGTTGCAATCCCATGCCCAAGGAACATTCACCACTTGGAACCAACTTGCTAAAGAGCTCTTGGTGAAGTACTTTCCTCCCGCAAGAACCGCTAAATTAAGAAATTGGGAATGAAATTACATCGTTCAAATAAGATGCTTGTGAAAGCCTAGGGGAAGTTTGGGAAAGATTCAAAGAGTTGCTAAGAAAATGCACGCATCACGACCTTCCGTTGTGGCTTCAAGTTCAAAATTTTTATAATGGTTTACTTCAAGAGACGAAATCCATCGTAGATGCTTCCGCCGATGGTTCTATCTCATATAAGATTTCGGAAGAAGCTCAAGAGTTGTTAAATAGGATGGCATACAACCACTACCATCATGGATCGATAACTCCACCGGTGGTTCAACATCAAGCTAATCAAGCCAATACAAGTAGTGGAGCGTTGAATATAAACATGCAAGACGCCCTTTTAGCTCAACAAAGCATGTTCATGAATGTGATGAATAACATGTCAAAGTGCTGGAGAATCTAGGGAAACCTGGTAGTGTGAATGCGATGACTTCTTCTCCAACTCAACCAAGCATGACATGTGATTTTTGTGGATGCGGCCATGCCAATGGGAATTGTGAGAACATGCCATATGAGGCTAATGAGCAAATCAATTATATGGCTAATCAATCTTCATTTCCAAGGAACCAATCCGGAGCTTATGGGAACACTACAATCCGTCTTGGAGGAATCACCCAAATTTCTCATGGAGTAACAACAACAACCAAATCCCCCACCTCAAAATGCCCAACACACTCATGCCCCGAATTCCTCATCTAGACCTTATCAACTGTCACATCAAAGAAATGTCCAACCCAACTCATATCAAAATTTTCCCAATCCTTCTTTTCAAAATCAACAACAAAGACCTCGTTTCCATTTCTTCCCAACCCATGTACCATGATCAATATTCTCCTAGAGAGAATTTGGGTGAAGGAGGTTGGAGAAGAGAAGCCGAGTATTTGAGAAGGGAATTGGATAGGAAAGCAGAAGAGCATAAAAGAGATTATGAGAATTTGAAGGCTTAGACATGGAATTTGGAGATTCAATTGGGGCAATGGGCAAGGTTGAATAATAACAAACCCATTGGGCGCATTTTCGAGTGATACTATTCTAAACCCCAAGGAGCAATGCAATGCTATAACCTTAAGGAGTGGAAAAGAATTGGTTGAATCTAAGGAGACGAAAAAGGTGGAGGAAGGAAGCAAAGAGCAAAAGTCCAAGGTAGTTGAAAATGAAAGGGAAGTAGTTGATGATGAAGCCAAGAAGGAGCAAAAGAATAAGATCATGGTATCCAAGAAGAAGCATGTGGAGGAACATTTGAAGATAGATCCATCAATAAAAGTGCCATACCCTAGAAAGGAGGAAAGAAGCAATTCACCCATTTCTTGGATATGTTGAAAAAGATTAATGTCTTATTCATTTGATAGATGTGTCTAAGAGACAGATGCCCAACTATACTCATTTCATGAAGGATCTTTTGGCAAGGAAGCGAAAGAGGGACAATGATGAGAAAGTATGCCTTGATGCCCAATGTAGTGCCATTGTTCAAAGGCGTTTGCCTCCTAAACTCTAGGATCCCGGTAGTTTAATGATTAGACCGGTGAATGTTGGAGGAAAAACGTGGGATCGATCACTTTGTGATTTGGGGGCAAGCATAAATATCATGTCAAAGGCCATCTGTGACAAGTTAGGGATCAACAATGTCAAGCCAACAAATATCACACTCCAATTGGCGGATTTATCTGAGATAAACCATATCGGTTGTTGGAAGATATCTTGTACAAGTTCAAAAGTTGTATTTCCCGTTGATTTCTTTGTGCTAGATAGGGGTGAAGAGAGTGAGATTCCATTGATTCTTGTGAGGCCTTTCTTGTCAACCGCTCATGCATTAATTGATGTGCACAAAGGGAAGTTTATCTTACGAGTTGAAAATGAATCAGTTGAATTTGATGTGTTTGAATACAATGACAATATTCCCATTGTTGAAGAGAAATGTGCTAATCAATCTCTTAATTCTATCCTTGCTAGGTCAAATGTAGAACAAAATGAAGTGAGCCAAAGCAATTTGCTCAAGCAAGTGTCAGAAATAAAGGAAAAGTTCGATAAATGAATTGAAAGAAAATCCGATAAATGAATTGAAAACTCCACACCCATCATTAATATCACTTTGTTTTTCTATAGGAACATCAAAGCAACCACCTTTTTGAAGATTTGTGGAAGAAATTTGGCTTCAAGGGGGATTGACACAAAGGCAATTTTTGGAAAAATTTCAATTCCAAAAAGAATGGGTAATATCTTTCCTTGAATTATTATATGTAATTAGCAATTTTTGTGGACAATTGGGGAATTAGGTGGATTAAATTGTGAAAAATTTGTGGTGTTGAACTATTGAATTGTGGACAAGTAATTGGTGCTAATTTGTGCTAAAAGATTTTGAATTGTCCAATTGTTGAAATTCTTGGTTTGAATTGTGATTGAGTTGAATTGGAATATTCGAACAATTGTTGGGAATTTGGATTATGATTTTGTGGTATTGAATTTTGCTTGAAAGTTGGATTTTTAAAATTGTTGATTGAATTCCTTTTAGAATATGATAAGAGGGTTTAAGGCAGTGCTGAGAGAAGGGTGAGAATGAGAGGGAGAGGGACTGGTTCTAGAAAAAGGAAATTTCAGGGGACAAGAGGAGAAGGGGGATCGGAACAACCATTTGTAGGTGGTGATCAAATTGAACCTCAATTCTCGAGTGATAGAACTCAACAGTTATTCAAGAGTAACGAGAAGTATGAGGTAATTAGAGAGAGGAACTTTTACCTAACCATGCATTGGGGAGTATTATACACAAGATTCTAGGAGAGCGATAGAAGAACATAGTAGGTCAAAGCATTGGGAGGGTTTTAACACTCAGGTTGACCCCAGGGCTACCCAGTTTGTCAAAGAATTTTATTGTAATTTATTTGAGTTAGAAGATGGAAAGGTGTGCATACGGGGGGTTTTTGTTGATTTTGGTGCTGATGTGATTACTGCGTATTTCAACATACTCCTCGTACCTTCTAGTCAATATTTGGCATTTTTGAACAAAAAAAATAAGGATATGGATGCAATCAAAGATGCCCATTTGTGATAGGAGGGTAGAATGGATTAAGAGTACTTAATCTGCCATGGAATTAAAATTTTCTCATCAGGGACTCTCATTAGTGGCTGAGTTATGGTTTTATTTCATTAGTAGCCGCATTTGGGGGTCCAATGTTGTGAGCTTTATCCAAAGGGACAAGGTACTCTTAGTCTATGTCATCATGACTGGGATCCCGACGAATATTGGTCACCTAATTAGATAGGGGTTTTTAGAGAGTGGTAGGTCGGGACGACCCATATTTTATGCCCCTAGTCTAATTCACCATATTTGCACCATAGCGGGTTGCCCAATTGGTCCTTTGGAGTCATTGACACATCCTAGAGGAAGGATCAATCGGGAATATGTCTATAGGATGGTGAGAGAATATGAGAAGCACCACCAAGAGGAGCACCCTGCCCAGCCACAGCCACAGCCATAGCCACAGTCTCAGCCTCCACCACCTTAGGGAACTTCAATGATTCTGATACCCCCAGGTGTAGTATTCAATGCTCCGGTAGAAGTGAAGAAGAATGGAACTATCTACAGGGGTACTGGTCGTACAGTCAATTGGTGATGCACAACAACTTGACCGTTATTGGGGAAGCTTTAAGGGTTACTTCATTAGGCACTTGGGTCCAGTCACCGTCACCTCCGGCATGGCACTTTGGTCCATCTCGTGGACAGTACTACACACCACCGGCGGCTACCACATATCATGAGGGATCTAGCCACGCGTGTGCGACTGGAGGGGACATGGATGATGATCATGAGGAGGCCCAACCTAGTGTCGCTGAAGAAGGTTAAGACGAGATGGAATGAAGAGAAGAAGCCACCATTTGTTTGTGCATGAAAGAAGACCAACCTTGATCATTGAACTAATTTGATGGATGATGATGATTTTCCTTATTTTCATTGGACACCATAGCTTTTAATTACTTTAGATTATGTTTGTTTTATTTTCAGTTTTTGGAATTGAAGAATTTCAGTTTTTCTTTCTTTCAAGTAGTTTGGCTAATGGCCTTAAGCTGATGCCAAGTGATACATTTTGATGCTTTAATCATGATTCATTCTTTTGGATTATTAAACTGACACTTGGTGAAGTTTGGTTATTGCCTAATACGAGTAATATGGCTAAGGGCCCTAAGCTGATGCCATCTTTGCATTAGTTGATGAGTTGAATGGAAAATTGATTTTCTTTGAAGCTTACTTGGTGAGATGCATGGCATGGTTGCTCTTAAAATTTTTACATAATTTTAATTCTAGGCTTAAAAGTAGGGCATAGTTTAAGCAGTTTTTGTTATTTTTGGGTTTTGTCGTGATGTTTAATTTTGGGTGAGTGGAAGGATGATTTTTTCATCAACTTGAATAAAAGAGACAAGTTTGGGGGTGTTTATCTTTTTGTGTTGGAAATGGTCATTTTATATATTTTGTTGCCACTTCATGATTAATGGATGGAAAGTTGATCAATTAGGTACTCAATGATGATAATTTTGATGTTCAATGCCTTGTGAGTGAAGTATATGGTTGATTCTTGTTTCAAGAATTTTTGTGTGAGTGAGTAGTTTATTTGCAATATGAAGAATTCATAAACTTGCCATTGCTATTTTTCAAAAAGAAGTGTTGAAATTTTAGGAAAATTTATTTGAAATGTGTTTCTTATGAAATCACTTATATTATGTGGTTGATGAACTATCTTTTGGAAAGAAATGAGTTAAATGAAGTAGAAGGGATTTTGGGACATTTCGTGTGTTTGCATAGGAAATGTTCTTCTAACTTGTGAATAATTGATATTCGAGATTAATTTTTGGTACATTTCACTCCTTTTCCTTGGTTTAGGGCCAAAAAAAAATTTAGGAATAAGGCGAGTACGGGATTCCGACATGTACCTATGTTGTTTCTCCGAAATAAGCCATTAGAGTAGTAATAAGGTGAGTACGAGACTCCGACATGTACCCATGTTGTTTCTCCGAATTAAGCCATTAGGAATTGTATTTTTTGTATACCAATAAGTTAAGGAGTAAATGTTTGTAATACTTACTCATTAATCTCATATTACTTATTCCTTGTTAGAGGTTTATTCCCGAAATGTGTGACAATTGCATTTAAGTTGATTCCTAATTGAACTTCTATTTTCATGATCCTTAGTCGAGAGAGTTGATTAACTTTATAATATTTGTGATTTGAGAAGTAATGATGTTTCAAATGAAAAGAACTAAAACTTTTGGTAACTCTTTTCGAGAATGGTAATGCAATTGGTGATGTGAAATCTTGTGTAGTGAATGAATTTGTGCTTCTTTCTAAAACAAAATTTCAATTTTGGATTGATTTATTCATATTCTTCGCATGTCACGTAGTGTTAAACATTTCTTGAGAGATCGCTTAATTGTTCTAAGTACATCCATGAATCATCAAGTGTCACGTCAGCTTTGGAGGTGTTTAAATGTTTGAATGTTTGTAGGTTTCATTTATTGTTAATCTTTATTTTGCTTGGGACTAACAAAATGCTAAGTTTGGGGGTGTGACAACTCTAGTAAACTAGAGTTAGATTTTCCTCTAAATTATAGCATTTTGATAGTTTAAATTCTGAAATTAGATAAGTAATTGAAGATTTTAGTTAATTTCTTTCATATGTATTTGTATTTTCATTTTTGAATTAATTATGATAATTTTGTGTTAAATTTCAAGTTTAATTAAGTGCTTAATGGTGTTAATATTATGCAGGTTAAAAATTAAAGGTTAGAAGCTGGAAGGAACAAAGATCAAGGGACCAAATTGCAAAATCGATAAAATGAAGATTGCTGGAAGGAGAGTCGAGATTGCGGTCTCGACTATTCCAGATCGCGATCTCAACTCTAGAATTCATTCTACTATTTTAGAGTTGGGATCGCTGTCTCAAATGTTCCAGACCGCGATCTCAACTCGCTGAATTTTAAGTTGTAGGGGCAATTTTGTAAACTTCCAGCCAGAAAAACCCTGATTTTGCCTTGTATAATGTTGCACTATTTAAGCTAAGTAGAATGAGTTTTAGAGGATAGTTAGAGAGTAGATAATGTTTTAGAGTTGAGAGTTTTAGATTGTTGAACCCCAGTTATGTTAATCATGTTTTGATGATGAAACAAATCATACTAATAGTTTGATAACAAGTGTGCAGAAAAACAGGTAGGTTCGGACGCAAATGATCGTCCGAACAAAAACAACCACAAGAGCTTCGGACGATGGTAATCGTCCGACACAAAGAATTTGAAGCAAGCCTCGGACGAAGAACAGCGTCCGTTCATATTCCAGTAGACTTTGCTTCGATCGGACGCATGTTTGGACACACCCTCGGACGTCCGAACGGATACCCTCAGAGAACGGACGCAGTGTCGGACGCAAGGTTCAGCATCGGCCGTCCGAACGGTCCAACGGCTAGTTTGTTCGGACGCACTCTTGCTGCATCGGCCGTCCGAAAGGTCCAACGGCTAGTTTTCCAGTAGACAGAAAATAGCCGTTGGAAAGTTGTTGAAAGCAGATATTTGGCAACTATAAATACCCCTAGGTCTGAATTAATTAAAAAGAGACCTGACTTCTACATTGATTACAAACAATTCTTGAGCTATTTGGGAGAAATAGTGAGTACAAGTGTTGTAATAGTGTAGGTAGTGTGAAAAGAGCTTAGAAGTGTAAAAGTTCTTCAAGTGTAAGAGTGGAGAGATAACAATTGTAACAAAGGGAGGTTGTGAGTGTAAAACTCTTGGCTCAACTAAAGGAAATTAGTGTGAGCAAGAGTGATCCTCATTTGTGTACAAGAGGTTATTGTGTCACCTACTTTGAAGAGACTTTTAGGGGCTGAACTTCAAGTTGTGAACTTGGTAGTTGCCTTGTGAGAAGCTCTTTGTAATTGCAAGCTCCAAGCTTGAGAAGCTAGGGAGTTTGGTTTGATTCTCTTAATCTCAATATTCTTATTTGTTCTTTAAGCTTAAACCGTTGAATATCTATTGTATTCATTTGTGCTTAAGTTTTCATTTGGTGCACAAAGTTTGTAATTTCTATTAAGCACATCAAAAAGGTTTGTCTTTAGAGATATGCACCTAATTCACCCCCCCTCTTAGGTTGCTTTTTGGGGCCAACAATTGGTATCAGAGCATTGGTCTCTTTATTTTTGCTTAAATTGCATTACAGTAAAGATCATGGCAACCAATAATACTTTGTTTTTAGAGGGGCATTCTATCACTAGACCTCCCATGTTTAATGGCATTAATTTTGGATTTGGACGGATAGAATGAAAATTTTTGTTCAAAGTAAGAATATTGAATTATGATACACATTTATGAATGTCCTATTGAGGCAAATATTTTTGATGAAAATACTCATAGATTAAGGCCTAAAACCAGATTTGAGTTAAATGCACAAGATAAAATAAATTTATCTTTAAATGCTAAAGCTATTAATATTTTGTATAATGCTTTGGATGCAGATGAGTTTTCTAAAGTAAAAGGTTGCATATCGGCCAAGGAGATATGGGACAAATTGAAAGAAATCCATGAAGGAAGTGAAGATATTAGAGAGCAAAAGAAGTCACTTCTTGTTGCTCAGTAAATATGAATCCTTCAAAATGGAACCTCATGAGAACATTGACAAGATGTATTGTAGGTTCCATGATATGGTAAAGGATTTGGAAGGTTTGGGTAAAGAATATTCCTTGGGTGAAAAGAATAGAAAATTTTTGAATGCTTTACCTAAGGAATGGGAACCTAAATCCATTGCCATAGAAGATGTGTATAAATTTAAATTCTTTGCCTATTCTTCATTTGAATTTTAACCTCATTTGAATTGAAGTTGAAATACAAGCTACAAGCTGAGGAGGCTTGCGGAAATTCAGCTTAACTACTTGTCCAATTAAGCGATCTTAATTAGACTCAAGGAAGCCTCACTTCAACAACTTCCAAATCACTTGGGATGATTGCAATTCGGATGGAGAGGTTGAAGAAGAATATGAGGAGGCTCAAATGGCTTTTATGGCACTTGGCGATAATGAGGTAACCTCTAGTTGTGATTCTTGTAATGATTCATGCAATAATGATGATGATGATTGGGTTGAATCATTTATTTTTAAAATGCATGAATGTTTGAAAGAATCATATGCTAAGAACAAAGAGTTAAAAATTAAAGTTAATACTTTATTGAGTGCCAACTCAAAACTTGTGCATAAAAATAATTCTTTGACAAAAGAAAATGATGTTTTGAAAGAAAAATTTGTTGGAAAAACCAAGATCATGGAAGAACAAGCTTCATTGAAGAAGAGATTAGATGATCTTGATGTTACTTTGAAAACAAAGAAAGAAAATGTTTTTGAAAAGAAAACAACTAGAAATATATTTTTGAACAAAAATTTTATCACCTTTAGAAAAAATGATTTGTGCTTTGTAAAATCTAAATCTTCTTTGTATGGCAATAAGAACATTATTTGTAATTATTGTCATCAACACGGCCATATAAAGAAAAATTGTTATGTTAAAAGAAATGAAAAATTAGGAATAAATTCTATTTGGGTGATTAAGCATGTTACTAATCCAATTGGACCCAAGAAAGTTTGAGCGGTACCAAAAGTTGTTACTTAACTTTGTATGTAGGTATGCTTGGAAAGCACCAAGGAATTCAAGATAGATTATCTATGAAGGGTGCTCAAGGCATATGAAAGAAGATCATATTGAAATGGGTAACATCTAAAGTTTTGTGTGCTTTCATTTATCAAGTTGAACTATGTTACTCATCTTTATGTTCGAATTTGTTTAGAATGCTAGGATATTTGTTTCCCCTGTCTTTAGTCTATAATAAGTCTCTACTTGTATAAGAAAGGGGGAGCATTCTCTTTTCTAAAAAAAAATGAATTTGTTTTTACAAGAAATTGCATCACACATGCTTCATTGTTTTGATGATGCTTTTTAGTAAAGAATAAGCGAAAATTGTTTGATCATAAGTGCAATTGATCATAATTTTTTGCATGAATTCTCTTTCTCCGTATCCTCATTTTATTCATCTTTCAAGGGGGAGAATAAACTTAGGGGGAGCTTTAACTGCATTATTTTTTCTTATGTTTTGACATAATGCCAAAGGGGGAGAAATAATGGACAAATTCTCTTGTGTAGTACTTCATATTTTATGGTTGTTTTTCTGAATTGTCCAATTGATTTGTCATCATCAAAAAGGGGGAGATTGTTGAACCCCAGTTATGTTAATCATGTTTTGATGATGAAACAAATCATACTAATAGTTTGATAACAAGTGTGCAGAAAAACAGGTAGGTTCGGACGCAAATGATCGTCCGAACAAAAACAACCACAAGAGCTTCGGACGATGGTAATCGTCCCTTGCTCAAAACATGATTAACATAACTCGGACGAAGAACAGCGTCCGTTCATATTCCAGTAGACTTTGCTTCGATCGGACGCATGTTCGGACACACCCTCGGACGTCCGAACGGATACCCTCAGAGAACGAACGCAGTGTCGGACGCAAGGTTCAGCAGCGGCCGTCCGAACGGTCCAACGGCTAGTTTGTTCGGACGCACTCTTGCTGCATCGGCCGTCCGAAAGGTCCAACGGCTAGTTTTCCAGTAATCGAGACAGAAAATAGCCGTTGGGAAGTTGTTGAAAGCAGATATTTGGCAACTATAAATACCCCTAGGTCTGAATTAATTAAAAGAGACTTCTACATTGATTACAAACAATTCTTGAGCTATTTGGGAGAAATAGTGAGTACAAGTGTTGTAATAGTGTAGGTAGTGTGAAAAGAGCTTAGAAGTGTAAAAGTTCTTCAAGTGTAAGAGTGGAGAGATAACAATTGTAACAAAGGGAGGTTGTGAGTGTAAAACTCTTGGCTCAACTAAAGGAAATTAGTGTGAGCAAGAGTGATCCTCATTTGTGTACAAGAGGTTATTGTGTCACCTACTTTGAAGAGACTTTTAGGGGCTGAACTTCAAGTTGTGAACTTGGTAGTTGCCTTGTGAGAAGCTCTTTGTAATTGCAAGCTCCAAGCTTGAGAAGCTAGGGAGTTTGGTTTGATTCTCTTAATCTCAATATTCTTATTTGTTCTTTAAGCTTAAACCGTTGAATATCTATTGTATTCATTTGTGCTTAAGTTTTCATTTGGTGCACAAAGTTTGTAATTTCTATTAAGCACATAAAAAAGGTTTGTCTTTAGAGATAACCTAATTCACCCCCCTCTTAGGTTGCTTTTTGGGGCCAACAATTGGTATCAGAGCATTGGTCTCTTTATTTTTGCTTAAATTGCATATGAGTAAAAATCATGGCAACCAATAAAAAGCAGATATTTGGCAACTATAAATACCCCTAGGCCTGAATTAATTAAAAAGAGACTTCTACATTGATTACAAACAATTCTTGAGCTATTTGGGAGAAATAGTGAGTACAAGTGTTGTAATAGTGTAGGTAGTGTGAAAAGAGCTTAGAAGTGTAAAAGTTCTTCAAGTGTAAGAGTGGAGAGATAACAATTGTAACAAAGGGAGGTTGTGAGTGTAAAACTCTTGGCTCAACTAAAGGAAATTAGTGTGAGCAAGAGTGATCCTCATTTGTGTACAAGAGGTTATTGTGTCACCTACTTTGAAGGTTAGACTTTTAGGGGCTGAACTTCAAGTTGTGAACTTGGTAGTTGCCTTGTGAGAAGCTCTTTGTAATTGCAAGCAAAAGCTTGAGAAGCTAGGGAGTTTGGTTTGATTCTCTTAATCTCAATATTTTTATTTGTTCTTTAAGCTTAAACTGTTGAATATCTATTGTATTCATTTGTGCTTAAGTTTTCATTTGGTGCACAAAGTTTGTAATTTCTATTAAGCACATCAAAAAGGTTTGTCTTTAGAGATAACCTAATTCACCCCCCCTCTTAGGTTGCTTTTGGGGCCAACATAGATAATTCTAGATAGATTAGGATAGCTTAAACTACAAGTTACTTTTTCTAATAGAAATTTCTCTTAACTTTCATCCTAGATCTTCTTTAAATTACTTGTCATGTTTAAATTTTTATTAGATAATTGCAGTGGATTTTTCATAAGCTTCAAATAGATATAATTTTTATTTTCTTTCTTATCCATTTTTGTTAATTCTTATTGGGCTTTCTGCTAATTCCAATTGAAAAATCCAAAAATATTTAAATTTCTAGTTTAAATCTTTCTAATTTGTAATTTAGAAATGAGTGCTTTTAATTTTCAAAGTTTCTTTTTTGTTGTCTTTTTAGTTGAGTGGTTCACTTGTTTTACAATTTTAGTCTTAATTAGATTAAATTAGGTTAGAATTTAAATTATAGCTTTCATTAGAATAGTTCTATCATCTACCAATTGATTTAGCTTAACTACACAAATACCCTTAAACCTTGGTAATTGTAATTGACAATCCTTGTGGGAACGATCCCTATTTCCCTTTGCTACTAGTTGACAACCGTATACTTGCGGGATGCCATCTAGTTAGTAGTAGGATTTAGGTGTTTAATTGAATTATAACTAGATGTGTTAAAGAGGCATCAGTAATCACAAAATCACTCTCGCAATACCACAAGTTTTTGGAAGACAATTTGGAGAATTTTCTTACAAAAGTCTATTGAATAATATTTCATGGTATGTTCGGCCATGGGAGGGGTGTGTTTAATGTAAAAACAGCCCCAAACCCTACAAAGAAGTCCTACCAATAGTATGACACTAATTTGCCAAATCCAAACAATTTTAAGATTTGCACACAAGACTAAAAGCCGGCTAAACTAAATTATTATGGATTTATTTTTTGTCCAAATTAAGAAACAAACTAATTAACAAACTTTTTAAAACAAATGCTAAACTAAATCCTAATTCAATTTGGAATTGAATGGCTGAATAGAGTGTAATGGCGGAATTAGGTTTTCTAGAACCCTTCAAGCTCTTTTTCGAATCTTGGGTTCTTGGAGCTTGAATCTTCTTGGATTTGGACTTCTAAAACAAGGATGAACCATTTGAATTGAGCTTTGAGAGACTCTTGGCCGCCACTAGCAAATAGTAAGGCTTGTTGGTCCAAAATTTCCTTGACAAAGCCCATCATGGCTTGTTGCAATCTCTTGGCCCTTGATCTTGTGATTGCCCCAACTGGAGCTTGAACTGGCATCAATTCCTTGAGCTCCTTGAGCTTGGTCTATGATCCCATCACAAGATCCTTGGCTCATGTGTGCATCAATATTTGACCTATGGCCTCATAGTCATCTGTAACAATCTCTGTCACATAGGTCAAGCTTTGCAAGTTATCAGTCTCAACAAATGGATGCATGCACAACCACCTCTGGCTTGCCATTATCGACCACCAGGGAACAACACACCTTCCAACCACATAAGAGTCCATGAATGAAGTAATTGGTGGTGAAGAAGAAGGTGGTGGCCAAGAGGATGACTTTGAGGAAAGCCAGAGAGAAGGAGAGCAAGATGAAGATGATGATGATGAGGATGACAAGGAGTGATGACTTGTCCCACTGAGAAGAATTCTATATCCCTACTTTATTTCCCCAAATTCCCTTTACCTTGAGTTATTGGAAAAGATAAGACATCCCCATTTTCCATTTCCTATTCTTGTGCTTTGGTTTGATTTGAATTTTTAGTACTTTAATTGTGTTTGGGTTTATTTTTATGGATAATTTAGCTGATGACAATTTAGCTAAGGCCAAAGTAGTTTATTTTCATGTTTTAAGGACAAGTTGATGCTTAGTGGATTTATGCTACTTGGATTTGGCAATTGTTATCATTTATGGTAGTTAACTATGTTAATCTAGTGTGTTAGTTGCTTTAAATTTGGGCCTATTTGGCATGGTAATTTGTACATTTATGTTTGTTTATTAGGTAACGTGTGAAGTCTTTGGTCGAGTTTGGGACAGACCTCACATTGGTGCTGTGTTTTTAAGTCTTTCTTGTTTTTGGTTAATAACTTACTTTTTGTGATTAATTGTTGTGGTTTTGGGATAGAAAAGGTTTTTTGGTGCTCAACAATTAACAAAGACTAAGAATAGCTTAAAGACTTAGGTTATTTGTCTTGGAAATTCATGTCTTTTGGTATATTACATGTAACCTCTTTTGTTACACATGGTTGTTTCAAAAGCGAATTATTCCAATTTCAAAAAGAGAATAATTGATAAAATTGTTTTGACAACGGTTCATTTGGAGCATCTTTGATTCATTCTCAAAATTTTGAATTTTTGTCAAATCATTGGTTTGGAGAAATGTGTTTAAAATAGTTTGAAATGAGTTAGGACATTTGTGTGTTTTTCCATCTAGAAGTAACTATCTTATGGGTTTTAAATTTTAGACATGATCTTGGGGTCCGATTTAATTTCTCTTCCTTGGTTTAGGTTGTTTTTTTCTTAAAAGAAAAGGAAAGAACAAAAATATGTGTTTGCTCTTGGAAATAAGGCTAGTAGATGACTCGGCATCAGTGTTGTGACTTTGAAGCAGCTATTAGAAGTAGATCACTAAGGCAAGTAGAAGCAAATATTCAAAATAAGCCATTAGGGGCAGAATACCAACAAGAAGAGAGTGTTGCATTGTGTACTATCCATCATCGAGTCAAATTAAACATTCCTAACTAGATTAATGCTTCATATGTGTGTCATTTTCATCTCAAATAGAGTCCTTTGAATGATTCTTCAATTTCTAAGAAGCTTGAGTTAGAAAATGATTTTGATCAATTTTTGGTACTTTTGAGAGCTTTAGATTAAACATGTGTTGCAAATATTCAAAGGCTGATTAGACCAATTCCTTACCCTAAAGCTCTACTTTAGATTTTTGAATTAGGGTTACAAATCAATTTATAAGTTGATCAGGATTACAAATGCATTTAATACCCTCTAATTAAGCAAATCAAGCATAAGATACATAATCATGATTATAATAAATCATTTGATAGAGATTCATGGCAAGTTATGAATGAAACCATAGATTTAGGGTTTAGTGCATCATCTAACAAATTGAAAAAACACAAGAATTGATTACAATAATTATTAGCATATTAAATACAAGAAATAGGGAAGAGAATGAAAAACTAGAATTGTCAAGTTGAGTCTTCTCTTCTTCCTCCTTGCTTTCTCCTCCAAGATTGCTTCTTGTGTTGATTTTCTTGGTTGTGGCTGTTTGATGAATTGCTCGGCTGTCAACTCTAACTTTCTCTATTCTTAAATGTTAATTAATGAACTAACATGACCCTTATATAGTGCTAAACATGATTTACACGAAAATGGGTCCAAACTCGCTAGTGCATATGCTAGGGTACCCCTGCCAGCCACTTGTAAGCACCCAACTCTCGTTAGGAGTGCTTGGCCTAATCTGTTTCGTTGCGTTTACTCCATTTTCATATCATTTGACCTCCATTGCAAATAAAACCTACAAAAATACATTTTAAGGGCATACATATATATTTTTGACATAAACACAATAAAAACCTAAGTGACGGACTCAGGCTGTAAAATTACAAAAATATCTCTACTTTATAAACTGAAATCCTCGAATTACTAGCAAAAACAAGCTAAAAGTGCAAGAAAGTACTCTCTTTTAGAGAGTCAACACACTCCCAACTTGAACTTTTACTCATCCTGAGTAAAACAAAGCAAAAACACACAAACACATTCAACATATTCTAGCATATTAAATTTTTGCTATCCAACATGTCAATTATCATAACAAAGGTAAAACTAAACAAGAAGAGATATGAATTCAACATAGACATAAAAGAACATTGCTTATCAACCCAAAATCATCATAATGAAAGTTTTACTTTCCACTCATGAAAGTAGATATCGCTCCCTTACTAATCAATGAAAAACCCATTGAACATATGCTCAACAAGGGACAAACATGTTGGAAGAATTTTTTAAGTATGCAAAACACTCACTAGTACAAAGGAACTAAAACCAAGAATCAAGTAGGTCTTTAAAGCTTGTAATGTGGGCTAAGGGATAAAGGTATAGTATACATTTGGATAAAAGTAGATTAAATCACCATAGACACGTTAGTGAATAACTTTGACCTACGATCTTCTAGAACTTTCCCCACAAACCATAGCATTTAACCAACTACACTTTCGAAGGCAAAGATGCACCCTCTTTATTATAACATAGAAGGTATTGTCCTTCTTTATTATAACTTTCAACACAAATTTAGATGAAGGAATTGTCCTTCTTTTATTTATTTATTTATTTTTACTTCACTTCTTTTTTTAACATTTTTTTCTCCTTTGTTTCTTTTTTTCTCTTTTACATTACGAAACATTGGGGTTTATTACAAATGTTAAACTCTTCAATGTGACTTTTTTCCTTAAATACAGCTCATGTCCTTCCCAACCATCCATAACAATATACACGTAGTATTGATGTTGCGTACCACCAACACTATCTGCTAAGGTGATGGGTAGATGGAAGGATAAAATAAAAAGAAGTAAGTTGGCTAAAACCATATGGTTAAACAAAGAATTAAGGCATATAAGGCTCAAAAAGGGACACTAAGGATAAAATGAAGATTAGGTCGGCTTTTTGGCTCAAACAATCCAAATAACATACCTAAATCGTTTACTTGGTCCAAAATTCACTCATACTTTACAAGCATATTGTCTAATCTACTAAGGTAGAGATCAATTTAAAGCAACAAGTAATAAGAACCTCACAAAACCACTCTACACTCTACCTCACTTCCGCAAGTATACGGAGTTGGTAGGAGTATAGGATGAGTGGGTATCATCCCACAAGGATTGTTGGAAGGCAATTTCCAAGTTTTACGAGTCTTTGCATAGTTAAGAAAGTTCAATCAATGGATGATCAAATTACTCTACTCAAAATCATAACTCAATAAAAGCAATTAAAATCTAATTTTAAGCTAGATTATCTACTAAAGCAAGTAAGTGAACTAAATAGTTACGAAATTGAGAAACTACTTAATCTATTCTAGTAAAAGCAAATAAAGAAAGCAATTAATTCTAATCTCAACTACTTGAAATAGGACTAAAATTAAAGAGCAAGTAAATTAACTCAATAGAATCATCATAAAAATATATTGCGAAGCTAGAAATTAACAATTCTAAACTAGAAATTGAAAGAGTTAAACTTGAAATTTTTATTTTTGGATTTTTGGTAAAAATAAAGAAAGCCCACTAAAAATTAACAAGAAATTAAAGCAAAAGAAATGGAAGATTCTTATTTAAAAAGTAAAAATTTAACTAAAACCCTAATTTTTCTAAGAAACCTAATTTGCATCAAAGAAATTTTTAATAATTTAAACTAGAAAGCATGTAAAAATTATATCTACGTGAAGCTTGCGATTAACCCACTACGGATATCTAATTAAAATTCAAACTTGCTAAGAAATGAAAAGTAAATCTAAGAGAAAATTAAAGAGAAAATTCTATTTAAGAAGAAACTTGATGTTCAAAAAATCCTAATCTATCCTAAAATCTATTTTCTAACTACTATTACTATTCCTACTTGCTTAATTTCATCCTCTAAAAGTAGCTTAATTAGTACAAGTAAAACTAGAAAGTTGTCCTTGATCTATTACAAATTTGCCCTCCATGCTTAAACATTCGCTAGTCAAGATCGCGATATGGAAATCGAAATTGCGATCTCGACTTGGTAATATTTTAAGTGACTTCCCCGAGTCTAGATCGCTATCCGGACTATCTTCCTTAGCCGCCTTTCTTTTCTTTACCTTCACCAAATTACATAATTAAGCCAGTAATTAAGCAAAATTTTTAACAAAAACTTAACGTCTTTAACGAGAGCAAAAATATAAACACATATGTAAGAAATTAATTAAAATAATCAATTACTACCCCAATTTTGGGTTTTACACTATCAAAATGCCATAATTTAGAGGGAAATAACTCTAGTTAACTAGAGTTATCACTCCCCCAAACTTAGCATTTTGCTAGTCCCGAGCAAAACAGCAAAAAAAAATTAAAAAGAAATTTACTAACACTTAAACACCACCAAAATTGGCACAACACTTGATGAATTATGGATGTGCTTAGAACAATTAAGACACCTCTCAAGTGACTTTCAATACCGTATAATAGTTGAAGTATTTAAATGAATCAATTCAAGATTGCAATTTCCCTATAAAGAAACACACGTTCAATCACTACACAAGATTTCACATCACCAAGCCTTACCATTTTCAAAACGAGTTACCAATAAGTTTTAGTTCAATCCATTTAAAACATCCTTGCTTTTCAAATCACAGATATTTTAAAGTTAGTCAACTATCTCGACTAGGCATCATGAAAATAGAAGTTCAATTAGGAATCAACTTAAATGCAAATGTCATACATTTCGGAAATAGACCTCTTACAAGGAATAAGTAATATGAGATTAATGATAAGTATTACAAAAATTTACTCCTTAACTTATTGGTATACTAAAATGCAATTTCTAATGGCTTAATTCGGAGAAACAACATGGGTACATGTCGGAATCCCGTACTCGCCTTATTACTAATGGCTTATTTTGGAGAAACAACCTAGGTACATGTCGGAATCCCATACTAGCCTTATTCCTAAATTTATTTGTTTATTTATTTATTTTTTCGGTCCTAAACCAAGGAAAATGAGTGAAATGTACCTAAAATTAATCTCGAAAATCAATTATTCACAAGTTACAAGAACATTCCCTATGCAAACACACGAAATGTTCCAAAATCCCTTATATTTCATTTAACTCATTTCTTTCCCAAAGATAGTTCGTCAACCAAATAATATAAGTGATTTGATCCGAAACAACATTTCAAATAAATTTTCCTAAAATTTCAGCACTTCTTTTTGAAAAGTAGTAATGCCAAGTTTATGAAATCTTTATGTTGCTAATGAACTACTCACTCACACAAAATTCTTGAAATGAATCAATCATATACTTCAATCATAGAGCATTGAATATCAAAATTTATCATCATTGAGTACCTAATTGACCAATTTTCCATCCATTAAACATCAAGTGGCAACACTATGCACAAAATAACCATTCCCAACACAAAGAAATAAACATCCCCAAACTTGTCTCTTTTTTTCCAATTGACGAATAAATCATCCTTCCACTCACCCAAAATTAAACATAAAGACATACCCAAAAATAACAAAAACTACTCAACCCATGATATAATTTTAACTAGGAACTGAAATTGAGTAGAAATGCTAAGAGCATAACCTACACTATGCCATGCATCTCATCATACAAGTTTGAAACAAAATCAACATTCAATTCAATTCGTTAATAAATGCAAAGATGGCATCAGCTTAGGGCCCTTAACCATTCTACTCTTATTAAGCAATGACCAGAACTACGTCAAGTGTCAAACATGAAATTCCCAAAGAGATTCAATCCATGAAAGATCAAAATATATGTAACTTGGCGTCAGCTTAAGGATATTAGCCACATTACTTAAGGAAAAAGAAAACTCAAATACTTCAAAACCAAAAACTGAAAATAAAGCAAAACAAAAGTAACTAAAAGTGACCAACTGTCTTGGTATTCAATTAATAAATCAAAGAGAATTGTCATCATTCATCAAATCAATCTAGTGGCCAGGGTTGGTATTCATCCATGCTCAAGCAAATGGTGGCTTTCATCTTCTCATTCCATCTCTTCTTGACCCTCCTCAGCATCACTAGGTTGAGCCTCTTCATGATCATCCTCCATGTCCCATTCGGTTGCATGAGACCTGTGGACACCTATTTTTGTCCTTTAAGTTCTCCCCTATTTTCCTTTTAATTTGACTCTCAATTTTCTTTTTAATTTCCCTTTTAATTTCTTTTTAACCTGCTTTTTGATTTTCTCTTAATTTATCATTTAATTCTCTCTTAATTTGTCTTATGGTATTTAATTGTTATGTGTTTTATGCATTTTTGAAATACAAAGAATGAGTTTTAATATTATTAAGTTCTTAGATTTTTCAAAAAAAAAAAAAAATGTGGGCACGTAAAACGAGACACAAAAATCCGTTGACAGAGCTGTTTTGGCCACGTTTTTCTCTGCATTTTTTCACCCATTCTCACCAAATTTTAGATGCCTCATACTTCCAACATGACAAGGAATGGTCTTTGAGCAAAAATTCCAAACGATATAAAAGTAATTAGACTAAATTCAAAGAAGAAAAGTTGTAGAGAGTACCTGGAACTACAACTTAACTTTGTAAAGCTCAAGAAAAATCATTCATTTGGAGGGTCAAAAACGTGGTAGAATCAGGCTGGTGGCCAAGAAAATCTGCAGAAAAAAAGAGATTTTCTAAGTCTGGAAAATTTTCCATACAGCTAACTTTGAGCAAAAGTTCCAAACGATCGAAGATGAATTAGACTAAACTCAAAGAATTTTACGTTGTATAGAGTACCTGGATCTACAAATTGTCTTTGTAAAGATCAACTAAAATCATTCATTTTGAGGGTCAAAAATGTGGTAGAATCAGGCTGGGGGCTAAGAAAATCTGCAGAAAAAAAGAGATTTTCTAAGTCTGAAAAATTTTCCAGACAGCCGACTTTGAGCTAAAATTCCAAACGATAAAAGAGGAATTAGGCTAAACACAAAGAATAAAATTTGTAGAGAGTACCTGGGACTACAACTTCTATTTGTAAATCTCAAGCAAAATCGTTCATGTCTGCCGGTGAAAAATGTGGTGGAAGAAGGCCGATTCATCAACACAGCTTGGAGGTGCCGAAAGCAAATTCTGCTCAAACGCATTCCAAGCCACGAGCATAACCAATTCCACCACATTCCTGAGGCTGAGGTGAGTTAAATGAGCTTTTGAATCAATTGTTTTGGTGACAAAATGCTTATCTTACTATTTTTGCATTATTTATGACTTAATTTTCGTTTTTTTTTATTATTTTTAATTTCTTCTAAGTTACATTTTTTATGACAATAACCACCAAAATTTAATTTGATTTTTGTTTGACATTTTAATATGTTTAATTACCCTTTGATTGTGAAATTACCGTTTTGCCCTTATGAGTATTAAATTGTAAATAGGCTCTGATTTTGCACATATTTTTTGATTAGTTTATTTTGTGATGATTTGTGCTTTATATAATCTCTTATACACATCTAGATGTGTATAAGAGACAGGTATTTTGGACTCTTCTTTCTCCAAATTTTGTTTAATTCCCGCAGACATACTAGGTGACTCTTTAACCATCTATCAATATAAGAGACATTCTTAATAACTGTATCAATAATATAAAATCGGGCTAGAAGTAAACTTTGGAAACGTACATGACAAACGACTGTTTTGCCCCTTGGGAGTTAAAGGGCACTACAAGCTAAATGTGTGCAACTTTAAATTGGACCTCGGGCTAAATTTACCTGTCAATGTTTTTATTTTCATTTCCTCATTAATATGTATATATTTTTATTACTTTTAAACTATATTAAGCACACGTACGCTACAAAGTCGGCAATAATGAATACTAAAATTGAAAAGGAAAACGCGATAAAACATGCAACCTGTCCAACGCAGGGTAAAGTGGGTGCCGAGGGAAATTCAAATCTATCCCAAACCTTCCCATTTTACAACAGGATTCTCGAACACATGTTTTTTGAATTACGTGGACCAGGAGTCAATCTAGACTAGGGTTTATTTTTTTCTTTAAATTTTGATGTATTTTTGTGTCCCGGCGCACCAACACACCGGGTGGCGACTCCAATCCTGTGTTTCCTAGCTTAGATTATTTTTGTACAATTCATAGTCGCATTTAAAGCCCCGTTATGTAATAGTATAATAGGTGATTCATTTAAATTGGTAATAGTAAGTAGGTAATTTATGTTTGTAATAGTAAATAAGACTTTTGCATTTAATCACCTATTTCACGAGCACCACATTGGCGACGGTGCCGGTCCAAAAAGGTGCCGGCCAGACCGCGGGTTGTGGGGGGGTGCGACAGCGTGGCGACTCCACTGGGGACTTTGAGAATCCGGGCACACGATTTTAACGCGTTTCTCTCAATTTTACCCCGTTCATTATAAATCGGCTAATTTTTATCGATTTTTTTGTGTGCTATGTTACCAGCTCTATGTCTCGTTTTACGTGCCACGTTCTACGTATTGCTTTTGTTGTTCTTTTTCAATTACTTTATACTTGTTTTACCGTATTTCACCATTTTTGCTGTCTTGTGTGCTGGTTTACGAATTTTTGTGTCTCGTTTTATGTGCCACATGCTATGTGTTACTTTATTTGTTCTTTTTCAATTACTTTACACTTATTTTACTGTATTGCACCATTTTTGCTGTCTTGTGTGCTTGTTTATGGATTTTGGGTATCGTTTTATGTGCCACATGCTATGTGTTACTTTATTTGTTCTTTTTCAATTACTTTACACTTATTTTACTGTATTTCACCATTTTTGCTGTCTTGTGTGCTGGTTTACGAATTTTTGTGTCTCGTTTTATGTGCCACATGCTATGTGTTACTTTATTTGTTCTTTTTCAATTACTTTACACTTATTTTACTGTATTTCACCATTTTTACTGTCTTGTGTGCTTGTTTATGGATTTTGGGTCTTGTTTTCTGTGCCACATGCTATGTGTTACTTTATTTGTTCTTTTCAAATTATTTTATACTTGTTTTACTATATTTCACTATGTTTACTGTCTTGAGTACCCGTTTGCTCGATTTAGGTCTCGTTTTACGTGCCATACCTTGTTTGCCTATGGTGTGATTTGTTCTTGTTTTATTGCACATGTTTTAATATATTTTGCTATTATACTTGTTTGTGGTTAATTTGGGGGCAATTTGTCTTGGGGTGTTGGGGTGCATCAAACCTTTAGAGCCAAACGCGTTAAAATGTGTGAATCTTACCGCCTCCAAGTGAACACAGCATAACACATGTCTCATTTATGCATGTCTTATTTTTGTGGGTGCTACCGTAGGAATTAAGACGATCTACCCAGATATGCGGCCGTGACACAATGTGCACGTAACGGTATCTGTGGCGATCACCTGACCACCGACGATAAGGGCCATCGGGATTGACAGATTTTATTTTTGGGCCCAAATTCTAAAGGTTTGAGAACCAAGCCCATCTAGATTGCATTAGTAAGCCAAGCCTCATATTCATATAGCTTAAACCATAGGGCAGAACTGTGTGGACCTTGTTTAGAACACTAGACACGAGGCGGTAGGACCCATCCATTTATCTGGCTTGTAATAGTAAATAGCTTTACAATTTTGTTATGTAATAGTAATTAGTTTTTCTGATTCGTATGATTTACTTTGGCCGTGTACTTTGTATCTACTTCCCGCAAGAAAGAGTAAATTTTGATTATTGCATTGCATAAGCCTTAGGTAGGGTCAAAGGCATATATGGTTGCCAGACCCAAACAGGAGACCCACCCCCGCGACATGTTTCCAAAGTCTTATATATGCCTTTGATGTGCATTTAGGCTAACCCCAGCGTTGTAGGGCCCCCGTAGGCTTCTTATTGCATATCATTAGCCGTACAAGGGATACCCTGTCAGATACCCTGTGTATAGAATTGCATACCTATCCCTAGGTACATAACCTACAATGGGATTTGCAAGCTTGCGTGTTCATTTTATAAAGGCTCTGAAGGGGTTCAAGCCTCAGGTAAGGCTAACATGTATTTCATGCAGATGAGTTCCTCTCGAGTAATTGGAAAGGCGACCAAAGTGCCCTATTTGCTACAGGAGTGGGAACGAAACATGCAGTTGTCAGAACTGAATACAATAGCTGGTTATTTGGGTCACCTAGTATGTCTGCGGGATATTGAGCAGATCAGACCATAGTATACGAGGTCCATGTCTATGGTACAGGTTTGGGACAGTGAGGCAGCTGTGTTCAGATTCGGGAAGTTTGAAATGGTGCCAACACTAGAAGAGATCGCAGGATTTCTCGGACTGGACTTCAAGGACCGGGCTGTTATACTACCGTCCCTAGGAACTACAAGGGACTTCTCTTTGTTCACCGGCATATCAGAGGCTGCGATACCAGGGGGACCCGAGGCTAATTCGGTTACTTTGATAGTTTTACACGAGCACTTCGGCACAAAACAGGGATTTCACAGGAACAAGACTCATTTTTTGCATCCCACTGAGGAGTCCTGGGTTCAGAAGCGAGTCCAGGTTTTTGCTCTAGCGCACATATCTTTTTCTGAGGCCGGATGGGAGGATAGCATCTAAGACGGTACGGATGTTAGCCGATTTGATACATGGCGTCGGTGGTCAAGACCTCACCATAATCCCTACTATTCTAGCTTACATATTGGTGGCATGTACAAACTGTCAGAATGGAGTCAAATTTTTCAAGGGTTCAAGCCTATTTTGTTGCAGGTCTGGTTCATGGAACGTTTGGGGCGACGAAAGATTGTTCGTCATGATCTTTCCTGGGATAGAGTGAATTGGGTACAAAGTCACAATCAACGCATCAACCGGGCGAAGTTGCTGAAAGGCAAGGAGAAGTACATTCGCTGGTTGTCTTCATTGAAGGAGTCAGAGATACAGTGGGTTCTAGAATGGGTACCCTGTCATGCACCGAGTCTGCAATCTGCTAGCCTTCCGTTCATACCCTTGATAGGAAATGAAGGCATTGTTCCCTACATGCCTTTCCGGGTCTTACGTCAGTTTGGGAGGGTTCAGACAGTACCTCCAAAATCAGTGACTGATCGGTTCAATGTTATGTTCGACAAAGGGATACGGCCCAAATCAATACCAGAAAAGTCGAGTATTTTGTCAGCGTGGGCATCCAGACGTGCATGTCAGGAGTCGTTATACGATCCACAGCAGCGTGGAATTTCAAGGACCACACCTCAGTACGATGTATGGCTGGAAACCCGGCCATTTGCTTAGCCAGCAACCGCAAGCTGTAATAGACTCTTCAGAAGAAGTTGCTAGGTTGACCACACTATTGGAGACTAAGGATAAGAAAATAGTGGAAAAGAGACATGGCTCTAGGTAAGCACAGGCAAGCTTACAAAAGACTTCAAGAACAGCAATCCTGTATTCGAGAGCAGGAATACAACCGAAAGAGGGCATGCACCGAGATGGCCGATGATCTGGGATGCCTAATGCACAATGGGGCTGCTGAATCAGCACGTAGCAAGCTTCTAGGGTACGAGGAGCAAATGATGAAGATACGAGGCCATCTAAAGGAGCTCCCCGAATAAGTTCAAACGGGCTTCGTCCCCTTTAGAGCTTTTTTTTTTGTTTTTAGGGTTCCTGGGCCTCACCCCGCCAATCAGGAGATGCTACCTCCTCATATTCCTAATCCCGACATGGGGATGCCGCTACCCCTACCACCACAGAATCAATCTCCTCCAACTCCAGTGCCACCACGACAGATCCAATTCCATGTACTTTCAACCACCACCTCCTCTTGAGTTGGACTATACCCCAGGAGGGAAAGCTGAATTAGATGCCATAATGGCGGCAGAACTGTCAATGCATACATATTGAAAAGAATGGAGCGGTTCGATAGTCTCATGAAGCAGCAACAGGGGACAGATAAATTTGGAGCTATCGACTACCAAGATCTATGTCTATTCCCCGAAGTGCAATTACCGCCTAAATTTAGGATCCCAGAATTTCCAAAGTACAATGGCATGGAGATCCGGTAGCTCTGTATAAAATGTTCTGCAACTTGCTGGGGAATCCGACAAGCGACCCTCTTATCTCAATCACCTAGCACATCCAGAAGCTTGGAAGAGATGCTTCATGAGACTATCGAATGCTTGTCTCTTAAAAATCTGAATGTGTTATACAGACTAGATGTTTATTAAAACAGTATGAGTTTAACCGCGACCTGGAGCCGGACCGTTTTGCTCTGATGAACTTAGAGAAGAAGCCCTCAGAGGATTACCATGAGTATGTGAAAAGATGGAGGGCGTTAGCTGCCAGAATGAGCCCACCTATGACTGAGACTGAGATGGTCAAACTTTTTATTGATGCGCAAGAACCTCCTTACTATGCAAAGTTGACCGGATCTATTGGCAAATCATTTTCAGAAATCATCCAACAAGCAGAGGCTGTTGAAAGGGGCTTGAAAAGCGGAAAAATTATTGACATGATGGCCTTCAAACTTCAGATAGAGTCCATGCAGGGGAGCACGTCTGTGGCTAAGAAACCCTTGAGCAAGAAGGTTGACAAGAAAGAAGAGGAAGTGACTTTTATTTTCAACCAACCCAACAACCAACCACCACGCAACTTCCATCAATACCAAAGACCTAACCTACAACCCTTTTATCCACCACCTCCACTACCACCTCAATACTACCTCAACTCGTATACCAAACACAAGTACAAACGCCCGTGCCTAATCCACAGCTCCCATATTATAATCCAAGACCACAACCCCCAAACAATCAAAGATCCAACCAGCCAAACAAATTCCCTTCACCAAACTCCAACCAAGACAGACCACCCCGCAATTTTACCAATCTAGGACGGCCCATTAAGCAACTATATGAGCAGTTGAGATCAGTAGGGAGATTGAATCCCATAACTCCTCCTCAGTATCCGGGGAGAGTTCTGGATAGGTTTGATGCCATTGCCCACTGTGCCTATCATTCTGGAGCCCCAGGGCATGCTACGGCTAATTGTTCGACGTTGAAGAACAAGGTGCAAGATATGATCGATGCACGTGAGATTGTCATTAGGAGGCCGGAACAAAGGGCTCCTGAAGTAAACATAATCCGTTGCCACTACATGAGCCTCATGTTGGGATGGTTTGTATAGAAGCGGAGATGGAAGAGGAAGAAGGAGAAGTCAAAAAAGTGACAGTGACTCAGACCAAACCGTTTTATTTGGATTTGGAGTCATCTGAGCCTTTTATCATAGTCTATGAGATGTGTATAAGAGACAGACATATCAGAGCCGTTGTGATTGAACTGCCAATACATATTGCCAATTGAGAGCACACATGCAGTGCCGTGGAATTATCAAGCTCAGCTGTGATAGTCTTGGAAGGCCAATATCTGAGGAGAAAGTGTCCGCTGTCACAAGGTCAGGCCGAATCACAAATGATAACAGTTTCTGAGGCCGGACAATCCAATAAAGGTAAAGAGCACATCTAGATGTGTATAAGAGACAGAGGGAAAGATGTTCAGGGCTGTCTATTAATCAAAAAAAGTGAATATTCAGTAGTTGAGAGCTGAATAAGATGCCCTCACAAATTGTCTAATAGACAGCTTATTGTTAACATCCGAGCTACACAGGGAGGCAGCCTTGAAGATTTTGAGTGAGGCTCATGTGCCTCGTGATATTCCCACTGACAAACTTGCTGGGTTAGTGGGTAGTGTGCTGGCATCAAACCAAATTTGTTTTTTTGATGATGACTTAACTTTTGAAGGAAGCGATCACAACAAGGCTCTATTCATCTCGGTTAGATGTGAATTCTGGCATTTGCCTAGGGTCATGGTTGATAATGGGTCTACTTTAAATATTTGTCCTTTGAAGACATTGGATAAACTGGAAATCTCTCATGACCTGGTCAAGAATTCATCCATGGTGATCAGAGTGTTTGACGGGGCTCGAAGACAAGCCACCGGAGAGATAAAACTTATTTTGGAAGTGGGGCCAACTGATCATCAGGTCACTTGCTAGGTTCTTCCAATTGTTGGGGTATATAATTTGCTGCTGGGACGCCCCTGGATCCATTCTGTTGGGGCTATTCCATCATCTTTGCATCAAAGGGTTAAATTCATTTAAGGTGATTACTGTATTTGCCGAAGATGACCACGCCATGATGGTCAAGGAGGAAGTTGGGAAGAGCAGTGACACTCCGGTGCCTTTCTTAGCTTGTGATGTGGTCTCTATCCGCCGAGGGCCTGGAGAGCAGTCATCAATGAAAGTTGTCTGGGATAAGGCGAGTGTAATGATTGCAAAGGAAATGCTGCATGGAGGATATCGCATCCGGCCAAGGTTTGGGGATGAATTTCCAAGGCATAATACATCCTATTGAGCTACCAACGCCGATGAATACATTTGGGCTCGGTTTTTGCCCGAATGCCAGGCAGTTGAGGGAGATTAAGGAGCTGAAGAGAGCTGAAAAAGAAGGTCAAGCATTGCCTATGGTCATTCCACCTCTTAAGATTACTTTCCCACGTTCTGCCGCCATTATGGCTCCTGATGCAGATGAGGCTGAAAAGGAAGATCTTATCCAAGGGGTAGCCGAATTATTTGCGGGGCTAATTATTCAGGAGTAGACAGAGAAGGATCACACTGAGCTGCCATTTGCTGAGATCGACCAACTGCACAACTGGACATCTGATGATCTCCCTAGTCATAGGGAGTTTCAGTAAATTTGAAATGATATTGCAATTCAGTTTTGCTCCATTTAATTTCATCTTTGTATGTATGTTTTTTACTTCTTAAGTCGTTTTGTTTATGCCATCTAGTCAAGAAGTAGGTGCATTCACAGCATTGTAGTTTCATGATTCATCTCATTCATCTGTTTTGGAGATGAATCTTGAAAACAATTTGATTAGTAAAGCAAGTACAATCATGATATTGCCTTCCTCATTTATCTTATTCATTTATTTTGGAGGTGAATTCTGAAGACAATTGATTTTTATAGGATGGCCAATGAATGTCAAGTATATGTTCTCTAGGATCACTTGTACAAATCTACACATCTAGATTTTTTCTAAGAGACAGCTAAATCACTTTGTTTTCTTTCATTTCATGCTTTATTTTCTCCCAGATGGTCCAAAATTAATGCTTTTGATCCTTTGGATACTACCGTTTATGAGGTCGATGAGTGCAATTTCGATATCACACCCAACCCTGATTTTACATAGTGTGAGAGTGGTGAGGACGAGTGTGATATTGAAAATGAATTCGGATGACACAAGGAAAAACCAAAGCCTAACTTGGAAGAAACAGAAACGGTAAACATTGGGACAGACATGGACGTAAGAGAGGTTAAGGCAATCGGCATACACTTGACTAGAGGGCAGAAGAAAGAGATGATAGAATTTTGGATTTTGTTCCAAGACGTCTTTGCCTGGTCTTATGACGATATGCCAGGCATTTCAATAGATGTCGTGGTTCACAAACTCCCCACCGATCCTAAATACCCGCCTGTAAAGCAGAAGCCAAGGAAGTTTAAGCCGAAAATGAGTTTAAAGATCAAAGAACATCATTTGCCGATTCATATCCCGGATACATTGGTTACCGACAATGCCAAGAACCTGAACAATGAAATGGTAGATGGTCTTTGTGCCCAATTCAAGATTAAGCATCAGAATTTCACCATCTACAGGCTAAAAATGAATGGGGCGGTTGAAGCGGCTAACAAGAATCTTAAGAGAATTATTTTAAGAAAATGGTTGACAGTTAGCGTGATTGGCATGAAAAGCTGCCATATGCATTGCTGGTTTATCGGACTGCCATCAAGACATCTACTGGGCAACGCCTTACTCCTTCATGTACGGACATGGAAGCTGTTTTGCCAGCGAAAGTAGAGATCCCTTCTCTATGCATTCTTATGGAAACTGAGTTGGAAAATGCAGAATGGGTGCGGCTCAGACATGAACAGCTTGCACTCATTGATGAAAGACGGCTAACAGCTGTGTGTCATGGCCAATGTTATCAACGGAGGATGGCCCGAGCTTACAACAAGAAAGTCAAGCCCAGACATTTTCAGGCTGGCGATCTAGTTTTGAAACGTATATTACCAATACAGGACGAAGCAAAGGGCAAGTTTGCTCCTAACTGGCAGGGTCCATTTATTGTACACAAAGTATTATCAGGAGGAGCTCTTATCCTTACGGAGATGGATGGACAGGTTTTTCCCCAACCGATAAATGCGGACATGGTCAAAAAGTTTTTCATCTGATTTGGCAGACTGTAAACCTTTAAGTCATTGCAGAACGTCGGATAGAATTCCACCTGTTGTTTTCTTTCCCTTTTCACCCACATCCGGACTAAATTCTTTTATATCTCTTCTCTTTATTTGCCTATCTTTCGTTTCAATTGTGCTTTGTCTGATATCATCAAAAAAACAAATTGGAACTGAGCTCATTTGCAATGTTGGGGCAAATTGTTGTTTTAGGTGGCAAGGAAAAAAAAAACAAAAACAAAAACAAAAAGAAAGTTCGAGAGGCTGACCAAAACAAATGCCCAACAAAACTCAGTTTGTTATAATAAAACTGGGGCAATTTTTTTGAAATCTATTTCCCCAGTTCAGTCAGTTGCCTTCAAGTAAGATCTCAGCCCAAAACTGGGGCAATTCTTTTAGATAAGGGACATAACCAGTTTTTCTCAGATCACAAACCCGCTCTTCCATCCCTTGTAGCTATGTTCTTTCCAACCAAAGCGCCCATCTTAAACTGGGGCAAGTTTTTGTTAAGATAATCCCAATCTTTACCAATCACACGACTTAACCCATTTTGACCCTAACTATCCTAAGTTCTGCATAGGCTTAAAGGGAGCAGTTTGTGCGGTCTCGGCCATTGATGTTAACATGTCTATCTCAATTACAGGGAAGGCAGATGTACTGATAAGAAACAGGTTTGAAAACTAAAGTTCGCATGCATTGGAAAAGGCAATTACTTAGCCAGACGTCTTCCATTTACTCCCACACCTTGCCGTTTACTCCCATACCTTGCCGTTTACTTGGACCTCATAGGTGAAAACCCGAAAATGGCACCTTTGTTTTAAAAAAAAAAAAAAAAAAGAGCAAAAGAGAGGCTTGGTTGAAAACCCTACGGGGCGGCCTAGGCAAAAGGAGAGTGTGCAGAAAAAAAAAATAAAAGGGAGGGAAACCTTAGTGAAAACCTAAAAAGGCGCTGAGGAAGTTAGGCTGGTTGACGACTTCTCTGGGTCCAAGTCTGGGAAAGTGTTCAACTGAAATTTGTTGACCGAAGTTAGGCTTATTGGTTGCCTCTATGTCGTTCTCTCAACACAGTCATTGGCCTTTAAAAGGCACGTGTTCCGATGCATCCAAAGCATTGCCAGACAGGGTCTTGTATCACTTGGAATGAAAGCAAAGCTCTTACACATCTAGATGTGTTTTAGAGATTGCTCACATGTGCCTGTATTATTTATTCATGTACTTCTATCAAACTCTACATGCTGCCATTTAGTTTGTTTGTAGTTGTTTTTCTTGTTGTTGATGTTTTAGTTGTCAAATATGTGAAAGCCGTCTGTTTAATTGAACTACATTAGACCTGATTCTCGTTGTGGGATACGTAGGCAGCTCTTAGTGAGCTCGGTCACCTTACTTATAGTAATGTTTGCTAAGACTGACATTTTGTACATTTTGGCACTGACCAATTCGAGTTTTCTTTGCTTGATATCGCATTGTTTTGAGTACCTGCAGGTACATGAAAAAATCCACGACACTAGGGCAAATTTTTATTTATTGGATATCCTTCATAAACAATAAGGGATACACTAATCCTGAGAGCTGTCTTGATATCCAACGGTCTTTCTTCGCATTTTGAAAGGGGTGATTCACGCCTAGCTCCCCTAATGAAGCAATCAACGTCACAGGTGATCGCCACTTGGGAGATGGTACACTGAGTTCCCAGTCAAACCTCTCAGTTTAAATAATGCTGTCATTTACTATTTAGGGCTTAATGTTTCAGTTTACAATCCAGCCATGTTAGGGTTAACTACTAATTGCCTTTTACACTTCATTTCATGGGTAAGCCCCATGACATGGCTCCGTGTATGTATCATACTTATTGTATTTTACCCGATAAACGAATTTCGGGTTCTCATTTTCATTTTTCATTAACCTGATAAACGAATTTCAGGTTTGTATTTTCACCCGATAAACGAATTTCGGGTTCTCATTTCCATTTTCATAACCTGATAAACAAATTTCAGGTTTGCATTTTCATTCCCGATAAACGAATTTTGGGTTTCCATTCTATTAACCTGATAAACGAATTTCAAGTATAGCATCCTCACCCGATAAACGAATTTTGGGTTCTCGTTTATCAGGTTAATGAAGATGGAAATGAGAAGCCGACGAATTCGTTTATCGAGTGAAAATATAAACCTGAAATTCGTTTATCAGGTTAATGGAGATGAAAATGAGAATTTCAAGTTTGCATTTGTCATCCCCGATAAATGAATTTCGGGTTCCCATTTCTATTAACTCGATAAACGAACAGGCTTTACAAAGCATCAATATTGTAGAAGGTACTAATTTCATCACTCTTTGAGTCACATCTAATAATGTGTATAAACGACAGGGGTTTATATTTTCACATCTAAACGAATTTCGGCTTCTCATTTCCATCTTCATTAACTGAAATTCGAATTTCAGGTTTGAATTTTAACCTGAAAAACGAATTTCGGGTTCTCATTTCCATTGAGAATATTATTTTGGGTTTGCATTTTCATCCGATACACGTTTTTCGAGTTCTCATTTTCATTAACCTGATAAACAAATTTCAGGTTGGACATTTTCACCCGATAAATGAATTTCGGGTTCTCATTTCCATTTTTCATTAACCTGATAAACAAATTTCAAGTTTGCATTTTCACTCGATAAACGAATTTTGGGTTCTCATTTCTATTTTTATTAACCTGATAAACGAATTTCAGGTTTGCATTTTCACCCGATAAACGAATTTCGGGTTCTCATTTCCATTTTCATAACCTGATAAACGAATTTCAGGTTTTCATTTTCATTCCTGATAAATGAATTTCTGGTTTCCATTCTATTAACCTGATAAACGAATTTCAGGTTTGCATTTCTGCATCACCCGATAAACGAATTTTGGGTTCTCATTTCCATTTTTTATTAACCTAATAAACGAATTTCAGGTTTGCATTTTCACTCGATAAACGAATTTAAGGGTTCTCATCTCCATTAACCTGATAAACTAATTTCAGGTTTACATTTTCACCCGATAAATAAATTTCAGGTTTGCATATCGGGAGGTTATGATAAATGAATTTTGGGTTCTCATTTCCATCTCCGTTAACCTGATAAACGAATTTCGGGTTCTCATTTCCATTTTCATAACCTGATAAACGAATGGTATTTTGGGTTTGCATTTTCATTCCCGATAAACGAATTTCGAGTTTCCATTCTATTAACCTGTTCTATTAACCTGATAAACGAATTTCAGGTTTGCATTTCTGTATCAACCGATAAACGAATTTCGACTTTCATTTCAATTTTGCATTACCCGCCAAACTCTCCGTTCAGGTTTTCATTTCACTCTTGTTACCTCGATGACACAAAGTCGGGTTTTCATTTTAATTTATATGTCTTTACCCCGATGACATAAAGTCGGGTTTTCATTCGTATTTACATACCCTTTCCTTGATGATACAAAGTCGGGCTTTTAATTCACATTGCTTGTTGAGTTTCATTACCAGTGGCGTTTGCATGTTATGTCAAGTTAGTTTTCTTTGTCATTCACAGCTACGTTTCATTCTAAATCCCTGTACTCCCGATAAACACCAGATCGGGATTTCATTCTTGTTTTCAAGTTTCATTTATGTCTCTTATGGTTCATTTCACTGGGAGTCTTTTTATTCATTTAGCTTTCCCGCAATGAAGACTTTTCCGCTCTGGATGAATAGATAGACCTAATCTCCCCAGTGTGTTTGTCAATATGGTAAATTTCCTCTTTCATGACCTCATGAGCTTAATGTTGACATGTGGCAAATTTTGTTGCATGATTGGAATCATCCAGTCATGCGGTATCTACAATCTTTGCCTAGAGTTTCTTCGATCCTCTTCGACACTCTGGCAAAGAGGGGCAAGCTGTAGACACCTATTTTTGTCCCTTAAGTTCTCCCCTATTTTCCTTTTAATTTGACTCTCAATTTTCTTTTTAATTTCCCTTTTAATTTCTTTTTAACTTGCATTTTGATTTCCTCTTAATTTATCCTTTAATTCTCTCTTAATTTGTCTTATGGTGTTTAATTATTATGTGTTTTATACATTTTTGAAATACAAAGAATGAGTTTTAATATTATTCAGTTTTTAAATTTTTTTTTTTTAAAAAAAAAAATTAGCTTGTGAACAAAATACAATAAGTATGATACCTGTCTCTTATACACATCTAGATGTGTTTTGGCCACGTTTTTCTCTGCATTTTTTCACCCATTCTCACAAAATTTCAGATGCCCCATACTCCCAACATGACAAGGAATGGTCTTTGACCATTTTAACACTCAATCCACCTCTTTAAAGAGGAAAAAAATCAGTCTAAAGAGGGGGCACAAAATTTCTGTAGAAAAGAAAAGAGAGAAATTTTTCTAAGTTTGGAAAATTTTCCAGATAGCCAACTTTGAGCAAAAATTTCAAACGATCTAAAAGTAATTAGACTAAACTCAAAGAAGAACAGTTGTAGAGAGTACCTGAAACTACAACTTAACTTTGTAAAGCTCAAGCAAAATCATTCATTTGGAGGGTCAAAAATGTGGTAGAATCAGGCTGGTGGCCAAGAAAATCTGCAGAAAAAAAGAGATTTTCCAAGTCTGGAAAATTTTCCAGACAGCCAACTTTGAGCAAAAGTTCCAAACGATCGAAGAGGAATTAGACTAAACTCAAAGAATACAAAGTTGTATAGAGTACCTGGATCTACAACTTCTCTTTGTAAAGCACAACTAAAATCATTCATTTTGAGGGTAAAAAATGTGGTAGAATCAGGCTGGTGGCCAAGAAAATCTGCAGGAAAAAAGAGATTTTCTGAGTCTGGAAAATTTTCCAGACAGTCGACTGTGAGCGAAAATTCCAAATGATCGAAGAGGAATTTGGCTAAACTAAAAGAAGAAAAGTTGTAAAGGGTACCTAGGACTACAACTTCTCTTTGTAAAGCTCAAGCAAAATCGTTCATCTGGTGGGTGCAAAACGTGGTGGAAGAAGGCCGGTTCATTAACCGGAAGCTTGGAGGTGCCGAAAGCAAATTCTGCTCAAACGCATTCCAAGCCGAGCATAACCAATTCCACCACATTCCTGAGGCTAAGGTGAGTTAAATGAGCTTTTGAATCAATTGTTTTGGTGACAAAATGCTTATCTTACTATTTTTGCATTATTTATGACTTAATTTTCGTTTTTTTTTAACTTATTTTTTTAATTTCTTCTAAGTTACATTTTTTATGACAATAACCACCAAACTTTAATTTGATTTTTGTTTGACATTTTAATATGTTTAATTACCCTTTGATTGTGAAATTACCGTTTTGCTCTTATGAGTATTAAATTGTAAATAGGCTCTGATTTTGCACATATTTTTTGATTAGTTTATTTTGTGATGATTTGTGCTTTATATAATATTTATGTTTTTTCTTACTTGTTAAATGATGTAAATTTACTCTTCTGTCCTCAAATTTTGTTTAATTGCACGACTGGACATTAAATATGAGAATCAAATTCAATTTAGTCCATGACTTAATAACTGTATCAATAATATAAAATCGGGCTAGAAGTAAACTTTGGCGTGCATGACAAATGACTGTTTTGCCCCTTGGGAGTTAAAGGGCACTACAAGCTAAATGTGTGCAACTTTAAATTGGACCCCGGGCTAAATTTACCTGTCAATGTTTTTATTTACCATTTATTTTAATTTCCTCATTAATATGTATATATTTTTATTACTTTTAAACTATCTTAAGCACACGTACGCTACAAAGTCGACAATATTGAATACTAAAATTGAAAAGGGAAACACGATAAAATCATGCAACCGGTCCAACGCCGGGTAAAGTGGGTGCCGAGAAAAATTCAAATCTATCCCAAACCTTCCCATTTTACAACAGGATTCCCGAACTCATGTTTTTTGAATTACGTGGACCAGGAGTCAATCTAGACTAGGGTTTATTTTTTTCTTTAAATTTTGATGTATTTTTGTGTCCCGGCGCACCAACACACCGGGTGGCGACTCCAATCCTGTGTTCCCTTGCTTAGATTATTTTTGTACAATTTATAGTCGCATTTAAAGCCCCGTTATGTAATAGTAAATAGGTGATTCATTTAAATTGGTAATAGTAAGTAGGTAATTTATGTTTGTAATAGTAAATAAGACTTTTGTATTTAATCACCTATTTCACGAGTACCACATTGGCGACGGTGCCGGTCCAAACAACGTGCCGGCCAGACAGCGGGTTGTGGGGGGGGTGAGACAGCACCCGCATGGCTAGATCCCTCATGATGTGCAGTATCAGGTGGTGTGTAGTACTGTTCATGAGGTGGACCAAAGTGCCATACCGGAGGTGGTGGTGGCATAATCCATGTGCCCAATGATGTGGTCTTCAAAGCTTCTCCAATGACGGTCAAATTGTTGTGCATCACCATTTGACTATACGACCAGTACCCTTGCAAATCATTCCTATCCTTTTCATTTAGTGAAGCATTGAATACAAAGCATGGGGGCATCGGGATCAATGAAGCACTATGAGGTGGTGGTGGCTGCGTGGGGTGCTCCTCTAGGTGGTGCTTCTCATACTCTCTCACCATTCTGTAGACATATTCCCGGCTGATCCTTCCTTGTGGATGTGTCATTTGTTCTTTAGGACTAATCGGGCAACCTGCTATAGTACAAAGATGGTGAATTAGACTAGGTGCATAAAATATAGGTCTCTCGGACCTATACCACTCTCCAAGAATTCCTGCCTAATAAGATGACCAATGTTCACCGGCATCCCCATCTTGATGGCATTAAGAGTACTTTGTCCCTCTGGATAAAGCTCACGGCATTGGACCCCCAAATTTGGCTACTGATAAAATAAAACCACAACTTAGCCACCAATGAAAGTCCTTGACGAGCAAATTTCAACTCAGTGGTGGATGAAGTACTCTTTATCCAATCAACCCTCCTATCACAAATGGCATCTTTAATTGCATTCATGTCCTTTCCTTTATTATTCAAGAATGCCAAGTATTGATTAGAGGGTATGGGGTGTATGTTAAAATATGCATTAATCAAATCTGCACTAAAATCTACTAACACCCTCCCCCCCTGGTATTTGTACCTTGCCATCTTCTAGTTCACACAAGTTGCAATGAAACTCCTTTACTTATTGGGAAATCCCGGGGTCAACTAGAGTGTTAAAATCCTCCCAATGGCTTGACCTAATTTGTGCCTCAATAGCTCTTCTGTAGCATCTTCATAATTACCCAAATGCATTGAAAGATCAAAGTTCTGCTATCTAATTACCTCATGTTTCTCGTTATTCGTATACAACTGTACAGCCATATCGCTAGAGAACTGAGATCTGCTCACCTCCCTCAAACGGTTGTTCCGAACCCCACTTCTCCACTAGTGCCCTCTCCCGGTTTCTTTTTTCTCGAATTTGCTCCTCTCCCCCTACGTTCAGCACTACCATAAACCCCATGAGTCATTATAACAATCTAATTCAATCAACAACTCAAAAAGACAGCACTTAATTGAAAATTCACAACAAGCAAAATGGGAATCACCATTGTGTCTAAGTCTGTTCAAATGTGTAATTCAATATTAAACAAAGAGCAATTCATTTTGCAATATGTCTCTTTTCAATTAAATTTGCCCCAATAATTGTCCAAAATTCAGCAATTGTATACCACCAATTTCACCATAAATTAATCCACAAAACCCAACAATTATCTTCACCAAATTGATAATTGAAAATAAAAACCAAAGGAGAGATGTTACCCATTTTTGGGATTGAAATTTCCAAAAACTTCTTGTGTCTCAATTCTCCTTGAAATCCAAATTTCTCCTAGAATCCTTCCACAAAATGCTAGCTTTGATGTTCCTAGAGGAAAATAGTGATATTAGTGACAGACGTGTTAGAATGACAAATTAGTGAAGTTGATGGAAGAATTTTGAGGGATTGGGGTTAGGGTTTTCGATTGAGAGAAGAGAGATAGAAGAAATTTATGAAGAAAGATGAAGAAGAAGCGAGATTTTAAAACAAATATGCCTTCAAGATCGCGATCTGGCATGATCTCGAGATCGCGACATGAAAAATGCCTTTGCAGAGGTTTGGAGTTGAGACCGCGATCTCAACTAAATGACCATTCTGCCCTCCAAATTTTTTAGTTTGAGATCGCGATCTCGACTCCAATTTGTACAAAGTGTAACTTTTACTCTTAGTCAAGATTGCTCAATTTTTCTTAATTTTTCTCCATTTGCAAGGACAACCTAGAAACACAAAATTCACAAGTTAGAATGACAATTTTCACTAATTCTTTAGAACCAATTATTCAACTAAATAAAGCTTATATTTTTAATTAAAATTCTAACCTAATTGAAACCAATTTTGCTTAAAATTAATCTAATACAAAAATCACACTAAAAGAAAGCAAAAACAACTAAATGAGTAGAGTATTGTTCCCATAAAGACTATGCTAACACCCCACTGAGAACCTAAATGTCACACTTTTGATCCAATCTAAACTAAGAAGTAATGGAGTTGTAATAATAAAAACACTAAAAAAAACAATGTAATAATTTGAGTAAAGAGTGGAGAAAGTTGATAATTAAGTTATCTGGCTTCACTCATCCGTTACCAATCACCTCAATTGATCCATTTATTGGTTTTCTATTTATTCTTCTTTCACTTATGTCGTTTACTATGTAATTGTGAGTTATCTTTCAACTTCTCAGATAAATTTACTAAACAGTGAGCCAACACAGTATATTTTTATGTGAATTCGAGCCAATCTTGATGCATAGCTGACCACACTATAGGACTACCTAAGATGAATAGGTATCTTTCATTCCATATTCACGGAAGAAACATCCTTCTCTGTACAACTTCTAAACAAAGACTAATTAGACCAATTCTTTACCTTAAAGCTCCTCTTTTAATTTTTGAACGAGGGCTACAAGTTAATTTATAAGTTGAACAGGCTTACAAATGCATTTAATACCATCAAATTCAGTAAATCAAGCATAAGATCATAATTATAAACGAAACAAATCTTATCAATTGGGATTCATGACAATTTATGAATGAAACGCTAGATTAGGGTTTATTGCATCATCTGACCAATTGATACAACACAAGAATTGATTAAATCAGTATTAGCATATTAAATAAAAGAAATAGGGAAAAGAATGAAAACTAGGGTTGTCAAGCCGAGTCTTCTTTTCTTCTCCCTTGCTCTTTCCACCAAGTTGCTTTGGCTGCTTGTGTTGATTTTGCTGATTACGGCTATCTAATGAATTATGTCAACTGTCACACTTTCTTTACTTCTAATTATGTTAATTAATGACCTAAAATGACCCTTATATAGCACTAAATAGGGTTTACACAAAAATGGGTTAAAAATATCCAAAACTCGAGTCAAAACATAAAACCCATCAAAACCCGTCAGTTTGAAGCCCTGAGTAACCCTGCCAGCCTCCTGGGCACTAGCAGTGGCTAGAGTTTAGTGGTTGGGCACCCCTACCAATCCTCTGGGTACAGGCAGTGCCCAACTCTTTCTAGGGTGCTCAGTCTTCGTTTTGTTCTATTTTGCTTTGTTTTTGCCTTGTTTGATCTCTTGTGAAATAAAACCTACCAAATACATATTGAGGGCATAAGTATACATTTTTTGATATAAAAACAATAAAAAACCTAATTTACAGTCTTGGGGTGCAAAATTACAAAAATAGCCCTTCTTCATAAACTAAAACCCTTGAATTATGAAACAAAAGAAAGCTAAAAGTACATGAAAATACTCTCTTTTATAAAGTCAAGAATAAATCTATTATACTAAGTTATTTTACTCACAGAATCCATGGTATTTTGTTAGGTTTTACCGATTTACTAGTGTTATTCTATGATTTTAGTGTTTTATATGTGTTAGAGTAAAATTAAGGTTTTAGTATTATTTTTTTGATAATTTTTCTATAATCTAGTACATATGTTCTTTTATACTATTTGTAGGTTAAAGTAGACAAAGTTGGATACATGAGTGAAGAAATCAAGAAGTTAAGGGACCAGAATGCAAAATTGAAAATTTGAAAAGTCCAGACCAAGAACACGGACTGCGATCTCAAATTTAAAGGCATAAGATTCATACCCTGGTCTAAAAATGCCAAATACATGTAGAAATCAAGAATTCGAATTGTAGTCTAAGTTTTAAATCGTGTAATATTCAGATTGTGGTCATTTTATCATTCTGCTATTAATTTGAACTAAATTTATGGCTAACTTTTGCAGAAGGTTTTGCATATTTATAGCCTAGAATAGTATGACAAGGGCATAACGTAGAATTAGAATTAGCTTAGTCACAAAACTTTCCACTTTAGTTTTAGAGAGAGAGAGAGAAAATATTACTCTTCTTTTATTTTAATTTTAAGTAATTTGTTGCCTTTAATTATTGCAATTTATTTCTTTCCTAGTTTAATTTAGTGGGCTTTCTATTAGTTTTAATCTAGTATAAAAGCTATCATTTTTCATTTGAATTGCTTATTGTTTAAAATAGATTTAATTTTCATGACCTTTTTGCCCCTGTTTGATTTACTGGTCACTATTAGCTAAATTACTTCTAATTTGGCAAAGGAATGAAATCCCTTATAGGGATGGTTAGCTTGGATAATTTTGAGATGGTGGAAAAATTGAGTATTTGTGGAAGTTTTGCTACTAGGGTTTGAGAAGAGGGCCCATTTCTTGAATTTACTTGTGATTGTAAGGTAAAAAAAGGATGTTTTAGAATCTTAGATTCAAAGAATTCAACATATAGATTAGATAAGAGAGTAGTACAACCAAGATACTTTCTTCCTAGTTCATTTAAGAGCTTCATGACGTGAATTCTTTGATTAAATTCAATTGCCTGGCCAAGGAGTTTGTTTATATTTGGGATAAAACCATTAATTTGACCTAATCCTGGGAGGAATATTTTCAAGTCCAATCTGCTTCATTTTATTTGAAATAAAAACCTTATTTCCGCATTACTTGTTTTATTGCTTTTTAATCATGTTCTCATTTGCTTGTGTCCTTCACTTTTTAAATTTTAGAAAAATCCTAAATTCACTCATTTTCGTGGTCTAGATAGCAAAGCATTCTTAGTCTAATACTTACCTAGAAAAATCTCAAAGGAATGATCCTCTCGCCCTAGGTTGAAATTCATATACTTGTTGAAGTAGGTTGCCAAGTAAGAGAAAGAAGGTAAATTTTATCTTGGTGATTATATTGATAAGTATGCTTCAACAACTACCTAAGTTGAGTAACACCTAAGCTTAGCACCAGCCGAGCTTGGCACCAAAGCTGAGTACCACCTGAGCTTAGCACATAAGATGAGCCCTTAGGCCAATCAAATATGCTAAGAGTGCTCCCAAGAGTAAGATTTACTTTTTTGGTGGTATAATCCAAGTTCTCACTCAAGAGAAAGGCTTGAAAAACATCAAAGTAACAAACCCTCCTAAGTGACAAACAATACTCTAAACTTAGCCAATTGAGGAAATCTCAAGTGACTAAGGGGCAAGAAAAAGTGAACCACAGAAATTGACAAGGAAAACATAATCCAGAAATTGAAAATATAGGACTAATCTATTATCCGAAAAGCTACAAGTGTAATCAATTACTACTTGTAGAAAATGCAATAGAACTAATCTAGAAACAATAAATATAAAAACTACAGAGTGTACAACAATTTAAAATAAACTACTAGTCTTGTCCTAAGAAAAATGGTTGAACTCCCCGGAAATGCTGCCCAATAATGTGATATAAGAGACAGATGCTAGAAAATTGTAACCATAATCACAGGACCCGCGGCAAGAAAAACTCCGTCCCCATGGCCAACAGACCGTGACACTTAGATGATTTTCTACTCAGCATAATTGCCATGACCAGAAAGATCTTTGTCCCGGCCATAAAACTCCTTGAATATATAAATAATCCTTGCATTATTATTCCATTAGCTGTAGCCAAAACCATTTTTAGATCCGACCATAACTGCTCCTCCATCTCGAAAACTACTCAGCAATGCTTCATAACTTCTTCAACACTATATTCGACCTTTCTAGTAAGACAATTTATTAATACTAATAGCAGAATATTTTAACTAAATAAAATAAAATTGCTAAACACTAAAAAACACTAAAACTAAACTAACAACCCTAAATTGCATAGAATATCTAGATGTAGTATAATTAAAGACTATAATAACCTATTCACACTCATGTAACGGGAAAGTTGGTGATTTCTCTACATAAGCATTGAGTGTCTTCGTTGTTTGTAACTTCAACTTCATGAGGCTCTTGGGAACCGGTTTCTTGCAAGACATTTTCAATTTGTTCTTCTTGAACCGGTTATTCACCCATTGGTAGGGAGGTTGGAGTCCAATGTTCTTCACCAATTAACACTCTGGGAATCTTGAAAAGTTGGATTTGTAAACGGTTGTTGGATGCGACTTGCTCTTCATGCAATCTAGATATCTTTTCTTGAATTGAGCTTGTTCTTGTCGGTGTTTAGCACTCTCTTCTTGAAGTTCTTGAAATCCAATCCACAAGTCCATTGATACCTCATCATACTTTTGGATTGATGGGTGAAAGAATTGGAGCTCCATTGATTCATATAAAGGCTCTGTGGGTGTAGGGAAAGAATAGGGATAATCTTGGTAACTTGATTTCTAATTTGGACATAAGAGTTATCCCGTTTCTTATACTCATTAGAATAGGGAGAATAATCATAAGAAACATGCTCATTGGTTATGCCTCCATAGTCATAAGGATGATAGGTAATATCCTTGGCCTGAGTTATTCCAATTCATTCCTTGCATGTTCTTATGAGACCGCACAAAAATAAAATACAAAAGCAAGTACTAACACAAAACTGCACAAATAAGAAAAATGGGAGAATTTAGAGTGGTAGATAACTATCCACTAAAAGAGAAAATCTTTTTGGATTTTTTTTAATAAAAGTGACACAAACCACAAGAATAAAAAATGTTTATGGTTTTTTTTTCAAAAATATTGAAAACACAAAATGGAACTAAAACAAATAAAACTAATTTAACTTCAAAGTTGTATTCTTGTCAAATTATGCCGATATTGCTAAAGACCCAATCCCCGGCAACGGCGCCAAAAAGTTGATATGTAAAATGTCTGGTTAAAATTTTTAATAACCTAATCCAAGTATTAACTAGCTAATGCATGTCAAGTGTACGGGATCAATAGTATATAGCGGAAGTAGGGATCGAACCCATAAGGATTAGTTTAGTAATTACCGGTTATTTGACTCAAATGCTGATGTTTTGAAAAAATCATTATGGAAGAGATTTGACTACATTAATCTAAGAACTAAAATTATAACTAATCTATGAAAGCAAATAAGCTATTCTAACCATTAACCTATGAAAGCAAGTAAAGAAAGCATTAAATTTGAAAGCAAGGTAAAGTGTGTAACCCAAGAAAGCATTAAACGATATCCTAAGAAAAGTTTAAGAAGGTTTAAGAATGCTTCTCTAATGAAGAATCACAAGTTCTTGGTCCAAGGTTGTCAATCTTGAACCTTCTCTTCAATCTTCTTAAAAATAAAGAAAACTAATCTATTGAATTTCTATTCTAATATCTAATTGAACTAATAATTGCTACTTCTCTTCAACTCCCCACATAATAGGGTATTTATAGAGGATACATCAGCGTTTTGGTGCTCCAGGATGATCAGTAAACGCAAGAGGATTGCCCACTAATCAATATTTGGTGGAGAAATTTCAAAACCGCTTGTCAGGCTAGAAGTAGAAACTTCTTTCTATGTTATCCCTGGGGGTCATTTTATTCTCATAAAGCACATTCTTACCTCTATTCCTATACATATTTTGGCTGTCCAAGATCCTCCTAAGGCAATAATCGGTCAAATTGAAGAACTTATGGTAGATTTCTTTTGGGTGGAATCAAATTTTCGCAGTAGATGGCATTGAAGAAATTAGAAGAATCTTTGTTTTTTGGAGCAAGAGGATGGGTTGGGTATTAGGGATTTGGAAGCTATCATAAAGGTATTCACATTCAAGTTTTGGTGGAACTTCCATAATTCTTCTTCATTGTGGTCTCAGTTTATGCGACGGAAATATAGCAGTGGCAAGATATGCCATGGCTCACCAGTTTGGCACCGCATGAAAAAGGTGATAAAAATCTTTCGAGATTCTACTCAAATCCTTGTTCAAAATGGTGCATCGTCCTTTTTGGTTCTCAAAATGGACGGGTAAGTGTTCGTTTCTAGAAGCTAATGACAATTCGGTTGAAGATGTTTGCATAAGGGATGTATTTTTCTAATATGCACTGCTAGAATCAAAATTTTCTTCACTCACAACTCTCGGCCAACATTAAGGAAAAGTTTATTTCAGCTTCTCTATTTCTTACTAATGAGCCTGATGAGGTGATTTGGAAATCCACAACTTCAGGTAAGTTTTCAGTAAAAGCTGCTTATCAACATATTCGGCATCGAAAGAATACCATATTATCTCGTAAACAAATTTGGAGCGCAAGGATTCCTTTAAAGATGTCCACTTAATGTGAAATTGCCAAATGGCTTCCTTCCTTTTCCGGATGTGCTAACAATGTGTGGATTTCATGGTTCCTCTAAATGTCTGACATGTAATAATTATATGGACACTTTGGATTTGGTGTGCTACATTAGGCTTCTCTTATTTGGCATTTTTTTATGTAAAATTGAACATTTTGCCCTTGCACAAATAATGTCTCTTCTAAGACCAAGGATGAAAAAGATCTTTTCAGCCTTATTCCTATACTAATTTGTTGGAATATATGGACTGCTGAACAAAATAAATACATCCATGATGGTCTCATAAAGATCTTTTGAATGCATGATCAATAATATTATGTTTGTAATTATAGAAGCTAGCATGGTAAAAGTGTCACGCCCAAAAACGGGACCGTAACACGCCGCGCTAATGGCACACAGGTCCAAAGCGCAAGGCACAAACGAACAGAGCAACAAACTTAACCGCAATGTAATAGAACCATCAAACCATTTCTTAACTATAAAACCGAATAAGTTCATTTTTACACAAAAATACGAATTACAAAATTCCTTCTTAGTACAAAAGATGCTACAACAAAAACAAAGTTCATCAATACAAAACCTATCTAGATAGGTTCATAAAAGCTCTTCAAATGGGGCCAAGCATTTCGATAAAAAGAAAACATAAAGATAATAACATTTTAAAATAACCATAGTCATGAAGCAGTTTCTAAAATGTCTCATGCCATTTAAAAGTCAATAAACCATAATCATAAGTAGTTTCTAAAATGTATCATGCCATTTAAACGTCAGGCATGTCCAAAACATAGTCAAAAAGATCCAATCATTTCAAAACATAGTATGCTAAAGCATAGCGAACAAATCCAAGTACAGTTTCAATCCGGAATATAATAAAATAGCATGAGTATCTTTTAGGCTCGAAGGTATGACCTACAGTACTAGTCACATAGTAAAAAGATCCAATCATTACAAAACTTACATATGCTAAGTACAGTTAGCGATCTAATACTCTGTACTAACTTAGTTGAATATAATGAGATACCTAGGTCACCTATGAGCCAAAATAGTTATAAAATGCTTTCATATCAAAAGAGTTTGCAAACATATCATTTGATTAACATAAAATAGCTTGGTCCCGATTTCATATGTAATAGTTCCAAAACATTGTAAAAGTCCAGTTCCAAACATCATACACATTCTAAAATCCATCCAAACATATTTCGAAAGTCGTTAAACAAAATACAAGTGGAAGAGGGTCTATGTTACCCACCTATCAAAGCAAAACTGTACAATGATCACTGAACGCGATCGCCGGCGGTAGGTGGCGTGGTACCTAAAACAGATATAAGAGGACTCTTAGAAGAGATGTAGAAGTTAAAGAATGACTAGGGAAGCGAAGCTTAATAAGCTCAGTTTTCCAGAAAAACCGAAAAACTTCGCCTCTCCCTAGGCTATAATTAGGCTATCCTTCCCGCCAATAAAATCCAATTCCAAGGTATTCAAGGGACCTTGGTTACAACCCAACTCAAAACAACATATTCAACCAACCAACAAAATCCATTTCCAAGGTATTCAAGGGACCTTGGTTACAACCCAACTCAAAACAACATATTCAACCAACAAAATCCATAAACGGAAAGATTCACCGGAGCAATAGCCGGGACTATATCAATAGCATTCCACAACAATGGAAAACACCTAAAACCATCAAAAGATCATTAAAGACCCTTTAAACATAACCAATTATCCAAATTATCCTAGTTGCGCCAAACTTCCGCTTACTTACAAAATGAAGGGAAATCAATTCCACTTGGTTTCAAGTCTCAATTCCTATCCAAACTAACCTTAAAACACTCTTAAAACATCATTATGTGCATAGACATAAGCATTCATAGCATAACACTCGCTAGGCCACATATGGAAGACAAAACCCTAACTCATAATCTTAAAATTTGTAATCTAACCATGGAAAGTTGTTAAAAATCAACCCCAATCACTTCCCAACCTCCAAAACACTAAGAACAACCCATAACATACATAAATCAACATATATAAGGCTGCAAAGAGGGTTTATTTTCAGCCCTAAGAATCCTACAAAACTTGAAATTAAAGCTTGAATCATAAAGCCCATAAGCTATAAATGCTAAAATACATAAAATCTTACCTTCCAAGTGATTCCTACTTGAAATCCAAGAAAATTTTTTTGGGGAAAATGGAGGAAGAGTTTATTTGTATAAGAAAATATACAATGTCTCTTATACACATCTAGATGTGTATATAAGAGACCAATACCCCGACTATCGGTAGTACCCAATGGAAGCCGATCGATAGTGAGTTTGAAACCCAGTATTCTTTTTGTGAAACCCAGTATTTTAATAGCCTGGTTCTCATATGGAGATGAAACTTCTTTAATGGTTCAAATGATTGAACTTTTAATCCAACTTTATTAACATAGTTTACCCGCGTAATCGTATTTTTGTAAATCTTATTCGGTTGCCGAATTGAAAAACGAATAAGTTGAAGTACCTTATGACTAAAAATAATATGAAAAATATTTTAAACCAATTAAAATCAAAGAACAAGGCTATTAAAATACTGGGTTTCACAAAAAGAGTTTCGGCTTTATTGTAGACTACCGATAGTACATTTGGGTATTACAACTCCACAGTTCACTCCTATAGCATGGCAGTCACCTCCTTCAGGTTCTTTTAAACTCAATATCGATGGTTCTTCCATTGGGAAACTAGGCCAGTCGGGGTATGGTGGTATTGTTCGAGATGCTTATCGTCGAATACTAGTTGGTTTTGCTTGCTCACTTGGTGATGCTACAATTCTATTTGTCGAGGCAATGGCCTTTCTAAATGGACTCCAATTACTCCTGCCTCTTGGCTTACATGATGGAATACTTGAAATTGACTCCCTAGTTCTAAATTTTTCATGTGATTTATGGACGTACTTCGGTTGCTTGGCAGATTAACCATATAGTTCGCCAAATACAGCTTCTCCTTGTGGATGGTGGATTTCATATTCGTCACACACTCTGAGAAGCTAATTCTAGTACCTGGCACTTTAGATAGAATGGGTAGCGGCTGAAAGGATATTGTCTTCGGTTTAGGGCCTCGAAAATTCTGAATGAGCTTATTGGACTTATTAGACTAGATGAGATACGTTTTCCTTTTTTAGAAAAATTTTATTAATGTACTTACAATAATTTTTTATGGTTTTTTCACTCATTTAAGTATATGTAATCTTGAAGGTATTGGTCTAGTTCCCCTCCATGTATTTTTTCCATTAACTGTCAATAAAAATTTGGGAATAGCGCTCTCCCACCGGGGTACCTATGGTTAGCTAAAAAAAAGGATAAACATAACAAAAATGAATACAAGCTTAACATATAGTGGCTATTAAAGAAAAGTTGGCTTTAAATCTCAAAAATGGATTCACTAGGAAAAATTGTAAAAGCAAAAAATGTAGGCTTGTAGACTCAAATGACTAACAAAAGGCCTAGATCATTTCTCTAGCCAAACTAGCCATGCTAACTCAACAAAAAATCTAAATATACAACTCTAAGTCTCATGTTACTGATAGCCTCCCAATTAGAGCTATTTTCTAGCCCTTTTTGGGGTTAGTTTGTGTAGTTTTATTCCTAATTGTCATGTCAAGTGTGCTAGTGTAGTTATTGTGTTTGTTTGTTGGTCTTGTGTGTTTTAAGGTTTCCTTTAGGTGCTTAATTTGGAAAAGATGGCTATTTATTTTTGTTTGATATTAATTGCGGGTCATTGGAGGGAAAAATGATCATATTTGTGACCAAAGACAGGAGAATATCGAAGACTTACAAAGCTGGAGAACAAGTTTCCTGTTGGCCAGCATTTTGTGAAGAAATTGTTTAACTTTTCGCAAACATAGGCAAAAGATGGTGTACTTTTATACAAACCTAGATACCTATTAGATTTGTTATTTCTTATAGTAATCCTTGGCATAAGGTTATTTGATATTGGCACATTGATGTAGTATCAAAACCTTTGCCATTAGCAAATGTCATTTTATTAACCAAAGTAATGGGACACGATGTTTAGAAATCTATTTATGTTGGGAGTGTTCAATTGAGTTATAGGTAATAAAAGACTTCTATTTTAAGGAGAAAAAAAGGCGAAAAAATGAGGACTATGACTACTCACATTTTTCTAACGTGATTCTATGTTGAGAACACGAGTATTGCTATTTTTCTTTTCCTGATGATTTTTTTTGTTCTGAGATTAATTAAGTGAAATATTGAGGAAAGTTGCTAGGGTTTCTCTTGGGAAATATTCCACACTTTATTGCATTGAACAATTACAATTCTTGATTTCTAGAGTTCATTAGTCAATTTTTAAGAATTGTGTTACAAAATTTGCAGATTTTTTGGAGAACAAATGACAATCTTCGGGACTCTTTTACTCGTTATTAATTGTTATTTTCTCTTTACACATCTAAGTTTAATTTTTCCATTGTTATTGTTCGTATCTCTATTGTTTCAATCTAAACTAGTTTAGTTTTAATTCATAGTTAGTTGTTGTTGGTAATTTTAATTTACGTTTTCGAGAGTTAATTAATTGAATTTTGAATTTTAGTTCGTAATTCGTTAAATCAATCAATTTGGTGTCTTTAATTTGGGTTTTTATGTTTCCATTAATTCATAGGTTAGCCAATTAATTTTCTTTGTTTTAAAAATATAAAAGTAATAAAAATCCAAAAAGAACTTATCTTGAATTACAATTATCTGAGTAGTAATTTAATACTAGGTATTGCTAAGTGCTACTACGCGACCCATGAACTTGCAGAAAAGTGTGATAGTACACATAGATAATAGTGGTTAGCATATTTAACACGTATTAAGTTTTTGTTGCTAATTTAGATTTTTATTTTTGTTTTTATTAATTCTTTCTCATTGTCTTTTTCTCTCTTTGTTTATTTCCTTGTAAATCATATCTTTCGCATCTAATTGGTATGTTTAACTTGTGTGTCAGTGTTGTTTTCTAGCTTAAGACCTATAGAGACAAGCAATTAGTCCCTCTTGATCTAGTGATGGAAAAGATGTTAGAGGGTTTAGAAAACAAAAAAGACAACAGGAAAAGCAAGAAAAGCTAGCCATGGAAAATGAGCATGTACTGAGAAATAAAGAGGTACCAAGGAATGAGGAAGAAACTGTAGGGGGGATTGGCAATAGAAATGGACAGTTAAATGGTATTGGAAATAGATTATTGAGGGACTATACTAGACCTACCTTATGGGGCTAGATCGAGTATCGCTAGGCCTACTATACAAGAAAATAACTTTGAGATTAGACCAGCCTTAATACAAAAGCTTCAAAGCCATGCCATGTTTGGTGGCAGACCAAGTGAGGATCCACATGCCCACTTGAGAAATTTTGAAAAGGTGATAAATACTTTCAAGTTCAATGAAGTTTCACTAGACTCAGTTCGCATGACAGCTTTTCCCTTTTCCTACATGCTAAGAGATAAAGCTAAATGGCAGTTACAAGGTTATGACGAGGGGATATTTACAACTTGGGAAGATATTGCCCAATGTTTTGTAACTAAATTCCTTCATTTCTCAAAGACTACAAAATCAAGGAACGAGATCACTTCGTTTAAGCAGGAAGTTGGAAAAGGCCTAGGCGAAGCTTGGGAATGATATAAAGTACTAATAAGGCGTTGCCTACATCATGGCATTCCACATTGAATGCAGATACAAACTTTCTACATTGAGTTTTATCTTGAAACCAAAACTATGGTGGATGCTGCAACAAGAAGATCTCTATCCTTTACCTAAGAATTACATCAAAGTATGCTGAATGTAATGGCTTCAAATTACTACTAGGTAGTAGCTGTCCAACCAATTCAACAAGAGAGAAGGGGATTTCTTAACCTTGATCAGAAAGATTCTATCTTGGCTCAAAATAAAGTCCTTACATCTTTGGTAGCAAATCTAACCAACATTCTAGGGAATTTGAATGACTAGTTAATTCAGTGACTTCAACATCACCAATTCAAAATGTTTGTGAATCTTGTGGAGGAAATCATGCGACCAACCAATGTGTGATTGAGGAACCACTTTGTCAAGAGCAGGCTCAATATGTTAATTATAAATTTAAGCCCAAACCTTAGAATAATCCATACAACACATATAACCGAGGGTGGTAGAATCACCCAAATTTATCTTGAGGTGGTAACAGCAATCAACCACCTCAACAACAACCCCAAATTCTTCAACCTAGACCACTAGTTAATCCGTACTCTCAAAATCAACCTTACCAACAATTTCACCCTCCTTTAATTCTAACCTCCTTTACAACAAAACCAAGGACAAAGTTCAAGAAGTATGGATGACATGTTTACAAGATGTATCTTTCAAAAATTTGCAGAACCAAAAGGGGTAGATAGCTAGGCAATTGGATGGTAGATAGCAGCATGAGAGGCCAAGTGACACTATTCTTAACCCACATGATAAAAATTCAAGGGATATATGCCAAAGCTATTATCTTATGCAATTAGAAACATCTAGCTGAATATGAATAAGAATGTGAGCCATGAAGAAGGGGGAAAAGTGCAAACTAGGGAAAAACAAGCTATAGAAATGGGATCATCATCTACAAGGATGATAGGGAGTAGGGGGAATCAGATAGTATAAAATTCCTTCTAGAAGAACCTCAAAAAGAAAGGATGCACCTTTGAAACCTTGAAAGCAAGTAAAAATTCCATTTCCACATAGGCTCAAAAGTGATGATAAGGAGAAGAAATTTAAGAGGTTTTTGGAAATTTTCAAAAAGATGGAAATAAACATTCTTTTTATTGAAGCTTTAGAGAGCATGCTGAGCTATGCAAAATTTATGAAACAAATGCTCACTAGAAAAGGGAATTTTTAGAGGATGAGATCTAATGCTTGACCGAGGAATGCAGTTCTTTAATTCAAAAGAAATTGCCTCCTAAATTAAAGGATCATGGGTCATTCTCAATTCTATACGTTATTGGATTTTTGGAATTTCATTTGAGAGAGCATTGTGTGACCTAGAGGCCTTAATCAATCTACCGCCCTTCTCCATATAAAAGAAATTTAAAGGAAGAGAACTAAAGCTTACCAATGTATCCCTTCAACCAGCGGATAGGAGTATCAAGTACCCATCAGGTATCATTGAAGATGTCATTGTCAAATTAGATAAGGTGTTCTTATCAGTTGATTTCATTATTTTGGAGATGGAAGAAGATAAAGATATGCCAATCATCCTTGGAAGTTCGTTTCTTGCAACTAGCAAGGCACTGATTGATGTTCAAGAGGGAAAAGTTCAATTTAGAGTGGATGAGCATATTGTTTCTTTTAATATTTTTAATTCTTTGAAGTTTCCTTATTTATGTGATGATGTGTTAAAAATTGACATAAATGATGAAATTTGTGATGAATTTTGCAGCGAAAACATGAGAAGACAGCCATTGGAGACAACAATTGTAGAAGGAGAGCAAAATGAGGAGAAAAATGAGGATAAGAATCCAAAGCTGCTTGGAAATGTTGGAAGAGAATCCCTTTATAGAGGAAGAGAATCAAAAGGAGAAAGAGATGGGTAAAGGGAGGTCTTCGACTGATGAACCCCAAACTTGAAGTCAAACCTCTACCATCTAACCTTCGTTATGCCATTTTAATGATGATAATAGTCACCCTATCATTGTTAGTGCTTTACTTACTAGTGAACAATTGTCTAAATTTCTTGATGTGTTGAGATTACACCATGGAGAAATTGCTTGGAGCTTACAGAACATTAAGGGTAAAAGTACTACAATTTGCTTGCATAAAATTCTTTTCAAGAATAATTACAAACCATGCAGGCAGGGTCAACGTAGATTAAATCCTACTTTGAAAGAAGTGGTTAGGAAATAAGTTTTAAAGTTGTTAGATGCAAGAAATATCTACCCCATTAGTGATAATAGTGGGTTAGTCCTACTCAAGTTGTGCCCAAGAAAGGGGTCACGGTGGTTGCAAATGATAATAATGAATAGGAAAAATCATTCCATCTAGACTAGTCACTAGGTGGAGTATGTGCATTGATTACAAAAAACTAAATAAGGCCACTAGCAAGAACCGTTTCCCTCTCTCAGTCATTGATCAAATGTTGGAAAAACTTTTTGGGCACGCTTTTTATTACTTTCTTGATGGGTACTCTAGTTATTTTCAAATAGAATTACCCCGGAGGACCAAGAAAAAATCACATCTATTTTTCCTTATGGCACTTTTGCATATAGGTGTATACCCTTTTGTATCTATAACGCTCCGAGTATGTTCCAATGGGGTATGTTTGTCATATTTAATGATTTAATTAAAAATTGTATGGAAATTTTTACGGATAACTTTAGTGTAATCGCAAATTCTTTTTATTTGTGTTTGCATAATCTAACTCTTACATTAAAATGTTGTGAAGGAACAAACCTTTCCTTGAATTGCGAAAAATGTCATTTCATGGTTAAGGAAGCTATTGTTTTGGGTCATAAAATTTTGGGAAAGGAATAGAGAAGTTGATAGGACTAAGGTTAAGGTGATCAAAGACAGCCTTCTTCGACTAATGTAAAAAGTGCTTGAAATTTTTTAGGACGTGCTAGTTTTTACGGCATTTCATTACAAATTTCTCACATATCTCAAGGCATTTATGTGTATTGCTGCAAAAGGATGTAGTGTTTGATTTCAATAAAGAGTTTTTGCATGCATATGAAATATTAAAAATGGAATTGACCAATGTCCATATCATAATTGCACCAAAATGGCCTTTATCATTTGAAATTATACATCTAGATGTGATGATGCAATGGGTTAATAGCATTATGTTGTAGAATAGATAAAATTTCTGCGTTATTTATTATGATAGCCACGTACTAAATGATGCACAAGTCAACTATTCCACCACCAAAAAGAAATTATTGGCTATAGTTTTTGCATTTGATAAATTTTGATCTTATCTTATACGAAGAAAAGTAATTGTACGTACTAACCATTCAACATAAAAATACTTGCTTTCTAAGAATGATACAAAACCTCGCTTAATTAGGTTAATTCTTTTATTGCAGGAATTTGATTGGAGAAGTTGTCAAACAAGGGTATTGAATTTATTGTTGCTGATAATCTATATTGCCTTGAAAAACCATAAACATCTAGATGCTCTGTTTCAAATTAGGAAGAAGTGCCAATAAATGAAAATCTAGATACAGAGCTTTTGATACCTGTCTCTTATACACATCCTTGGTATGCGGATAAAGTAAATTACTTGGTGGCCAAGGTGATTCCATCTTCTATGGGCATCAACAAACGAAAAAAGTCCTTTTCTAAGCTCAAGTATTATTTTCGGAAGGATCCATATCATTACTATCGGTACAGTGACCAAGTCATCTGTAGATGCATTATGGATGAAGAAGTGATTGACATTATACATCATTTCCATGCTTCTCTGATAGGTGGTCATCATGGAGGAAAAAGAACGGCTGCAAAAGTCCTCTAACGCGGGGTCTATTGTCCCACATTGTTTTAAGACATGTTCTTCAGAGATTTTGTTGTGCAATGAAATGAGTGCCATCAAACTAGCAATATATCAAACAGAAATAAAATGCCATTGACCAATATTCTAGTGTGTGAAGTATTTGATGCATGGGGCCTAGATTTCATGGGACCATTTCCAAGTTCACATTCCAAAAAGTACATCCTTGTGGCAGTGGACCATCCCTGAGAGTGCCCAGATTTACAAAGAGAAGACCAAAGCTTGGCACGATAAGCACATTTTAAAGAAGGAATTCAAAATTGGTGATCTGGTGCTTTTATACAACTCAATGGTGATATTATTTCCTTAAAAACTAAAATCACGATGGAGTGGACCGTTTAAAGTCATGGAAGTGTTCTCGTATGGAGCAGTGGAGATAAAAGGTGTAAAAGCAGCTTTTAAATGTAATGGTCTCAAACTTTACTATGAAGGGTCCATTGATAGGTCGGACACTCTTTGATGTCTCTTATTAACAACGGATCATTCCATTTAATAGTCAACTTAATGATTATAAAGTTGAGAAGCGCTACTTAGAAGGCAACCCAAGTATTGTGTTTAATTTCTATATGTTTCTGATACCAATCCTGCAGTTGAACTAACGAAACCCGAATTTGAATTGTGGAACCAATATCACATTGAATATACATAACCCACAAAAAATCATGAAAATAGTTTGTTGGGAAACCCCAGAGGATGTTTAGCTAAGATGAACACAAAGAAGGAACGAAATTTGCAACAAAAAGAACAAAAACACGAATTCAAACTTGTCGGATTTAAATACTTTGATTAAGATATCAAGAATTTAAAGATGCTTGTTTCTCAACTGTACGAGATATTAATCCGTTGTCTGTAAGAAGACTAGAACCTATAGTATTCCTGGTTGAAATTCACAAGAATCAATCTCGTAAATAGCACAAGTCTTTGGAAGACTAATTCAGAGATTTTTCTCAGAAGATTTTTTATTGAATGTTTAACAATATGGTTCATTAACAAGGCCTATTTAAATGTGAAAAATCAGCCTAAAAGTGAACTAGTCAAGTCCAAACAGGACTTGGATTGGCACAAAATGGAACTAAAACTTGGCTAAAAAACTAATGTGGACTAACACTTGTCTAAATTAAGAAAGAAAATAAAATAATAACTCCTAGAAACTAGTCTTGAAGCTAAATCCTAGGTAAAATAGGGCTAGTATGGCCGAGTATAATGTTGGTCATTTTTAGGGTTTCTAGAACCTTCTTTAAACTCTTCAATTCTTGGGCTTGAAACTTCTTGGTGTTGGATTTCTTAGACTTCCAAAACATAGACTGGCCTCTTGACTTTAGCTTGGATGAACACTTAGCCACCATTTGAAAATAAGAATGTTTGTTGGTCCAAAATTTCCTTGACGAAGCCCAACATAGCTTGATGTAACTTCTTAGCCCTTGATCTTGTGATTTGCCTAGCTAGAACTTGAACTAGATCAACTTCTTGAGCTTGGTCCATGACGCTATTAGTTGATTCATGGATCATGGGTGTATCATCTCCTCCCTCCTCATTTACATGATTTGTCCTCGAATCGCTTCCTCTATCAAAATCAAAGAGAGAAAGATCAGTAACATTAAATGTAGCACTTACATTATACTCGCCAAGTAGATCGATTTTATATGCATTTTCATTATCTTGTAAAGTACTTGGAAAGGTCCATCCCCATGAAAATCCAACATAGATGTCTTTATAGTTTGGGAATCTCTCTTTTTGCAAATGTACCCAATCCCACTCCTGGTCGGAAGACTACAAGTTTTTGACCCTTGTTAGCCCTTGAGGCATTATGTTGGTTTGTTTTGAGCATTTTTTTCTAGCTTTCTCATGAATGGACTTGATCAAGTCAGCTCTTTCTATCCATCAAAACTGGTTAACTCCTTCAGAGGAAAGGGATTTAAATCTAAAGCCGTTAGTGAATTGAAACCATAAACAACTTCACATGGATTCATCTAGTGAATGAATGAATTGCATCATTATAAGAAAATTCTACAAATGGTTAACACTCTTCCCATTTTAAGTTTTCAAGTTTTTTATTTATGAAAGCACGCAACAAATTTCGTAAAGGTTTATTCACCACTTTGGTTTGGCCCTTAGTTTAAAGGTGACATGCTATAGAAAATAACTTTTTAGTGCCCAATTTACCCTACAAGACACGCCAAAAGTGACTCAAAAACTTGGCCTCACTATCATTTAGTATGGTTTTAGGAACCTCATGCAAATGAACAACTTCTTTAAAGAACATTTCAACAACATGTACAACATCATCTGTTTTATTTTATTTTTTATTCATTTATTTTCCAAAAATTCGCCCTATCATTTGTTTTATTACATGGTATGAAAAGTGCCATTTTTGAAAACCTATCCACTCCCACAAAAATTGAATCATGACCCTTTCGAGTTCTTGGGAATCCTAAGACAAAATGCATAGACACATCGAACCAAGGGTAACTCGAAATAGGCAAAGGCATATAATGGCCACGTGAATTAACTTTTGGCTTAGCTTTCTGACAAGTAAAATACCTTAGCACACACAGAGTCCACATATTTGCGCATGTTAGGCCAAAAAAAGTGTTCTTTAAGCATTTCTAATGTCTTAGCCACGCCAAAATGACCCATGAGACCTCCACCATGTGTTTCCCTATCAAGTAATTCACGCAATGAGCAACTAGGAATGCACAATTTATTCTCACGAAAAAGATAACCTTCATGATGATAAAATTTATCAAAAACAGTCCACTTGCATGCTTCAAATACATTTGAGAAATCAAGGTATTTAGCACACAAATCTTTGATATGCTCAAAATCAACAAATTTAGTGCTTAAAGTTGAAATTAAAACATATCAATGAGACAAAGAATCAACAACTACATTATCTTTTCTTTGCTTATACTATATAACATAAGGAAAGATTTTAATGAATTCTAACCGATGTGCATGGTGTCGGTTTAACTTACTTTAGCCCTTCAAAAATTGCAATGACTCATGGTCCATTCAAATTATAAATTCTTTAGACCATAGATAATGCCTTGCAAATTTTGCAAGGCCCAAAGCAATGTGTAGAGCTCCTTGTCACATGTTGAGTAGTTCAACATAGCTCCACTCAGCTTCTCATTGAACTACATAGAAGGGTGTTTGTCTTCCATCAACACTGCACCTATACCAATACTAGAAGCATCACATTCTACCTCAAAAGTTTCACAAAAATTTGGTAAAAGTAAAAAATGAGCATTAGATAACTTAACCTTTAGAGTCTCAAAAGCATGCTTATGTGCTTTACCCCAGCTAAAACTTACCTCTTTCTTGATTATTTAGCTATAGTGCTGAAGTCTTTCATAAACCTATGATAAAAACTTTCTAAAGCATGAAAAATATGCACTTCAAAAACATTAGTAGGAGTCGACCAGTCATTAATGGATTCAACCTTCTCTTTGTCTACTTCAATTCCTTTAGAACTAACAACAAAACCAAGAAAAACAACTTCATTCATGGAAAATGAGCACTTTTTCAAATTAGCATAAAGTTGTTCTTATTTCTTAAAGTCTCAAGTACTAGATGCATGTGCACAAGATGCTCATCTAGGGATTTGATGTATGTCAAAATATCATCAAAATCAACCACAACAAATTTCCCAGTGAAAGCATATAAAATATGGTTCACTAATCTCATGAAAGTACTTGGTGCATTTGTTATACCAAAAGGCATGACTAACCACTCATAAAGTCCATATTTGGTTTTAAATGCAGTTTTCCATCCATCCCCTTCTTTTATGCGAATTTGGTGATATTCATTTTTTAGGCCAATTTTAGTGAAAATATTAGAACCAAATAACTCGTCTAGCATGTCATCAAGTTGAGGAATAGGGTGGTGATACTTTATCGTAATGTTTACTACGTGACAATCAATGTACATACGCCATGACCCATCGTACTTTGGCACTAAAATCGCTAGCATATCACAGGGACTCACACATTCTCGCATGCACCCTTGAGCCATTAGCTCTTCAATTTGTTTTTTAAATTTCCTTCGTCTCTTCAGGATTGGCTCCATAGATCGGTTTCTTAGGGATGACCGCGTCCGAGACAAAATTAATTTGGTGCTCAACCCCTGATAGGTGGTTAGCCAGGAGAAATCTCTTCGGGAAAAATATCCTCGATTTCCTAAAAAAAGATATTTAAAAGATCCAGGCAAGGCTAGATCAAGGTCAGACTGCACAAAATAACTTTCTTTAAATACAAGCAAAAGTACAGGAAAATTTGGACTCATGGCTGTTTGAACCTCCTTGAACCCTACAAAGAATTAGATTTCTTTTTCACTTCTTTATACTCAAAATTTTTAGATTTAACCAATTCACCATTAGGGTTTTCGGATTTTAGGGTTTTATTAGGGTTTTCCACTTGATTATCCTTTTTCAATTTAGCCTTTTCCTTATAATATTCAACTTGAGTTCTTAATGTACAATTGTTCCTTCCTCACTAGATGAAGAGGTGATAACTCTAGTAAACTAGAGTTATTGTCCTCTAAATTATAGCATTTTGACCCATAGTTTAACTCCCAAATTTTGGGTAAGTAATTGAAGATTCAGGTTAATTTCTTTCATACGTGTTTGTATTTCTGTTCTTGATTAAATAAATAATAAGTTTTTATTAAATTTATAGTTTAATTAACTGCTTAATGGTGTTAATAGTATGCAGGTTAAAAATAGAGGTTGGAAGCTGGGATGTACCAAACTCAAAGGACCAAATTGCAATAATGGAAGAAATGAAGAATGCTGAGAGGAGAGTTGAGATCGCGATCTCAATTGTTCCATATCGCGATCTTGACTCGAGAAATGGTCTTAATGTATTAGAGTCGAGATCGCGATCTTAATTGTTCCATATTGCGATCTCGACTCGCTGAAAGTTAAGTTGTAAGGGCAATTTGGTAAATTGTCAGTCAGGAAACCCTGATTTGACCTAATGTAGCATTACACATTTAAACTTTAAAAATAGAAAGTCGGAAGTAGTAGATAGTTTTACACATCTAGATTTTAGGATAGTTTAGGATAGATGTGTAACTAAGAGACTTGAACTCCAAGTTTACTTCTTTAATAGAAATTTCTCTTTAATTGTCTCTTGGATCTTTTTTTTAATTTCAATGTCAAGTTCAAATTTTGATTAGACAATCGTAGTGGGTTAATCGCAAGTTTCGCATTAGATGTAAATTTTTACACATGGTGGCTGTCTAGTATAATAGAATTCTTTACTCGACATTTAACTAGTTTCTTAGGAAAAATTAATTTTCTCTTAAATTTGTTGCTTTCTATGTAGAATAAGAGATTTCTTAAAAATAATTTCTTGTTAATTCGTAGTGGGCTTTCTTTATTTTTATCAAAAATCCAAAAATACTTCATTTCTAGTTTAACTTTTTCCAATTTCTAGTTTAGAAATGATTGCTTTTAGTCTTCAAAGTCTCTTAATTGTAGCCCTTTTAATTGGATAATGTGCAACCTTTCAATTTTAGTTTTAATAAGGATAATTTAGATTAAAATTAAGTATTTTCCTTTACTTGCTTTTACTAGAATAGCTTAAAATTAGTTTCTTAATATCGTAATTAGTTATTTTCACTTACTTGCTTTTTAGTTAATCTAGCCTTAAAGTAAGTTTTATTGCTTTCATTAATTATGGTTTGTTGAACCCCAGTTATGTTAATCATGTTTTGATGATGACCAAATCACACTAATGGTTTGAAAACAAGTGTGCAGAAAAATAGATAGGTTCGGACGCAAATTATCGTCCGAACAAAATAATCAGAAGACTCCATGGACACAAATGACTGTCTGAAAGACAGAGCTTCGAACGATGGTAATCGTCCGACACAAAGAATTTGAAGCAAGTCTTGAAACGAAGAACAGCGTCCGATCATATTTCTAGAAGACTTTGCTTCGATCGGACGCATGTTCGGACGCATCCTCGGACGTCCGAACAAATATCCTCAGAGAACGGACGCAGGGTTTACCAGCAGCCGTCCGAACGGTCCAACGGCTAGTTCGTTCGGACGCACACTTGCTGCATCGGTCGTCCGAAAGGTCCAACGGCTAATCTAGTTTTCCAGTAAACAGAAAATAGTCGTTGGAAAGTTGTTGGAAGCAAATTTTGGGCAACTATAAATACCCCTAAGCCTGAATTAAATAAGATGAGACTTCTACATTGATTACAAATAATACTTGAGCTATTTGGGAGAAATAGTGGGTACAAGTGTTGTAAAAGAGTAGGTAGTTTTGTGAAAAGAGCTTAGAAGTGTAAGAGTTCTTCAAGTGTAATAGTGGAGAGATAACAATTGTAACAAAGGGAGGTTGTGAGTGTAAAACTCTTGGCTCAACTAAAGGAAATTAGTGTGAACAAGAGGGATCCTCATTTGTGTACAAAAGGTTATTGTCTCACCTACTTTGAAGAGACTTTTAGTGGCTAAACTTCAAGTTGTGAACTTGGTATTTGCCTTGTAAGAAGCTCTTTGCAGTTGTAAGCTCCAAGCTTGAGAAGCTTGGGAGTTTGATTTGATTCTCTTAATCTCAATATTCTTATTTGTTCTTTAAGCTTAAATAGTAAACCCTGAATATCTATTGTATTCATTTGTGCTTAAGTTTTTATTTGGTGCATAAAGTTTGAATTTCTATTAAGCATATAAAAAGGATTGTTTTAGATACAACCTAATTCACCCCCCCTCTTAGGTTGCTCTTTGGGGCCAACATGGTTTTTACTAGAATAGTTTCATCATCCCTTGTTTGATTTTTCTTAACTACACAAATATCCGTAAATCTTGGTAATTGCCTTCCAACAATCCTTGTGGGATGATACCCACTCATCGTTATACCAAAATCAACTCTGTACACTTGTGAAAGTTGGGTAGAGTATAGTGAATTAGTCTGGTTAATTATTGCCTGTTTTTCATTTCAAAGTTAAATTCTACCTAACGAAGCAATCAAGAGGCAGTGGTTTAAGTACAATCTTTTGGCCATCTTTAAAGAATGTATACTTATTCAAATAGCCACCATGGTTAGTTTGTTTATCAAATTGTCATGGTCTACCTAACAATATGTGACTCGCTTGCATTGGATAACAACATCACTCAAAATTTCAACCTTATATTTTCCAATAGCTAATCAAACTAAAGGTTGTTTAGTTACTTTAACTTCACCACATTCATTTAGCCATTGTAATTTATATGGACGTGGATGTTTTTGACAAGGCAAACTCAATTTTTCAACCATGAACATGATAACAACATTGACAAAATTATTACCATCTATTATCAAACCACATGCATGATTTTGAACCACACATTTAGTGAAGAAAATATTCTCACATTGTACCTCAATTTGGTTGTCCTTGGATTGAGCAAGAAGTGCTTGAAAAATCTCCATGGCAGGTAACTCAGAATGATCATCACGCTCATCATCATCACTTGGACCTTCCAATTCTGGCATTGAGTCATCTTCATCTTCGCTTCCTTCACTTACCACTTCATTCCCTTGCATGAAGAGTGCTTGCTTGTTGGGACATTCATTCGCATAGTGACTTGCACCCAAATAATGATAAAACTTAATATCACGAGTGCATCTATTTGAAGTGTTAAAAGATGAACCTTTAACCAAAGAATCGACAGGATGTTTAACAGGTCTATATTCAGCTTCATTATTTTTGGGGATAGTTGGTCTATTTTGAGTTAGATTAGGACAAGAAGGATTATTAAACCATTTCCTACACCAATTAGAACTAGACTCAACTCTATATTTGTCTCCATTTCTAAGTTCCCTTTCCTCTTTAATTTCTTTTTTGACCATATCTTGCAATTTAATGTAAAGATGCAATTCTAGAATATTGGAAATTTCTCTACTAAGCCCACATAGAAATTGAGCCATAGTGGCTTCACAATCCTGAACTACATTAGCTCTCATTAGACACCTTTGAAGCTCCCTATGATACTCTTTTATGGATTTATTACCTTGTCTTAAATTTGTAATGTTTGATGTAAATCACGATAGATATGTAGAAGTTACAAATTTTTTATTTAATGCTTTTAAGGTTGTCCAATCAATAATTGGTGACTCTCCACACCTAAGTTATTCTAGTAGTTTTATATTGATCCCACCATTCGCATAGTTAATTGAACTTTCTTTCTTTCAGAGTAGTTAAGACAATCAAAAATAACCTCTACCTTCTTTTCCCATTCAAGATACATATCAGGATTGAGATTACCTTGAAATGTAGGGATAGTTAATTTAATGTTACCAATACTGTCGTCAACCTTACTATCATATTGCACATGTCATCGAGTCCTTGACCTTGCACTTGCATCATACAATTCATCATCAGATTCATAGTAGTCAGACTCATAATTAAGAGACGTACCTCGACGAGTTTGTGAGAATCTATCAGCATGAGGCTCAACTCGATTAGCTTGCTGATTTGGTTCATCCTTCAGTTAATGTCTTGAGAGAGTGTTGAATACTTTCAAGTGACTTTTCTATTTCGACATCACGAGATTCCAAAGCATTAAACCTTGAACTTCCTCCATCTTTAGACATCTTAAACCTGCAAAAGAAACTAAAAGAAATAAAGAATTTAAAGAAATAGGGTTAATAAAAATAAACAAGGAACAACACTTCCTTAATGTTTATGCCCAAATTTGAAGATGTCATGCAATTTCACTCGTGTTTCGCACAAATTCAAGGCTTTTACCCTCTAAAGAGCTCACCACTCTTGATTTTTCTCTTATATAAATTCTCCTTCAAAGTCTTTCGCAAACTTGACAAGCACGCAGCAAGAATGACGCAAATAATTACTAACACGTTAGAATACAATGAGTAATTATAGATTGAGGAAGCAAAGGAAAAACAAATTAATGGCGGATCGATTTATCAAAGAACGCACACAGAGTAGTTTAGAAAGTTAAACAATAAGATGGTCAAACAAGACCTAGGGTTTTAGACTATAAAAATTAACCCAACGGGACTAGGAATATTTTCAGAATTGAACACATTTTTTCGCATAACTCGAGAATAAAATTTGTGAAGAAACTGAATAAAGAATTTTTTTATACCCAAGAGCAAGAAAGTAAAGAAATTAATGCATCTAGAAATCCTAATAGAAAAAGGATTCACAATAATTCATAGATGAGATAGGATTTTAACATGAATTCCAAGTTGGACAAGGATTAAAATGTGCAATGTAATCTAACAAAGAAAAGGATTCAAATTGTGCAAGTCTCTTATGACACATCTAGATGTGTATAAGAGACAGAGACAAGGTTTTCAATTGTGTTTGCAAATTCTTGTAGGGTTTTAGGATTTGGCCATTTTTTTCTCTGCTGGTTTTTTCTTTAACAGCCTATTGCACAAATTTGTAGCATAAAAAATCAAAACAAAATCATCAAAACTCGCAAGAAAAGTTGAACAACAAACGAAAGTGAAGAATCAAGAAAAAACGCAAGAACCTCTAATATCTAGGGTTTTTAATCTCGGCTATTTTTTGTCTAACAGTAAGCTGTGGCATGAATTCCAGCAATTAATCAAGAGCACAAGATGACAAGAACTAGCACAAGAACAACTAGAAACTTGAAAAGCAAGACCAATGCAGGAAAACCCTAATTCAAGTTTGCTAGTTGCTGTCTCTTAAGTTTTATAGTTCGGGTTTTTTTATCAATAAGAAAAACAAATTAATAGTTGAATATGAGAAAAATTACAACAAAAATTCATTTCAAAGATAAAGAATAAGGCAGCAATTTTCCATGAACAAGAACGAACAAAAAAAGGAAGAACAAGACTAGAACAAGAACACGAACAAGTAGAAATGATTTTTTTTTCTGTAACTAGAATCGAACAAGTAAATATTAAAAAAAATAAGGATATAATCTCAGAGGATTTATGAGAACACAAGAAAATAAATATGTTTAGGGAACCCAAATCTCTGATACCGCTCTGATGCGAACCCCGTAGTTGAACTAATGAGAACTGAATTTGAATTGCAAAACCAAGGTCACCCTAAATACACAATACCTGAAAAAATCATGAAAGTAATTTCTTCGAAAAACCTACAGGGTGTTTGGCCAAGACAAACACAAAGAAGAAATGAAATTTGCAACAAAAAAAACAAAAACATGAATTTTGACTTGACAGAATTAAGTCAACTATATGAATAAGAAATCAAGAATTTAAAGATGCCTGTTTCTCAACTAGACGAGATATCGATCCGTTGTCTACAATGAGACTAGAACCAATAGTATTCTTGGTTGGTGTCACAAGATTCAACCTCGCAAATGACAACCTACAACCTTGGTTTTGATGATGACAAATGAAATTTATCCATCTTAACTGAAGCTTTGCAGGAATGCTGGTACATTTGCTCATTAATAGGGTTTTCGGATGAAGAATACCGTCTGAACAGTACTATATTTCTCGGACGCACAAGCTCGTCCGAACAAGATTATTATGGACGCAATACACTGTCTGAACAATAAGGCAGAGAGCAAGATTTTGAAGCACCTACAACGGACGTAGAAGCTCGTCCAAAGGAATTTGCATCAGACGTATTTCACTGTTCAAAAGAGTCTCTAGAGTCAAGAGTTTTAAGGCACCTGCAATGGATGCATCTAACTATCTGAAAGAAGCTTACATCGGATGATGCAGCATAACTGTCCGAAAGAAAAATATTCCCAGTTAAGCATTAAATCTTTCGGACACAATACGCCATCCGATCTGTGAACCATTCAAACATACCTAGTTCGGAAGAAGGAACGGACGCAAGCTCGGCCGTCCGAACGGTATCCTTTAATCTCTTATATTTAAGATCGGATAATGGATCGGACACATGACAATTACATCGGACGATCGAAACCTATAACGGCTAGTTTTTTATAATTTATTATTGAGCCGTTAGGAGCTGGTTAGAACCCAATTTATTGCACCTATAAATACTAACTCCTTTGTCTAATGAAAAATATATTACACATTGAATGCAAGCAAAAAGAAAGGCAATTTGAGTGCAAATTAGCTCTTTAGTGATATTGTATTAGTGTGTACTTAAGAATGCCATTCAAGAGTGATATAATCTTGAACAAAAGGGAGGTTTGGTGTAAAATCTTTGGCTCAACTAAAAAGAAGTAGAGTGAGCAATGGTGATCCTACTTTGTACTACTAGAAATTATTGGCTCACTAAGATTGAAAGAACATCTTAGTGGATTATTATTCCAAGCTATCTAGCTTGGATGTATAAGAGATTTCTTTCTCAATTTAATATATTCATATTGTTCTTAAGTTGCTTATTGAGAATCATCTTATTTTGCAAGTCAAGAAATTTAATTTGAGAATTATTTGTTAAATTAATTTTTGAAACCGAATTCACCCCCCTCTTAGGCTGCTTTGGGTCCAACAATTGGTGTCAGAGCTTTGGTCTTTTTATTTTGTTTAAATTGTATTTGAGTACATTTCCCTTATGGCAACCAATAATTCTTTATTTTTTTGAGGTCTGTCTATCACTAGACCCCCTGTGTTAAATGGGATAAACTTTGTAAGTTGGAAAGATAGAATGTAAATATTTTTACAATCCATTGATATTGACTTGTGGTATGTTGTAAATGAAGGTCCCTTTGAAGCTACCATCATTGATGATCATACAATTAGAAGAAGAGAAAGACAAGGGATGAGCTCACTCCACAAGACAAGGTAAATTGGACCTTAAATGCGAAGGCTATGAATGTACTATATAATATCCTTGGATGTTAATGAATCAACTCATGTCAAAGGATGCGTTTCCGCTAAAGAAATTTGGGACAAATTGAAGGAAATTCATGAAGGGAGTGATGATGTTCGAGAACAAAAGAAATCCTTACTTGTTGCTAAGTATGAGTCCTTCAAGATGGAACTTATGAAAATATTGATAAAATGTATTGTAGGTTCAATAATATCATTAAGGATCTTGAAGCCTTGGGTAAGGAGTATTCTTTAGGCGAAAAGAATAGAAAAATCTTGAATGCTCTATCCAAAGAATCGGAGGCCAAAACTATCGCTATAGAGGAAGCAAAGAATCTAAACTCCTTGCCTATTGAGTCCTTAATTGACTCTCTTACTCCTTGCCTATTGAGTCCTTAATTGACTCTCTTACTTCTTATGAATTGAAGCTTAAGGCCAAAGTGGTGGATCACTATGAGATGATGAAGAAGCAAGACCAAAAGGGAGCATTGCATTAAAGACTTCTCAAGAAGAAGATGAAAATGGTTCCATCAATCTAGAAGATGAAGATCTTGATGAAGGAGATCTTGCACTCATCACCCAAGGATTTCTCAAACACTACATCAATAAATGGAAAATGAGAAGAGGTGGAGCTATCAACCCAAATAATTTCAATGGGAAGACCAAGCTAGAAATGAAAAAGCAAAATGTAAAGTGTTTTGAATGTGGTCAGTCCAGACACTTCGCAAATGAGTGTCCATCTAAGAAGAAAAAGGAAGGACGAAAGCCCTGCTTCAATAATTTCCAAATCACATGGGATGATTGAAACTCCGAAGGAGAAGTTGAAGAAGAAATGGAATCGGCACAAATGGCCTTATGGCCATTGGTGATGATGAGGTAACTTCTTCTTATGATTCTGATGATGAGAATAATGATAATGATCTTGAAGCCTTCATTTTAAAAATGCATGATAGCTTGAAGACATTGAATCATATGCTAGAAATAAGGAATTAGTAAAAAAATCAAATGGTTTATTAAATGTTAACTCTAAACTTGGCTATCACAAGAAAACGCTGAGTTAAAGAAAAGAATGCATGTGAAAACAAGGATCAAGGAAGAACAAGCCTCCTTGAAGAAAATATTGGATGACTTGAATGTTCTCTTGCATAAAAAAAAAGAAAATTTTGTTGGGATGAAAAGGAATAGAAATGTTCTGAGTAATATGAACCTTGTCACTTTTAGAAGGGATGACCTTTGTTTTGTAAAATCAAAATCTTCTTTCTATGGAAATAAAAATATTATTTGCAATTATTGCCAACAATATGGACATGTGAAAAATAATTGCTATGTCAAGAAAAATGAAAAACTTGGAATGAATACCGTATGGATTTGTAGTAGTTGCACTAACTCTTATGGACCCAAGAAAACATGGGTACCAAAAGTTATCACTTAATTTCTTGTGTAGGCAATGACCATCACCGACAATGCTAAATGGTTTATAGATAGTGGATGTTCAAGACATATGACCGGTGATGCATCTCTCTTCACCAATCTCAAATCCAAAAGTAGTGGAAAAGTGACTTTTGGGGATAACATGAAAGAAAAATCAATTGGCATTGGTGATGTAGGTAAAAATGGTAAGACCTTGATTAAAAAAGTGCTTCTTGTTGATAATTTGAATTACAATCTCTTAAGTGTAAGTCAACTATGTGATAAGAATCTATATGTGTTCTTTACCAAACATGAATGTTTAATTCTTGATAAAAATTGTGTCATTTTATTTAAAGGTACTAGGCACAATGATGTTTATGTGATTTATCTAGTTAATATTGGTAGTATCAATGTAAAATGTTTAACCGCTTCTACAGATGATCGTTGGCTTTGGCATAGAAGGTTTTGTCACTTCAACATGGATTTAATTGAAAGTCTTGCTAAGAAAGAATTGGTGAGAGGCTTGCCAAAATTTAAATTTTTGAAAAACAAAATATGTCCAGATGCATGCCAATTTGGTAAACAAGTTAAATTGTCTTTATGTATGAACCCTTCTAAATTTCTTTCTAATATTGTTGAATTATTGCAAAGATGACTACCTTAACCTTTCTCAACATACAATGTTCGGTGGTAATAAATATGCGTTTGTGATTGTTGATGACTATTCTAGGTATACTTGGGGACTATTTCTTGTTCACAAAAATGAAGCCCTTGAAAATTTTGTAAAACTCGTTTCTAAAATACAAAATTTGTTGAATTTGAAAATCATTCGTTTGAGAAGTTATAACGGAGCTGAATTTAAATTTGGAGGTTTTCCTAAATTTTGTGATCACAATGGTATTTCGCATGAATTTTCAGTTATTAGAGTGCCTCAACAAAATGGTGTTGTTGAAAGAAAAAATAGAACACTCCAAGAGGTATCTAGAACCATGATTAATGAATGTGATTTACCAAAATATTTTTGGACAGAAGTCATTAACACAGCTTGTTATGTTATGAATGAGTACTAGAATTGACATCTTTTGAGACCTATTTTAAATAAAACTCCTTATGAACTCTTGTTTCGCAAAAACCTGTTGTGAGCTGTTTCAAAGTGTTTGGATGTAAATGCTTTATTTTAAAAATCAAAGAAAATCTTGTAAACTTGACAAGAAATCGAATGAAGAAATTTTCCTAAGATATTCTAGTGATAGGAAAGCATACCGAGTATATAATAGAAGAACTCTTTTAATTGAAGAAGTTGTGGATGTTACATTTGATAAGGCTAATGATATTATTTCAAAGAATGTTTGTGAAGATGAAGATGCAAGTATACAAAAGGAACTTGAGAAACTCACCATACATGAAGAACATCAAGAGACCACAAGCAATGAGGACAACGTTCATCACTTGGATGAAGAAGAAGAAAAGAACGAAGATGCTCCAAAAGATCTTCCAAGAGCATGGATATTTGTCTCAAACCATCCTCAAGATTTGATCATAGGTGATCCTTCTGATGGGGTAAAAACTCGTTCCCATAAAACCTTTGAATAGTAATTGTGCCTTACTCTCTCATATTGAACCTAAACATGTGGATGATGCATTCAATGATGAATCTTGGTTTTCTGCTATGAAGGAGGAAGTTAACCAATTTGAGAAAAACAATGTATGGACTTTGGTTGAAAGACCCTCAATTCATCCCGTGATAGGAACAAAATGGGTTTTTAGAAACAAATTAAATGATAAAGGTGAGATCATTAGAAATAAGGCTGGACTTGTAGGAAAGGGATATGCTCAAGAAGAAGGTACTGACTTTGATGAAACCTTTGCACCCGTTGTTCATTTAGAATCTATTTGCATGTTTCTTGCATTTGCAAGTTTTAATAATTTCAAATTATTTCAAATGGATGTTAAAAGTGCATTTTTAGATGGCTTTATTGATCAAGAAGTTTTTGTTGAACAACCCCCTGGTTTTGAAAATAAAATTTTTCCAAATCATGTCTTCAAACTCTCAAAAGCTTTATATGGTTTAAAACAAGCTAGTTATCCCAGAGCTCAAGAAGAAGGTACTGACTTTGATGAAACCTTTGCACCCGTTGTTCATTTAGAATCTATTTGCATGTTTCTTGCATTTGCAAGTTTTAATAATTTCAAATTATTTCAAATGGATGTTAAAAGTGCATTTTTAGATGGCTTTATTGATCAAGAAGTTTTTGTTGAACAACCCCTTGGTTTTGAAAATAAAATTTTTCCAAATCATGTCTTCAAACTCTCAAAAGCTTTATATGGTTTAAAACAAGCTCCCAGAGCTTGGTATGAAAGGTTAAGTGGTCTTTTAATTGAAACCAGTTTTAAAATGGGTGTTTTTTATACTACTATCTTAAACAAAATTAATTCTAATGATTTGCTAGTTGTCCAAATTTACGTGGATGATATCATCTTTGGAGCAACTAATGAAAATTTGTAGATTTCTCTTGTCTAATGCAAAAGGAGTTTGAGATGAGTATGATGGGAGAATTACAATTCTTCCTTCATCACCCAAATCGAATACACCACAAAGGAGCTACTCAATCGATTTGGAATGGAGGATTGTAAACAAGTTGGGATGCCAACGTGTACCTCAACCATATTTGACAAAGATGAAAAAGGTAATAGTGTTGATGAAAAACACTATAGAAGTATGATCTGAAGCCTAATTTATTTAATAGCTAGTAGATAGGATATTATGTTTGCTGTTTGTTTCTATGCTAGATTTCAATCATGTCCTAAGGAATCACATTTGATTGCTGTAAAAAGAATTTTTAGATACTTGAAAGGAACATTAAACTTTGGTCTTTGGTATCCTAAATCCACTAGTTTTGATTTGATCAGTTACTCAGATGTCGACTTCGCAGGTTGCAAAATTGATAGAAAAAGCACTAGTGGTGCATGTCACTTCTTGGGTAATTGTCTGGTGTATAAGAGACAGATTTAGCAAGAAGCTAAATTCTATTTCACTTTCTATGGCTGCGGCCGAATATAATGCTGCTGGAAACTGTTGTGCTCAACTTCTGTGGACGAAACCAGATACATTAAAAGACTTCGATGTTATTTTTGATTATGTGCTTATAAGATGCAATAACACTAGTGTTGGCCCCAAAGCAACCTAAGAGGGGTGGTGAATTAGGTTTCTTAAAAAATACTTTGAGAAATATTGAGATTTTCAAATTAAATGCAGATATAACAAAATCAATAGAACAGTAAAGTAAAGAGAGAAAAATTAAACAATCAATACTTCCAAGCTAGCAAGCTTGAAGTATCAAATCTCTTGAATGCTTCACACACTTGGTGAGCCAATAATTTTTACAAAGTTGGGAAGTTCTTGCTCACACCAAAACTCTTTTAGTTGAGCCAAGAATCTTACTTACAACTAGACTTTTATACAAGATTATCACTCCACTCAAAGTTGAGTTACACTCACAATTGCACACTAATACAACAAAGACACTATAGTCAATTTGCACTCAAATTACTCTTTTCTAAGGTTTGACAAAATGTTTTAGATGATTTTTTCAGGTTATTAAAGCACCTTCCTTATTTCTCTTTGAGCATTTAAATAGTGGTTTCAACTACTTCCTAACGGCTAAATAATAAATGCACAAAAATAGCAATGGGGTTTCTTCAAGCCTGTCTCTTATACACATCTAGATGTGTATAAGAGACAGGATCTTTCGGACTCACAGAACCTTCCGAACAGTTAGGTGCAAAACTCTTCAGTTCCTTCGTCCGACATAGGTGTCGGAAAGAATGGAGCGTCCGAAAGAGAGGCCTCTTGGATCCCATTCTTTCTGCCATTCGTTCGGACGATGCAATGCGTCTGAGGAGTTTTGACCTAGTTCGGAAGGTTCTGTGAGTCCGAAAGATCTGTTCCTGCAAAAGCTTGTTTTACAGAGTTAAGTGTTTATGTCATCAGCAAAATAAGGCTTGGAAAACATCAACTAGTGCAATTAATCTCACTAAAAATCCTATCTTGCATTCTAGAACAAAACACATTGATGTCAACCATCACTTTATTAGAGATCTTGTGTGCAAAAAGGAAATTTGTGTTGAATTTAGGATGTACTAAGGATCAACTAGCTAATATTTTCACCAAGCCTTTGATTTTTAGATTGCTTTGAATCTCTAAGAACTTGTTTGGACACTGAAAACTCTAGTAAACTAGAGTTATTTTCCTCTAAATTATAGCATTTTAATTGTTTAAATTCACAAAATTGGATAAGTAATTAAGGACTTTAGGTAATTTCTTTCACATGTAGTTGTATTATTGTTATTGAATTAATTATTATAAGTTTGGTTAAGTTTTTAGTTTAATTAAGTGCTTAATGGTGTTAATATTATGCAGGTTAAAAATTAAAGGTTAGAAGCCGGAAGGAACAAAGCTCAAGGGACCAAATTGCAAAATGGATGAAATGAAAAATGCTGGAAAGAGAGTCGAGATCGCGGTCTCGACTGTTCCAGACCGCGATCTTGACTCGGGAATTGGTTTTACTATTTTAGACTTGAGATCGCTGTCTAAAATGTTCCAGACCCGATCTCAACTCGCTGAGTGCTAAAGATTAAGGGCAATTTTGTAAACTTCCAGCCAAAAAAACCTATTGTTTGCCTTGTGTAATGCTGCATTATTTAAGCTAAGTAGAGGGTAGTAGATAGTTTTAGTTAGTTCTAGATAGATTAGGAGAGCTTGAACTACAAGTTACTTTTTCTAATAGAAATTTCTCTTAACTTTCATCTTAGATCTTCTTTAAATTTCTTGTCAAGTTCAAATTTTGATTAGATAATTGTAGTGGGTTAATCGCAAGCTTCATGTAGATTGTTTTTATTTTCATCTAGCTTGTCCAATTTAGTAATGATTTCTTTACTTTTATACTTAGGGTTTTTGGAAAATTAGGGTTCTCTACCTTTTTCCTGCTTCTTATTCAAGAATTTAAATTTCTAGCTTTAATTTCTCGTCAAATTGTAGTGGGCTTTCTTAATTTCAATCGAAAATCCAAGAAATATTTAAATTTCTATTTTAACTCTTTCTAATTTATAGTTCAGAAATGAATGCTTTTAATATTCAAAGTTTCTCTTTTGACTAGTCTTTTTAGTTAAGTGATTTACTTATTTTAAATTTTTGTCTTAATTTGACAAAATTAGTTTATAATTAAAATTATAGTTTTCATTAGAATAGTTCTATCATCTACCAACTAATTTTGCTTAACTACACAAGCACCTTAAACCTTGGTAATTGCAATCGACAATCCTTGTGGAAACGATCCCTACTTCCCTTTTACTACTAGCTGACAACCGTATACTTGCGGGATGCCATCTAGTTAGTAGTAGGATTTAGGTGTTTCATTGAATAATAACTAGGTGTGTTAAAAAGGCATCAAGTTTTTGGCAGCGTTGCCGAGGATTGTCTTTGATTTTTTATTTTTATGTTTGATTTGGTTGTCTTGTGGAATTGACTATTTGCCTTGGTTGTGTAGTGCATGGTAAGAGGAGCTCAAGAGCCATTCATTTGCTTAGACAAGGAAAAGGAGAAAGAACTAAGAGAACTTAGAAGATTGAGAAGGGTATAACAAGAGCAAGAAAGGATAGAAAATGCCAAATGCAAATGCTCATCAAGGGAATGTGAACATGCAAAACGAAGAAGAAGAGGTAGTTGGAAATAATGGAATGGGTGACTATAGGAATGGAAATAGCATGAATGGGAATGGAAAGCCATTGAGGAAGTATGCTTTACCAAATTTTGATGGGGCGAACTCAAGCATTGCACGGATGCCCGTGCAAGCCAACAATTTCGAAATCAAGCCCGCCCTAATCCAAATGCTCCTAGCCCATGCCATGTTTGGAGATGGAACAAATGAGGACCCCTACACACACCTCATGAATTTTGAAGCAGTCTTAGACACATTTAAGTTTAATGGAGTACACCCGGATTGTGTTCGGATGAGGCTGTTTCATATTTCTCTTCGTGATAGGGCAAAGTCATGGTTGCAATCCCATGCCCAAGGAACATTCACCAGTTGCAACCAACTTGCTCAAGAGTTCTTGGCGAAGTACTTTCCTCCTGCAAGAACCGCTAAATTAAGGAATGAGATATACATCGTTCAAACAAGATATTGGTGAAAGCTTGGGGGAAGCTTGGGAAAGATTCAAAGAGTTGCTAAGAAAATGCCCGCATCACGCCATCCCTTTGTGGCTTCAAGTCCAAACTTTTTATAATGGTTTACTTCAAGAGACGAAATCCATCGTAGATGCCTCTGCCGACGGTTCTATCTCATATAAGACTCCAGAAAAAGCATTAGAGTTGTTGAATTGGATAGCATACAACCACAACCATCATGGACCGATAACTCTACCAGTGGTTCAACACCAAGCTAATCAAGCCAATGCAAGTATGGAGTTTTGAATTTAAACATGCAAGATGCCCTTTTGGCTCAACAAAACATGTTCATGAGTGTGACAAACAACATGGCAAAAACATTGGAGAATCTAGGGAACCCAGTAGTGTAAATGCTATGACTTCTTCTCCAACTCAACCAAGCATGACATGTGATTTTTGTGGAGGTGGTCATGCCAATGGGAATTGTGAGCTGCCATATTCGGAGGAGCTAATGAGCAAATCAATTATGTGGCTAATCAATTTTCATTTCCAAGGAACCAATCTAGAGCTTATGGGAACACTTATAATCCTTCTTGGAGGAATCACCCAAATTTCTCATAGAATAACACCAACAACCAATCCAATCCTCCTTACCAACCAAATCTCCCACCTCAAAATGCCCAACATACTCAAGCCCTAAATTCCTCATCTAGACCGCATCAACCGCCACATCAAAGAAATGTCCAACCCAACTCATATCAAAATTTCCCCAATCCTTCGTTTCAAAACCATGTGGAAAGACTCCTTTCCATTAAGAAAATTCTTCCCAACGCATGTATCATGATCAATATGCTCCTAGAGAGAATTTGGGTGAAGAAGGTTGGAAAAGAGAAGCCGAGTATTTGAGAAGAGAATTGGATAGGTAAGTGGAAGAGCATGAAAGTGATTATGAGAATTTGAAGGCTTTGACTAAAAATTTGGAGATTCAATTGGGGCAATGGGCAAAGTTGAATAATGAAAAACCTATTGGGGCATTTTTGAATGATACTATTCCAAACCCAAGGAGCAATGCAATGCCATAACCCTAAGGAGTGGAGAAGAATTGATTGAATCTAAAGAGAAGAAAAAGGCAGAGGAAGGAAGCAAGGAACAAAAGTTCAAGGTAGTTGAAATTGAAAGGGAAGTGGTTGATGATGAAGCCAAGAAGGAGCAAAAGAATGAGATCAAGGTATCCAAGAAGAAGCATGTGGAGGAACCTTTGAAGATAGATACATCAATAAAAGTGCCATACCCTCAACGACTCATTGATCCAAGAAAGGAGGAAAAAGAGAAGCAATTCACCAATTTCTTGGATATTTTGAAAAAGATTAATGTCAACTTTCCTTTGATTGATGTCCTCACCATGATACCCAACTATGCTCGTTTCATGAATGATATTTTGGCAAGGAAGCGAAAGTGGGATGATGATGAGAAAGTATGCCTTGATGCCCAATGTAGTGCCATTGTTGCAAAGGCGGTTGCCCCCTAAACTCAAGGATCCCGGTAGTTTCATGATACCGGTGAATGTTGGAGGAAAAATGTGGCATCGATCACTTTGTGATTTGGGGCAAGCATAAATATCATCCCAAAGGCCATCTTTGACAAGTTAGGGATCAACAATGTCAAGCCAACTAATATCACACTCCAATTGGAGGATTTATCCGAGAGGAAACCATATGGCTTGTTGGAAGATGTGCTTGTACAAGTTGAAAAGTTGGTATTTCTCGTTGATTTCTTGGTGCTAGATACGGGTGCAGAGAGTTCGATTCCATTGATTCTAGGAAGGCCTTTCTTGTTGACCGCTCATGCATTAATTGATGTGCACAAAGGAAAGTTGATCTTACGCGTTGAAAATGAATCAATTGAATTTGATGTATTTGAATATAATGACAATATTCCCATTGTTGAAGAAAAATGTGCAAATCAATCTCTTAATTCTATCCTTGCTAGGTCAAATGAAGAGCAAAATGAAGGGTGAGCCAAGGCAATTCGCTCAAGCAAGTGCTGGAAATAAAGGAAAATTTGAGATCCTGAATTTGAAAAATCACCCGATAAGGGATGTGTGTTGATGAAGGATGAAGAGAGTTTTGCAAAGGACAAGCAAAATGGAGATGTCAAGAAATTGAGAAGGCACAAGAAGAAAAGAAATGGTTTGAGAAACAATTGGAGATGTTAATTGGGGCACTAGCGATGGCTAAGACTAGAAAGAAAGGACTCGTGCATGGAAAACCCGAAAATCAAGCTTTAATCATGAAGAAAAAGAGGATCAAACTTTTTCCGTGGAAACCAAAAGGGAAAGGAGGATCAATCATCATCAATTACTTGGAATAAAGTCCATGCCATAATCACGCTAGTGACTATAAAAGAGCGCTTCTTGGGAGGCAACCCAAGTCTTTAATTTAGTTCTTATTGCTTTTTTTTGAGTGCATTTATTTTAATTGGCATGATTTTGAGTAAATTGGTTTGAATTAGAGATGATTTTTTTTTTGAGTTTTTGAGTTGAATAAATGGTGCTGAAGAATGAGTGAAATTTGTCATCCTAATTTCTGAATTTTTTTTGTTTGTAGGTTACCCTTGCAAATGGAGAAAAGTGGTCAAGAGTGAAGCAATTTCGGCTAAGTGTAAAAATTCACTTTGCAAAAATTGAGCTTGAGATCGCGATCTCAAAATTTGAGACCGCGGTCTCAACCCAAACTTCTGGAGGGTAGAATGATCATTTGGTTTGAGACCACGATCTCAAAACTGAGACCGCGGTCTCAACTCCAAAGTAATGCAAAGGCATTTTTCATGCAGAGTTGAGACCGCGATCTCAACTTTAAAAATAAATAAATAAATTCAAAATCACTTCAACCATGAATTTATTTTATTTTTAGTCTTTTAATTTGGAAGTAAGTTGATTTTCCTTTTTAGTAATCTGGCTAATGGCCTTAAGCTGACGCCATGTGGCTAATTATTTTGATGCTTCATGGATTGAATCTTTGTTTGAAATGTATTTCTAGACAATTGGCATAGCTTTGGTTATGATTATTTTCTAATAAGAGTAGCATGGCTAAGGGCCCTAATCTGATGCCATCCTTGCATTAGTGGATGAGTTAAATGGAATGTTGATTTTGTTTGAAGCTTAATTGGTGAGATGCATGGCACGGTTGCTCTTGACATTTTTACTCAATTTTAATTCTAGGCTTAAAAGTAGGACATAGTTTAAGAAGTTTTTTGTTATTGGGTTTGTCTTGATGTTTAATTTTGTGTGAGTGGAAGGATGATTTATTCATCAACTTGAATAAAAGAGACAAGTTTGGGGTGTTTATCTTTTTGTGTTGGAAATGGTCATTTTGTACATTCTGTTGCCACTTGATGATTAATGGATGGAAAGTTGATCAATTAGGTACTCAATGATGATAAATTTCGATGCTCAATGCTTTGTGATTGAAGTATACGATTGATTCATTTCAAGAATTTTTGTATGAGTGAGTAGTTCATTTGCACGATATAAAGAATTCATAAACTTAGCATTGCTATTTTTCAAAAAGAAGTGCTGAAATTTTAGGAAAATTTATTTGAAATGTTGTTTCTTATCAAATCACTTATATTATGTGGTTGATGAACTATCTTTTGGAAAGAAATGAGTTAAATGAAGTAGAAGGAATTTTGGGACATTTCGTGTGTTTGCATAGGGAATGTTCTTCTAACTTGTAAATAATTGATATTCGAGATTAATTTTTGGTACATTTCACTCCATTTTCCTTGGTTTAGGGCCAAAAAAAAAATAGGAATAAGGCGAGTACAGGATTCTGACATGTACCCGTATTGTTTCTCTGAAATAAGCCATTAGAGTAGTAATAAGGCGAGAATGGGACTCCGACATGTACCCATGTTGTTTCTCCGAATTAAGCCATTAGGAATTACATTTTTAGTATACCAATAAGTTAAGGCGTAAATGTTTGTAATACTTATCATTAATCTCATATTACTTATTCCATGTTAGAGGTCTAATATTCCCGAAATGTGTGACAATTGCATTTAAGTTGATTCCGAATTGAACTTCTATTTTCATGGTGCCTAGTCGAGAGAGTTGATTAACTTTATGACATTTGTGATTTGAGAAGTAATGATGTTTCAAATGAAAAGAACTAAAACTTTTGGTAACTCTTTTCGAGAATGGTAATGCTTGGTGATGTGAAATCCTGTACAGTGAATGAATGTGTGTTTCTATGTAAAACAAAATTTCAATTTTGGATTGATTCACTCATATACTTCACATATCACATAGTGTTGAACATTTCTTGAGAGATCGCTTAATTGTTCTAAGTACATCCATGATTCATCAAATGTCACGTTAACTTTGGAGGTGTTCAAATGTTCGAATGTTAGTAGGTTTCGTTTAATATTAATCTTTGTTTTGCTCGAGACTAGCAAAACGCTAAGTTTGGGGGTGTGATAACTCTAGTAAACTAGAGTTATTTTCCTTTAAATTATAGCATTTTGATAGTTTAAATTCGAAATTGGATAAGTAATTAAGGACTTTAGTTAATTTCTTTCACATGTATTTGTATTTTCATATTTGAATTAATTATGATAAGTTTGGTTAAGTTTTTAGTTTAATTAAGTGCTTAATGATGTTAATATTATGCAGGTTAAAAATTAAAGGTTAGAAGAAGGAACAAAGCTCAAGGGACCAAATTGCAAAATGGATGAAATGAAGAATGCTGGAAGGAGAGTCGAGATTGCGGTCTCGACTGTTCTAGACGGCGATCTCGACTCGGGAATTGTTTTACTGTTTGAGAGTTGAGATCGCGGTCTCAAATGTTCCGGACTACGTTCTTGACTAACTGAGTGCTAACTAGTAAGGGTAATTTTGTAAACTTCCAGCCAAAGAAAACCTAATTTTGCCTTGTGTAATGCTGTACTATTTAAGCTAAGTATAATTAGTAAGTAGAGGATAGTAGATAGTTTTAGTTAATTCTAGATAGATTTGGATAGTTTGAACTACAAGTTACTATTTTCTAATAGAAATTTCTCTTAACTTTCATCTTAGATCTTCTTTAAATTTCTTGTCAAGTTCGAATTTTGATTAGATAATTGTAGTGGGTTAATCGCAAGCTTCATGTAGATATAATTTTTATTTTCTTTCTTGTCCAATTTAGTAAGAATTTCTTTACTTTCAAATTAGGAATTTTAAGAAAATTAGGGTTCTTGTTAATTTCTTACTTTCTATTTAAGAATTTTCAATTCTAGCTTTAATTTCTAGTCAAATCTTAGTGGGCTTTATTAATTTCGATCGAAAATCCAAGAAATGTTTAAATTTCTAGTTTAACTCTTTCTAATTTATATTTTAGAAATGAATGCTTTTAATATTCAAAGTTTCTCTTTTGTAGTCTTTTTAGTTGAGTGATTTACTTGTTTTAAATTTTTGCCTTAATTTGACGAAATTAGGTTAGATTTAAAATTATAGTTTTCATTAAAATAGTTCTATCATCTACCAATTGATTTTGCTTAACTTACATAAGCACCCATAAACCTTGGTAATTGCAATTGACAATCCTTGTGCGAACGATTCCTACTTCTAGATTAGTACTAGTTGACAACCGTATACTTGAGAGATGCCATCTAGTTAGTAGTAGGATTTAGGTGTTACATTGAATTATAACTAGATGTGTTAAAAAGGCATCAGGCATCATTTATTTCAAAATTGTACGAATTATGTCTTCGGACAAAAATTTGGTATCTGATCCTTCAGATGAATCTGAATGTCCGAACTACTTATTCTATTGAACGTACAAGAACGTCTGAACTCCCCTCTTTAGTCTCAGACACCTATAAGTGTCCGAACTTTCCTTCTCATTTTTCAAACTCTCTGGAAATTCTTACAAACGCTTGTCACCGTCTGACACTTCCTCGGACACGCAGCATAGATTTCGGCCGTCCGTTCATCTGCGTTTGGACACACGATCATATGCATACGAATCATTCAGATTTCTAAACGATTGTTCTACTCACTTAAATTGATCATTCATTTTCCTCTTTTCAGACAATACCCCCACCGAACCCAATCTCTGGCACCCAAGGACCTCCTCAAAATTCTCTCACTCTCTCCCTCTTCCTCTAAAATTGCTTAAGGAATTCCCCTTCCCAATTCCACACCCATCTCAATTGAACCTTATTTCACCCATATAACATCTCATTTCTTGAAATTTCTCACAAATTCACGCAAACTCAATTTTTCACTTCATCTTATTTACAATGGGACGATCTCGTGATGGATCTTCAACGGCTACCCGAGGTAGAAAATCGAAAGGCAAGGCTCCAGTGCAGGGTAAAACATCCTCAAATTTTCAATCCACTACCAATCCCTCTCTACCAAAATTCATTGATGCCAAGGCATCTGATCTGTACACTTCTCTTCTTAGCAAATCTATTATTGTTCAAAGGCCTGTTTCACATTGTCTTTTTGATGAGTTAAACTTACCTCTTATTAAATCATGCTTTGCAAACCAAAATTGGGTTATTTAGTTCATTTGGATTTTCCTGTCAATCATGACATAGTGCTACCATTTATTGCCAATCTTAGAAAGGTCCCACTATTCGTACTTGATTTCTCATGTCAGTAACAAAAATCTTGAGATTACCTCCACTATCATTAATTCTAGTTTTGAATGTGTGGTTACCTCTCCTAATGATATTTCCTATTTTTTCTCTTTGGATAAATGGCCTACTTTTTCGACTTTGAAGAGGTCCGATAGATTTTTAACGTCAAGTTTAAACAGGATTCGGAAGTCAAAACCACACTGCTTACACCTGAACTCAACATTTTATACACTTTAGTCACTAATTTATAGCTACCAACTGATGGGCATCACACTGAGCCCGAAAAAATGCAGTTGTACTTATTTTACTGTGTTTTTAAAGGTATCCCACTTGACTTTGCCTATCTCTTTTTCTCTCTATGGGAGCTCTTTTTAACTGATACACGCAGAAACATTCCTTTTGGCAAATTCCTCTCTAAAGTTTTCGATCATTTTGTTACATCCCCTTCACTGGCAAAAAACAATATCCTCCTTACTTTAACAAAGCTTACATTGAGCGTAAAGGTCTAAGGTTTTTTAATGATCAATGGTTTACAAAAGTTGCATATGAACTTGAACGATCTAAATCTCATGCCTCTATCTCCGACCTTGCACCTCTTTACTCTCCTCTTCCTCAACCTTCCTCTTCCACACATCCACTATCTCATGAACCCCATATTTCTTCCTCAGCACCCTCACTATCTCATCTATGCACCCTTGTTACCTCCCTAAGTAACCAAATGAGTTCCTTCCAACGACGCACCTTTCGAAAGCTAAAAAAGCCTTAGACCAGACAAACTATTCTTCAAAAAGCACTCAATCTTGGTATGTCTACCTCAGCTCAAGTTCAGTTTGCTAACATTCAATCCCAATACATTCTCGAGTCATCTTTTGATAGCAATGACATCAATGATGGTGATAATTCCATTCCTGAGGCTGAAGATCATGAGGATCCAATTAGCACCACCAATCCTGACAAACCTACTGGTCCTGGAGCTGATGATAATGACGACGAGGATGTTGATGACACATTTAACTATATCACGCAACGCCGAGATCCTGATGAATTAAGTGGTCACGACAGCGAGGATACCGAGGATGATGCACCGACCAAGAAGAAGAATGACTCCACATAGACTTGCTCTTTATTTCCTTGCAATTTAATGTTCTTAGTCTTTTGTTATGATTGGTAGGCTTTAGTTGCAATTGACTTCTCTAGTTAACTTCTCTAGTTGTAATTATTGACTTTTATACCTCGCCTTGGTTATGACTAATCTGGTGTGATTCTATTATATTGCCTACGTAAGGGGGAGAACCCTCTTAGCGGGAGCTTATTTTGCATTGATGATATCGAAAAGGGGAGTAAGATGGCCATTAATTGTTTGATGCACTAATTGTGTGATCATCTTATTGTAAGTTATTTGTCAATTGTGAGATCGTGATTATTATAAGTTATTTGGCCTCAAAAAAACCTCATTTCTCATCATCAAAGCGGGAGATTGATAACCTACAACCTTGTTTTTGATGATGACAAATGAAACTTAACAATCTTAACTAAAGCTTTGCAGGAATGTTTGTACATTTGCTCAGTAGTAGGGTTTTCGGACGAAGAACACCATCCGAACAGTACTATATCTCTCAGACGCACAAGCTCGTCCGAACAATATTACCACGGACGAAATACACTATTTGAACGATCTGTAGAGAGCAAGATTTTAGAGCATCTACAACGGATGCTCTAGCTCATCCGAAGGAATTTGCCTCAGATGTATTTCACCATCTGAAAGAGTAAGGCAGAGTGAAGAGTTTTAAGGCACCTGTAACGGACGCATCTAATTGTCAAAAAGAAGCTTACATCGGACGAAGCTAACTGTCCGAAAGAAAAACATTCACAGTTAAGCATTAAACCATTCAGACACAATACACCGTCTGATATGTGAACCTTTCAAACATACCTGGTTCGGACAAAGGAATGGACGGAAGCCTATTCCTCGGCCGTTCGAACGGTATCCTCTACTCTCTGATATTTAAGATCGGACGATGGATCAGACACATGATAATAACATCGGACGTCCAAAACCTATAACGGCAAGTTTTTAAGCATTTACTGTTGAGCCGTTAAGAGGTGGTTAGAGAACCCATGTTATTGCACCTATAAATACCAAGTCTTTTGTATAATAAAAAATATCTTACACATTGAATACAAGAAAAAAGAAAGGCAATTTGAGTGCAAATTAGTTCTTTAGTGATATTGTATTAGTGTGTACTTAAGAGTGCTATTAAAAATATTGAGTGGATTGATAATCTTGTATAAAAGGGAGGTTTGGTGTAAAATTCTTGGCTCAACTAAAAAGAAGTAGTGTGAGCAAGGGTGATACTACTTTGTACACTAGAGATTATTGGCTCACCAAGATTGAAGGAGCATCTTAGTAGAAGATTATTCCAAGCTATCTTGCTTGGATATGGTGTTTGATTTCTTTCTCAATTTAATATATACTCATCTCGTTCTTAATTGCTTATCTTTCATCATCTTATTTGCCAAATGCAATAAATTTAATTTGAGCATTATTTGTTAAATTGATTTTTGAAACCTAATTCACCCCCTCTCTTAGGTTGTTTTGGGTCCAACAACAAATACCACAAGTCTTTGGAAGACAAATTGGGAGAATTTTCTCACAAGATTTTTTTATTGAATTTTCAATGTTGGGGTTCAGCTATAAGGCCAATTTAAATGTGAAAAAATAGCCTCAAACTCATAAAAACTAGGACATTAACCAGCCAAATCCAAACAAGACTTGGATTGGCACAAAAGGAATTAAAACTTGGGTAAAAGACTATCGTGCACTAACACTTGTCCAAATTAAGAAAACACACAAAATGATAAGTCCTAGTAAAACGTCTTGAAGCTAAATCCTAGGTAAAATAAGATGAGTTTGACTGAGTATACTGTTGTCCGTTTGTAGGGATTCAAGAACCCTTCTTGAAGTTCTTCAATTCTTAGGGCTTGAAACTTCTTGGCCTTGGAATTCTTGTACTTCCAAACATAGACTGGCCTCTTGACTTGAGCTTGGATAAACTCTTGGTCAAGAAGTTTGAAAATAGGAATGCTTGTTGTTCCAAAATTTTTGGAAAAACCCAACATAGCTATTGTAAGTTCTTGGCAATTGTGAGATTGTGATTGGCATAACTGAAACTTAGACTATATCAACTGTTCGTAAGATCCACGACCCCATCACTTGATCAATTGCTCACGTGCGCATCATCTTGGGTATTTTTTCTTGGATGCAGTTTTCTAGGAAGAAGAACAAACAAAAAAACAATAATGAACAAGATAAGAACAAGAACATGAACAAGCTGATTTTTTTAACCAAAATCGAACAAGAAAATATTAAAAACAATTAGGATATAATCTTATAGGATTTATGAGAACACAAGAAAATAAATGTGTTTAGGGAACCCAAAGCTCTGATATCATCCAATGTGAGTTCTGTTATTGAATTAGACGGTAGATATAGGATTTGCTGTCTTGTGAAAAAAAAATCGCCCTAAATACACAATACCCATGAAAAATCATGAAAATAATTTCTTGGAAAACCCTAGAGTATGTTTGACCAAGATGAACACAAAGAAGGCATGAAATTCAGAACAAAAACGCGAATTATGACTTGACGGATTTGAATCCTTTGATTAAGAAATCAAGAATTTAAAGATGCTTGATTCTTCATTGTACGAGATATCGATCTGTTGTCCATAACAAGACTAGAACCAATAGTGTTCTTTGTTGGTAATCACAAGAGTCAATCTAACAAGTCTTTGGAAGACAAATTGGGAGAATTTCCTCAAAGATTTTTTATTGAATGTTTAATGTTAGGGTTCAGCCATAAGGCCTATTTAAACCTAAAAAATCAGCTCAAACTTCTAAAAACTAGGACACTAACTAGCCCAATTCAAACAAGTCGTGAATTGGCACAAAAAGAACTAAAACTCAACTAAAAAACTAATGTGGACTAAAACCTATTTATCCAAATTAAGAAAATACATAAAATAATAACTCCTATGAACAAGTCTTCAAGCAAAATCCTAGGTAAAATAGGACTAGTATGACCGATATAGTGTTGGCTATGTTTAGGGTTTCTCGAACCCTTCTTGAAGCTCTTCAATTCTTCTGCTTGAAATTTCTTGGTCTTGGACTTCTTGGACATTCAGAACATCGACAGGCCTCTTGACTGGAGCTTGGACAAACTCTTGGCACCATTTGCAAATAAGAATGCTTTTTTGTCCAAAATTTTCTTGACAAAGCCAACATAGCTTGATGTAACTTCATAGCCCATGATCTTGTGATTGGCTGATAAGCTCGTAAATATTATATATTTTATGTATTGTTTACCTCATTTTTAGTGATGTATAAGAAAAAATTGAGTAATTATGAGCTAAAATGGTTTATTTTTAGTTTTATAGAGTTTGACTAGAGAAATAGTTAAAATTTATCACAAAATTGGAGGAAAATGACAAAATTGGAATTTACTGTGTATGCACAGGTGAGAAGTGATTTGGACACAGTTTGGTAGATTGAGCAAAACATTCTTGTCCAAACTCCAATTGGGGTGACTCAAAATGTTTTGGAAATCTAAGATGAAGATCTACAACTTTCATGTTTTGAGTTTTACCAAATTCGGCCTGGGTCATGGTCAAAATCGTGGAGAAAGTTAGACCAGGTGTTGCCAGGCACGCCCAAACACGACCAATTTGTGGCTGCTAGGCGAGAAGACTGTAGCTCCAATATTTGGTTCTGGAAGTGGCACCCAGGTGTGACCAAGATGTAGTTCCTAAACTTAGTTTTCGTCGGACAGGTCTCATAAGTTTTCTTATTTTGCAAGAAAAGCCTTCAATATAGGCTCTTTACATGGGAAATAAGATGTACTTATCATCACAGAGCCCTAAAACTCTATGTCCGTATATTAAATTGTCAAGAGAAGGGAAGGAAATGGAATTATATCATCAGATGTGTTAAGAGAAGTTTTCGATAGTTAGAACAATAATTTTATCCATAGGGTAGATTTTCTCAAGTATTCAAGCTGGAATCCGGTTCTCTTGTCAAGGATTCAAGATTCAATGATCATTAACATTGATTTTTGTTGCGATTACTGAGTTTGATTTATTTTTATGCAATTCAATTTTTGTTTTTATTGTGTTCTTGTTCTTTAATTATCGTTCTTATTTTCTAGTTCTTTAATTATCGTTCTTACTTTATTGCATTGAAATTCTAAATTGCTTCCGTAGTTTAGCACTTAGGGTTTTACTGGATCGTTTTTAATCACTTTTATAGGAGTAGATTAATTTAATTTCTTGTTCTTGATTAAATTCTTGCATGTAGAGTAGATTGATTTAGTTTTAGTCAACTATAGTTAATTGCTTTCCATAGGATTAGTATTTTACATTCTTGTCTTTGTTTTAATTTCACGTGATTAAATTTGGTTTAAACTTAGTCATGGACTAACCAAAACAATGTCCAAAATCCATCATTTCAGTCAAATGCACCTTTGACTAGGGACTTAAAAAATTTGTCCAATCAACCCTTGTCATCTAGACCATACGAACCACTACATCAAAGGAATCCCCAGAATTTTCCACCTTTCAAAACTACTCATACCAACCTGTACCACCAAGTCCACCATTAAAAAATCCAAAACATACTGCATATGTGAATCATGATACACCCAATGATGATAATCTGAGAAGGAATTTTGAGAGATTGCAAAGGGAGTATGCGGGTTACCACAAGGAGACTTGAGCTACAATTGAGACAAATAACCCGACAAAAAAATAAGAGACCGGTTGAAGCATTGTCAAGCGATACAATCGCAAACCTGAAAGAGCAATGCAATGCTATCTCTCTAAGAAGTGGAATAGAGTTGCTTCTGCTGAATGAAACAACAGGATAGCAAATCTTATACACATCTAGACACCAAGGGGATTAAGGAGAAGAATGAAGTTGGTTGTGAAGATGACAAGATGACAAAAGTGGATGTAAAAAAAGAGCTGAAAAAAAAAGCAATGTAGTGCAAGAGATTTTTCAACGGAGATTACCCCCTAAACTCAAAGATCCTAGTAACTTCTCAATACTGTTGAATATTGGAGGAACAACACTACATCATTCACTTTGTGATTTAGGGGCTAGTATCAACATTATGCCGAAATTCATATATGATAAATTAGGAATTGTTGGTCCCAAAGCAACCTAAGAGGGGGGGTGAATTAGGTTTCTTAAAAAATATACTTTCAGAAATATTGAGATTTTCCAAATATAAACTGATATAATAAAATCAATGGAACAGTGAAGTAAAGAGAGAAAATTAAACAACCAATACTTCCAAGCTAGCAAGCTTGAAGTATTAAATCACTAGAATGCTTCACACACTTGGTGAGCCAATAATCTTTACAAAGTTGGAAACTTCTTGCTCACACTAAAACTCTTTTAGTTGAGCCAAGAATCTTACTTACAACCACACTTTCGTACAAGATTATCACTCCACTCAAAGTTGAATTGCACTCACAACTGCAAATTAATACAACAAGAAGCACTATAGCCAATTTGTACTCAAATTGCTTTTCTCTAAGGATTGTATTCAATGTATTAGATGATTTCTACTTAATGTCAAAGTAGTTATTTATAAGAGCAATAAATGGTGGATTAAACTACTTCCTAACGGTTAAATAATAAATGCACAAAAAGTAGCCGTTGGGGTTTCGGACGTCCGAGACATATTGGATGCGTCCGACACAGCGTCCGATCTTCATGCAGTTGTTGAAGAGCTTCGTTCGGACGTCCGTGCATGCGTCCGTTCCTTCATCCGATAGAGGCTTCGGACGGTCATGTTCGTCCTTAAAGAGAAGCAGTAGGATCCTATTTCTTTCTCCCTGTTCGTTCGGATGGTGCAATGCGTCCGAGAAGTTTTGACCCAGTTCGGACGGTTCAGTGAGTCCGAAAGCCCTGTCTCTAGCTAGAACAAATAACAGACCTACAAAAACTTGTTTACAGAATTAAGTGTTTATGTCATCATCAAAATAAGGTTTGGAAACTCTCATTAGGACATCAGGAATCACCAATGCCAAACCAACTAACATTACACTCTAATTAGCAGACTTGGCTGAAAGGAAACCATATGTCTTTTTGGAGGATGTGCTTGTGCAAGTAGAGAAGTTGGTATTTCCCATTTATTTCTTGGTGTTGGACATCGGCAAGGATAATGAAATACAGTTGATTCTTGGGAGTCCATTTTTATCAACTGCACAAGTATTGATAGATGTTAATAAAGGGAAGTTGATTTTACAAATTGAAAATGAATCGGTTGAAATTGATGTTTCTGATTATAATGACAATTTTCCTATTTTTGAAAAAAAATGTGCTAGTCATTTGTTTGATCCTTCTTTTGGCAAGTCTAATAAAGAATCAAAACCTCCAGACAATATGTATGGGATGAGAAAAGATCAAGAAAGTTGTGCAAAGTATCGAAAAGTTTGTGACATCCAAAAATTTAAAGAGCAAAAAAGAAGAGGAAATAGTTCGAAAAAAAATTGGACATGCTACTGATAAGCTTCGTAAAAGTCATGTATTTTATGTGTTGTTTACCTCCATTTTTAATGTAATTTGAGCAAGAATTGAGTAATTATGAGCTAAAATAGTTTATTTTGAGTTTTGTAGGGTTTGAGTGAAGAATGAGTTAAAATAGATCACAATATCGGAGGAAAACGTTCACTGGCGTAGAGCAAATCAGATATAGTTTGGAAGATAAGGAAGAATTCTACAACTTTCATGTTTTGAGTTTTCTAGGATTCTATAGGCATCTCATTCAAAATTGCAAAGTTCCAAAATGTGAACAGTATTTTAGAATTATTCTAATATAGTTTAGTAATTGAGCATAACTTTCTTGTCTGAGCTCCAATTGAGGTGATTGAAGATGTTTTCAAAACTAAGACATAGAGATACAACTTTCATGTTTTGAGTGTTTCCAAATAATTCATGAATCATGGTCAAAATTGAGGAAGAAATTGAAGTTGATTTTGCCAGGAACGCACATGCGCAACAGAATTATAGCGCATGTGCTTGAATGAGCTAGAGACTAGCTCCAGAAGCTCGACTTGTGGCTCTGCCCACACACATGCGCGACAAAATTGCAGCGCACATGTGCCGATTTATAGATAGGTTTTAGAAGTTTGCTTATTTTGCAAGAAAAGTTCTCCCGTGGGCCCATTTGCATGAGAAATCGTAAGCTTACCATCCCAGAGCCCAAAAACCCTAAAAACACCTATAAATACTCCAAGAGAAGGGGAGGAAACAAGAGATTATAATTAGCTATTCTTATTTTTTTTGTTTTCAATAGTTAGAGCGATAGTTTAGCCGTAGGGTAGATTTTCTCAAGCGTTAAAGCTTGATTTTTGTTCTCTTGTCAAGGTTTCATAACTCAACAATCACAGACATTGATTCTTGCTGGGATAACTGAGTTTGATTTATTTTATGCAATTTAATTCTTGTTTTCATTGCATTCTTATTCTTTAATTATCGTTCTTGTCTTATTGCTTTTAAATTCTTAATTGCTTCCTTAGTTTAGTAGTTACGGTTTTATTCTTACATTGCTTTTGATTTCATTTATAGAGTAGATTAATTTGAATTCTTGTTCTTAATTAAATTCTCACAAGTAGGGTAGATTAAATTAGGGTTTTAGTCAATTAAATTTAATTGCTTTCTGTATGATTAATATTTTACATTCTTGTCTTTATTTTAATTTTTTGTGATTAAATTTAGTTTAAGTTTAGTCAAAAATCCCTGATTATTTTGTCTAACTGGTAAATAGGCATATAAACCTAGGAATTGTTCCAATAATCCTCATGGGAACGATCTTTACTAATCCTATATACAAACTCATCTTGTATACTTGCGAGTGTGTGGGAGTTGATTAGAATAATTAAGGTTTTCTTTTATTACTTGTTCATTGTCCTCAAAACCTAATCAATATTTCACCGAACAAGTTTTTGGCGCCTTTCCCAGGGACTATTTTTTGTTGTTAACAATATTAGGTGTAGTGAGTCTTACTAGATTAGACTTTTAATTTCTTTTGTTATTTAGTTACAATTACATCGATTTCTTGTTCTTCGAGTTTGGTTGGATTTTGTCTTCAATATTTGATCTTTGGTCTTATTTTCTTGTAGTTTATGGTCGATACTCATTTGTCCAATCAACCATTCATCCTATTGACTTGGAGATTGAAAGGACGATAAATAGAAATCATAGACAACAAGATTCAAACCGAGGTGACCATCTAATGGAGAATCCAAATCGTGCTCTTAATGAACAAGAGGAGGTTGCAGGCAACAATGGCAATCTAGTTAATGCTAATCCTAACCCCCGACATCTTTGAGATTATGCAATACCTAATTTTGAGGGGGCAAGTTCTAGCATTGCTCGGCTGCCAATACAAGCGAATAACTTCAAAATCAAGGCTGCATTGATTCAAATCCTCCAAACACATTCTACGTTTTGAGGAGGACCCAATGAATATCCCTATGACACATTTAATTAGGTTTGAGACATGTCATTGATACATTCCGATACAATGGAGTCCACCCAATTGTATCCGGATGAGAACAGTTCCCTTTTTCCTTGTGTGATAGAGCAAGGTGTTGGCTGCAATCATATTGACAAGGCACTTTCACAACATGGGACCAACTTGCTCAAGAATTCCTAGCCAAACGCTTTCCACCAGCTAGGACTAGTCAACTCCGAAACGAGATTACATCATTTAGACAAATCAATGGAGAGAGCTGGGTAAAGTGTGGGACTGCTATAAGGAGCTATTGAGGAAGTGTCTGCATCACGCTATACTTCTATGGCTGCTAGTCCAAACCTTCTATAATGGACTATTTCCAGAGACGAGACTAATAGTTGATGCAAGTGTGGGAGGTTCTTTCCCCTACAAGACTCTAAGGGAAGTACAAGAATTGTTGGAAAGAATGGCATCTACTCATTACTGTCATGGAGCAATAACTCCTTTGGTTGGACAACAACAATCATAAGTGAATCAAGCCAACGTTCAACAAGGAGGTATGTCAAGCTATGATTCTTTCTTATCATGGCAGAACATGATGATGAGTCTCGCCATTACAAACTTGATAAAAGCCATAGAGAATATAGGAAGAAGCTCGATGAACTCCATAGGTTCAACAAACCAAGGGATTTCTGTGAAGGAAATCACCAAAATGGCTTTTGTGATGCTTCCATGATCAAGATAAGGGGACTCAATACGTTTCTAATCAAAATTCTGGCTCATACAATCAGCCCACATACTATGACAATACATACAACCCTTCTTGTCAAAACTACTCAAACCTTTCATGGAGTAACCAAAACAATGTCCAAAATCCTTTATTTCTACTGGCCAACCAGAACAAAATTTTCTCAACCAAACCTCATTATCTAGACCATATCGACCACCTCATCAAAGCTATACCCAAAACTTTCCATCTTTACAAAATAGCTCATACCAGCCACTACCAAGATGACCACCATCTCAAAATCCAAATTATCCCGCATATGTGAATCATGATTCATCAAACGATGATAACCTGAGAAGGGATTCTGAGAAGTTTCAAAGTGAGTGGTTGAAACTTTACGGGCTACCACAAGGAATCTTAAGCTATAATTGGGAGAAATAGCTAGACAGAACAATGAGAGATCGGTTAAAGCATTGTCGAGTGACACAAATCCAAATCCGATGAAGCAATGCAATGCTATTTCATTGAGAAATGGGAAGGAATTGGTTATACAAAATGACAAGACAAAGGTTGATACTGAAGCTGTGAAGCCAAAATCCAAGACAATTGAAGAAAACTTGAAATTGAAGATAACAATGAGAAGATGACTAAGAAGAATGCAACGAAGGAGTCAAGAAAGAAAAAAGTGGATGATTCTTTTAAATTTGATTCTGTAATAAAAGTGCCATTTTCTCAACAACTCATTGATCCAAAGAAGGAGGAAAAAGAGAAATAATTCCACAAATTCCCCGAGAAGCTAAAAAATGTGAATGTAAACATCCTTTTTTTTTAATATTCTCAACAAGATGCCCAATTATGCACGGTTCATGAAGGATCTATTGGCTAAGAAGAAGTATATGGGACTATGATGAGACAATTTGTCTTAACGCCAAGTGCAATGCCATTGTTCAACGGAGGTTACCCCCCAAGCTCAAGAATCCCGACAATTTCTCTATACCGGTAAACATTATATGACACACGTTGCCGAGCGTCAACATTATGCCGAAGGCCATCTATAACAACCTTGGGATCACCAATGCAAAACCAACCAACATTACACTCCAATTGGTTGATTTGTCCAAGATAAAATCTTATGGCTTGTTAGAAGATGTGCTTGTGCAAGTAGAGAAGTTGATGTTTCCCGTTGATTTCTAGGTGTTGGATATCAACGAGGAAAAAGAAATTCTCTTGATTCTAGGAAGGTTGTTTTTATCAACTGCACATGCTTTAATAGACGTTAATAAAGGGATGTTGATTTTACGAGTTGATAATGAATATGTTGAAATTGATGTTTTTAATTATGATGATAATGTTCCAATATTTGAGAAAAAATGTGCTAATTATTCCCTTGGTTCATTTGTTCATATGTTTGAACACGAGGTACCCAAGATGGGTCAAGGTAATGCATTCAAAAAAATGATGACATAAATGAAGACTCAAAAATTGACTTGGAAAACAAACCATTGGATGATGAAATTGAGAGGGGAAGGATTCATGGATTAGTTGTGTCACAAACATGGAATCATGTTGGTTTGGATAAAAGTCTCATGAGCATTCTTCAAAAAAAAGCAGTGCAATGAGCGAATTGAGGCTGTCAAAAGTGCACTATCTGTATGTAAATGCTTAGAAACAAGGGCTTATTCAAGTCATGTTGTGTATAAAGCATCAAGAATGATGAAAAATGGTGTTAGCCTTTTTCTATTGAAGCAAAAAAGAAAAGGATGGTCGACAATCCTTAAGTGCTTGAATTGATTTCAAGTGCCGAAATCGAACCTACGGCTATAAACAAGGGCACTACATGGGAGGCAACCCATGTTTTTTGTTAATTTTATTTCTTATGTTTTTGTTTCTTTTCTTGGTTTTATTGTTTTTCTTATTATTTTAAGTATTTTTATGTTTTATTTCTGGATTTAGTGATTGATGTTTTCCACCTCGACTCTGGTGAATTTATTTCAAAATAAACGGCAGCAAACGTTCTGCATGATAGAGAAGCTTTCCTTTTACCCTTTTTGTTTTTACATTGCGGACAATGTTTATTCTCTAAGTGTGGGGTGGGGACTTTTCTTAATTTCTATTGGTTTGTGTTTTGTTTGCTCATTTTGTTCAACTTTTTCTTTTATATTTGTAGCTTAGCTTTTGATTTGAGAGCTTCTAAAATTTGTGAAAATTTTGTTCCCAAATTGCTTAGCATGTTTCTTTGATTTTCTTCTTGATAATTTTTTAGCTAAGTTGTCATCAGTAGGGTAATAGATGTTAATATTTTCCTAGCATGATTTCTAATTTTTGAGCACTAATAGCCCTTCAATGTTGTAGCTTTTTGGCACTAAGAGATAATTGTGTAGATTCACTTATATTGCACTCCAAACACTTGCTTTATCAACATACACTTTCGAGGCAAAATTTTAGATAACTTGATTTGATTTAAAGAGAGTAGGCATTTGTTTGGACGTTTGAACCTTCAAGACAACCATTACTATAAAATTTATCCCTAGGACCCTACTTGGGCCTTAATTTGTTTTAAATGGATAGAAGCACCATTCTTTTTTTTTTCTAACTCATTTTTTATCTATCTTTGTGCTATCATAAATGTCCCTGAAGAGTTTTAATGCCACATTAATTATTAAGGGGATATAAGGAGGAAATGTAGTTGTATGAGAGTGCTAGATTAAATTGTGTATAGTTTAAGGCATTGGGGTGTTAAAAAAGAAAAATTTTTGTTGACCATAACAGGTGGTGCCCATCACTGGCACCTGCATTGGACCATTTCAGGTGGTGCCCATCACTGGCACTTGCATTGGAGTATTACTAGGTAGTGCCTATCACTGGTACCTACGTAGCTTTTTTTTTGCAGGTAATGCCTACCACTGGTACCCATTTTGGGGAGTCGAAGAATCAAAAAAAGTAGAAAAAAGGGTGATATTTATACAAATTGTTGGCGATAATGGTTGAAATTGGAAAAAGTGTGATTTTATTCTGCTTGTTGCACAAAATTTTTATGGGTGTTTGGAGAATTAGGTGTAGGGGGTTACTTCTTTGAAGGATGGGTGTTTTAATATTCGAAAAGAAGTTTTATGTTGATGTGTGGCCAACATTAATTTAAAGCTCTTTTTCTTATTTGTTTATCCTTTTTCCCTTCTTTGTTAGCCAATACCTAGCCTTACGTTACAAGCCAAAAGTCCTACCTAATTTAAGTCGAGTCGATTGTCTACATTAGTGGAGAAATGTAAGAAGAGTAAGCTATGGAGTGTTTAGAAAAATTAAAAGGGTTTGCATGATTTCAGCTAAGTGTTTTAAAATTTATTTTTGTATGGCTATGCACACATCTACACCGAAATTCATGTATAGGGGTTTATTATCATTAGACTATTTTCCTTCTGATGGTTTGGTTCTTGGTTATGCTCTTGAATGTGGATAATTGATGAGATGTGTTGAGTATGTTTGTGATTTATTTCAATGTTTTGCTTTAGGACGATCAAAAACAAAGTGTGGGGTATTTGATAAGCTCGTAAATATCATATAACTTATGTGTCGTTTATCTCTGTTTTTAATGTAATTTGAGCAAGAATTGAGTAATTATGAGCTAAAATAGTTTATTTTGAGTTTGTAGGGTTTGAGTGAAGAATGAGTTATAATGGATCACAATATTGGAGGAAAACGTTCATTGGCGTGGAGCAAATCGGATATAGTTTGGAAAATCAAGAATAACTCTCTTGTTCAAGCACCGATTTCTGTGATTTTGGATTATTTGGAAAGAAAAGGAAGATTTCTACAACTTTCATGTTTTGAGTTTTCTAGGATTCAATAGGCATCTCGTTCAAAATTGCAAAGTTAGAAAATACGCACGTCCAGGGAGCGATTCTCATATAGTTTAGTGTCTTGAGAGTAATTTTCTTTTCTAAACTCCATCCTATTGAGGTGATTCAAGATGTTTTGAAAAGCTAAGATATAGAGATACAACTTTCATGTCGAGTTTTCCCAAATTCGGCCTGCATCAAAAGCAAAATTGAGAAGGAATTTGAAGTTGATTTTGCCAGGCGCGCACATGCGCGACAAAATTGCAATGCAAGTGTGCTAGCTCCAGAAACTCAACTTTTTGTTCTCCCCAGCATGCACATGCGTGTCAAAATTGCAGCGCACGTGCGCGAATTGACTGATAGGTAATAGAAGTTTGCTTATTTTGCAAGAAAAGTCCTCCCGTGGGATCGTTTGCATGAGAAATTGTAAGCTTATCATCCCGGAGCCCAATAACCCTAAAAACACCTATAAATACACCAAGAGAAGGGGAGGAAACAAGAGATTATCATCATCTATTCTTATTTTCTTAGTTTTCAATAGTTAGAGCGATAGATTAGTCATAAGGTAGATTTTCTCAAGCGTTAAAGCTAGATTTTTGCTCTCTTGTCAAGGATTCATAATACACTCAACAATCATCAACATTGATTCTCGCTGTGATTACAGAATTTGATTTATTTTATGCAATTTAATTCTTGTTTTCATTGCATTATTATTCTTTAATTATTGTTCTTGTCTTATTTATTTTAAATTCTTAATTGCAACCGTAGTTTAGTAGTTAGGGTTTTATTCTATCGCTTTAGATTTCTTTTATAGAGTAGATTAATTTGAATTCTTATTCTTGATTAAATTCTCGCAAGTAGGGTAGATTAAATTAGGGTTTTAGTCAATTATATTTAATTTTTTTCGTATGATTAATATTCCAAACATTCTTGTCTTTATTTTAATTTCTTGTGATAAAATTTAGTTTAGGTTTAGTCAAAAATCCCTGATAATTTCTGTCTTTTATAAGCATAATAGATGTGTACTAAATTTAGTTTAAGTTCCACTAAAATAAATCAAATTAATTAAATCTAACTAGTAAATAGGCTTATGAACCGAGTAATTATTCCAATAGTCCTCGTGGGGACGATCCTTACTCATACCCTCCTATATACAAACTCACCTCGTATACTTGCGAGCGTAGGAGTTGATTAGGATAATTAAGATTTTCTTTTATTAATTGTTCATTGTCTTCAAAACCTAACCAATATTTCAATGAACAACTGCTAAGCACATAAGCTTTGGTGACAACAAGGATACGTGGATTTCTTCAATGAAAAGCTGGGAATTAAAAAATGACACATAAGAAGAGTGGGATTAAACTTTTCCCACGAAGGCCTAAAGGAAGGTGGTGGCCAACCACCCAAGCATGTTTCACATGACCGGGAGTGTAATAGTCGAGCCAGAAACTATAAACAAGGGTGCTACTGGGAGGCAACCCATGTTTTTTCTTAATTTTATTTCTTATGTTTTTGTGTCCCTTCTTGATTTTATTGCTTTTCTTAATGTCTTAAGGGTTTTTATGTTTTGTTTTTGTTTTAGTGGTTGATGTTTCCCATTTTGACTCAAGGGTATTTTGTTTGACATACGCGGCACCCAACGTTCTTCATACCCAATGATAGAGAAGCTTCCATTTTTCCCTTTTTGCTCTTTATTTTTGCATTGGGGACAATGCTACTCTCTAAGTGTGGGGTGGGAAGTTTCTTAATTTCTATTTGTTTGGTGGTTTTAAAAACCATTTTGTTCAGCTTACTCTTCATACACTTGTAGCTGTCTTTATACACATCTAGAGTTTTTCAAACAGCTACTGAAAATTTTGTTCACAAATTGCTTAGCATGTTTCTTTGATTTTTTACTTGATAATTTTTTAGCCAAGTTGTCTTGAGTAGAGTAGTCAGTGTTAATATTTTTCTAACATGATTTCTAATTTTTTAGCACTAATAGCCCTACAATGTTGTAGCTTTTTGGCACTAAGAGATAATTGTGTAGATTCACTCATATTGCAGTCTAGACACTTGCTTTATTTCATTTTTTAGGCAAAATTTTAGATAATTTGATTTATTTAAAGATGAGAGTAGGCATTTCTTTGGACGTTTGAGCCAATCCTACTGTAAAATTTATCCCTAGGTACCCTATTTGAGCCTTAATTTGTTTTGAATACACATAAGCACCATTCTTTCTTTCTTTTTTCTAACTCATTTTTTTATCTAACTTTGAGAGCTATTCTAAATGTCCCTTAAAGAGATTTAATGCCACATTAATTGTTAAGGAGATATAAGGATGGAAGTTAGTTTTATGAGAGTGTTAGAATGAATGGTGTACAGCTTAAGATGTAGGGGTATTAAAAAATTTGTTGAGCATTGCAGGTAGTGCCCATCATTGGCACCTGCTTTGGAGTGTTACCAGGTAGTGCCTATCACTGGTACCTGCATAGATTTTTTTTTTTGCGGGTAGTGCCTATCACTGGTACCTATTGAGGAATCGGTAAAAAAAAAAAAAAAAAAAAAGAGAAGGGGAGATTTTTTTACAAGGTGTTGATGAGTAGGGTTGCAATTGAAAAGGTAGGATTTTATTTTACCTATTGTACAAAATTTTTATGGGTGTTTGGTTAATTAAGTGTGGGGTTACTTCTTTGAAGGATGGTGTGTTCTAGTGTTCAAAAAGAAGTTTTATATTAATGAGGTGCACATTAATTTAAAACTCTTTTTCTTATTTGTTTATCCTTTTTCCCTTCTTTGTTAACCAAGCCCTTAGCATTATATTACAAGATAGAAGTCCTACCTAATTTAAGTCGTGTCAGTTGTGCACATTAGTAGAGAAATGTAGTAAGAGTAAGCTATGGAGTGTTTAGAAAAATTCAAATTGTTTGCATGATTTGATCTGAGTGGCTTTAAAAGTTATTTTTGTATGGCCCTGCACACACTTACATTGGAATTCGTATATAGGGGTTTATTATCATTTGACTATTTTTCTTATGATGGTTTGGTTCTTGGACATTTATGTGGACATTGATGAGATGTGTTGAGTATGTATGTGATTTATTTCTATGTTTTGTGCGAGGACGATCAAAAACTAAGTGTGGGGTATTTGATACGCTCGTAAATATTGTATATTTTATGTATTGTTTACATCGTTTTTAGTGATAGATTGTACAAGCAAGAATTGAGTAATTATGAGATAAAATGGTTTATTTTGAGTTTTTTAGGGTTTGAGTAGAGAAACAGTTAAAATTGATCACAAAATTGGAGGAAAATTACAAAATTGGAATTTACGTGTACCGGTGAGGAGTGATTTGGACACAGTTTGCTCAATTGAGCATAACTTTCTTGTCCAAACTCTAATTGGTATGATTTAAGATGTTTTGGAAAGCTAAGACAAAGATGTACAACTTTCATGTTGAGTTATACCAAATTCAGCCTACACCATTGTCAAAATCGAGGAGCAAATTAAAGCAGGTAAAACCCAGGCGCGCCCAAATGAGACCAATTTGCAGAGCCTAGGCGCAAATACAGTAGCTCCAATCTTGCAAGAAAAGTCCCCCCGTGGGCCTATTTACATGGGAATTCATGTACTTATTATCCTAGAGCCCTAAAATGCTAAAAACACCTATAAATACACCAAGAGAATGTATGGAAACGAAATTAATCATCTTGAATATTAGTCAGATATTAAGTGTTTTCGATAGTTAGAGAATGCTTGGGTATTAGGGTATTTTCTCAAATATTCAAGCTAGAATTCTATTCTCTTGACTAGGATTCAAGATTCAACGATCATCAACATTGATTTTTGCTGCGATTACTGAGTTTCATTCATTTTTTTGCAATTCAATTTTTATTTTTATTGCGTTCTTGTTCTTTAATTATCGTTCTTATTTTATTGCATTGAAATTCTTAATTGAAGAACGTAGTTTAGCAATTAGGGTTTTACTGGATCGTATTTGATCAATGTTATAAGAGTAGAATAAGTTAAATTCTTGTTCTTGACTAAATTCTTGCAAGAAAAGTAGATTGATTTACGGTTTTAGTCAATTATAGTTAATTGCTTTCCGTAGGATTAGTATTTTACATTCTTGTCTTTGTTTTAATTTCCCGTGAATAAATTTAGTTTAAGCTTAGTCAAAAACTCTTGATTATTTAGTCTAACTAGTAAATAGGCTTGTGAACCTAGTACTGTGTTCTAATAGTTCTCGTGGGAACGATCCTTACTCATCCAATGTACAAATCACCTCGTATACTTGTGAATGTGTAGGAGTTGATTAGGATAATTAAGGTCACTTTTATTATTACTTGTTCATTGTTTTCAAAAAACCTAATCAATATTTCACCGAACATTAGCCTAGTTGGAACTTGGACAAGATCAACTCCTAAAACTTGGTCCACGACCCCATCACTTGATCCTTGGCTCAAGCATGTATCAGTTTTGAATGATTTTTAACTTTTATTTTTATTTATTTTAGATTTTGGTATTTGACAAAATTTGGGGCTGACAATTTTACATTTAATTTTAGGTAAAAAAGGCGAAGAGACATATAGTGAATTTTAAGGCACGACAATTGTTGGCCCAAGAGCAACCTAAGAGGGGGGTGAATTAGGTTGTCTCTAAAAACAAACCTTTAATGTGCTTAATGAAAATGCAAACTGTGTGTAACAAATAAATACTAAAGCACAAATGATCATACAAGATAATTATTCAATCAATTGAAACTCAAAGACAAATAAAGAGATTGACAATATCAAACCAAACTCCCAAACTCATAAAACTTGGAATACATTCACCAGTAGTGCCTCTTAAAAGAAGGTAAGGCAATAATCTTCTTGTACACAAATTAGGTTCACCCTTGCACTAACTAAGTCCTTCTAGCTGAGCCAAAGGGTTTTACACTACAACTTCACTTTTGCACACTTGTTAACCCTCCACTCTTACACTTGAAGATCACTCACTAGTCTACTCTTGCTCACACTAATTCCCTCTAGTTGAGCCAAGAGAACTATACTACCCAAACCAATACAATCCACAATATTTTAGCCTATTTCTCCCCCAAATAGCTCTTACAAGTGTTTGTATTGAATGTGGTAGTTCCTCACATTAATCTGATGTCCTTGGGCTATTTATAGATGAAAGATGTGCTGAAATTTGAGTTCCAACAGTCAAAATACTAGCTATTAAAAACTAGCCGTTAACAGAGAGTTCGGACGAAGGTTTGGACGACCAATCATGTGTCCTATAGCTTTATGAACAGTGCTTCGGACTATCATATGCATCCTACAACTTGACAAAAACTTCTTCATTTTGAGCTCTTTTCTTCGGATGGTCTTGTGCATCCTACAACTTTTGGTTCGAATGGTCATATGCGTCCTATCCTACAGCTTCTGGATCGGATGGTCATGTGCCTCTTAAAGCTTACGGTTCGAACAGTCATATGCGTCCTATCCCTCAACTTCTGGTTCGGACGGTCATGTGCATCCTAAAGCTTATGGTTCGAACAGTCATATGCGTCCTATCCCTCAGCTTTTGCTTCGAACGGTCATATGTGTCCTACAGCTTCTAATCATGTTTCGGACGCTATCTTGCGTCCAAGTTCCTTTCTTTCGGATGCTCTTCATCGTCCGTAATGTGTTGTTCAACTTTTGGTCATTTTTCTTAATTGGGTTCGGATGATCATTTTCGTCCGAGCCTTCCTGTTTTTCTGCACACTTGTTTTCAAGCCATTAGTACGATTTGTTCATCATCAAAACATGATTATCATAACTGGGATCCAACAATCTCCTGGTTTTTTATGATGACAAATCAATTTGACAATTCTAAAAACAACCAAAACATACAAAGCACAAGACAAGAAGTTTTGTCCATTATTTTCTCCCTCTTTTGGCATCATCAAAACATAAGAGTAAAAACAATTTATACACACAATCTCTGCCTTAAACTATGCATGCAATTCAAGTAAGTATATAGAGGATAAGTCAAGTTCAAACCATTTCTTCCCTTGAAGAATATAAAATCAAGAAGAAATGACGAAATCTATCCAAAGGATTAACATCAAGGCTTTTATCACTCATTCCTTACCAAAAAGCATCATCAAAACAATAAAGCATATGTGATACAATTTCTTGTGATGCAAATTAATTTCTAACAAATAAGCCATTTAGAAATGAGAATGCTCACCCCTTTCTTTTGCAAGTAGTGACTTAATATAGATACAATTAAAATTTGGGGATACTAATACCCAAGCATTCTAAACAAATTAAATCACATAGTTGACTAATATTCAAGAGGTCGTAGTTCACATTAACACATTCTCAAAAAATTTAAATGTTACCCATTTCAATTTCATCTTAGCTTATATGCTTTGAACACCCTTTATTGATAATCCATCTTGAATCCTTTGGTTCTATCCAACCATACCTACATACAAAATTAAGCAACAACTTTTGGTACCCAACCTTTCTTGGGTCCAATTGGGTTAGTAGCATGTTTGATCACCCAAATTGGTTTCATATCCAAATTTCTCATTTTGTTTAACATAGCAATCATTTTTCCCATGTCCATGTTGATAACAATAATTGCAAATAATATTCTTATTGCCATAAAACTAAGATTTACATTTTACAAAGCATAAACCATCCTATATTAAGGTGGTAAAATTATTGTTGATAAGCATATTTCTATTACTTTTCTTTTCAAAAAGATTTTTCTTTTTCTTTTGCAAAAGTACATCAAGATCATCTAATCCATTCTTCAATGAAGCTTGTTCTTTCTTGTTCTTGGTTTTTGCATCCAATCCCTTTTTCTTCAAAACATCATTTTCTTGTGTCAACATATTATTTTCATGCACAAGTTTTGAGTTTGCACTCAATAAAGCATTAATCTTAATTTTTAACTCTTTGTTCTTAGCATATGATTCTTTCAAACATTCATGCATTTTAAAAATAAATGATTCAACATCATCATCACAAGAATCATCACATGAATCATTACAATAATCATAACTAGAGGATACCTAATTATCTCCAATGGCCATATAAGCCATTTTAGTCACCTCATAGTTCTTCTTCAACTTCTCTATCCGAATTGCAATCATCCCATGTGATTTGGAAATTGTTGAAATGAGAATTCCTTCCTTCTTTCTTCTTCTTGGATGGACAATCATTTGGAAAGCTTCCCGATTGGCCATATTTATAGCATTTTTCACTTGGCTTCTTGCTTGTTACATCTTTTTGTGAAGCCTTCAATGCTATGCTTCTTTTTGTCCTTACCTCCTCATCATCTTGTACCTTATATTTCAACTTCAATTCAAAGGAAGTTAGTGAATTAATCAAAGACTCAATAGGCATAGAATTTAAATTTTTACACTCTTCTATGGCAATGGATTTAGGTTCCCATTCCTTAGGTAAAGCATTCAAAATCTTTTTATTCTTTTCACCCAAGGAATATTCTTTACCTAAACCTTCCAAATCCTTCACAATTTCATTGAACCTACAACACATCTTGTCAATATTCTCATGAGGTTCCATTTTGAAGGACTCATATTTAGCCACAAGAGGTGACTTCTTTTGCTCTCTTATATCTTCACTTCCTTCATGGAATTCTTTCAATTTGTCCCATATTTCCTTGGCTGATTTGCAAAATTTTACTTTCGTAGACTCATCTGCATCCAAAGCATTAAACAAATATGATGGCTTTAGCATTTAAAGACAAATTTACTCTATCTTAAATGTTCATTTAACTGTATCTAGTAGGAGGCACATAATCTATGTATATTTAGATCAAGAATATTAGCCTCAAAAGGCCTTCATATCTAATGTGACAATTCCATATTGCTAGATTGTATAAAAAAATTTATTCTTTCCCTCTTGCAAACAAAATTAATGCCATTAAAACATGGGAAGTCTAGCAATGGAATTCCCCTCTAGAAACAAAGCAATATTGGTTGCAATAATGATCTTTACTCAAAGGTGATTAAACCAAAGGAAAGAGACCAAACTCTGATACCAATTGTTGGCCCAAGAGCAACCTAAGAAGGGGGTGAATTAGGTTGTGTCTAAAAATAAACCTTTTAATGTGCTTAATAAAAATGCAAACTTTGTGGAACAAATAAACACTAAAGCACAAATGATCAAAGATAAATATTCAATCAATTGAAGATCAAAAACAAATAAAGAGATAGAGAATATCAAACCAAACTCCAAAACTCATAAAACTTGGAATACATCCACTAGGTAGTGCCTCTTAAAAGAAGGTGAGGCATTAATCTTCTTGTACACAAAGTAGGCTCACCCTTGCACCAACTAAGTCCCTCTAGCTGAGCCAAAGGGTTTTACACTACAACCTCACTTTTGTACACTTGTTAACCCTCCACTCTTACACTTGAAGATCACTCACTAGACTACTCTTGCTCTCACTAATTCTCTCTAGTTGAGCCAAGAGAACTAGACTACCCAAACCAATACAACCCACAATATTTTAGCCTATTTCTCCCCCAATAGCTCTTACAAGTGTTTGTATTGAATGTGGTAGTTCCTCACATTAATCTGATATCCTTGGGCTATTTATAGATGAAAGATGTGCTGAAATTTGAGTTCCAACAGTCAAAAAACTAGATGTTAAAAACTAGCCGTTAGGAGTTCTGACGGAGGTTTGAACATTCAATCATGCGTCCTACAGCTTTATGAACAGTGCTTCGGATGGTCATATGCGTGCTATAGCTTGACAGAAACTTCTTCATTCTCTTGAACTCTTTTCTTCGGATAGTCTTGTGCATCCAGCAGCTTTTGGTTCGGACAGTCATATGTGTCCTATCCTATAGCTTCTGGTTCGGATAGTCATGTGCGTCCTAAAGCTTATGGTTCGGACGATCATATGTGTTCTATCCCTCAGCTTCCGGTTCAGACGGTCATGTGCGTCCTAAAGCTTATGGTTCGGATGGTCATATGCGTCCAATATCTCAGCTTCTAGTTCGAATGGTCATATGTTTACTACAGTTTCTGATCATGTTTCGGACGCTATTCATCATCCGTAAGGTGTTGTTCAACTTTTGGTCATTTTTCTTGATTGGATTCGGATGATCATTTTCGTCCGAGCCTTCCTGTTTTTCTGCATACTTGTTTTCAAATTTAAGTACAAAATCATTATCAAAACATGATTATCATAAATGGGGTCCAACAAAAATGTGATTATAGCAAATCAAAATACAATAAAAAAGTTTTCCTTCGACAAATATTGGTAGAGGCATAATCACCATCAACAAAGAGGAACGGGCAATTTGGTTGCTTTTAGCAAACAAGGACAGAAGGGCCACTATTATTAGCAGTCCAAATAGGATGATCAATTAGCTAATAGAAAACTTGGGTAGAACGAGGTTTGTTGTGGGCTAACCGTTAACAGGAAATTGCTCGTCGTTGGTGAATTGATGGATTGAGGCGCGAAAGTTCAAGAGGGATACGAGTCTTTTGGGATAAGTTCATAATTTATTAAACTTCTTCTACCTAGAAATCCCTAAAATCCCATCTTCTTCTTCTCCAAAAGTTCGGGCTCTAATTTTTCTTTTTCTCTTCCCTTTAAACTCGTAACCCCAAAGCCCATCCACCCCAACCACCCAAAACCGCTACCCATCTCCACTGTCTCTAACCTGATTCCATTTTTTTATACAAAACATCCCCTACTTTATTTCTCTTCTTCTTTTTCTCCTGATATTTGTTTTTCCCCAAGCTCTCATTTTTCTCTTCTTCAATATACTTAACACAAATCTATTGTTGCTGCTCTTCTTCCATTTATTCTTTTCTTTTTCTTTCACTTCTTTCAATTCCATTGTGAAACATCTATATGTATGATAGAGCATCACCAAATAACACATCTTGTTGTTCTTCTTGTTCCACCAGCAATTTCCAAAACTCCAATTACTCTATAACCAACAAGCACCATTATTCAAAAAAAATTCCACACATTCACTGATGCAGTAGAAGCAAAGACAAGCTAATTGTGAGATTTTCAAGTCATAGATCGAAGTGGGTTCATTGTGTCGTAGCTGTAAGATGTAAAGAGTAAAAAGAAGAAGCAAAGGAGTAGTGGAAGGGAAATTAAATAAAGGAAATAAGAGACAGGATAAAGCAAAAAGAGGAAAATGATTTGTGCAATTAGGGATTTGGGAAAAGCTAACACTAATTATTATTGACATTTCCCCACTACTAGAAAAACAATATTTAGCGATGGATTTAGTGATGGATTTTCATCAAAAATCCATCGTGTGTATAAATGATTTACTGATGGATTTTATGACAGAGTTCATCAGTCGGAGTATTAATTTTAGCGATGGATTTACTGACATAATCTTAGTGACAAAAATTTCTGTCAATAAATTCGTTGCTGAAATCGATTATGATATAACGTGGAAGTCCTTTTTACCAACGGATGTTTTTGTTGCTAATAACAACATTGGAGATAATAAAAAAAATCTGTCACTGATGAATAGTTTAAAAAATTTAAAAAATATTAGCAGCAAAAAAAATCTGTTGCTAATTCAAAAAATTCTAAAAATATTACAAAAAACCATTGAGTTCCAAATCTTCCAGCAACAACCAAATATTTAGAATTCCATTAAATTTCAAACATGCCAACAACAACCAAATATGCATTCAAATATGTGTACAACGACCACAAAAGCTATGACCGTAATAAGATATCTGTCATAAAACCAAATCTCAACAACAAAAGTAAAAAGTAAAAATAATAAGAAATAAATACAAAGGCTAGTAACCTAATGATAATGTATAAAAGTCACTCGTCATCACTCTTTTCCTCCTAATCATCATCTTCATCACCACCACAAAAATTATAAGTGGCTTGTGAAACCAACATTTTACTAGAAACTGATCATCCAAAACAATAGAAAAGGTCACCAAAAAGAAAACATTCATTTTGGAAAAAAAAAAAAAAAAACTTTAATCACTGAACAAAATGATGCTAAATCAAGTAGGTCAACAATATGAATTAGAGAGACAAGTATAAACAAGTAATTCGACTGAAATATCTCTTTCGTTTTTTTTGAAATAAAAAATATTTTTATCTCAAATGCCATAAGCACACCATCCTAAAAAAATATATCTATCTCCAATGCAAAATATTACTCCAAGACCTTGACCCAAAGATGTGTAGCCTTCTATCCATAAACTGCACAATAAGTGGTTAAGTCAAATTGGACTTAAAGAAAGTTCATCTGCTTCGAAAAAGTAGAACATCAAAGAAAATTTCAATATATACATAAACAATAGATTTAGCACAATTTTCACCCAATAATAGTTTTTAGTATAGTCACAATTGTAATCATCAATATATTAGAAGTTACCATTTTACTCAGCGGCAACACTACGTACACAGCTAAATTGAGACGCAAAACATTACTTAATTTGACACAAACATACCATAAAACATGTACTTCCCTATTACCAAATGTCGACATTACACTTCAGCCATTGAAAATTAAGATGCAAGTTTGGAACTTAATTATTGAATAACAATCAAAGAATAAGGATAAAGTAGGGAAATCATAGCATTTCACACTATCTTTTAGATTATAAAGGAAATTAAAGAAATCAAAGAAATGGATTGGACAGTAAAATTATATAAATCAAACATAGCACAATCATATTGAGAGTTAAAAAAATTTACCTACCGAGTGTTGGAGATTAATGGCGGCTGAATGGTGCGGATTAATAGCAACCGTGCACAGCACTAAAAATTCCTTCAACTGCTGCAAATCTAGCTATAGCATCAGAGATTTTTCTGTATTTGACCATGAATCACATATAAACAACTTTATATTCATACTAAATAACTACTGATAAACTGCTAAGAAAATTGTTAAATCAAAAGCCTAACTTCAAAATTTGTAGAAAATGATAGTTTAAATACTTAAATTCAAAACATAATTATAGTCTCAACGCACACCAACTTTCCCATTTATTTTGTAAATTTGCATTTGAACAAGAACCATACTAAATACAAAGAACCATTTAATTGCATTAAAACTTTCTTGAAAAAAAAAAAAGATACATCAAAAGTTTACATATAAATACAACCTTATTTTCTTTTTTATTTACTTTTTTATGACAATCTCATCAGGGAGAGCTCTATTTTTTGTCAATCGAGTGACCATTGTTACAATGGTGGGGAACCTCATTCCCAATTTTATTAATAAATTTGAGGGTTTTTTCTCAGTTATTGATTCAGTTTATTTCTCTTTCCCTTCATTATTCTTGCACTTTATTAATGTGTTGCTTTAATTCATTCTAGTTACAATAGAAAGATTGCATCTTCTCAATTAAACCATAGTTAGATCAAGTTTAACACTTTGTTCAATTCCTACTTCTGAATTAGTCACATTTTAAATTCAATTCGCTATTTTCTCAATTAATTCCCTAGATTAATTGCTTTCCATTGAACTTTAATTTATTTATCAATATATATATATATATATATAATTGCTTTCATTTTTCATTCCATACAAATCCAAAAACACCTTTAAGTGTGAACATCTAAATAGTAATAATATTAAGTATTTAGTAATTATTTATTTGCTTCTCGTAGAAACAATCTCTATTGCTATATACAACTATGCAACCCGGGAAATTGCAGAAACGCATGAGAGTAATTGGTTAATAGAAGTAAATAGATTTTATGCCCATCAAAATTTTTGTGTCGTTGTCCGGAGCAATGTCCAAGAAATATCGAGCATATTAGTATTACTATTTATTTAGATTTCAATTTCTATTTATATTTAATTCTTACTCATTTTCTTCTTTTTTTTCTCCTTAATTAATTTCTTTGAGCATCGTATTTTCCATATTGGTATGTTTCTCTTGTGCATTAGTGTTACTTTCTAGTTTATGCCCCTTGGGGATGGATAGTTACTTTATCTTGATTTGGAGATAGAAAGAACATTAAGAGGGTTGAGAAAACAAAAAAGACAACAGGAAGAGCAAGAAAAACTAACCATGGGAGACGATAATGTACCAAGAAATTGAAATGGAGAAGAAATTGTAAATGGATATGGGAATGCCATGGAATGACTACTAAATTAGTAACTGATGTTTTCCAAACCGTATTTTGATGATGCCATAAACACTTAACTCTGTAAACAAATTTTTACAGGTCTGTTATTTGTTTTGCTAGAGACAGAGTTTTCGGACGCACTGTACCGTCCTAACTATATCAAGTTTCTCGAACGCATTCCACCGTCCGAACGACCAGGCAGAAGGAAGAATCCTACTGCTTTTCCAAACAGACGAACATGACCGTCCGAAGCCTCTATCCGACGAAGGAACGGACGCATGCACGGACGTCCAAACGAAGCTCTTCGCCAACTAAATGACGATCGGACGCTGTGTCGTACGCATCCCATCTATCTCGGACGTCCAAAACCCCAACGGCTACTTTTTGTGCATTTATTATTTACCCGTTGGGAAGTAGTTGCAACAACAATTTATTGCTCTTATAAATAGCTGCTTTGATATTCTGTAAAAAGAATCTAATACAATGAATACAAGCCTTAGAGAAGAGCAATTTGAGTACAAATTGGCTATAGTGCTTGGTTGTATTAGTGTGCAGTTTAGAGTGCAATTCAACTTTGAGTGGAGTGATAATCTTGTACGAAAGTGAGGTTGTAAGTAAGATTTTTGGCTCAACTAAAAGAATTTTAGTGTGAGCAAGAATATCCCCATTTTGTAAAGATTATTGGCTCACCAAGTGTGTGAAGCATTTTAGTGATTTGATACTTCAAGCTTGTTAGCTTGGAAGTATACAATGGCTGATTAATTTTCTTTGTTTCTTACTTCAGTATTTCACTTATTTGATTATATCAATTTTTATTTGAAAATCTTAATATTTCTAAAAGTATTTTTAGAAATCTAATTCACCCCACCCCTCTCTTAGGTTGCTTTGGGACCAACAATTGGTATCAAAGCTTGGTCTCATTTTATTGCTTACATTGCTTTTGAGAAAAGAACAATTATGGCAACCAACAATGCTCTATTCTTTGAGGGTCAATCCGTTACTAGGCCCCCTATGTTTAACGGGGCAAATTTCTTAGTACAGAGATCTAGATGAAAATCATAATTGCAATCTATTGACATTGACTTGTGGTATGTTGTTAATGAAGGTCCGTTTGAAGCTACTATCATTGATGATCACACAAATAGAAGAAGAGAAAAGACGAGGGAAGAGCTCACTCCACAAGACAAGGCGAACTTGACGTTAAATGCAAAAGCCATGATCATGCTATATAACGCCTTGGATGCAAATGAATCAAATCTCGCATGAAGGGATGCATTTCAGCTAAAGAAATCTGGGATAAATTGAAAGAAATACGTGAAGGGAGTGATGATGTTCGTGAGCAAAAGAAATCCTTACTTGTTACCAAGTATGAATCCTTCAAGATGGAACCACATGAAAATATTGACAAAATGTATTGTAGGTTCAATGACATCATTAAGGATCTTGAAGCCTTGGGTAAGGAGTATTCTTTGGGTGAAAAAAATAGAAAAATCCTAAATGCTCTCTCCAAAGAATGGGATGGCAAAACAATTGCTATAGAGGAAGCCAAGAATTTAAATTCAATGCCTATTGAATCGCTAATCAATTCTCTTACATCTTATGAACTGAAGTTGAAGGCCAAAGTAGTGGATGATGAAGAAGCAAGGCCAAGAAGGAGTATTGCTCTAAAGACCTCTCAAGAAGAAGATGAAAACAGCTCTATCAATCTAGAAGATGAAGATCTTGATGAAGGAGATCTTTCACTCATCACCAAAGGATCCCTTCTTAAGCATTACATCAACAAACGAAGAATGAGAAGAGGCGGAGCAACAAATTCAAATAATTTCAAAAGGAAAGACAAGGTTTGAAATAAAGAAGCAAAACGAAAAATGTTTTGAATGCGGTCAACTCGGACACTTTGCAAATGAGTGCCCTTCCAAGAAAAAAAAGGAAATTTGAAGAAAACCTAGATTCAATAACTTTCAAATCACATGGGATGATTGCAACTTCGAAGGAGAAGTTGAAGAAGAAATGGAGTCTGCACAAATGGCCTTTATGGCCATTGGAGATGATGAGGTAAATTCTAACTATGACTCTAATGATGAAAATGATGAAGATGATCTTGAAGCTTTCATTTTGAAATTGCATGATAGTTTAAAGGAATCATATGCTAGAAATAAGGAGTTAGTCAAAAAATCAAATGCTCTATTGAATGCCAACTCTAAACTTGTGAATGAAAATAATAGGCTATCACAAGAAAATCGTGATTTGAAGAAACGAATGGATGAGAGATCAAAGATCAAGGAAGAACAAGCCTCCTTGAAGAAAAGAATGGATGATTTGAATGTTATCTTGACTAGAAAGAAAGAAAATGTTGTTGATTTGAAAGAAATAGAAATGTATTAATCAACAGAAATTTTATCATGTGTAAAAGGGATGACTTATGTTTTGTAAAATCAAAATCATCTTTATATGGAAATAAAAATATTATTTGTAGATATTGCCAACAACATGGACATGTTAAGAATATGTGTTATGTCAAGAAAAATGAAAAACTTGGAATGAAAGTTGCATGGATTGATAGCAATTTTACTAACTCAAATGGACCCAAGAAAATATGTGCACCAAAAGTTATCAATTGATTTACTGTGTAGGTACTTAACATCACCAACAATGCTAAGCGGTTCATAGATAGTGGATGTTCAAGGCACATGACGGGTGATGCTTCTCTCTTCACAAATCTCATATCCAAAAACAGTGGAAAAGTCACATTTGGAGACAACAATAAAGCGCAAAATCAATCGACATTGGTGATGTAGGTGAAAATGGTGAAACCTTAATTAAGAATGTGCTTCTTGATAATTTGAACTATAATTTATTAAGTGTAAGTCAACTTTGTGACAAAAATTTATATGTATTTTTTACCAAGCATGAATGTCTTATCCTTGATAAAAATCATGTTGTTTTATTCAAGGGCACTAGGCACAATGATGTTTATGTGATTCATCTTGATAAAATTAGCAATAGCAATGTAAAATGTCTTACCGCTTCCATAGATGATCCTTGGCTTTGGCATAGAAGACTTTGTCATTTCAATATGGATTTGATTGAAAAACTTGCTAAGAAGGATTTGGTAAGAGGTTTGCCAAAACTAAATTTTTTGAAAAATAAAATTTGTGATGCAAGCCAATTTGGCAAACAAGTCAAAGTTTCTTTTAAACCAAAGAATTTTGTGTCTACTCATAAACCTTTAGAATTGTTGCATTTAGACTTATTTGGACCTACTCAATATGAGGCTAGTCTTAGTGGTTGCAAATATGCCTTTATTATTGTAGATGACTATTCTAGGTATACTTGGGTATTATTTCTTGTTCACAAAAATGAGGCTTTTGAAAAATTTGTAAAATTGTTTTCCAAAATTCAAAATTTATTGAATTTAAAATCATTCGTTTAAGAAGTGACAATGGTGCCGAATTTAAATTTGGAGGTTTTCCCGACTTTTGTGATCACAACGGTATTTTTCATGAATTTTCGGTTGTTAGAGTCCCTCAACAAAATGGTGTTGTCGAAAGGAAAAATAGGACTCTTCAAGAAACCGCTAGAACTATGATTAGTGAATGCGACTTACCACAATACTTTTGGACCGAAGCGGTTAACATGGCTTGTTATGTCATGAATCGAGTTTTATTCAGATCCTTTTTAAACAAAACTCCTTATGAACTCCTTTTTTGTAAAAAAAACCCGTTGTGAGCTATTTCAAAATTTTTAGTTGCAAATGTTTTATTTTAAAAATCAAAGAAGGCAATGTAACCTTGGAAAATTTGACAAAAAATTGGATGAAGGAATTTTTCTAGGATATTCTAGTGACAAGAAAGCATACCGAGTTTACAATAGAAGAACACTCTTAATTGAAGAAGTTGTGCATGTTACATTTGATGAAACTAATGATGTTATCTCAAAGAATTTATGTGAAGATGAAGATGTAGGTATTCTAAAGGAGCTCGAAAAGCTCGTTATTCACGAAGATCATCAAGAGATCACATCAAGCAATGATGTCAACAACCATCAAATAGATAATGAAAAGGATGAGGATACTCCAAAAGATCTTCCGAAAGCTTGGAGATTCGTCTCTAGTCACCCTCAAGATTTGATCATAGGTGATCTATCCGATGGGGTAACTACTCGTTCTCATAAACCTTTGAATAGTAATTGTGCATTACCTTCTCACATTGAACCTAAACATGTAGATGTTGCGTTAAGTGATGTATCTTGGGTTAATGCCATGCAAGATGAACTTAGTCAATTTGAGGTAAAAATAACGTATGGACCTTGGTTGAAAGACCATATTCTCATCCTGTTATTGGAACTAAATGGGTCTTTAGAAACAAATCAAATGACAAAGGTGAAACCATAAGAAACAAAGCTAGACTTGTTGCAAAAGGATATGCTCAAGAAGAAGGTATTGACTTTGATGAAACCTTTGCACTCGTGGCTAGATTAGAATCCATTAGCATGTTTCTCGCATTTGCATGTTTCAATGATTTCAAATTATTTCAAATGGATGTCAAAAGTGCATTTTTAAATGGTTTTATTGATCAAGAAGTTTTCGTTGAACAACCCCCGGGCTTTGAAAATAAAAATCTTTCAAATTATGTTTTCAAACTTTCCAAAGCTTTATATGGTTTGAAACAAGCTCCAATAGCTTGGTATGAAAGATTAAGTGGTTTCATGATAGAAAATGGATTCAAAAGAGGTGTAGTTGACACCACTCTTTTTACAAAAACAGATTTAAATGGTTTGTTAATTGTTCAAATGTATGTTGATGGTATTATTTTTGGAGCAACTAATGAAAATTTGTGCAAGGACTTTTCACATTTAATGCAAAAGAGTTTGACAAGAGTATGATGGGCAAGTTACAATTTTTCCTCGGATTACAAGTTCACCAAACAAAGGAAGGAACATTTATTACACAAGTCAAGCTACAAAGGAACTACTCAAACGATTCATTAATGGAAGATTGCAAACAAGTTGGTACGCCTATGTGCATTTCAACCAAACTTGATAAAGACGAAGGAGGTAATGGTGTCTGATAAAAAACACTATAGAGGTATGATCGGAAGCTTACTTTACTTAACAGCCAGTAGGCCAGATATCATGTTTGCTGTCTGTTTATGGGCTAGATTTCAATCTTGCCCCAAAGAATCGCACTTGATAGCTGTTAAAAGAATTTTTAGATATCTAAAAGGTACAATGAATTTTGGTTTGTGGTATCCAAAGTCCTCTACATTTGATTTAATTAGTTATTCTGACGCTGACTTTGGATCACTAGGTGTAAAATTGATAGAAAAAGTTCCAGTGGTATGTGTCATTTTTTGGGATGTGTCTTGTGTCTTGGTTTAGCAAAAAACAAAATTTTATTGCTTTGCTACAATTCAAGCCGAATACATTGCACAATGGAAATGACTAGAGTCATGTGCTCAACTTCTTTGGATGAAACATAGCAAAGATTTTGGTGTAATTTTTGATTGTGTGCCTATAAAGTGTGACAACACTAGTGCAATTAATCTCACAAAAAATCCTGTTATGCAATCTAGAACCAAACACATTGATATTAAGCATCATTTTATTAGAGATCTTGTTTGTAAAAAGGAAATTCGTGTTGATTTCGTGCCTACTTCAGATCAACTGGCTGATACTTTTACAAAACCCTTGGCTCTAGATCGCTTTGAATCTCTCAAAAAATGTTTGGGCATTTTACAGTTCAATTTGGCATAGGTTCTTCGATCGACAGCACTCGATCGTCCGAACCACAATTCTTTCGAACGCTCTTTATCGTCATAATACTCCTATTTGCCTCGGACGCTCATAATCGTCCAAACGATATTCACTTTCTTCACCAACTCTCTAGAAATTCTTCTGGACGCGAACCTTCGTCCAAAAGAACATCAGACGCACTGGGTCTTCCATCGCAGTCCGTTCATCAGCTGTCAGACGCTTCATCGGACGCACACCAAACGTTTGGCTGTCTGAACGTTCTCCCTGTTTGATTAAAACCGTCCCCCTTTTTGGACTCAACCTCACCCCCGAAAACCCTCTGGCGAAATTTTATCCCTCAACCTCTCCTCCAAATTCCTTCCCTCTATTCACAAATTGATTGGAAAATTATCTTCTCCAAAGTATTTCTCACCATTATCATATCTAATTTCCTCCATCTACCATCTCATTTCATCAAATTCTCCCAAATCTTTCAAAAAATCAAATTTCTCCTCCTTATCCTTCTCTTCCTTTATAATGGTTAAATCCCATGATCTAGGTTCTTCTATAGCAAATCGTGGACGAAAAACAAAAGGGAAAGTCCATCTCCAGTGCGTGGAGAATCGTCTGCTAATCCCCAAGTCTCCTCAAATCCAACCTTGCCAAAATTCATCGATGCCAAGGCATCCTAACGGTATACATCTCTTCTGAGTAAATCTGTAATCGTTCAACGTCCTGCATCTCAGAGTCTTTTTGATGAATATAATCTTCCTATTGTCAAATCCTGCTTTGAAAAACAAAATTGGGGTCACCTAGTGCATATTGATTTACCCGTATATCATGACATGGTGCTTCAATTCACCGCCAATCTTCAGAAAGGCCCCACTATTCGCACTTTAATCTCTCGTGTAAACAGCACCAATCTTGAGATTTCCTCCAACATCATTAACACTATTTTTGAATGTGAAGTCTCAAACCCGAATGATTTCTCCTATTTCTTTTCTTTAGATAAATGACCCGCATACACATACTCGATTTGACATTGATGAGGTTAGGGCTATTTTTAACATCAATTTCAAATAGGCCTCGGAAGCCAAAACCACATTGCTGTCCACTCCTGAACTAAACATTCTATACACTCTTGTCACAAATTTGTTATTGCCAACCGACGGGCATCGTACTGAGCCCGGAAAAATGCAGCTTCACTTGTTTTTTTGTATTTTCAAGGGCATTCCTCTTGATTTTGGGTATCTCTTTTGTTCCCTGTGGGAACTCTTTCTTACTGATACCCGAAGAAGCATTCCCTTTGGAAAATTCCTCACCAAAATTTTTGATTTTCTCGAGGTTCCTTTCAGCTGCAACAAACAATTTCCCTCTTATTTTAACAAATCTTATATTGAACGAAAAGGCCTCCGATTTTTCAATGATCAATGGTTAACTAAGGCAGCTTTTGATATTGCACGTTCACAATCCCATGCCTCCACCTCTGATTTCGATGTACCACATTCTCCTCCTCCTCAACCACCCCCACCATTCCATGATCCTCATCCATCTACCTCTGAACCCTCCCTTTCTCATATCTACGGCCTTCTCAGTTCCTTGAGCACACAAGTCAGTTTGTCTTTTCAACGTCGCACAAATCGTGTTAAAGAGACACAACTCGTCAGGTGATTCTTCAATAGGCTCTTACCCTTGGCATGTCTGCTTCATATCAAGTTTAATTTGACAGATGTTCAATCACAGTATCCACTTGACTCATCTTCTGACAGTGAGGAAAATGAAGATGGGGATGATCGTGTGGACGACGAAGAAGATGCCAATAATCAAGGTGCTGCCAATGAAGATGAAGGCGATGATGAGGATATTGATGACACGTTCAATTTCATCATGCAACACTGCACTGGAGAAGAGAAAGATAGTGAAGCCACAGATGAAGATGCTACTTCAAAATGCCAAAAGACTAAAAAGTGCTTCAAGAAGAAAAATGACTCGAATTAGTTCCTCTGACATCTGTTTTTAGTTTTTAGCACTTCTCTGTTTTTAGTTAGGACTATTCTCAATCTTTCTCTTTTGTGTAAATCCTCAACATAAGTATTGTGTTTTTATGCATTTCTGTTGAATACTTGAACTAAAGTACAAATTAATATGCGTTGATTATTTGAGCTTTGGTTTATGCATTTCTGTTGAAACACTTGCGCATTCTCAGGGGGAGTTTTGTTTGATGATGTCAAAAGGGGGAGTAGTCATCTATATTGCAAAATGATTAGTCATATCAGATTGTTTTTACATAATTACTCCATGAAGGTTTGTCATCATCAAAAAGGGGGAGATTGATGTTTTCCAAACCTTATTTTGATGATGACATAAACACTAAACTCTGTAAACAAGTTTTTGCAGGTATGTTATTTGTTTTGCTAGAGACAAAGTTTTCGGACGCACTGTACCATCCGAACTGTGTCAAGCTTCTCGGAAGCATTCCACTGTCCGAACGACCAGGCAGAAGGAAGAATCCTACTGCTTTTCCAAACAGACGAACATGACCGTCCGAAGCCTCTATCCGACGAAGAAACGGATGCATGCACGGACGTCCGAACGAAGCTGTTCACCAACTGCATGAAGATCGGACGCTGTGTCGAACGCATCCCATGAAGATCTACCTCGGATAAAACCCCAACGGCTACTTTTTGTGCATTTATTATTTAGCCGTTAGGAAGTAGTTGCAATCACAATTTATTGCTCATATAAATAGCTGCTTTGATATTCTGTAAAAAGAATCTAATACATTGAATACAAGCCTTAGAGAAGAGCAATTTGAATACAAATTGGCTATAGTGCTTTGTTGTATTAGTGTGCAGTTTAGAGTGCAATTCAACTTTGAGTGGAGTGATAATCTTGTACGAAAGTGAGGTTGTAAGTAAGATTTTTGGCTCAACTAAAAGAATTTTTGTGTGAGCAAGAATATCCCCATTTTGTAAAGATTATTGGCTCACCAAGTGTTTGAAGCATTTTAGTGATTTGATACTTCAAGCTTGTTAGCTTGGAAGTATTGGCTGATTAATTTTCTCTGTTTCTTACTTCACTATTTCAATGATTTGATTATATCAGTTTTTATTTGAAAATCTTAATATTTCTAAAAGTATTTTTAGAAACCTAATTCACCCCCCTCTTAGGTTGGTTTGGGACCAACAGTAACAAAATTAGCAATGGTAATGGAGACTGACACTTGAGGGCCTACAAAAGACCTACATTCGGTGGGACGAGCTCTAGTACTGCTAGGCCTCCAATACAAGAAAATAACTTCGAGATTAGGCCACTTTTAATACAAATGTTCCGAAGACATTTTATGTTTGGTGGCAGGCTGAGTGAGGATCCACATGCCCATGTTTGAAATTGTGAAAAGGTGATAGGCACTTTTAAACTTAACGGCGATTCACCGGATGCAGTTTGCATGATGGCTTTACTCTTCTCTTTGATCTGTAAATCAAAGTCGTGGCTACAAGAATGCGATGTGAAACATCTATAACCTAGGAGGACTTTTCCTAGAATTTTGTAACTAAATTCTTTCTTCCTTTGAAAACTGCCAGATTGAGAAACAAAATCACATCATTTAGGCAAGATGTTGGAAAAGGCTTAAGTCAAGCTTTGGAGAGATATTGGAAGCAAGTTGCTGAGACATTGTCCACATCATGGCATTCCACTTTGGATGCAAATAAAAACTATTTACAATGGTTTCATTTAGACACAAAGATAATGGTGGACATTATAGCAGGAGGTTCTTTATCATTCAAAACATCGAAGGATGCAATAACTTCAACACCATTTTTTTAACATGTTTGTGAATCTTGTGGAGAAAATCACATGACTAGCCAATGCATGATTGAGGAGCAGCCATACCCAGAACAAGCCCAATAAGTGAACCAACAGTTTAACCCAAGCCTCGTAATAATCCATTTTCCAACACTTACAACCCTAACTGGAGGAATCACTGCAATTTCTCTTGGGAGACAATAACAACCAACAACCATCCTAGCAACAACAATTTTGACCACCTCAAAACCAACATCAACCAAGAGGATGACTCAATTTATGAGAAATCAAGAGTCTTCCTTTTGGAAAACTATATGGGGTAGATATCCAGGCAATTGACTCAAGGCCAAGAGGCATTGTAGGTCCCACAAGGTCCAAGATCGAACAGCATTGAGTCTAAGCGAAGAGACTAATAACTCTAGCAAACTAGAGTCATTTTACTTGTCAAACTATGATTTTTTGCTAGTTTTATCTAGATTTTAGTGTTTAATTAGGTGTTTAGCTAAGTTACTTGCATTCGGCAGTTGCATTTGCATTTTTTTTAAATATTAAGATATTAGTATATGTTTTATGATAACTTTAGTAAAATTTTATTACTTATTAAGTTTTATGTTCTACAGGTTTAGGAATGAAAGGATCAAAGTCAAAAAATATAGAAGTCAAAAGGAACAAAGTGCAAAAAAAGAGAAGACAATGGCTTGAGCTAGAAAAAACTCGGTGCCGCAACATCAAGTTTTTCATGTTGCGCCAATGAAGAAATTTTTATAAGGCAATATTGAAGCTCGATGTAGCGACACCAGATGTTTGGTGTCGTGACATTGACATGCGTTTAGCTTTGATACTTGGGCAATTTTGTAATCTTTTGGCTAGAGTATCTTTTATATTCTTCTATGTATTACACTTTAGTACATGTAGTTTAGGTGTTGGTATTTTGTTGTTTTAGTTTGGTTTAGATTAGATTTGAAGCTTTCTTATCTACTCAAGTATTCTTTTTATTAACACTATTCTTTCAATTAATCTTAGATATACTTCTTAATTCTTAGCAAATTTAAATCCTTATTCGCTTAATTTAATGTGCTTTCCCTTAGCTACAAGTATATATAATTTTTACTTTCTTTCCATATAAATTCCTTGCAATCCATTTAGGGTTAAAATCTAGATTTCCTATAGAGCTCTAAAAACTAATTTTCTATTTTTGGTAATTTCATAGTTAATCTTTAAACTTCTGTTTTAAATCTATTAGAAATTAGTGGGCTTTCATACGAATCTCTTCTAAAACCAAAAATTCCTAGTTTTAACTTTATAATTCAAACCATTTCCTAGAATTTATTAATTTAGTTTTAAATAAAGTTTTCCCAATTCTCTAGTTTAATTAATGTTTTCTTAGTTAAAATTAGTAGTCTTAATCAATCTTTCTTAAACTAATTTTAGCCAATGCTATCTCAAATTAGTTTTTACTTGCTTTACATGCTAAAGTTAATTGCTTTCTCAGAGTTATTTCTAGAAGCTTTCATAGAGTAAAATTACTTACTTTTTTTTTTTTCAAGAAGTTATCTTTACGTGCTTTACTGGATTAAGTTTCTTGCATTTATTATGAGTTCAAATGTGCTTTCTAGTGTGGTCATTATTGTTAATCTTTATTTGCTTTCTTAGATTAGTCTATTTACTTGCTTTATTAATTTAATTAGTTAATTTACTATTATTTACTTGTTTTTAACTTTTAGTTGGTGACAAACTTTAAGTAATTTTGTCTAAATAGCATAAAGACCCTATAAGCCTAGTAATTGTTGTTGCAATCCTCGAGGGTACGATACTCACTCGCTACTACATACAATGCCGCCTCATATACTTGCAAGTGTGAAGGTGAGATTTGGTGATCGTTTGAGTTTAATTTTATCACTTGTTGTCTGAGATCTTTTTACAAACCTAAACTTCTCTTTCTTCGTGATTAAGTTTTTGGTGCCGTTTGAGTGTTCTATAACAACAATATTAGTCATTTTTTGGGTCTTGACAGATTAGACATTTTATTTTAGTTTAATTGTTTTGTTTTAGTTGTTTACTTTCATTTGTTTGATTTTTAGTTAATGTTTAGTTCTTGTCTTTGATTTCTTGTCACTTGTGTTGACTTCTCCTGGGTTTTCTATTGCAGTGTATGATGCTTGAAGAAGAAGAACTCATTAGCCTTGATTTAGAGAGGGAAGAGAGTTAAGAAAAACTAGAAAGGAAAAGGAAATCAAACAAGATCTAGAGAGACTCAAGATGGCAAATCCTAAAAACAGCGCAGGTGTGTTTAATGAGAATTGTAAGGAAAAATAGATTCAACAAGAGCTAGAGAGACTCAAAATTGCTAATCCTTAAAACAACTCAACGATGTTTAAAATGCACTGAGAATCCTAGGGATGATGACAATGAAGAAGTGATAACTCTAGTAAATAGAGCTATTTTATCTTTAAATACTATGCAATTTTGATCATGTTAGTTCCATTCTAAATGTATTTTGGTGTTTTTCCTTGAATTTTATGTCGAGTAGTAATTTTAAATGTCTTAAAGTAATATTAGGATTTTTGATAGTATTTATGCACTAAATTGAACTTAATTGAAACTTATTGGTTTTATCTACATATTGACTTAGTGAATTTTGGTACATTTTGTAAGGGTTACTTGGAATTGGGCAACAATTTGAAGAATGGAAGAAGCCAATGGCAAAAGACACAATTAGAAGAAAATTGAAGACTAAAAGTCCAAAGCTGACCAAGCCCAATAACCGCAATCACTAAGATCAAAGAAGAAATGTAGTGATTGCGGTGTTTAATCTTTCGAGACCCCAGTGCTGGACATCGAGGTGACCAGATTCCAGAAAAAGAATCAGACACCGCGATCACCAGTTGAAGGAAGAGCTTTGGTCAACGTAGCTAGTAACACAGTTACCAAATCCAAGAAAGAATTTTGGTAACCACAATTTGAGAGGAAGGGTCAATAAATTGACTGTCAGATTTTTTATTTTACCCTACAACATACACACCAGAACATATAGTAGTATGCATGGTTGTAGCTAAGATAGAATAGTGTAGCCTCTATTAGTTTAAGTCTTCTCATAACTCTACTTTTCCTTCTATAAAATCCTGAATTTTAGTTCATAAATTAGCTGTAAGATGTAATCTTTCTACTCTAAAATTATTGGGCTTTTTATGAGCTACAATTTGATATCAGTTTATATATCTTTATCATTTACAATTGCATTTACCTTAGATTGAATCCCCAACTTTTTTTTCAAAGTTTTTCTTGGTGTAATCTTGAATTTATCAGTGGTAATCATTTAGAAAGTAGTGAGATTTTACTAAATCATTTTCTTAATTCTAAAACCCTTGGTCTTGGCTAAGAATTTCCTTTCATTTACTAAACGGTTTTCAAAAATAGTAAAAATTAATGAAGAACTCTCAATTCTCTATTATAGTAAATGCTCTTTTGGGTAACTTTAGTCATATTTATTTCTAAATTTTACTTAAGCTTTCTTAGTCTAATATTTCATTACTTTCCTAGTTTAATTTTAGATGCTTTATTAGAGGTAATTTACTTGCTTTCTTAGTTTAGCTCTTAATTGTTTTCTTAGATCAATTTCTTACTTGTTGTTTAGATTAATTTTAATAATTTTGTATGCTTGTACAATACTTCCCAAAGTAAGAATTAGTTTGCTTGCTTTCCTAGATTAATTAATTTGTTTGCTTTAATTAAGGCTTTCTTAGTTAAATATCTTGGTAGTTAGAGACAAACTCCTTGATCATTCTGTCTAACTAGCATAGCGATCTCCTAAGTCTAGTACTTATCATCACAATTCCTTGTGGGAACAATACTCACCCCCACTATCTTACAAAACTACCTCGTATACTTGCGAGAGTGAAGGTGTTATTAGGTTAAATGTTGAAGGATTTTATTATTACTTGTTTGATATCCAAAACCTTACCAAAATTAGAGCAAACAAGTTTTTGGCACTGTTATCGGGGAATTGTTTGTGCAATGGCAATATTAGATACTTGAGTGTTGTGCTAGATTAGACATTTTTATTTGTTTAGTAGTTACTTATAATTTTCATTAATTGTTGCTTTCTTATTTATGCCAATTTTTTACTTTTGGAAGATTTGCCACTTGAACTAACTTACATTGATTTTCTCTTATAGTATATGGTTGTTGGAGAAGAACCATTCATTAGTTTTCATTTAGAACTTTGAAAGATACTAAGGGATATTAGAAAAGAGAAGAGAATTCAACAAGAGCAAGAAAGAGCCAAGATGGAAAATCGTCAAAACAATGATAGATTGGTTAATGGAAAAGGATGAATGATAACGAAGAAAGTGTAGGAAACAATAGGTTTGGTGGTCTTGGTAACGGAATAAGGGCTAATGGCAGGCTAATGGGATATCACTTCAAGATTATGCTATGCCCAACTTCGAAGGAGCAAACTCGAATATTGTTAGGATACTGGCCCAAGACAACAACATTGATATGTAAGCTAGCTCTAATCCAAATGTTACAATCATATGTAATGTTAGGGAGGGGTCCAAATGAAGACCGTTACACTCTTATCTTATGAATTTTGAGGAGGTCTTAGATACCTTCAAATTTAATTATGTGCACCCCGATTATATACGAATGAGGGTGTTCCCATTTTCCTTGAGAGACCAGGCAAAGTGGTGGCTTAACTCACATGAGCAAGGCACTTTTACAACTTGGAATGGCCTTGCCCAAGAATTTCTAGCCAAGTATTTTCCACCATCCAAGACTGCAAGACTAAGGAATGTGATAACATCTTTTAAACAAGATGTGGAAGAAGGATTAGGTGAAGCATGGGAATGATTTAAAGAGCTTCTTAGAAGGTGTCCCCACCATGCCATTCCTTTGTGGCTCCAAATAAAAACATACACTATAATGGACTCTATCAAGAGACAAAATCCAATGTAGATGCTTTATCAGGGGGATCCTCATCATTCAAGACACCGGAGGAGGCCCAAAGACTTCTCAACATGAGATGGCCTTGAATTATTACCAACATGGCCCCATAACTTGACCCAATGCTCAACATAATGTGCAACAAGCTCAAGCATAACAACCAAAAGTTCTTGTAGCGTTCATCACTTGAATCAAAATAATGCTCTTATGGCACAAAAGGGGATGATGGTTAACATGATTGCTAATTTGACAGGAGCTATTGAGAACCTTAGAAAGAGAAGCAATGTGAACGCCATATCATCTTATTCTCAAGGGCTGTTAGTATGTGACTTTTGTTCCGGGAACTATTAGAATGGACAATGTGAAGCATCTGTGGGATGAAGTGAGCAGATGAACTATGTGTCCAACCAAACCTCTTCCTCATGGAATCATCCTAACATGTATGGCAACACTTACAATCCTTCTTGGAGCAATTGAACCCGAACTTTTCATGCAACAATCAACCTTATCATTCAAATGCCCCTCCACAAAATTGTTCGAACTATGCCTCATCTTCAAGAGCATACCAACCTCCACAACAAAGAAATCCTCTATCAATGTCCACCATTCTCAGCCAAACTTTCAAGACTCTAGACCAAACTCCTCATATCAAAATAATAAAATCCTTCATATCAACTTCCTAACCTACCACCACCCATGAGCAATTCTCAACATTTCAATAGACATGGGGATGATTTACTATCTCAATTTTAGAATTTGAGAAGAGAGCATGAAGCTCCAAAGAGAGAGCATGAGGATTTCATGAGGAATCAAGAGGCATCAACATGGAACTTGGAGACCCTATTGGGCCAAGTAGCTAGGCAAACAAACGAGAAACCAATAAGAGCCCTTCCAAGTGATACAATTCCCAACCCAAGGGATCAAAATCCAAGAGACGATAATGGAAGAGAACAAGATCAAGCCATCACACTTTGCAGTGTTGGTAAAATATTAGATGAATAGGTTAGAGAGAGTTAAACTTTGAACGGTAAAGAAGGTGGAAAGATTATGAATAATCATTTAGAAGAAGAGAAGTCTTCAAAGGGCAAAGGTAAAATGAATGAAGAGCCAAACAACAAAATGAAGGCATGGATCCACCATTAGAATTGACCAACCAAGTGAGGATTCCACTTCCGCAAAGGTTGAAAGAAGATGAAAAAGGCCAAGAAGTTCAAGATATTTCTAGAGATGTTCAAGAAAATAGAGATTAGCATACCATTCATGGAGGCCCTATAAAATATGCCTACTTATGCTAAGTTTAAGAAGCAAATGCTTACTTCAAAGAGGAAGCTTCATGGGGATGAGATTCTTTGTCTAACGGAAGGTTGTAGTGCATTGATCATAAGGAAGCTACCTCTAAAGCTCAGAGATCCAGGTTCAGTTTCAATACCTTGTGAAATAGAAGGTATACTTTGAAATGGCACTATCTGATTTAAGTGGTTTGATTAACCTCTTGCCTTTTTGGCCAACAAGAAACTCAATAGGGATCTGAAACCCACTAGCATTACTTTGCAACTTACGGACCGGAGAATCAAGTTTCCAACAGGAATAGTTGAAGATGTTATCATCAAGCTAGATAAGGTCTATCTTCTAGAGGACTTTATAATTTTGATATCGACACAGACAAAGACATGTCGATCATACTAGAAAGACCTTTGCCTGCCACTATACGTGCTATCATAGATGTCCAAGAAAGGAAGTTGGAGTTTAGAATTAATAATGAAATCATTACTTTTAACATTTTTGACTCATTAAAACTCCCCTCTATTTATGATGACCTAATAAGCATTAATGTGATTAATGATTTAGCGCATGATTTTTGTAGGTACAAATTGGAGAAATCTCTATGGGAAAAGGCAATGATTACCCCAACCAAATCAAGCCAAGATGATGAAGAGACAATGGAATGCTTGAATCTGCTAAATGAAAGTGGTCCATTGCAAGTTATTTGGAAGAGAGTAGTGAAAATGAATAGGTCAAGACGTGTATCCAAAATAGCAAATGTCCCTGATCATGAACTTAGACCTCTTCCTTCACATTTGCATTACGTTTACCTTCATGAGAATAAAACTTTCCCCATAATTGTAAATGCTTTCTTGACTTGTGAGCAATTTTATAGATTAATTGTTGTGCTCAAATTGCATAAAAATTCCATTCCTTAGACCATTGATGACATCAAAGAAATTAGTCCAACTATTTGCATGCATAAAATTCTCATGAATAAGGGACATAGGTCGGTTAGGTAACCTCAAAGGAGGCTGAACCTGACCTTGAAAAACATTGTTAGGTATAAAGACAGGTAACTAAGTGATGCCAGTATTCATTTACCCGATACTTGCATCTAATAATGTCTCTTATCACAACTAGATGTGTATAAGATAAATGGTATTAATAGTGCTTAGTGATACTAATGAACTTCTTCCTTCTAAATTAGTTATAGGGTGGAGAGCTTGTAGCATTCATTTTAGGAAATTGAATGAGGCCTTACGAAAACACCATTTCCTATTGCCCTTTATTGACCAAATGTTAGAGAAATTGGTCGAGCTTGCAAATCTAGATGTGTATCTACTCAGGGTATTTGCAAATAGCCATATGCTTGGAGGATCAAGAGAAAATGACATTCACATGTCCTTATGACACATTTGCATATAGGAAAATGCCCTCGAGTATTGTAATGTTGCTAGTAATTTCCAAAGGTGTATGTTTGCCATCATTCATGACATGGTTGAGAAATGTATTAAAATATTCATGGATGATTTCAGTGTTTTTGGTACATCCTTTGTGATTACTTGTCCAATTTTTCAAATATTTTGCAAAGATTTGAGGAGGCTAACTTGGTCCTTAATTGGGAGAAAAGCCATTTTATGGTGCAAGAAGGCATTGTGTTGGGGTATAGAATTTCACCAAATGGAATAGAGGTGTATAAGAGCACTCTTATACAAACCAAAATTAATGATAGCCTTCGCATTACTATGTTAAGGGACTAAGAAATAATTGGACCAATGGGTTTCTATTATAGATCATTAGGAATTTTTCCCATATTGCTAGACATCTATATGCTTTGCTTCAAAGAGATTGCTCGTTTAATTTTGATGATACTTGTTTAAAGGCCTTTAATGAATTGAAGTATGCTCTTGTCACCGCACCCATTATTATTGTACCTAATTGGCCACTACCATTTGAATTGATGTTTGACGTTAGCAAAATTATGTTGTAAGGGCAGTATTGTCCCAAAAAGTGCATAAAATTTTGCATGTCATTCACTATGCTAGTAGAACTTTAAATGATGCTCAAACGAATTATTCAACAACGGAAAAGGGACTGCTTGCTATAGTGTTTGCTTTTTCACAAATATTATTCGTATTTAATTGGCTCTAAAATTTTATGCACACAGATCACTTCGCGTTGAAGTATTTATTTTTTAAACAAGATGCAAAATCTCAATTACTAAGATGGATATCTTCTTTTGCAGGAGTTCGATTGGCAAGCTATAAAAAAAGAAAGAATATGGAATGTGGTGGCAGATGATTTGTCAAGAAATGAGGTGTCAATACTTGTGGGTTAAGAGGAAATTCCCAGCCTAGCAGAGTCACCCATAGAGAAATTGTTAGAAGTCAAGGATGCACACCCTTGGTATGCAGATGTAGTGAATTACCCAGGGTCGTGCCGAGTTGGTTAAATGTCAATCAAAGGAGAAATTTCTTCTCGAAAATCAAGCATTGTTATTGAGATGAGCCATATCTTTTTCGATAGTGTAGCGACCAAGTGCTTAGAAGATGCATTCCAAAGGAAGAAGTAGAAGATGTTTTGAGACATTGCCATTCTTTTCCCGTTGGAGGCCGTCATGGGGTTCAAAGAACCGCCTCAAAGGTCTTACAAAATGGATTATATTGACCGAATACATTCAAGGATTTGAGGAACTTTGCCCTTAAGTGTGACGAGTGCCAAAGGGTTGGCAACATATTTTCAAGACGGAAAGAAATGCCCCAAAAATCTATGTTGACCTAGAAGTCTTTAATGCTTGGGGCATAGATTTTATGAGGCCTTTTCCAACTTCGTATTCCAACAAGTACATAGTGGTACCCGTCGACTATGTCACTAAATGGGTGGAAGGGATTGCTATACTGACCAACGATGCCAATGTGGTCATGAAATTCCTTAGGAAGATTATTTTTTTTCCCGCTTTGGGCTGCTACACATAATCATAAGTGATAGGGGATCTGTTGGGATTTCCTTACAGAAATATCAAAATAACGCAGCGGAAAAACACCGGAAATCCCTAAAAGAGGATCCATGCGTTCCGATTAAATCGTTTAGGGTTTAGATATATACCTTTGTTACTCGAAAGCAAAACCCTGGTTGCGATCTGAATCTTTCCACGATCTGTATAAGAGACAGATTTGGACACCACGGCAACCACGAACTATTCGTAGAACACGTCAGACCTTAGGCGCTGCTCTGGATTGAACGAACGCCCTCTACAGGTATCCACACGAGTAGCTTTTCCGATTTTTAGGGTGTTGCTTGCTAGAGCAAGTGTTTGAAATATTTGGTAGGGTTTTTCTTACATTGTGTGTGGTTAGCAAGATCTGTATTGTCAGACAGGCTATTAAAGAATCATATTCTATATATAGCGGTTAACCTAAATTCAAAGAACTCTTCTTTGATTAGAATTCTTCTATCACACGTATTAGATATATTAACGCGTATGATAGTAACCAGATATATCAATTACTAATTATTATTAATTACTATTTAACTGGACAATCCAGTAAATCCAATGTAATTAGTAAATAATTCTCGTTCATTGAATCTAGACACAAATTCTTATTCAACGAACTTAGTCAACAATTAACTTAACCCAATGCTTACTCTTAGTGTGTGACCCTTTAGGTTCATTTAACGTTGGCAATAAGTATAATTTCTAATTCCAATACTGTTGCCTTTAGTACATAAACCAACAGGATCACACCGTTCAAGAATTCCCAATTTGCAACTTGATGTCCAAGTACGGGGTTAAACACAAAGTTCCACTAGCGTATCACCCCCAAAGTTCGAGTCAAGTGAAGGTGCCTAACAAGGAGTTAAAGAGAATCTTGGAGAAGATCGTCAACAACTCAAGGAAAGATTGATTGTGTAAGCTAAACGATGCACTTTGAGCATACCGCTCCACATTCAAAACCCCAATTAGAATGTCACTGTTATCAAAGACATATATGGTAAATCTCTTCTCCTCCTAGTATAGTTAAAGCATCGAACATATTGGGCCATCAAAAGCTTGAACCAATTGGAAGGAAGCTTGTTAGAAGTGACTCTTAGACTTGAATGAATTGGATGAATTTAGAAGAAACGCCTTTGAAAATTCAATGATCTATAAGGACAAGATCAAGGCTTGGCATGACAAGCAAATTTTGAGGAAAGACTTCACCCTCGGTGATCCTATCTTGGTCTACAATTCAAGGCTCAAGTTATTTCCAATGTGACTTCCAGAAAACTCAAGTCTAGATGAAAATGTCCATTTGAAGTGGTCAAAGTATTTCCACATAGAGCCGTGGAGTTGAAGAGGATGCAATAAAATTTCAAGGTTAATGGGCATAGGTTGAAGCTTTATCATGGCGATCCGAAGAAGAAACAGCGAAAGCCATCCTTAATGTTGACACCTAAGTCTCTCATGCTATAGACAACCTATTGACTATAAACAAGCGCTTCTTGGGAGGCAACCCAAGATTTTCTTTCATCTCTTTATGTTTTGTTTGATTTATTGATTATCTAGCTTGATAAGGCTTTGAGTAGGGGTAGTTAGCTTAAAATTAGTTGTAATTTGGTCAAATGTTTATTTTTAGATGTTTTAGTGGATTACAATTAGAAATTATCTCTAAAATGATTTTTTGTGATTGTAAATGATTATGAAATCATGGGAGAAAGTTGGAGAGAAGTTAAAAAAGAAGAAATTTGCCTAAGTACTGGTAACCACAGTTACTAGGCAAACCTTCACTTACTCCCTAGAAGTTTAACTACTATCTAGTAATTATGGTGTCTATCAGCCAAGCTTTAAAAAAAAATTTAAGCGTTGGTGACTGCAGTCACCGATTCACAGAAAGAATTCCAGCCATTGCAGTCACCAGCCATCCAAAATTTTCAAAATTTTTTCTAAGTGTTAGTCACTGCAGTCACCAATCTGGTAATTACGGTGAACAGCTAACTTTAGGGACTATAAGTTTGACCACACCCCAGTTACCACGGTTACCAGATGTTCAAGAAAAAAAATCTTCTAATTGTTGTTGAATGCAGTCACTAGTTTAAAGAAGGAAATCCAGTGACTGCAATTACCAGGCAAAAACCCTAGCTACTTCTGGTAACAGCGGTTACCAATTTCAACAAGAATAACAGGTAACTGAGATGCCATTCCTATCGGGCATGAAAATCTATTAGCAATTTTTTACCCATATAACACTTATTCTTATACTCTCTCAAGGAAACAAACCCTTCACCCTTCTCCCATTTCACATGTAAATTCTCAAGTTTCAACACCAAATTCACTCCAAACTACATAAATTAACCTTCTACAATTCTTTGAGGTTCAAGTGCCCAAGAATTCTACCGGAGGAACTTCTTGTCCACAACTATCACAAGTATAATTGTTCCGATTCATACAATTGGGGTTGTAAGTGCTCTAAATTCTATTTTGTTCTAGTTTGGATTTTTTAGATAAAATTTTGAGATTATTGTTGAAATTATTGCTTGTTGCAAGTTGTTGTTTGGATTTCTTTTGAGGACTCGGTTGGATTGGGGCAATTTGGTGAAATTGTGATTGTTTGTTCTCTAATATGGCAAAAGAAAAAGGTAAGGGAAAAGTGGTTGCCACTCCTTCGATTGGGAAAAAGAAAAAAGGGACCAGGTAGTCAATCTAGGAGTGCTTATAATGATCATATCTTTGTGAATGCTAGGGCTTCTAAAGTTTTTAAGAAACATGCCAAACACAACATAATTCAAGATAGGTCATTCAATTTGTCTAGATAATTCAAAAAGTTTGGGTGAGTTTGAGGGGCTAAGAAAAGAAATTGAATGTCAATTCAATTAGCGTAATTGGGGGTGTTTGATGCCAAGGTCCCTTCGGGCTATGTCAACCTTGTAAAGGAATTCCATTGCAATTTCAGTGGCATAAAGAATGACAAAGTCTATGTTAGGGGCAAGTGGGTGGATTTGAGTGAAAAGAAGGTAAATACATTCTATGATGTTCCAAAGGTATGCAAACTTAATGAATCTAGAACACAGGGGACTCGATTACAATAAGATTTGGGCACGTCTGTATGTGGGTAGGCCACACTGGATTTCAAATTATGTCCAAACCAAGTTTCTAGGATTTCATAGAGAAACTTTCAATTGCTACCGAAACTTTTGTTTTACTTTGTATATTGTTGAATTTTGGGAACTACTACCTCTATGTCTTTTGTGAAAAAAATATAAGGCATGTCTTGTTTTTGTCATATTTGAGAACTTGAGCATAAACTTGGGGAAGGTCATCTTATACCATCTGGACTTCTTAAAAAATTCAAAATTCAAGGAAGCCCACTTTTTGTTTACATTGTTACTCAACTACGTATTGATGTAGGTTGTGAAATCAATCTAGATTTCACATAAGAGTTGAAAGGGCTCGCATTGATTGAGCCTATGTGAGGAACATAGTAAAGGAATTCAAGAGGCACCACCCGACAAAAAAAATTGAGGGTCTACCACCTCCTGAAATGCCTCCATAAATGCCTCCCCAAGCCCACTTTATCAACATGCCAAGTGGATTTGTTTATGGCCATCTATAAATGGATCATGAATGAAACGAGATGCAAGTATATTGGACTTACAGTCAAATAATCCTCCACAACAACCTAACATTCATCAAGCAAGCACTCTGCACCACAACTCTTGACACATGGGTTCACCCAAGACCTCTTCCAATATGGCATTTTGGGCCTTCACGTGATAAACCTTTCTTCCAGCCACAATGTGAACAACAAGCATCATAAAAAGGTGATGGTGATCCAGAAGAAGAGACCAATGTGGATGTCGACTTTGTGGAAGGTCAAGGTGAAGATGAGGAGGAAGTCCACAAAAACTCAATTGATGGCATGTATGAGATCTTCAGAGATGAAGAGGAGGACAACAATGATAAGAAGGATGATTAAGCATTCACCCCTGACTACCTAAATGAGAAGACCCATCTACCATTAAATTTATATGCTTTGTACCCCATTTTCTCTTTATTTTATTTCCCTTTGCTAGAAAGGTCGGGATACATTTTTATTGTATTTCCATTTTTATTTGTCTTTGAGTGGTTAGATTTTTAGTTATTTTATTTTGATTACTAGTTTGGTTAGTTTTATTGCTTTGAATAATGATTTTAGCTAAGTGGTCCAACATTTGGTGGCTAGTGACATGTTTTGACCACTTAGCATTAGTAGTAACTCTAATAGAAAAAGTATGACCGTTGGGCTTGTTTGGCATGATCATTTTTTTATGTTGAATGTTTTTCTTGTGTTATTTGGCGGAATCTTTGTGGCATTTTGGCAAGATTCCATTTTGATTGTCTATTTATATGCTTTTGTTAGAATTAGCTTAAATTTTACTTTTTGTGCTAAATGGTGAATGGATGGATGAATGGTACTCATCAGGTGAATAATATGAACAGTGTGGTGGTATTATGTGTTAGACTTATGCTTATGTGGTTTCCTTATTTTTGGGATAAGTTGAACTGGTTGTTGAACTTAGGAAACCCTTCATATGCAAAATGGAACATAACCTTTGAACTCAACCATATTTTTAACAATTTTCTTGCAAAATTTTTTCTCAACCAATTTTGACTTTGAGCCTAACTTTTTAACTAACTATTGGTTTAATGCCAAGTTAGTTGATTGTTGATTTGGTTTAAACATATTGAAGTTTTTAGAAAATTAGCTTTTGGCATGGAAAGAAATGAATAAAGCTTCTTTGGCCATGTTGCATGAATTACATTTTCAAGCATGTTGTGGATTTGTAAGGTTTGGCTTGTAGGTGCATTCATTGGGGTAATGTGAATTTCCCAGTAACCAAGCAGCAAAATTTTGAAATGATAAAGGCAATTTCTTGGACAGTTGGAGCCAATAGCCTACGTTGAGTTAATTATATCCCTATTGTCTCCTTTGAGCCTTAATGCCTAATTTCTTATCAACCACATGATCTAACCATTCCAATTTGTTTACTTATCTTCTCTGGATCTCATCACCGTAGTCATTGTAGAAGTTGTATGGGTTCTTCAATGGGGTAGTAACAGTCTATATGATGGATTAGAGACAAGTTTTGTGTAACTGCTTGGGAATTGAAGTGAAATGTTTAATCTTGTGTAGATATCCCTTGTTGTAATTAGATAATGTACAGTTTTATTTTTTCTTGTATTTCTTAATACATACATACATACATACATACATACATATATATATATATTAAACAAATAAAGGAGGTTCAAAATACCTTCTTGAGATAGTTCAATTGGAATTTGTACTTCAAGTATGGATTGGTTCACGGTTCATGATGATTGTACGGTTTAATGCTTAAGAGATAGTAGTCCAAGGAGTCGTTGTGGAATGATTAAGGTGAATTGAGTCACTTATACCCATTTCATCCTACACTCTTTCCTTAGCCTACATTATAAGCTTTATAAGTCCTAAACAATCCTTAATCTAAGCTATGAGATATTAGAGAGTTGGGGGTGAAGCATTGCTTCAATTGATGTTCTTTGTTCAATCTTACGGTTCCAACAAATATCACGCATGTTCATTCGCATCTTTTGTGCTTCCAAAAATAAGTCTTAAGGATCTTTTTATACTTGAAGAAAAATTTAGAGGAAATTGATTTGTTTATTCTAGATCAACTAGAAATTGAATCGGCATTTCATGAATACTTCAACAGTCAAAGTAATGTTTGCAAGTAAAACTAGTGTAAACTTTTTTAAATATAAAAGTGAATGAAATTGTCGAGTTTGTTGAGTTAAAAGTAAATTTTTACATGCCTATGTGCTCAAGAGTTCAGATATGTTCAATTTAACTTCTTTTTCCTTGGTGGTATTTTTAGTTCTTTTTCTTTTCTTTTTTTGTTTGGGACTAGAAAAATGCTAGGTTTTGAGGATATGATAACTTTAGTAAATTTCATCATGTTGGTTCCACTCTAAATGCTTTTATGTGTTTTTACTTAAATTTTATGTCGAATAGTAATTTTAATGGACTTAGAGTAATATTAGGTTTTTGGTAGGATTTAAGCACAAATTAGACATAATTGAAAATTAATTGTTTTATGTGCAAACGGACTTGGTGAATTTCGGTACATTTTTTTGGGGTTATTTGGAACTGAGCAATAATTTAAAGAATAGAAGAAGCCAATGACTAAAAATGCAATTAGAACAAAATTAAAGACTAAAAGTCCAAGGTTAACCAAGCCTAATAACTGTGGTCATCAAGATCAAAGAAGAAATGCAGTGACCATGGATTTCAACCTTTTGAGACCCTAGTGCTGGACACCACAGTGACTAGATTGCCAGAAGAAAATTCCTACACTGCAGTCACTAGCTGAAGGAAGACTTTGGTCAATATAGCGGTTACCAAATAAATATAAAAGAATTCTAGTGACCACGGTTCAAGAGAAATGATCAACAAATTGACTGCCAAATCTTTTGGATCTTTGCCCTATATTGTACACTCAAAAACAAATAGTTGTAGGTATAGTAGTAGATAAGATTAGAATGGTGTGGCCTCCATTAGTTTAACTCTTGTCATAACTTTACTTTCTCTTCTATAAAATCCTTAATTTTAGTTTTTAAATTAATTTTAAGATTTAATCTTTTCACTCTTAAATTATTGGACTTTTCATTAGCTACAATTTGACATCAAGTTTTTTTTATTAGCTAACCACCAGTGCCTTGGTTAGGGGCACTACTCCCAGATTTTTTTTTTAATAGATAAAGAAAGAGTATAAAATGGGGGACTAGGCCAAAACCTCTTGTAATGACAAAGTACACTAGCTGAGAAAAATAACCAAAGAGAAACTATTGCGAACGTCTAGATCAGCTATTCTAAACAAAAGAAAACTAAATTCAAAAACCAGAGCTCCATCGAACTAAAGGCAACTCCAAGCTATCTAATCTAAGAATACCTTGCATAGTAGATGGACAATTTGAAGAAGTGAAAGATTACGAGACCAAAGAGTTAGAACCAAGACGGGCAAGAGAGTTCGCAGCCTTTTAGCTTCTCTGTTGATATGGTTAACGGTAAAGGATCCATTCCCAAAAAATCCAAGAATTTCCTGAACTATGTGATCAAGCTTCCAAGGAACCAAAATTGCATTCTTCATCATATTACAAAGTGAGAGAGAATCTGATTCAATTTTGGCAACAAAAGTATTATTCTGAATGCAAAGTTTTATACTTCCAAAAGAGCCCCAGCCTCTATTTCCATGGTAGTTGCAACTCAAAAATAAATTGAGAAAGCAAAAACATGTTAGCTGCCGAGTCTCTCAAAATACCTCCTCCTGCTGAATGACTTGGACAGATAAGAGATGAGCCATCTACATCTAGCATTGAGTTTATATGCTCCTAATGGAGGTTTATACCAAGCAACAGCCATAGGCTTTGATTAAAGCTTAATGACCCAATTACATGGCAAAGGCATATTGTCTAAAGACCTATAAGATTGAATTGGGTGAATAGAATAAAGCTGCATAATAAGGTTTATCACTCGGATTGAAAGAGCAGAAGAGGATCAACAACAATTATTGAAAAAATAATCATTATAAGGTAGCCAAATGTGCCAACATATTAGGTGAGGAAGGAGGAAACAAAGCTGTCCAGACGATGAAGAATACATCTACCAAACTTGTAACTTGTGAGGGATAGAATATGCTCAAAGTGTCGAATGCCACGGAGATGCTCAAACTCAAAGCAAACTATCCGAGCAAGCTGATAGTTAACAAAAGCATGTTCCAAAGTGTCTTGTGAATCACAAAAACCACATTTAGAAGGGCAAGAAAAACCAATATCCATGAGAACAATCTGCAAAGGAGAGAAAACAATTCGACAATGATTCCAGAAAAATATAGATATTTTAATTGGGATCCGTGAGCTCAAAATATACTCATGAGACTTCAGTTTATTTCGACGAGCCCTCATAACATCATAGGCCAAGATGGAGGAAAAAACTCCATTGGTCGTTAGCTTCCAAATCATCTCATCGGTAGCCAAGGAGAGGAAAAGAGGAAAATCAAGAATCTTTTCCTTGAAAAAACTCTGGCAGCCATTGACCTGAAAGCTCCAAATTCCAATGGTGCTCATTAGAAAAAGCTCATTAACTTGAATACCTGGTTTTGCAACATAATCCACACCATCCTCAAGTGCACCATTTCCTAACAAATTATCGAACCAAAAGAAAGCTTTCCCCAAATGAATGAATTTTTAAAAATGAAGTTCCAGCACCTAACGAACTTTCAACATACACGGCCAAACCCTAGATGGATTACTGGCTAAGGAATTAGAATATCTCTTTTGCATAAAATTTATGCACAAAGATGAAGAATTAAAAAGTTATTCCACACATTTTAAGAGAGAAAGCATCAATAATAGTGGAAAAATCTCGAAAACCAAGACCATTTTCTTTATTGGGGAACATAGATGACTCCATCATTTCTAATGACGCTTACTCCCCCTTCCAATTCTTCCCAAAAAAATGAAGTTAGGCAATGCTCCAAGGATTTAATTAGGGTGTTTGGAGGATCAAACATACATAAAATATGTACCGATATGGACAAAAGTACATGTTTAATCAGAATAATTTCACCTCTCTTAAGAAGGTAACTTTTGCTTCCAACTCTGAAGCCAACGTCTCACCTTAGCCACCAATGGCTCAAAATAGCTTTAGTTTCCTCCCAACAAAAATTGGGCAGCCAAGGTAAGTCATTGGTAAAGAGGCCTAACGTATCCCAGTAAGAGATTTAATTGATGCAATCGCACCCCAGCTACACTTTCTCAAAAAAATTAATGAACTCTTAGCAAAATTAATTTTCTTGCCGGACCACTTTTGGTACATATCCATGAAATGCTACAGCCACATTTAAGGAATTTTTATCTCCTCTCGTGAAAATAATACAATCTTCCGTGTAAGCTAAGTGAGAGATCGCTAGATGAGGGAGTGAAAAGGGCAACATCAAACCCGATTCCACCATTGCCTTAAGACCCCTATAAACCTCCAAGCCTAAGATAAATAAAATAGGGGATAAGAGATCGTGCTACTTTACCCCCCATGAGGATTGAAAATATCTAGTCACTTATACATTGATGAGTAACGAAAACCATCTGCTTTGAAGGTTGTTCATGATGAGCCTTAAAAAAATAAGAATACCAATCTTGTTCAAGACTGCCTCCAAGAAGCGCCAAGAAACTCTATTGAAAGCTTTCATCATGTCCCACTTGATCACCATGTTATGCCCCTTAAGCTTTTTTCTCTAAGAAAGCAAACCAACTTTAGAAGTTGAGAAAGAGTTGAATCTTCCACCCTCTCATCCAAAAAGAGCTCTTTAAAGAACCTTTCCCCTTCTAGTCGGATGGCCTGCATTGTCTTGAATCATCTAGCCAAGAACTAGAGGAGTCCTTTACTCATTGAATTGTCAATTTGGAATGCCGAGAAGCTAAAGATGCAAGAAAAAATCAGGTGTTAAGGTCCCCTTCTACTAACCACTTGCATCTAGCTTTTTTATGCCAAAAAATCTCGTCCACTCAAAGCTAAAAAATAAGTCTACCTGAGCCATACGCAATCTCTCTCAATCTTCCAAGGACTAAGAAACCTCATAATGCACCTTTAAATCCCGAACCTTGTCTTCAGCCTCCGTAACAAACTGAAAGATATCCCCGAAAACCTTCTTGTTTCATTGTCTAGGGCTTTGTTTTAATTGTTTCAGCTTCGAAGCAAAGGACGACATGTCCCACCTTCAATCAAACCACTCTAGCTACCCTTTATTGTATCTAAAAAATCATCATTCTCCACCCATATATGCTGGAAATGGAAGGGTTTGGGCCTATCAACCATATCCGATTGAATTGAGAACAGTAAGGAGACGTGATTAGACGCTGCTCTATTTAAGTTTTAGATTGGTGATGAACGGCATTGAAGCAACCACTCAATATTAACCAAGATTCTATCAAAATACTTCTTAACCACCCGACCCCAGCGAACACTAGATGAGGTGTAATTACTTCCAAAAAAATATGACTGTCAAAGACCCTAGTCACTCATGACCTCATTAAACTCTGATATTGCTAAATGATTCTGCACATATGAGCCTAAATACTCAAAAGGAGAAGACACCACATTAAAATTGCACCCACAAGCCAACAGTGACTAATACCCCAACCAAGCTATATGCAAATCGTCCCACAATGAGCGTCTCTCTACCATGGTACATTTAGCATAAATGAAGATAGCAAAAACCCAGGAATCCCAAACATCATTACAAAGATGAACATGCAACACTTGGTCCAAGTTCAACAAGACATTAAAAGAAAAATGTGAATTATAGAACAGTCAGATTTTATTAGTCACATTAGGCATGCAAAGATGAAACGCTAGACGAACTCAAAGCACTCTTCCAATCGAACAACATCCACAAGAGGTTTGGTAACCACAAGCAGAGAAATTTTATGCCACTAAATCAATTTTTTGTTTTCAAATTGATGATTTAACCAAAATTCCACGAATATTCCAAATTAGACTACTAATCATTTAAACAAGATAAGGCAAAGCTAGAGAATGACTTCACCGATTACCGTGTCACCATCGCATGAGTAACCGAGTAATGCTTTCCTTTTGCAATTTCTTCTGGACTACTGAAGTCTTATCCACCTCATGGTCCGAAGTAAAATCCAGAGAAGCTAAGTAATCCAAAAAATATTGTAGTTGAGCAGATAGTGATGTTTTCCAAACCTTATTTTGATGATGACATAAGCACTAAACTCTGTAAACAAGCTTCGCAGGTCTGTTACTTGTTCTGCTGGAAACAGGGCGTTCGGACGCAGTACACCGTCCGAACTATGTCAAGCTTCTCAAACGCATTTCACCGTCCGAACCAACAGGCAGAAAGCAAGGTTCTTAATGTGTACTTCTCTACAGACACACACAATTGTCCGAACAAAATCTCTTTCGGACGAACATGACCGTTCGAAGCTCTGTTCGGACGATGGAACGGATGCATGCACGGCCGTCCGAACGATGTTCTTCACCAACTGCATGGAAATCGAACGCTGTGTCGGACACATCTTACTTATCTCGGACGTCCGAAACCTCAACGGCTATTTTATGATTGTTCTTTTTAACTTATTATTTCTGTAGAATAGTAAGTTATTAGAATTAATCTACTGCTAGATTGTTTTAACCGAGTGTGCTTAATTCAATCTGTGAAGCAACTATATTTGATAATTACTTGATTAGTGTTATTGAATTTAGGGAAATTAATCTTCTAATTGGCATAACCGCGTGTGTTTATGTTTAATTAGCCTAATTGTTCTTGTTGATTTTAATGCTTCTATTAATTAATCTTGGGCGCGTGTCTGGGTTAAATTAATAGTTAGGGTTAATTGGATCGCGTGTTGAAAATTAACCAACTCTAGAAAGATACTTTCTCTAATAAGAATCAACTTTGAATTGCTATTCGTTCGGGTTAATTCTTCAGTTAGTGCTTGATATAGAATTGAATTATCTTGTGTGTTAAGGATCGACTAGTAAAATTGCCATGGTGGATATGACCAGAACAAAGACTTTTCTTAATTGAATTCTCTTTAGTATTTTCTTGTTTTACTTTTAGTTTAAAAGCATTCAAAACCCCCCTTTTTTCCATTTAGCACGAGAATAAACTCCGTTCTCTAGAGGGACGACCTGTACTCACCACTACTACATTTTTATTGAGAGTTGTTAATTTTGGGTGTCTACGACAGCATTACAACTCGGCATATTATTGCACTCCCAAATTTTGACGTCGTTGTTGAGGAACAGTTTGATTTATTTTTGTGCTTTAAATTTTTGTTTTTAACTGTGTATACTTATTACTTGATTTCTTTTTTATCTCTATCATGGTTACCAATCCGCATGAGGTTTATTGTTCCGATTTCATTGTCAATCAATTACCACAACAACCTTAAGGTATGACCCTTAAACGTATAAGTACAATCAAGAATGGATAGATTATCCTGAGTTTGGTTATCCATCACAAGATCTTCCGTGTATACATCCAGTTTTGCCGCAACAACCTTATACCCAAATTGGTAAGTCTTTAGAAGAATTAATTTATTCTCTTGCTGCTAATACTTTGCAATTTCAGCAAGAAACAAGAGCCAGTCTACAAAGTTTGGAGCATCAACTAAGTCAATTGAATTCTTCCATAAGTAGACTAGAATCTCAAGTGACTGAGGGTAGAGAAGATGAAGAAAATGAGCAAGAACTAGATATGGGATCAATAGATCTAGTAGTTATACGAGAAGGGCTGTCAAGAGTTCATCTAGATTATTTCTCAGTCATGATCTTCCAGAGTAAGAGCCAATACAAGAGAATAGGCTTAGCTATGGACAAAACACAAGAGATTCTAACTACTGTGAAAGATACCTACTTGGCTGTTAATAGGGATTGTATTGTGGTGCCAGTATATCCCAATCATTTTGTTATGGATCGACCTTAAGAATTGAAGATCAAACAGTGGCTCGTAAAGAGTTTGATATTTTCGAGTCTCTTAAGGGTTATGAAGAAGAGGTTACGCAAGGTTACATAGATGACGATGGGGTTAGAGCTGGTATTTAACTGATGAAGTCAAGACGGAGATTAAGGATAAGTATATGGCAAGCGATTACAAGGAGAGTGCCAATGCATGATCGCTAATAATTATTGAGCTCTCTTTCCTTTGGTATAGAGATGGTTATTCTGACCATCTTGTTCAAAGTCGAGCCAACGATAGTAAACAAAGGCGCTGCATGGGAGGCAACCCGTGTTCATTTACATTTTATTCCATTTATTTGTTTTTGAAGTTTTACTTTTGTTTATTTTATTTTTATGTTTACAGTAGTTTTATTGTGTTGTTAGTGTAGGAAATTGACTTAATTGATAAGTTAAGCTAATAAAATGGTCCTTTAAAAGGGAGCGAGGATAGGACCCATTGACATTTACTGCCTTTTCCTCCTTTCCCGCAGGATTTGGAGCCAAATGCTACATGAGTTTTTATATGTTTAATTCCCTATGTTTAAGGCCATTTTGTTGATCTTTTAATTTTGCAGTTAATTTCTTGAACAGTTTACTTGTTTTCACTGGTTAGAGTTTTTAAGGAAGATTGTTGTTATAGTGTTTTCGTTTACTGCTGTTATGTATTCGCTTAAGGAGTCAGTTTTTATTGGTTATTGTAGGATTTTTTTTACAATATTCTTGTCTTGCTTATTCTATCAAGGGAATTCTTTGTTTTGTTCTGTTTTGTTTAGTGTTCTCCAACTTTCATTCACAACAAGGGGTTATTTATAGTGGATACTGCTCCAAACACGAATTAAATCTATAGAAGCTTTTCTTTTCCCATTTTATGCTTTTATTTTTTGCATTGAGGACAATGCTTCTTTTTAAGTTTGGGGTGGGATAGTTATTTAGATTTTTAAGTTGTTTGGTGTATTTTGCTCAATTTTGCTGCAATCGTATTTTAACTTTTTCTTTGATCTGAGATCTTGTTAAAATTTTTGAAAATTTTTGTGGATTATTTGATTATTTTTTTGACAAATTTTGAAAGTTTTTGCTTAATGTTTTTTTTTTTTTTCTGCATAATAAATCATTAATTGAACCATGCATGAATGAGTAGTCAGTGTTAATATTGTCCATTCATGATTTTCAAGATTTTTGAGCACTAAGCCATACTTTAATTTTTGATTTGGGATATTTAGAGAAATTTATGAAGACTCAATTATGTTGCATCCCAAAAACTCACTTTATTACATTTTTTAAGCTAATTCTTAGACGACCCGATTTAGTTTAAAAATGAGGGTAGTGTCTTTTTCGTTTGTTGAGCCTTTCTAACCAACCATTTTAACAATTTATTTTCAGCCTTTCAAGTACCTTATTTGAGCCTTATTCTTGTGTAGAGAAACATCATTCTCCTTCTTTCACATAAACTCAATTTGCCTATCCTTATTGAGCTTAATGTTCTTTCTCATTATTTTATCCTAAGTTTTCCCTTTAAGATCTTATGGTGCACATTATTTGTTAAGGGGATATAAGGGTGAAAGTTTGTGAGAAGTGAGTGATATACATTTTTGTAGCAAAATGGGGTACTGGAAAAAAATTGTTGGAGAAAAAAAAAATATGGAAGTGTTGGTATATGCAGGTAGTGCCCATCACTGGTACCTGCATGTTTTGATATTTACAGGTAGTGCCTATCACTAGTACCTGTATTTGCAGGTAGTGCCCATCTCTGGTACCTGCATGTTTAAATGTTGCGGGTAGTGCCTACCACTGGTACCCATACTGTAAGTGGACATAAAAATAAATAAAATAAAATGATGATGTGATGTATATATGTCCGAGAGAGGTTGGCATGTTTGGTTGTTCGGAATTCTTCATGGGTGTTTGTTACTCAAGTGTGGGGTTGTGGATGTATGATATTTTGCAAAATGTGTACAAGTTTTATTTTAATGTGTGGCCATCATTACTATAAAGCTCCTTGTTCTTATTTGCTATATCCTTTCCCTTCTTTAGATAACAAATATCCTAACCTATAGTTCGAGCTAAAATTGCTACCTAAATTTGAATTAAATCAGTTGTCTAGATTAGTGGAGGGGTGTAAGAAGAGTGAGCTATGGGGTGTTTAGAAAAATTTTTGAGGGTCTTCATGATTTAATCTAAATATTTTCAAATCTAAATTTTTGAATGGCTATACACACATACACACGAATTTCATGTTTTGATTTTTATTAGCATTTGAGCTCTTGGGTTCTTTGACTACTCTGATTGGTGGATTGATTATTGATTATTTATGTGAATATTTGAAGGAATATGTTGAGTGAAATGTGCTAAGCTTAAGTGTTTTAATTTTATGTTGCCTCCCATGCAGCACCTTTGTTTATTAGTGATGCTGAAGAAGGCCAAGATGAGGTTGATTGAGACATCAATGAAGCCGATGATAAGGCTTGATGATTTATTCCATCGGAGAAGATCTCTCTTATATCTCTGCTTCTCTCAATTCCTTTATTTAATCTGTGAGTTTTGAGTATTGGAAGGAACATCTTCACTTTTATTTCCTTGGCAATTCCTAGTACTTCTTTATTACGCTTTGTTTATTGCTTTTTGGATATTACTATTTAGTTACTTTTGTTAGAATAAATTAACCGAGGAAAAATAGCTAAGGCCAAGTAAATTTTATATTTAGACTTGAATGGTTGATTGACTTTTGAGCTTGACATCATGATTACTTGGTTTTGGTTTACTCATGCCCTAGTTTCTTTATGTTTATGTTGGCTGTTTAGTTTTGAGTAAGTTCTTGGGCCATTCGGTATGACTTTACTATTTAATTTTGTTTTATATGCTTTATTTACAATAATGCTAGTATGCATTTGTTACTATTTTGGGAGAGTGGGAGGATGAGTTGTACTCATCACTTAAATAAAATGACAAGTTTGGGGGTGTTATTTTTTATTCTTTGGAAATAGTCTTTTCTTTTGTTGTTTGGAAGATGTTGACAGGTAGCAATTTATGCGAAAAATGGGATTTAACCCTTGAAATTCAATAAAATTTCAATTACTTCATGAAATGGTTTTTCTTAACTAGTTTTTCTCTTAAACTTTGATTTTTCCATAAGTGTTTATCTAAGGCCAAGTTCAATTAATTTTTTATAGAGTTTAAACATTTTTGAATTTTTTGGACATTGGTCGAGTATAAAATGAAATGAATTAAGCATCGTTTGATCATATTGCATGGATTTGCATTTTCAGATATTTTGTGAGCTTTGTAAGGTTTGACTTAGTACATTGATTGGGGTGATATAGCTTCCCTGTTTTAGTTAAATAGCTGGATTTTGAAAATGTCTAGGCATTTTCTTGGATCGTTTGAGTAAAAAAGCACAGCTTACATTAATTTTATCTTTAGTGTCCCCATTAAGCTTTATAGCCTAATTTCTTTGTTAACCACATAATTTAGCCATACCTCTTCCTTTATTTGTCCCTGCTTCATCCCATGCACTTTAATCATTGTGAAATCTATCTTAGTTCTTCAATGTAATATTTAGAGCTTTATGATGGTTTGAAGGAATGTTTATGTGTTTTTGTTGGAGGATTGAAGTCACATGCTTAATGTCAATTATATTCCCCAAGTTGTAATTATTTGGATTTTTTTGTTATTAATCTCTACATATTTATAGTTTCTTTCTATTTCTTCTTAACAAAAAAATATTACAAGTGTTATGTTCTTATTGTCTTAGAAAGTTCATCTTACCTTTAAAAGTTAAATTAGTTGCACATAATATTTTTGACTTTTAAGTATTGGTTGGTTTTGTTGTGTCAATTTTTGGGACTTTTATGTTTTGGATAGTGATTCAAGAGTTTGTATTGGAATGACTAATGTGATTTAAGTCAATTTTTTCCAAAATTTATCCTACCTTGTTACCGTATCCTACATTACAATCGTTAAAAGTCTTAAATGATCATTAATTTGGGCTATTAGAGATTTAAGAATTGGTTCCTTTCAAGAATTACTTCGGTTGATGTACTTGGTTAGATTTTGCGGTGCCAACAAATATCCATGCATGTCATTTACATCTCTTTGTGCGTCTTAAAACAAGTTTTAAGGATTTTTCTATACTTGAAGCATATTTTTTAGGAAGTTGACTTGTTTACTCTAGCTCAAATTGCATAAGAAGTATAGTCATTTGAAAACTTTATTAAGTAAAAGGAATGTTTGCTACTAAAACTAGTTCTTACTTTTATAAAAGGAGGAGTAGATGAAGATGTTAAATTTGTTGAGTTAAAATCCCATTTTCCCTTTTGACTATTGTACTAGAGTTCAACATTTGAATTTCCTTGGTCGAGTATTTGATGTTTGCATGTTTAAATATGTTCTTTTTGTTTCTTGTTTTGCTCGAGACTAGCAAAATGTTGGGTTTGAGGATGTGATAACTCTATTAAACTAGAGTTATTTTACTTGTTAAACAATAGCTTTTTGCTAGTTTTATCCCGATTTTGGTGTTTAATTAGGTGTTTTAGCTAAATTACTTGCATTTGGTAATTGCATTTGCATTTTTTGTAAATATTAAGATATTAGTATAGGTTTTATGATAACTTTAGTACAATTTTATTACTATGTTTTGCTATTAGGAATGAAAAGACAGGTTTCAAAAGAAGCAAAGTGAAAAAAAAAAAAAAAAGAGAGGACAAAGACTTGAGTTAGAAGAAACTTGATGTCACGACACAACTTTGCTATGTCGCACCACAGAAGAAATTTTTATAAGGCAATTCCAAGCTCAATGTCACGACACCGGATGTTTGGTGTCGCGACATTGACTCGCGTTAGCTTTGATACTTGGGTAATTTTGTAATCTTTTGGCTAGAGTATCTTTTGTATTCTTCCTTGTAGTACACTTTAGTACACATAGTTTAGGTACAGTTAGTATTTTGTAGTCTTAGTTTAGTTTAGATTAGAGTAGAAGCTTTCTTAGTACTCAAGTTTCTTATTTATTAACACTTCTCTTTCAATTTTGAATCTTAGATCTATTTTTTAATTCTTAGCAAGTTTAAATCTTTGTTAGCTTAATTTAGTGGGCTTTCTCTTAGCTACAATTAGATATAATTTTTACTTACTTTCCATTTAGGGTAAAAATCTAGATTTCCTAAAAAGTTCTTTCTATTCTTGCTACTTTTGGTAATTTCATAGTTAATTTTTAAATTCCTATTTTAAATCTATTGGAAATTTGTAGCCTTACATTATTAGTTTAGTTAGTTAATTTAGTGATTATTTACTTGTTTTCCACTTTTAGTTAGTGACAAATTTTAAGTGATTTTGTCTAAATAGAAAAAGACCTTCTAAGCCTAGTAATTGTTGTCACAATCTCGAGGGAACAGTACTCATTAGCCACTACCTACAATCCCACGTCATATACTTGCGAGTGTGACAGTGAAGTTTGGTGATCATTTGATTTTATTTTTATCACTTATTATCTAAAATCTTTTCACAAGCCTAAATTGCTCCCCTAAACCCATCAATACCGCAGCCTATACCACAAGTCCTAGTCACATCTCTTTCTGTGTCAGTTCGCTTTGTCTTTACTCATTTATTCATAACTCGATCCGACACATCTGGAACATCATTTAACCTACAAAACACATTTAAAACACCACAAACAACTGGATTACAATATCCATCTAAACATGCAATCAATAGTAATATAACCCAAAATGAAAACCCTAATTTCACTCGAAATGTGCATTGATTTAGACCAAATGTGATCCAAAGTAACTCTATTTTCTAGAGTTACCATACTTCAAACCTAAACTTTTGCTAATTCCAAGAAAAAGATTTAAAAAACAAAAATCACGTTAAATAACACCTGCAACCTCTACAACTTCATTTATATTGTCAATGATCGTAACAAGGTATGACTGAATAATGGATAAAAGAATAATTCAAATGTGTAGAAGAATTCGACTACCAATTACGTCCCCTCATGAAAATGTCAACAATAGTCACATAAAAACAATCATTAATTCAATCCGCATACCCATTCAGACTAGCATACACAAAACAACTATTTAACAAGGAACATAAAACCAAAAAGTAGTGTTTCACCCACCTTTAACTAGTATAGACTAGTTCAACTCATGGATCATTTAGAAGTTCATAAACTTGTAATGTAGGTTAAGGTAATAAGGTAAGATAAACCTAGAATAAACTAACTTAAACTATCTTAGACACGTTAATCACCACTGGACTATGATTCCATAACTAGTATCCCACAAACAACACTAGGCAACGTTATACACTTGGTGGCAATTTGAAACTTTCTTTATTTCACACTACTACTCTTTTTTCTTTCATTTAGTTTTTCATTTTTTTTCTTTTTCTTTTTTTAGTTTAGCTGTGATTCATTTTGTTTTTCACTAGCAATAGAGGTAACACTGAACAATTCCTTCTAGAATAGGGAAAAATTGGAGACAAGAATCGATGTCATGAGATGTTGACATCTTTCCCAAATGAACGAACAACTAACCATTTATTTTATTTGCAAACAAACATTGCCATAAATATTGGTCATCCATGGTATTGAGAACTTATAAAGATCAACAATATTGAATAAAGATTGGTTGAAAAAAAGGGTAATAAAAACAATGGAAGCTAATAATGCAGCGTAAAAATAGAGAATCAAAGCTTATATAAAAGTTCAATGGGGACAGTAAGGATAATAAGTTAGATAGGAAGGAAATTTAGACACTAACATTCCAAAGAAGGCCTAGATCATTCCAAAATTTAAGTTCGTGTATACTTTGATAACGGAAATATTAACATCACCTATGACCAATGTCTCAAGTTAAAAATCACAAATTAATTTATGCATTGCCTAATATAGTAATCAATCATTAGGACTATACATTTTAATTCAAAAATAGACAAATTTTGCAACTAACACAAGTCAATTATCAAAGTACTTTATACACCATACAGATATGAACACCCATCACAAGTTACAATTGAAATATATTTAAACAACTGACACATAATACATATGAGTTGATTTATATAACATGCATTACCAAATTAACTAACAAACAAACAAATTAAAGATAAAAGGCATTATTTTAATCCATGAATTCTATATGAAGGACCACGCAAATTGTGGTAATGTATTCCTGACATTCGCTTAATACATGGTATTTATTACATAGTCCTAATCGTGTGATTTACTATTACGTCTCATCACAAATACTTATCAATCATTCGAAATTTGATCAAGGACATGAAAGCATTAAAATTATAACATTTGTGATGTCATCAACCAAAAAATAACTATACAAGATTTTAGAGTTTCACAACTAACTTGTCAAAATCCTAATTTTCACGGCTAGAACATAATTAAAGATGAAAAAACAATAAAACTTGGATTAAACAACATAAAAGAGTTAAAAAGAATTAAACAATGCTCTCTAATAAAAAAAAATGCCAAGAACTTGGTCCATGATTTTTAATTTTGATCCTTCTCTTAAATTCTTCTATAACTAATTCTAAACAGAGGATGAACGTCTGGGGTGCTAAAATAATCCCCTAAAATACTCCTAGAAGCCTTTATCTATAGTTTATAAAGGGTAAAAAAATGTTGGGAATGAAAAAGTTTTGCAATGGACCAAATCATGCTCAAAACGAGCACCAAACCCTAATTTAAGTAAAATTCATGTTGCTATCAGAACGCCAAAGCCAAGCAGCTCAGATTCCTGGCCGAGCGACGTTGGGGTGCTAAAACAACCAAGGTCGAATGGCCTTGAATCTAATCCAAGCCACCAGCACCATTAGCCATCGATCTCACCTCTTTGTTCATACGCTTGCTCTGTCTTTCCTCGTTCAATATATTATTTTTTTTTTTTTTAACGTTCAATAAATACATCAATTATACACATATCAAATTTCGTTCAACCTACAAAACAGATTTAAAACACCATAAATAACTAACTTACTATTTAAAATATGAATCTAAGCGTGATAACATAAACAAAAACTCAAACAAAAACCTTAATTTTACTTAGAATAAGTTAGATTGAAAATGATCCAAAAATAACTCTATTTAAAGCAATCAAGTATAATAAATATACGTCTCTTAAACAGACATAAATGGTATAAGAAACTTTTTTACCAATCTAGTATTGGTCCATCAACTTTAAATTGGTATAATTTAGTCCTTAGTTTTTACTAGACCAATTTGGTCCCTGTTGGGCAACGTCACCATAATTATTAAAATTTTCACCCAAATAGCTCCTCATATGAGGGTGAATCAATTATTTAATATCTTTGAAATGACAATAGAAGTCTCTACTCGATTAACATAGATAAAAATTAGGAAAAAAAATGAATAAACCAAATTGGAGCAAATCGAGAAACTAATTTTTTTTTTTTTCCAAGAAGAAAGCTAGTGTCTACTAAATTTGGTTCTTTATTTTTTTTTTCTGCTATTTTTTTTCCACTTTTAATCGAACAGAAATTTATATTGTCTTATCAAATACGTTAAATGACTGACTTACCTTCACATAAACAACCATTTACAGGTGTAGATTTTGATATTGTGGCGGTGCTATGTGTTAAGGACCAAATTGGCCCAATAAAAAAAGTACGAAGACCAAATTATCCCAATTTAAAGTTAGGGACTAATACTGCATTACTAAAAAAATTTGGAGACCATTTGTGCTCTTTTTACCCTATAAATGATGACATCATTATCCCATATGAGTGATGTTATTCGACATCACATTGCTCAACTAACTTTCTGCACAGCGACATTCAATCATGGCAACTGCAGATTGATGTCATCTTAAGAAATTGTTAGCTACAAGGTTCCATCGACCTTCTACAGGGCCCAACTGTAATTGAATTCCACAAAACTCATAAAATGATCACTTCCAATCCTTACATTAAAAAAAAAATACAAATAAACGGTCTACTTAATGTTTTCGTTTGTTATCACTGTGGTATAGTATCCTGCAAAACTGCAATGATCTAAAGAGCCATACAGATTAAAGTTTCGAACACAATAAGTAGCTATTCGTGAGCTATTAGCTTCGAAGAAATCAGTTCTCTGTCCGATATCTCTGAATCACAGCTAAACTAATCAGGTTTAATCAACTGTGAGAGAATTCATTGCAGGAACTGAATAAGAGATCACCGAACAACTAGATGTGTATAAGAGACAGCTTCTCACAGTCGAAGCATCATTGCTTTACAAGATTGCCTATGATAGGAAATGGATGAGCTTCCGTGTTAAATACAAACTCATCCAAAGGAAGAACTTTTTTGTCTCCAAACAACAAATACAAGTACTTGAGTGTTTCACCCAAGAAAAAGGTCTCCATCTTGTCTCTTCTTTGTGGTGGTAGCATGGTAACATCATCCAGAGAACTGTAACCTCCAGAATCAACCTTTGTATGTTTTTCAAAAGCCTCAAAAATCTGCCAACCCCATTCGCGATACCTGCGGAATCAACCAAAATGGTCCAGCAAATTTTCATAACCGTAAATGAAACAACACAATCTAAATTATGAGGAGACAGAAGAAGAAAATTAATTGCTGAACATACTTAGAATCTTCTGTAATCCGATACAAGATGAACAATGATTCAACTGTTTCAGGACGCAAAAGATTGTGCCGGTCAGCCAGTTTTATGACAATGTCGTGCACATATTTCGAGCTCTTGTTTCCACCATCAGGACCACTTTCAGAAGTTCCCTGGTTATAAAATTTAAACAACAAAACTCTCTTAATTTAGGTCAGTAACAAGATGAAAGTAGCAGTATCAACAGACAATGAATAGTCTGCTTGGCGGCAGTAGAATGGGCTAGATGCTGTTAGGAACGTCAAAGTTGTAGAAGCCCCTCTTAACTGTACAGTAGGACTTGCGAAATAAATTCATGATATTAATCAATCCCAAACCCATATCCACTTCATCAAATCAAAACCCAACCATTTAACTTGAACATCATCGCTTCAAGTGTAGAAAATGAATTACAAACAGAATCCAACTTTCGATGACTGTATATAAAGAAGAAATCAGAATCAGGACTCTAGAGTTATCTGTAGGCCAAGAGAAGAAAAGTACCCAAAACAACAGGTGCTATTAGACACATAAGGTTAGGGTGGCATATTTTTCTTCACAGACATTAGAATCCTAGAGTAATGAAACATAATAAATCACTTTATCTACATGAGAATATGTCACCAGTACCTGAATATCCAGATTTGGGAAAATTACCTCAATAGTCCTCCAACTATTTCACTAAAACCGAAATAGTCCCCCAACTTAAATTTTAGCCTAATTAGTCCCTGAACTAAATAGTTGTATCCAATTTGGTCCCAAAATGGCGGCTCCACCCAAAAGATAAGTTTTTTGAATTTTGACCGGTGTTGACTAAGGGCAAAACTGTCAATTCACCTAGACCTGCTGATACTTTAAGTGTTAAATCATCACCCAAATAGTCCTCCAACTTTTTTTTATTAAAACCGAATTGGTCCCCCAATTAAAATTTAGCCAAATTAGTCGCTCAATTAAAAAAAAAAAAACCTAACATTTACTCCAATACTCCCATCCTTTTTCTTCCATCAGCCGCCACCCCTTCTACCCTCCCCCTGAACCTCTACCAACAACTACCTCCTCTGCTCACCCAATCCACCTCCACTCCCTCCACTTCCTCTCCCTCTATCATTCGCCATCCTCTCGAACCTCCCTTCCTCATCTACCAACAGCCACCTTCTCCACCAACTCCAACCACTACCAGCCCCTTTTCCTCTCCCTCCCATTCTACCAGCAACCATTCCCTCCACCCACCCCAGCCACAGCTACCAATTAACCTGGATAGGCTGATTGATATACTTCAAGTTCATGGCTAATTTAGAATCGTTTGAAGTACACATATGAACCAACTCTCCTCAAACGGGGTCATAAGATCATTTCCGCATTGTGAAAAAAATTTCAAGTAAGAACTTATCCAATTGTTGGGAATTCAAGCGACACAAAAGGTCCAAGTGGTTTCAACATATTAGTAAGAAAAAGTAAATGTACTGAGTCAAATTGTTCCAGACAATTGGAAGAGAAATCATCATCTATCTCCTTGAGCATGTTCTGCTCCAAATCCTCCTCAACCCCCAGGGTAACTTGTTAAGGGAGATAATCATCTGAACCAAGCAAAGGATGTTGGAGCTTGAAAACTTATAATTTGGATCGTGACTAACCTTTAAATCTGTACCATGGAAAAGATTCTACTTCTCACAACTAACCCCTGAATCCCTTGATTCTAAGCAATCTTCAATGAAAGAATTTGTACTTATTCAATTTGTATTGGTTAGCATGGTCATCATGGTTAGCAGATTTTTGGGGGTTGGCGTTGGCTGGGGTGAGTGAAGGGAATGGCTGTTTGTAGAGTCGGAGGGAGAGGAAAGGGAGTTGGCATTGGCTAGAATGGGTAAGGAGGGTGGCTACTGGTAGATGGGGAAGGGAGGTTCAACGGACTGGCAAATCGCAGAGAGGGAGAGGAAGCGTGGGGAATGGAGGTGGATGGGTTGGGTGGAGGACATGATTGCCGGTACAACTACCCAGGTTGAGGGGGATGGTAGAATGGGTGGCAACTCTAGGAAGAGAAGGAGGGAAAAGGAAGGTAAAAGTTTAGGTTTTTTTTTTTTAATTGAGAGACTAATTTGGCTAAATTTTTAGTTGAAGGACAAATTCGGCTTTAGTAAAAAAAGTTGGAGGACTATTTGGGTGATGATTTAACACTTAAAGTATCAAATCTAGGTGAATTGACGGTTTTGCCCTTAGTCAATAGCCGTCAAGATTCAAAAAACTCACGTTTTGGGTAGCGCCGCCATTTAGGGACTAAATTAGACACAACTATTTAGTTGAGGGACTAATTAGGATAAAATCTAAGTTGGGGGACTATCCGGTTTTAGTGAAATAGTTGGAGGACTATTGAGGTAATTTTCCATTTAGATTTAATACTTGTTCAGTGGTAAGAGATCAGTAGTGAGCATCACATTTTGTACAGTACAAAAACAAAATTCATGTAAAATAAAACAATAAGTTTATTCTCTTATATTTCTTTTGAATTACAAAAAAAAACGCAAAAGCATTTCTGTTGAAATCGACCTATTTTTATACTTGCTGAGACAAATTTCAATTGCTATGTCTGCCTTCTCAATCATAAAAATTACAAATGTTTCATCTTTGCACCTTAGTGGGATTAAGGCTTGGTTTGTTTTTGGTTTGTTTGTTTGTTTCATCTCTGCACCTTACTGTTTAGAATATCCCAGTAAAGGAGTAAATTTATAGAATTCTGATGTACCTCCATATTGAAGTAAACAATTTCTGGAGCAAGACCGGTAGATGTTACTGAATACATTTCCACACATGTCCTGGCCAAATCTTCTGCAAGCTTCAAATTTTCTAGGTCTTCAAAAGTGAGGATGCTTTCTTTCATAGCCTTCTCTTTGGTAATACCTTTTGTGGCACCAAGCGCAAGGACACCAGGCAGGAAACATACCTAAATAAGCAGCATGGGTGCCAAAAATTTGAGGATGCTATTACTGCAGAAATAGATTGATCATTGAAGGGTTCTCTTGTTCTTCCTCTTTCAAAATATATCATATCCCAGAGGTTGGCAATGTCATAAATAATATAAAAAGTTTAACCAAATAATGAATGACATTGTCAGAAAACTTCAAATTCCATTTCAAGATCAACTTGTACTGCCCTTCTTAATATTTTTCTTTGATGGGCTGAATTGAAAAACAAGTACAAAATCACATACCAGGTGATCCATTTTTGGACTAAAAGAACCCTGAGAACCATAAGGCAATTCTCCTACAAAAACCAATCCATTGTATAAGGACAGATTTCCGAACAAGATGGTGCCTGATACCCTTCATCGCTTCCTCATACATGTCATACAAGTATGTTGAATTTCTCCCTCGCAGCTGAAGCCAGACTTTAATAAGGTATTCATAATAGCTGTCACCCCGAGAACCAAGTCTTATATTCTGTCCATTAAATTCACCTGATTGAGGGCTGCAGTCAGGACAAGTAGACACCAATAAATTGCCAAGACAAATCAAAGCTTGTATGCAAAACTTATGGGGCTGTAAAGTACTTCAACTCTTCAATCTTTTTCTCCATGCATTCAGGCATTTACATGCATATACACATAATGGACATTCCAGCCTGAACCCTATGACAGATTGAGCTAAAAAAACAAATATATGAGATAGTAAATATCTAGAAGCTATATTTATTTCTCTTTTTGGGTTCAGGTCCAGGAATTTTTCACACCAGAAGCATGGAAATAACAACTGACGGGAAAAAAATGAACAAGCACGAAGGAATATGGACATCCAGCCTGAACCCTTGACAGATTTTTTTAAAAACAAATATATGAGATAGTAAATATCTAGAAGCTATATTTATTTCTCTTTTTGGGTTCAGGTCCAGGAATTTTTCACACTAGAAGCATGGAAATAACAACTGACGGGAAAAAAATGAACAAGCACGAAGGAAAACATACAAGTATTTAAGAGGCCAAAAACTTAACATACCAAGTAGACAAAATAGAAAGCTTGAACCATTTTCATAGGAATGAAAGAAAACTAGAATTGTTTTTGTTCTTGCAATGCCATGCATCCCCAGATGACAGTGTCTCAAGGTGGGAAGATTTGTCTAAAACATCAAAACTAAGATGCCACACATGTAGCCCATATAAGAAACTGGTTTCCGACTGAGAATCCAAACCAGTTATCCTGCACAAGATTCAGTGAACCTGTCTCTTATTTGCACTATTGATTGTTAGATGCTGATATTGGTTTTTAGTCCACAACCCTTATTAAATGATAAACCTTCTTGTTGTCTAAGAGATACCGTTTATAAGATCTATCTGTCCAAAACAGCAATTAGCCTGTGTAAAACTTAATATTATATGAAAAAGTCTCCTTATGAAAAAAGACCAGATACAACCGCAGAGAGACACACACACATAAGTCCAAAAGGTAGAAAATAAGGAGTCAACTGGACAGCACTATTTTGTAATATTATTTGGCAAGTTATTAGAGGCATTACTTGAGCTATATGGCAAACAACAGTAAAAATGCAAATCAGCATCTAACAATCAATAGTGCAAATAGCGTTCGGAGACTGAATAGTGCAAATAATTTTTACAAATGAGCATTTGGACAGTGCATAATGTGATTGTTGAATGAAGTTATCAATGTTTATCACAACTAATCATATCCATTTCCTTTTTTTGCATCATTAAACCTAGTGTGACAAACCACACAAAAAGGTAGCTGACATCATATAGTTCAAAATCTAAATCTCGAAAAATGAGACACGAGTACATTAACGTTAACAAGATACTCGTGCACAAAAAGATATAAATAGTTAAACATTTTTAAAAAGCACAAATCCCCCTACCCAGACCCTCCTCGCCTCCTTTCCTTCCTCGCCTCAATCCCAGCCCCTACCCACCCCCTTACCCTTATCTCCATGCAAGTCCCTGCCCTTCCTCCTCTCTCCCCTTTTTGGTTGATTTTGTGTCTGGATGCTTTGTGTTTGGACACTTTGTTTTATTCATGATCTATGCAAAAATTGATGAAGTTCGGAGATATAAACTTTGTTTGAAACTCTTACTGGCGTTGCTGCAAAAAGTGAATAGTGGAAATAATGGAAAATGCTTGAAACATTGAATAGTTGATAGTTAACAGATAGAAAATTGACCACAAAAAATGATGCTGAACAAACACTTATTTGAGGTGATGTACCAAATAATTGAGTAGTAAAGGGAACAATGGCCGAATAATGCTTTTGAAATAGGCCAAGGATATTTGAAGTGCTAACATGGAAATAATAACAAAATCATGACCCATGATAAACATTGGGGCAAGGATTAAGATGTCCTTATACATTTACTCAAAAAAATCACTCCAAGATCACTGGTTCCACCAGTTATTATGTGGACCAACCGCACTGATTACCATCAAAAAAGCAGTCTCCAGATAAAGCAAGGATCTTCTTTAGTGTATATTATTCCAAAGTTCATTTAGCGCATTTGTTGCTCGAATAGAATGATGGGATATACCTAAGAATGCTAAAAGGATGTTCTTGGTAAGACGATGCATAGAGAAGAGAAGGGAAAACAAAATTCTTTGTCAGAGCAGACTTCTAATGGTTTCTTACCGTCAAGCGCGCAGAATGTGTATATTGTCTCTATAGGTTCATCACCAATTTTATTTATGAAATACGATCTTTCACATGTGACAATTCTAGATGGCTCTATCCATGGTATTCAAATAGATATTGCTCTGCATGCTAATGTTCCATAATGAACATGCTCAGGTTTTACGGCTTGGATTGCATAACATGCAAGCATATTGAACTTGATGTGAAGTTTACATAGTTTATGAGCTACAAAGTGAAATAGAAGGCATTGGCAAACTAGAGGCACAAATGAATTGACCAAGTTGCATATTTAAACGTGTCGCAAGGTAATATCTTGAATGCTCATATGTTTTTACCAAGTTCATGATTTTGAGCTCAAAGGACTTCAAACTAAGTACTCTTCATAAGAAGTTAGATTTACTTCTTTTATGTGTGCCGGATAACCCTATTTCAAGGTCTTCTTTATCGCCTCGTATCATAAAATTATAGAAAATAATTTGTAGCGGTGGCAAGAGTTGACAGATGTTGGCAGATGACCAAATGCATGACAGACTATTTTTTGATAGCCTATTGATTCCTAATTCATTGCATGTTTGTAATTAGAGGAAACAAAATCTAGATTGAATAACCAGAAAAAGAATGAAGTCCACCAAGATTTATTTTACTTTGATGTCTTAGCCAGACAATTGTTGTCCTGCACAAGACATTTTAAATACACTGTGACGCAGCACAAGCTGTGGGCTAGACCATCAAACTTGTAAAATAGATTTTAAGACTTTAAAGTTGCAATATTATCGCAGAAAAATCACGGGAAAGGTGTAAATTCAGAACAGAAACTAAAGAGAAATTGCTGGATACGTGAAAATTAAGAGACTAATGATTAGGGAACACTAAGAATCACTCCTAGGCACCTTTAGGCATCACACCCAAGGCTAGATTGCATCACACTTAACCCTTTAGAAGACAACAATGTCTGCTGGAAATTTTTATTAAGACAAATCCTATTTTGACTAGGATTTACCTCTTGATTCCTAAAGAATTAACAATTCTAACTTAACTCTAATTTGGTATCAAATTTAAAATGAAAACCCAAATCAAAATGGAAACCAAGTTCTAAATTAACTTTAAGACAAACTACTAGAATACTAAAATACTAAATCAGAAAATATCCTGCTAAATTACTAAAATTCCCCTAACTACTAAAAATCAGAAAAACCCTAATATCATAAAATCTTATTCCTACTCAAATAAACTCAATTAAAACTCTTATTTCAATTCCCAAAGAGGCTTCTTGTCTTCTAACAAGTCCACAAACAATGCTTGAACACAATTATGAAAATCTTTGATTTTACTCTTTCATGAGCCTTTTGTTGACTGCATCATTCTCCCCTGGTTGGAAAAAATTCGACCTCAAGTTTTAAAGATTTGGAGAATAAAGAAGTGTAAAATCTGATAACTTCACCCATGTATGAACTGTCAACCTCTTCATCTTCACTCTAGGTAGTAACAAAAAATTTTGGTTTGTCTTAGTGTGCTTGTTGCAAAATTCTCCAAAAACATAATGATACAGTGCAGGAAAAAATAAATTTGGAAAATTTTCTTTTGTATGTTCCCAAACTCTATCAATCTTTGACTCCATAAGGTTTGTGTTTGGATTCTCCAATATTATAAATTCATCCAATTTTATGTTAATGACCTCCTTTGCCAAAACAGTGTTTACTTCTAACTTGTTTTCTGCACCTTCTTTGACTAGAAGATCGTTTTCCACTTCAACTTTAGACTCCTCTTTCAAAACTGTTAAGTGCCATAAAACCATCAAGCTTTACATACTTGACCTCTTGGACCAAAACTCCTCCTGCTAATTGCATTTCTGGAACTGCCTTCACTAGGAAATCCTCCTTCCACCTTATGCTCACCTTCAAAACTTTTAAGAGTAACTTCTATTCCCTCCTCATAGAAGCTCATTGAGATCCTTATGTGATTCTGAATTTTCAGGCAGCCTTAAAAGTGTCATCCCCTCAGAGTAAGCATTCACATTTTCAGAATTTTCAGCTTCTTTTGAAGGATTTACAACCAGAATCTTGCTTTCTATGTTATATGGTTGTTGATTAATCACCGAAGAGCTCTCTTTTGGCTGTTTTAATGGCTTGTCAACCTTATCATATTCATCCAAGGACTGCTTTTCAAAAACTTTCGGCTCTAGAACTGCACTTGTAGGTATTCCGTCTTTGGCTTTCAATCCACAATTGCTAAATTTTAAATTTGCTAACCAAGCTTCAGCATCTATTGCATCTCGAAAAGCATCTTCAATACAAGAATATCTCTTACCTTGCAATTTTTGCCTAACATCATGTCTTAAACCAGCCTTGAATTGAGCAATTGTTATACAAGGATCTTGAATAACTTGGGAATAATATAGTAGTTCATCAAATCTCAGCACATAATCTAGTGTTGACACCTTTGATTCCTGCTCAATACATAGAGTTCTTCTAACAGATTTTGATGGCAATAAGAAGGTGAATAGTTTTCTAATAGCTTTTCCCTCATCTCTTCCCATGTATAAGGAATACCTTTGTTCTCCGATTCAACCTTATACCTTTACAAATCAGCTTTTCTACTCAGTTTTGATTTCACAAATCTGACTTTCTCATAATCTGGGAGCATATACCACTTGAAGTAACTATCCAAAGAAACAAGCCAACAGTGGCATATTCTAGGATGACTTAAGCCATCAAAATATGGGATGCAATCAAAAAAATTCTGCAGCCATAGATATGTAACATACTAGGAGAAAAAATCAGGATTTTAGCTCTGATACCAATTTGATGCAGTACAAGCTATGGGCTAGGCCGTCAAACTTGTAGAATAGATTTTAAGGTTTTAAAGTTGCAATATTATCACAGGAAAGGTGTAAATTCAGAACAGAAACTAAAGAGAAATTGCTGGAAAACGTGAAAATTAACATTCCAGAATAATGATTAGGAAACACTAGGAATCACTCCAAGGCACCTTCAGGCATCACACCCAAGGCTAGATTGCATCACACAACCCTTCTCTTATACAATCAATGTGTATAAGGAAAATTTTATTAAGCTGAAATCAATGTTCTCTTTGTGGAGAACAACATTATTTATAAACTCTAAAGACAAATCCTATTTTGACTAGGATTTACCTCTTGTTTCCTAAAGAATTAACAATTCTAACTTAACTCTAATTTGGTATCAAAATTAAAATGGAAACCCAAATCAAAATGGAAACCAATTTCTAAATTAACTTTAAGACGAACTCCTAAAATACTAAATCAGAAAATCTCCTGCTAAATTAATAAAATACCCCTAACTACTAAAAATCAGAAAAACACTAATGCCATAAAAACTTATTCCTACTGAAATAAACTCAATTAAAACTCTTATTTCAATTCCCAAAGAGGCGTCTTGTCTTCTAACAAGTCCATAAAAAATGATTGAATGCAATTATGAAAATCTTTGAGTTTACTCTTTCTTGAGCCTTTTGGTGACTGCATCACTATGATGATAGTACGTCTTTTTTTCTTAAATTACACATCCGATTATTGGTTCAAAAATTTGTTGCCCTAAAATTTCTAAGTTTGAGATTTCGTAGTTGAGTACTGAATTATTGTAACTTACACCGTATCAAAACCACTGCATCTAGATTCTTCTCTAATGTGTGTAGCACTATGATCAGGATAAAAAATTCTACTAGAATCTAGCGAGTGCACCATCATGGTAAATGAGAGAATTGTAATGTGCTCTTAGTCATTGCCACCACACGATAAAGACTGAACCTGGTGAGAGTATTATGTTGAAATTTAAGGGCACAAGGCCCTTTAATAGTGGACTAGGCTTCTAGGACTTGAACCACCAAAGATCATTGTATCTTTGAGTTTACTTATTGCAATTGATTGATTGATTTTGTTGATTACTGTAATTTTTATTTGTTTGAAAGTTGACAGTATAATAAATTCATGTTCTTATGCACCAAAAAAAAAAAAGAAAAAGAGATGCATCATTTTCTATTGCATGCTTTTATTTGAAAATTTAAAAAAAAAATAAAAAATGAAAAAGAGCTGCATCATTTTCTATTGCATGCTTTTATTTGAAAAGTTTTTACACAACCTATTCATTTCTGTTAGGTTTCCTTTTGATAAAACAAGATGTTAGAGCTTTGAAATGCTTTTTTTTTTTTTTTTTTCTTCTAGAGTAAATCTGGTCAATGGAATCAAATTAGGAGGTTAGATGTTATGCAAATTGTATTTGGCCTTCAAGGTTCTCTGTATTCTGGAAGATCTCACAATTAAAACAAATCAAGATTTAAACTAATATAACCATCAATTTCAAGACAGTAGCAACACAATGATGCTGCTGCCTTCTCTTTCCTAAGGACTATGTTAAATCCTCCATCTCATTTTTCCTCTACCCTTTGGCATGCTACTAAACTGCAGTAATTCCATGTAAAATTAGGATCTCAAGTTAAGGTCTTAACCAATTTATAGATTATTTCTCAAACTTTTGGCCATCAAATAAATTGCCAAGCCTCCACAAGTCCTGTGCAGATCCAAATTGTTCAAAGCAAACAAAAGCTCATGAATTTCACTAAATTTAAGATGTGAAGGATTTTGATACATCTTTATACTGGTTAAAAGTTATTATTACCGAATAACTGTTAACGGTATTAATCTAGCAGTATGGTTTTACCTATTCTAGAACTACGTTAGCATTCCTTTGATATTTTAGGACCTAATGAAATATGATGATTTTCTTTCCTTAGTTGATTTAGGATCCTACTTTTATTTAGTTTCCTTTTATATTGATTTATTGGAGAAAAGGAATTCCAATAAACTACCATAGATCAACCTTTGGCTATACTGTAATTATTTGTCTTTGCAATGGAATGAAATTTCCTCCCTCACAAAACTTTAGGGTTGGTCTTAAGTTACTCCCTATTCAAGGTTTTCTCTTGGTTTTCCTTGTTAAAACCTACACTTCAATCATGAACCAAAGTGGATCCCCTTTGCCTCCTCGCACTACCACCTGCGTCAGATTGAGAATCCAAGATTAAGCATCTCCTGACATGATATGGACATATGCATGTCCAAATTGCGAGGTTGAAGAAGTTCTTGGAAGTGAACATAATTCAGGTTGGCCAAAGTTTTTAAGAAAAGAGCATACATGAGGACAAAAATGGTGATCTTATTACAAGGGTTAGAGGAAGAATGAAGAGGAGAATCACCTTTATCTCCACATGTACAACGTGGACAATAAATGAGGGGAAATCATAAAAGAAGTTAATCTAGGAATTTTTGAGGAACACAAACAAAATAAACTGCATACAAATAACTCAAATATTTAATTCATCAAATCACCATATAAGATAACATAGTAAGAAGATTATTCATAAACTATAAACTTACCTAAAACATAGAATTGTACTTTGAATATAACCATTAGTTATTCCAAATATATAAGAAAAAGACTTCGATAAAACTGTTCTTGAAACAACTAGGCTTCAAGTACTTTCCTAGTATAGTGTAATACTCCCTCTGACCCATTTATATTGTCATATTTGCTATTTTGGGATGTCCTAAAAATAGTGTCACCTATCCTAGCATATTCCAATTCTACCCTTATAAAACTTTTTGACTTGTCTTACCTCAATGATGAGGGACCAAGTGTATACTCACAATAAAAATGAATTTTCTTGAAGATCGCGCGCGCAGCGCACCTAATGGTGATAATAAAATTGGGACGGAGGGAGTAACTAAATAGGACTCATCAACATAAAAATTTTTATTGTGAGTATACACCTATACAAGATACACATCTTAAGATGTATAAAACATCCAGTAGCCGACAACAAAACTATGAAAAGCTTTAATTTGCTTTTCCTTGAATTCTTTGTTGACTGCATTATTCTCCCCAAGTTGGAAAAAATTTGATCTTGCATTTTAAAGAATTTTTAAATAAGAACCCATAATGTTTGAAATTAGCTTTATCTCATTTATCAATGAGATAGACACATAACCACTACGATAAAATAATTTCGCTCCCTTCACTTGAGGCAGTAACAAACAAATTTGGGACTTCATTGTGTGAAGTGTGAACATTGTGTAACTCTCCAATGACAATCAATTATGTGACATGTTAAAGAACATGGGCTTCCATCTCAAAATCAATTGGCAATGAGTGGTGCGGCCCAGGAACTTATTAATTAGTCCAGGATCTTTAGGCTAACCAATGTGGGATATTTTTATATTAACACCCCCTCTCACACATGACTTGGGTTGCTTGAGCGCTCGAGGCTAGAGAGAGAGCCCGTAACTTGGGTTGGTTGAGCTCCCGGGGAATTGAGCGCCCAAGTTAAGTGAGAGAACCTGTGATTTGTGTTGGCTAAGCTCCGAGGGATAGAGTGAGCCCGTTGGACTGGGCCAGAGGGAACCCAAAACACGCGTGGATGAGAGAAAACCTAAGCCTAGCTCTGAGACCATATTAAATGACTAACATGGACTTCCATCTCAAAACAAATTAGCAATGAGTGGTGTGGCCCAAGAACTTATTAATTAGTCTAGGATCTTTAGGCTAATCAATGTGGGATAATTTTATATTTAGCAGGAGGGAATAAAACAAAAATTTCTCAAGGCTTCATTCTTGAACTTGCCCAATCTGTGACATGACAAGATCAAAAATTTAAATTTTACTTTATTGACACAATCATCCTCCATCATGATCATGATCTCCTTGTTGAAATTTTGATGGACAGCCAAATTATTGTCATGGAAGAACTTGTTTGAAGGGTACAGACTAGGCATAACACCTCATCTATAGGCAGGAAGTCCTTGAGATGGACCTGTTTCAATTGGTTGTTTTCCCAAAAGTAATGCCTCGATTTTTTCAAATCTACTAGCCTTAACCTCTTATATACAAACAGATAAAACATCAATGTTTTGAATTTTTGTAAATATCATGCACCTTAATTTTGAGCTAAGAAACTTCTTTGTGCTAAGAGAAAATACCTGCATAGCCCCTTCAAGAAAGTCTCAAACTTTACAGAAGAAAGCATCAATAACCATATTTGTAGATGAAAAAAAGAAGAAACATATGGTTAAGAAAGAGGAACTTGATACCAAACTAATATAGGACAGTTTGGAATGATCTTGCATACAAGCGCTAGTGTAAGAATGAAGAGGATCTGGCCTGTTTCTAGGATGGGAACTGTACCTGTGAATAGATAACGAGGGAGAAAGAAAGGGAATCTAGGGTATTGAGGAAGAAGAGCAAAAAATAAACCAAAAACAAATAATTCAAACCTTTAATTGATCAAACCAAAATTAACCTAGTAAGAAGACTGTCTTTATTATACACTATAGAATCTGAATATAATTCCTGATTCCTATAATAAATAGATAAACATAAGAATTCTAAAACTATACAATAAGAACTAGACTCCAAGTGCATTCCCAATATGATTAAATAACTATGTAGGACTCATCAACACAAAGACTGAGAATTTCCTGTTCAAACATAGAAATTATCAAAATACCCCTCATAACCTAAAACATCTAAACAGCATACTGACGCCACAATTATGAAAAGATTAATTATGTTTTTCCTTGAACCGTTCGTTGACTGCATCAATACTACTAGAGGACTAGGCAAACAAATATTATTAAAAAAGTAAAAGAAGTAATGAGTTAAATATGAAAGAGGACACAGCCAGCCAACCTCCAACTTGTTGACACACTTGGGAAGAGGAAAAGGGAAAAAAATTGCAACAAAATCACATGCTCAAAAATATAAATGCATGGAAGGGCATGTCTCTTATACAGATCTATGTGTTCAAACCAACCCAGCATGGATGCATTTAGCTTCCTAGTTCCTGGCAATTCTCAAATTCACAAGATCTATTGAAAGAATAGTTTTAGACACAATGGTAAGAAAATGATGTCCACATCACAAAAATATCTTTACAAGTAGTCCTCTACATATAGGATTTGGGGACATAACAGCGACACGCACACAGTTCTCCTAACTGATTTATCTTCCTCTATGTTAATTTAACTGAATGCTCAAAGTTTGATTCAACTGGAAAGATGCCACAATTCACCCTTGTTTATTTAATTCTGAGCATGTAACCAGACATCTAGACAGATTGATAGAGCGAGGGAGAGAGCTTGTGATTGCTCTATCAAATACATTATGTGAACTGAAGTATGGAAACCCTTAATGGGCAACAATACAAGCATCAAATGTATTTGACAAGTAGAGAGAAGAAGAGGAAAGGAATAACATTCATCTCTTTGTCCTTTTAGCTTCATTTAGCACAAATTGAGGAAAAGAACAAAGAATAGTTTAGGAATCACTTTCTCTTCTTATAATTTATTTTGGTTGGCTTTCATTATCTTATTTTGTCACTCTTTTTCTTTACATGTTCTCAGTTTTTTAAGTATAAAACCAAGCAACACACTGAACTAGCACGACCATAAAGTTAATTTGCCTGAAGATGAGCAATTTCATTGTCATATCTGTGTAACAAAAAGTTAGCATCTATTATATTTCTTTTGTTTTAGAATGTAGAAACGATTCTGACATCATCATAAAACATTATTAACTGAACACAAATTCTCAGCACTGGTACTGAGAAGCCAACTGCAAATAAAATTGCTCAAAGGCCAACAAGCATATCTATCCAAGAGAATCCGGCACCATTGTTGGGGGGAAAAAAGAGGAAAATTTTCAATTTAGTTAAAATGTAACTAATTAAAAAAAAAAAAAAGCGTAAAATTTAGGCCAATACCTTATGTATATGGGAACCAGTCCCTCCACCTTTGACAGAGTTTTCAGATGTTTTAAAACCTTCATTGATTCTAAGCTAAATTTTGGGTCCCCGGTTAGATAACTAAGGTAATTGAATTCCAGCTGCAAAGTTGAAACTTCTGCTGTACTGCTCATGCCATCAGGAGCAGGGTGAGCAGAGCGTTCACATAGAACCACGTCACTGAAGGGAATATCAGAGGGACTTGATGTAAATGCAACCAAGCAGACGATCAGCCAATTCCCTAGCATTTTCTAGATAGACAACTGGTTTGGGCCCTTTGTGTAATGAACTTCCCCCTTGTCCCCCACTCAAATGATAGGCACTCAAAAGGCCACCCAAAATACGAATAGTAGTTTCAAACAAATTCACTTGTAGTTCACTAATCCGTTTAGGAAGATGTTTTTCAATCCATACACCTGCATCAACAATAACTTCTTCAACTCCCATTATCATGGCTGTATCTAAAGCATCCACGACTGTTGCTCCTAGACCTCCTAAACCATCAATTCCCCTGCAGCTTAGAGGCATAAGTTCATCATAGCCCATAGCATGATTTCTGTAGCCAGACCATGTCATGTAAAAATGCATCCTTGACCTTTTGTTAGCTAGCCATCATAGATTCTGTCATTATAACTTCTATGATGTGTACCATTAGCTACACTCATAGTACTCATTTCATCTGGTGATAACCGAGGAGGAAGCCTTGGTAGTTTTCTCCAAACATCTTCTAAAACTGCTTAATTCCTTGGAACCAATATTGTTTGATTTATCAGCATCGGCTACAGATATTGACGTAGTGGTATGTGTCAGTGTTAGATATGTTAATCCACCGATCAGTAATAACACAAGGAACTTTCCAGTACTACATTTCGTACATTCCCGCTTCACATGACTAGTAAGCAGTGACTGAATAAAGGTCTGCAACAAAATTATGAATGTGAGCTCATTTAAAGGCATAAAAGTCTGACTAAAATATCCCTGTATAAGCAAAAATAGGCAGCTGTGATAAAAAAATCTGCAAGATTTTATGAAAGTAATAAATGGTATAACTATCTACTAGATCATTAATTGACAATTTTAAGCCAGTTAGTCCTGAAATTTATAGGGTATATAGGACATGTTACACTCGATACACTTGATAATAGATAGTTGTCGAAAGATAAATCGCAGAAATTTATTACTAAATAAAAATATATGCAGGGAGTAAAAAAGAAATGAAAACTAATCAACATTTCAACAGATCATGATAGAATTAACAAACTTTAGTATATCAGCAAGGAATCAAACAGAATAACAGAAAAAAATAAAAGAATTTTATAATTTTTACTAAAACGGAAGTAAGGACAGAAGGAAGCGAAGAAACCTTGAGAAAGGATCGATGGCGAAATTTATCGTTATCATAATGTACATCTTTCACCGAATACGGCAGCGTTTTGCCCATGCTCGCTGACCTGTGCTTGCGATGTGGGTTGTGGCCTGGCAGAACCTGAGAAGGAGACACGGGGACAAAAAGAATTGAGGATAAATAGCGAATCAATGGGAACCCGTAAAGGTAAGAAGAAAGAGCTCTTCTATTGTTTGAGGATGCTTGTCCGAACTTTTGATCTGTAGATCGTTTGATAGTTTGGACTGTGGACTTTGAACTTTTTTCCGGTTCCTTTCTTTGCAAAGCATTTCTAGTCTGGATGGAATTTATTAAAAAAAGAAAAAAGTGAATTTGCCAAGCGGTTTTAAAATAAAATATAACACCTGTAAAATGTAGCTCTCACCGCCCTCCCTCCTACCACCTGAAAAATTGCCAAACACCCATGACCAATTTTGAAATATGTGCAAATGAAAATTCAGAAAATCACACGCGCGCACACACCCAAAAAATTTTGCGCCATATTTAATCCTTAAACTAATACTGGATTATGTACACAATGCTACTATTTTTTTATTTTATGTAGTGTGAGGCAAGAAAATAGTACAATCATTTTATTTTTATAATATAAGTTATTGATGAGAAATTTTTAAATGGAGTGAATGCGATCTCTTAGTTCATAAAACTCCACATCATCACCTATTTAATATAATATGGAGCTTTTATGTAGTTTTATGCCATTATTTATTGTGAAAGCTTCAGACATAGTTAGAAAATTACCAAGTGTTTATAAATCTATACTAAATTCTACGCTTATCCTCACATTAAATGTAGTCCTATTTGATACATGCGTTGACTAATTTGGTTGATGTACTGCAGTATCAATTATAGAGCTTCACAGTACTTTACTGTCTTACTTTAAAAAATTTTGTCTGACATCCGATTGATATGTCTCTTATACACATCTAGATTTAACATATAAGAGAACATTATTAGCACATTTACAATAACTCCTAAATACTTAAACAAAATACTCACGAAAGAAACTAAAAATGAAAGACAAACAAATTAGATGAATGAATATCCTAACTCCCAACGAAATTAGGTTAAAGAAACAACACAAATTCTAAACAAAAGAATCTAGTAAGATATGATAAATAATACCTATATAAGTACTAAAATAGATATACTAACACATTCTAATAAATAAAGGCAAGAATAGATAAAAATACACTGTTACACACTAAGAATGCTATAAACTAGTAACAAAACACTTAAGTTTACAGTACATGTAATTCTAGTTTCATAGAGTTATCAATTATTATAGACTGAATTGGCTAGCCAAAAATGATAAAAATCCACATGGAAGGACTTAGCAATCGATGGGAAATTTCTTACAGTTGCAAATGTACGAAATCATATCGAGTAATATAGTAGAAAGTAAGGTTGTCATTGACAATTCTAAAAAACTAAAGTTATATATACCCTCAATTTGAGTGTTTTGTATTTAGTAATTAACAAAGTGTGTTTATATGTAGGGTTTGGTCCAAGAAAATGATGGACAATCGGATGAGAAACGAACAAAATCAAGCCACAATTAGAGAAAGGAGCCAAACCAGATTGCTGGAAAAAAAAAAGACTAAGTGTTTGACATCGCAGTATCGAGTGCGATGTCAAATTGGACTACGGTGTCAAGTACGGTGCCAAATCCCGCAGCCACTACTGGAAAAGATACTACGGCGTCAAAATTTACTCAACATTTTAACACCGTAGTCCGAGACTTTTTTGGGGCAAAACATCCAAATTAAGGCAGATTTGTGGCTGCAACTTCTCCCTTAACCCTAACATTGTATGAACACTCTGTAACATCTTTTCTCACATAGTTTAGAGCGTGCTCGTATGTGTTAGTGTAGGCTAAGTTAGTTTTTCTTTTCCTCCCCATTTGGGGAGAATTTTCTTATATGAGATGTAGTTTAGTGGTAATTTTGAATCTTTGAGTTGTGGTTGAAGACCATTAATGTAAGATCTTTTATATTTATATTTAATATCATTTACTTTGTATTAATTTAGTTTAGTTTAGTCTAATTACTTTAATTGTTGGATTAGTTTATGAGATTTTTTTTTATTATGTTTTCTTAGTAATAATTTGTAGTTAGGATATTTAAATACTCTCTATTAGAATGCATCCTTTAAAAAGCTTTCTTTACATTTCTTATCTTTAATTATGCACTAGTTGTTTTGAATTAAGGTATGATAATGTCAATTGCCCATGGGTCTTGATTGATTGGTGGTTAGATGGCAGAAATGGTGGGTAATTGGGTACTAGTAAATGGTATAAGAGACTTGGTAAGAGGGAAGGATCCTATGTAACTGGGTTTAGCATAATATACGCCAGCGTTGAGTGATAATTTTCTAAACGGGTTTACAACTTGATTAAGAAGGTTAATAGTCAGGCCAAGATGCTACTTTTTCTAGTTGATTCCTTGAACTCTATGTGGATAGTTAGACTAGAATTATGAGCCATGCCAAGATGTTGATTCATAGTTGGGAGGGAACCTCTAATTAAACTCGTTGAACTATTTGACTCTACCAATTGATTAAACCCCAGGAATTAGGTAGCCGAATCCAAACCCCTATTAAATCAATTTCTTAGTTTCTTTAGCTCTAGTATTAGTTAACTCTTTTACTTAATCAATCTCCTCAAATAGTAAATCAACCAAATAATCGATAATTATCGACTAATCCTTCTGTTTCAACTCCTACTTCTACTCACTGCTATTACCACCTATACTTGCAATATACCATATAGTAAGTAGTAGGATTTAGTACTTTATAAATGATATAACTAGATGTGAGTAGTTCTTCACGCATCAAGTTTTAGTGCTGTTGTCGATGGTGTTGGTTTTCGGCAATGTCGATATAATTTGTTTGGGATATTAGATTGAAGTTCTTTGTTTTCAAGCATAATTGTCCTACCTATTTGAAAAAACTAAAAAGATTTTCATTTTGTAATTGTTTTCTTATTTTGAAAATACAAAAATATTTTCCTTGTAATGGATAGTGTAGACTAGCTAGTTGCCCAAACTTTCATACTTTTCTTGTTTGTGTGTTTTAGTTCTTTTTCTTGTTGTTGTGTTGTTGTGTTTGTTTCTTCAGCAACATGCAAGGAGCAAATTGGAATGATTCATACCAAGAAGATTATCATTCTTATGATAATGAAGGTATATCCAATAAGTATGATTCTAGTTATGATTATTCTCCCTATCCCTTAAGATCCGTTTGGTTCACAGATAAATCATCTCCAAATAACTTATCTCCTGATTGTGAAACCCAGTATTTTAATAGCAGTTGTTCTTTGATTTTAATTGATCTTAAAATGTTTTTCAGACAGCTTTTTAGTCAAGTAAAGTACTGCAACTTATTAAATTTCAAGACCAAAAAAACTTCCAAAGCGATTTCGTAGCGGGTAAACGGTCAAACACTTGGACGAATGAATTTCACATCCAGGAGTGTATAAGAGACAGTCTAAGAAAACTGATCTACTAATTTAATTTGCTACTAAATTAACATTATAAATCAGCCATCTTACAACACTCACACACCACAATGCACTAATTACACTTATTCTTATACAACTTTTGATGTTTTTAAGTCTTCTTCTTGTTGTTATACCCACCTCATTTTATTTTCCCTGCAGCATTCGAACTTCTTCCTCTGTTTTTCCCCCAAAAATTTTCTTGGATTTCAAGTAGAAATCACTTGGAAGGTAAGATTTTATGTATTTTAGCATTTATGGCTTATGGGCTTTATGATTTAAGCTTTAATTTCAAGTTTTGTAGGATTATTTATGGCTGAGAAAACCCTCTTTGCAGCCTTATAAGTTGTGATTTATGTATGTTATGGGTTGTTTTTAGTGTTTTCTGACCTGGAGGTTGGGAAGTGATTGGGGTTGATTTTTAACAACTTTCCATGGTTAGATTACAAATTTTAAGATTATGAGTTAGGGTTTTGTCTTCCATATGTGCCCTAGAATGTTATGCTATGAATGCTTATGTCTATGCACATAATGATGTTTTAAGAGTGTTTTAAGGTTAGTTTGGATAGGAATTGAGACTTGAAACCAAGTGGAATTGATTTCCCTTCATTTTGTAAGTAAGCGGAAGTTTGGCGCAACTAGAAAAATTTGGATAATTGGTTATGTTTAAAGGGTCTTTAATGATCTTTTGATGGTTTTAGGTGTTTTCCATTGTTGTGGAATGCTATTGATATAGTCCCGGCTATTGCTCCGGTGAATCTTTCCGTTTATGAATTTTGTTGGTTGAATATGTTGCTTTGAGTTGGGTTGTAACCAAGGTCCCTTGAATACCTTGGAAATGGATTTTGTTGGTTGGTTGAATATGTTGTTTTGAGTTGGGTTGTAACCAAGCAAATAAACCCTGTTTGGATGGATTTTAAAATGTGTATGATGTTTGGAACTGCACTTTTACCAAGTTTTGGAATTATTACATATGAAATCGGGACCAAGCTATTTTATGTTAATCAATTGAAATGTTTGCAAATTCTTTTGATATGAAAGCATTTTATATCTGTTTTGGCTCATAGGTGAACTAGGTATATAATTTTGGATGTGTTTGGAAATGTTTGATTTGTGGAGAACCGGTTCTATAGTCATCCATGGGACGCCGTGGTGACTTCTGTGAATCTTATGAACTATTTGATACGGGGTCTTGTGATGGGATAACTTGACCTCCCGGTCGGACTAGTAGGTGTGGTAGATTACTAGATCGGCTAGTCTTGAAAGTCATACCTTCGAGCCTAAAAGATACTCATGCTATTTTATTATATTCGGATTGGTGGTAATAGCCTGTCTATAAGAGACATCCTCGCATGTGTATTACACATCTAGATGTGTATAAGAGACAAAGGGTCTTTATTGGGGCCAAGCATTTCGATAAAAAGGAAACATAAAGATAATAACATTTATTGAAAACCATAATCATGAAGCCTCATAGGCTTCATGATTATGCGATTAATCACAAATATTAACATCTTGATGTGTATATTTATACACATCTTGTGCAGTCTTAATTGGGAGAGATTTCTCATTATCCACGAGCTAGTTATGCTCACCCCACGTGATTTATAATTTTTCGATTAGGTGCTCGTTTTGGACTCTTCATCTGCGTTAGCGCTTTGAGATTGTTTCAGTTCTACATTCTTGGTAGGACTCTGCGGATAATCTTCCAAGCTTCTCTTTGTTTGGAGAGGGTAGTATATTAGATAGGTTTTGTGTTGATGAACTTTGTTTTTGTTGTAGCATCTTTTGTACTAAGAAGGAATTTTGTAATTCGTATTTTTGTGTAAAAATGAACTTATTCGGTTTTATAGTTAAGAAATCGTTTGATGGTTCTATTAAATTGCGGTTAAGTTTGTTGCTCTGTTCGTTTGTGCCTTGCGCTTTGGACCGGTGTGCCATTAGCGCGGCGTGTTACGGTCCCATTTTTGGGGCGTGAACATTTAGTGGTATCAGAGCATAGGTTTGAATCCTAAGTCCAGTAATAGGTATTCGATGAGTCTTTCGAGGTTTAAATCGATGTGCTCGGGCTTAGAATTGTATAAGATTCTGTTTTGCTCGCGACATTACAGGATCTGTGGAATTCTTTGACCTGGAGTTATTGATTGACTTGTTTTGGGGGTTTTGAGAGGTCCTTGCTTATGAAATCTTTGTTGTACCTCTTTTGTTGATTCTTGAAGAGTTATTCTTTGCTCATGATTCTGCCTTTGACTCTTATCAGCTAGTATGCCGCCTAGGACGCGTTTTGGTTCTAGAGGTCGCGGTAGAGGCTCGGCACAGCAGGACCCTCAGCCTGGGGAGCGTCTGGCTGGTGGGGATCCGCTGCAGGAGATTCCTGTAGTCGAGTCAGCTTCAGAGAGTGTTACTAGGCCTGCGGTCTACCCTAGGGACGAGGCAGGGCCGTCAGTACCTCCTCCTCCTCCGACTGGACCGCCAGTGGTTGATTATGGAGTCGCCATTGCGGCGGTTGTGGCACAGGTTATTCGACAGTTGGGCGCTGAGCGACCTCCCGTTGCTCCACCACCTCCACCACCGCGTACCGACATTCCATCCCTGTTTCAGACGCTCAAGAAGGCTGGGCTACCTACGTGCCTCTTATACTCCAGATCCGCTTAAGGCGGAGTCATGGATGGGCGAGAAGAGACTGGATTAGTCACATAGATGTGTTAAGAGACCGGTGGAGTCTTGAGGACATCTTTGGCTATTCTTTTCTTGGTTTAAATCGATGGCTGCTGGTGGCAGACCGTTGAGAAACGTTGCCCACACCGAGACAGCCTGTGACTTGGGAGATATTCCCGGAGCAGTTTCTAGCTCATTACTTTCCCCCGTCCATCAGAGCTCAGAAGATGGACGAGTTTTATCGGTTGGAACAGCGAGATCAGTCCGTAGTGCAGTATGCATTCCAGCTTCAGAGGCTTGGGGAGTATGTTGAGACTGAAATGGTCGGCTAGTCTGGCCTGTTCGGAAGGGTCTTAGAGCTGAGCTTCGGAGAGAGCTGATAGTGGGTCGTCCCCAGACTTATGAGGAAATGTATAATCTAGCCATCCAGTTGGATTCGGATCGAGGCGTGAGGAGAGATCGGGATACCTTTCAGAGGGGTCAGAGCTCTGCGCCAGCACAGACAGGCCAGACTAGCCGACCATTTCAGTCTCATCCTCAGTCTCAGTCGCGTGGACAGTCAGGCCCGGACAGGGACTTTAGCACCTCCAGCTGGGAGTAGGAGTCGTGGTCGACAGGGTGGTTTCCTAGGAGGGGTCCGTCGACAGGTTCTTCTGTTTCTTCTTCAGTTGGGAGCCAGCCTCAGAGATCTCAGTCGGTGGCAGCAGCCGTCGCCGCCATGCCGGTCTTGTGGTCGACTACACTCTGGGGAGTGTTATTGGAGGACTGGAGCTTGCTTTAAGTGTGGCGAGCGCGGCCATTTGATCAGAGATTGTCCTAAGGTCGCACCAAATCGAGGGCAGACTAGTGGAGGATAGCTGCAGGGTGGTCCGCCTGAGGACAAGAGGCGGAGGACTCAGGCGAGGGTGCATGCGTTGAGTCAGCAGCAGGCAAGATCAGACCGATCCAGTAGTTGCAGGCAGATCTTAGTGAATTCCATACCTGCTTATGCTTTATTTGATTGTGGGGCATCCCATTCATTTGTAGCTAGATGTTTTCTTAGATGTCTGTCCGATAAACCTAGATGGTTAGAGGATCCTTATAGAGTGGGGACCCCGGATGGGAAGGTTATAGAGTCTAGGTTTATTTTGGAAGGTTGTCGGTTAGAGTTTTGTGATAGGAAGTTTGAGGCTGACCTTATTCAGTTACCGATGACCGACTTTGATTTGATTTTGGGTATGGATTGGTTGGCGGCTAATGGTGCGATGATTGATTGTAAAGAGAGGTATGTGATGTTTCAAAAGGCCTTAGTTCAGGCGGTTGTGAGAGCTATTTGGCTTATGTGATAGACTCTGATAAAGTAGAAAAAGACATTGAATGTCTATCCTAGTGGTTAGAGAGTTTCGGACGTGTTTCCCAAGGAGCTGCCAGGTTTACCTCCGTCGCGGGTTGTCGATTTTGAGATTTGCTTAGAGCCAGGGGTGGCACCAATTTCAAAGGCCCCCTACCGTATGGCACCTGCGGAGTTAAAGGAGTTGAAGGAGCAGCTTCAAGAACTCTTGGACAAGAAATTCATTCGTCCAAGTGTTTCACCTTGGGGAGCACCGGTCTTATTTGTTCGAAAGAAAGATGGTAGTTTGAGACTTTGCATTGACTATCGTGAGCTTAATAGGGTAACTGTGAAGAATAAATACCCTTTGCCACGGATTGATGACTTGTTTGATCAGCTTAAGGGTGCGAGGTGCTTCTCTAAGATTGATTTGCGGTCCGGATATTATCAATTGAGGGTAAAGGAAGAGGATGTACCTAAGATACAGCTTTTCGGACTCGCTATGGCCACTTCGAGTTCTTGGTTATGCCTTTTGGTTTAACTAACGCCCCTGCAGCTTTTATGGAGTTGATGAATAGGGTGTTCAAGGACTATCTTGATGTATGTGTAGTGGCCATTTAAACGTCAGGCATAGGTTGGTGACAGCTCCAGTGTTGACTTTACCTTCGACACATCTAGATGTGTATAAGAGACAGAAGTTGCCTATCACGCATAAGCTACACATCAAATCTCATGTGCATAAGGTGACAGCCCAAACCACTCTGAGACTTAAGCCGTAAGATTTTGGGTCATGACCTGGAGTTAGCTGCGATAGTCCATGCTCTCAAGATTTGGAGGCATTAAGAGATGGAGAGCAATAGCTGAAGTGTTCACTGATCATCAAAGTCTGAAGTATACACACTCAAAAAGAGCCTTAATATGAGGCAAAGGCGTTGGCTTGAGCTATTGAAGGATATGACCTGACCATTAACTATCATCCTGGTAAAGCTAATAAGGTTGCCGATACTTTGCGGCGTAGGCTGCTCCAACTGATACTCGCTCTTTTGATTTGTCAGTTTGTCTCTTATACAATTTGGAGGTTGTTGAGTCTACTGAGCATCTTAAGGCAGCATTGGTTGTTCAATCTACACTGTCTCGTGGATCGCCTTAAGATGGTCCAGTTAGATGATCCTGAGCTACGTAAAGTAATGTTGAAAGTACAGAATGGTGAGACCTCCAGTGTAGGTAATGCAGCTGTATGAAGGGAAAAAATGCACAAGCTGGTCTGAAGACTCAAAAGGTTATGAATGAGAAGTATAAACCTGTCTATTTCATCAGCAGAATGCTCTGACCCACACTGTTCTTGTCCCGATCTCTCCTCACGCCTCACTCCGAATCCAGCTGGATGGCTAGATTATACATGGAATGAAAAGTTTGCAAACATATCATTTGATTAACATAAAATAGCTTGGTCCCGATTTCATATGAACACCAAAGGCCCAGCTGTTTACTACGATCATTGGAGATACCGGAGTGGAAATGGGAGCATATTACTATGGATTTTGTACATGGGTTACCACGGACTAGGCGAGGTAATGACAGTATATGGGTGATTGTTGACCGCCTAACAAAGTCCGCCCATTTCTTACCGATGAAGGTGACCGCTACTTTGGAGTCAACTGGTATTAGTGAAGTTATATGATCAAGAGATTGTCCGTTTGCACGGTGTGCCTAAGAGCATTATTTCTGATCGCGATCCCAGGTTTGTATCCAGGTTCTGGACAACCTACCAGAGAGCTTGTGGCACAACTTTGAGTCTTAGTACTGCTTATCATCCTCAGACAGATGGCCAATCCAGCGTCCCATGGATGACTATTGGACCGGTTCTATTGATCAAACATTTGCCATAGACTTCCAGGGAAGCTGGGATGAGCTAGTGATACCTATGAGAAAACAGATATAAAATGCTTTCATATCAAAAGAACTGTTTGTGAAAGTATCGCCGACTAAAGGGGTAGCTAGGTTTGGGAAAGGTGGAAAGTTGAGTCCACGCTATATAGGCCCCTATGAGGTGTTGAATAAGGTTGGTGATTTGGCATATCAATTGGCTTTGCCTCCAGAGTTGTCTAGAGTTCATAATACCTTCCATGTCTCTCAGTTGAGGAGGTATATCCCTGATCCCTCTCATGTGTTGAGCCATGAACATTTAATAGATCGGGAGGACACGACATACGAGGAGGTTCCGGAGAGGATCTTGGATCGACAAGATAAGACATTGAGGAATAAAGTTATCCCCTACGTGAAGGTTTTATGGTCTAATCATTCTGAATGAGAAGCTACCTGGGAGCTTGAGAGCCTCGTGAAATTGAAGTATCCAGCTTTGTTTGCTTCGTGATTTCGTAAGTTTCGAGGCCGAAACTTTGTTTAAGGGGGGGTAGAATGTGAAACCCAGTATTTTAATAGCGTTGTTCTTTGATTTTAATTGGTTTAGATCCAGTAAATGTTTTTCATATTATTTTTAGTCATAAAGTACTTCAACTTATTCGTTTTTCAATTCGGCAAATTTTTCGATTTACGCGATTTCGTACAATGTATCATCGGGTCAAATCAGTTTATCTTCTTCCAAAAGATGCACCGTAACTGTCCGAGTGTTGTAATACACATCTAGATAATGTTAATTTAGTAGCAAAAAATAGTTTTTGGGTTAAATAGTCAACTTGGAGACTATTTGGTCAATGGGTACTATTTGAGTCAACTTTGGAAGTTTTTTTAAGTCTTCTTCTTGTTGTTTCTTCCTCATTTTTTTCCCTGCAGCAGCCGAACTTCTTCCTCTATTTTTCCCCCAAAAATTTTCTTGGATTTCAAGTAGAAATCACTTGGAAGGTAAGATTTTATGTATTTTAGCATTTATGGCTTATGGGCTTTATGATTTAAGCTTTAATTTCAAGTTTTGTAGGATTATTTATGGCTGAGAAAACCCTCTTTGCAGCCTTATAAGTTGTGACTAACAATATTTATGTATGTTATGGGTTGTTTTTAGTGTTTTGGAGGTTGAGAAGTGATTGGGGTTGATTTTTAACAACTTTCCATGGTTAGATTACAAATTTTAAGATTATGAGTTGGGGTTTTGTCTTCCATATGTGCCCTAGAATGTTATGCTATGAATTCATTATGTCTATGCACATAATGATGTTTTAACCAAAACTTTAAGGTTAGTTTATATACAATTGAGATTTGAAACCAAGTGGAATTGATGTCCCTTACATACTGTAAGTAAGTGGAAGTTTGGCTCATACTAGAAAAATTTGTGTCTAATTGGTTATGTTTAAAGGGTCTTTAATGATCTTTTGATGGTTTTAGGTGTTTTCCATTGTTGTGGAATGCTATTGATATAGTCTCGGCTATTGCTCCGGTGACATCTTTCCGTTTATGAATTTTGTTGGTTGAATATGTTGCTTTGAGTTGGGTTGTAACCAAGGTCCCTTGAATACCTTGGAAATCAATTTGTGTTGGTATTGAATCCTATGTTGTTTTGAACATCAATAACCAAGGTATTCATGAATACCTTGGATACAAATTGTACCCAAGCTTGATGCTAGCCTAATTATAGCCTAGAGAGAGGCGAAGTTTTTCGGTTTTTCGGAAAACTAAGCTTGTTATCTCCTAATCTAGTGAATACGAATTAGATCAAATGAATGATCTAATCGCATTCGAAAGAGAACGGAGGAGTTGTAAAGCTGTTGGTTTAAAATGACCTTTTCAACAGTGTTGGAGATGTGTATAAGAGACAGGTTCGAACGTTTACAATATAGTCGCATCCATCACACATCAACTCAAAAGGTATAACCAGTCGGGTTTTATCAATTTTAGGTACCACTCCACCTACCGCCGGCGATCGCGTTCTGTGATCTTTGTGCAGTTTTTGCTTTAATAGGTGGGTAACATAGACCCCCTTCCACTTGTATTTTATTTAACGACTTTCGAAATATGTTTGGATGGATTTTAAAATGTGTATGATGTTTGGAACTGCAAGTGTATTCTTTTACCAAGTTTTGGAATTATTACATACGAAATCGGGACCAAGCTATTTTATGTTAATCAATTGAAATGTTTGCAAATTCTTTTGATATGAAAGCATTTTATATCTGTTTTGGCTCATAGGTGACCTAGGTATATAATTTTGGATGTGTTTGGAAATGTTTGATTTGTGGAGAACCGGTTCTATAGTCATCCATGGGACGCCGTGGTGACTTCTGTGAATGTTATATCTGTGTCATAGAGACAGTTCCATGGGGGATAAAGAGTTGATTAACTTAAAAGTAGGTGTAAAGATTACTCTTATACACAATCTAGAAAGTATAAGAGACAGTAAATTGGAAGATACTCATGCTATTTTATTATATTATTGACACTGTACTTGGATTTGTTCGCTATGCTTTAGCATAAGATGTTTTAAATGATTGGATCTTTTTGGATATGTTTTGGACATGCCTGACGTTTAAATGGCATGATACATTTTAGAAACTACTTATGATTATGGTTTATTGACGTTTAAATGGCATGAGATATTTTAGAAACTGCTTCATGATTATGGTTTTCACAAATGTTATTATCTTTATGTTTAAGCTATCGAAATGCTTGGCCCCATTTGAAGAGCTTTTATGATATCCATAAGAGACAGGCCTCACACTTATCTGACCATTCATTTTTCGATTAGGTGCTCGTTTTGGACTCTTCACTGCGTTAGCAGCTTTGAGATTGTTTCCAGATTCTACATTACTGGTAGGACTCTGCGGATAATCTTCCAAGCTTCTCTTTTGTTTGGAGAGGGGTAGTATATTAGATAGGTTTTGTGTTGATGAACTTTGTTTTTGTTGTAGCATCTTTTGTACTAAGAAGGAATTTTGTAATTCGTATTTTTGTGTAAAAATGAACTTATTCGGTTTTATAGTTAAGAAATCGTTTGATGGTTCTATTAAATTGCGGTTAAGTTTGTTGCTCTGTTCGTTTGTGCCTTGCGCTTTGGACCGGTGTGCCATTAGCGCGGCGTGTTACGGTCCCATTTTTGGGGCGTGACACTGATGATAGTCCCGGATTTACCATCCTTGAATTATAATTCTATGTTTAGTTTGTTTAAATGGTTGATATGATATTTTGTTAATAATATCATTTTATATTTTTATTAAAAATGATATATAGAGGAGAATTGTAGATATTGAAATATTTTCTTTTCATTACTCACTATTCATAATTACTTTAAAATTTTCATATATAAAATGGATTTTAAATCAATAACATCATGTTTATAAATTAAATAAACTAATAAAACCATTGAAATATATACATAAATTAACAAGGAATGATAAAATTTGTAATAGTACAACGTTGAATTATTCTTGAAAAATTACTAGTGCTTACATTCATGAATTAGAAAAAATAGCGTCCTGATACAACTAGACTTTTCTTTTTAGTTAATAGTATTTTACTGCATTTAAAAATATATGTGTTTAAAAAAGAAATATTTAAATAAAATAAAGTAAAAATAAGGCATGCTACTTTTGTGACATAATGATAATAAAAAAAAGTGTGCATCATGTAGTAAAATATGTATTTTCACCTAAAAATAAAAAATAATATCATGATTTTTTTTGAAGTAAAAAAAAAATAACTATTACAGGAAAATATTAATTTAAAGATAGTTTACGCATTTCACGCTTTATCCAACTTGATGGGATTATTAATACCAAAGACTCCCATGGGATGTGTAATACCCCATATAGTCTATGTAAGGAGGATTGTAAGACGCTTCCGCTATGAAAAAGAAGATGAAAAGAAGAATACAATTTGAAAGAAATCGGTTCTGAAAAGCCTCTTGAACATGAATTCTCAACTACCGGGCCATTCAACACTTGTTTGGAATCACAATCAACATGCCCTTTGAATGAATGTGAGTTTGTCTTGATGATCACAATAGAGGTTCTATTTAAAGTGTTCGCAGAGAAAGAGTCAGCTTAAGGAGTAAAAGAAGAAAGATACTTTCTAGAGGATTATGACTAGGGAGGTTCATACTATATATGTCGAAGTTCAACAAATCTTTTGGAACTTTGAAGGTACTAAACAACCGTGCAAGTTCACCAAGGATTAAGGTATCCTTGGAAAGCCTCCTTGGTATTGTAGAGAGAGTATTTCTTTCCTTTTATTTAATATACTGTATTTTAGTTTACATGCTTTAATTTAAGCACTTAGTTAGTAATAAAGGTTTGTAGCTTTGCATTTGGTTTAGTACATGTTCTATTATTGGTGAATGACTTTTGGAATTTCTCAGGCAAATTTGGTAGTTGATGACAATGTTGATAAGATATAGGACTTCTTGTGAGTTGTGATTGAGATGTGCTTTATGAAATGAACTTGGACTTGACTTTGATCATTTGATTGTGGAGATTCTAGTTGATAATACACTTTATTTACCAAGTGTTTTGATCTTATTTTGTGCCAATCATATGAATACTTGATATGAATTGAGAGTTAGTCTTTATTGTTGAATGCTTTTTGAAGGAGATCAATTATATATGAAGCTAAGTTTGGGGAGTGAGTTGCGCATTTTGATAACCCCTTGTATTGTGTTAAACCCCATTACCCTCATGTGTGTTTTTCTTTTTCCTTTGATTGTTTGAACCCCGTGAAATCCCAATGACCCTTTCTTGGTATAGCCATGTTGGCTGTAGAAGATAATTCAATCGCTAAGACTTTTGAGCTTAATTGATTTGCATTTATATGATCAACCTTAAATTTCTCATTGCTTTCCTTGATTAGTGATGTGCTTATTGTTGGTGAATTCCATGATTACAGATAGAACTCTTGTTTCTAAGGTCAATTTGACCTTAAATGGTTACATTCACATTTACTTGGTTAATATTTTGTCCATCTTCTATATGAATTTTTTGTTTGCCCTAGTGTAATTCAAAATCATTGGCTTATATTATATTTAGCTAGTTTTTTGCTTTTACCTTTCTACAGTATTTTTATTTGTTGTGATGTGGGTTAGTGGTACAATGAGTGAGTTGTAACTCATTAATGAAATAATGTGAATAGTGTGGTGGTGTTTAATGTCTTGTTGATTAGGAATAATTTTCTTTTTTGTTGTTGTTGTTGTTGTTGTTGGGAAAATTTGAAATTGGATGTTGAACATGGATTACACTTCATGTGAAAAATGGGATTTAACCCTTGAAACTCAACCGTATTTTCAACTACTTTATAATATGTTTTTTCTAACTAGTTTTATCCCAAAATTTACTTTTTCCATAAGTATTTTTCCAATGCCAATTTCAATTGATTGTTGATTTAGTTTAGACACTTCAAGACTTTCAAAAATCATTTTTAAATAGAGATAGAAATGAGTTAGGCCATTGTTTATCATTTTGCATGAACTTGCATTTCTAGATATTTGTGGGTTACACGAGGTAGATTAGGACATTGATTTTAGTTATGTTGTTTTTGTGAAGTACTTCTGAAACTTGGAATTTGGAAATGATTTAGGCCTTTCTTGGACCGTTTGAGAGAAAATTGCCTACCTTACATTAATTTTATCCGTAGTATTCTTGTAGAACCTTATAGCCTAATTTCTTTATCAACTACATAATTTAGCCATTCCACTTTGTTTATTTATCCTCTCTTTATCCCCTCACCTCAGTCATTATGCATCTATCTTAGTTCTCTAATGAAATAGACTAATATTCTTATGATGGTAAGTCAAGATTTCAATGATATTTATGTTTTCCCTTTTGTAATTGTTACTTTATGTTATGGTTATGGTTGCAAAGAAAAGAAAAGAAAAGAAAAAAAAAAGAGAAAAAAAAGGAAAGAAAATTGAAAGCGTTATGATTCCTTATTGAATAAAGAAAGTTCAATTTACCATCAAAAGTTAGTTTAATGAAAGTAATTAGTTTACCTGTCTCTTATACACATTAGTTGTGTAATAAGAGACAGTTAACTAGAAATGTATGGGATGGTGGTCCATGTGTTTGTGTTGGTATGACTAAGATGATTTGAGTTATTTATATCCAAATTTATCAATCTCTACCCTATTATTTTAACCTACATTACATGATTTAAAAAGTCATAAATGATCCTTAATCTAGGCAATGGGTATTAGTGAGTCGAGGGTGAAGCGTTGCTTCATTTGATGTCTTTTGCTAAATCTTGCAATGCCAACAAATATCCTTGTTCGTTCATTTATATTGATTTGTACTTTTAAAAATAAGTCCTAATGATCCCTCTTATACTTGAGGCGAGTTATGGGAAACTTGAATTGTAGATCAACTTACATTTAAATTGGCATTGTATTAACTCTTCATTAGTCCAAGTAATGTTTGTAACTAAATTACAGTGTATACTTTTATAAATGAAGGAATAGGTGAAAATGTTGAGTTCATTGAGTTAAAACCCTATTTTCACTTTTGGCTAGTACACTAGAGTTAAACATTTCTATTTTCTTGGTGGTGTTATGTATTTTGTACTAGTCATTTTATTTGTTCCTTTTCTTTTCTCATCTTTATTTTTCTTGGGATGAGCAAAAGTTTAAATGAAATTTAGGGGTGTGATCACTCTAGAAAACTAGAGTTACATGTACCATAAATTTGAGTGTTTTGACATTAGTTTCGAACATTTTTAGAGATTAGGTATTGTTTTTGCTTATTTTTGCTTTTACATTCTAGAATTTGTTAGTTTGTATTAATTTATTATTTTTGATATTAACTAAGTGTTTTTGTTGTAATTAATAAAGTACATTTATATGTAGAGTTTGGTCAGAGAAAATGCCGCGATAATCGAATGGGAAATAGAACAAATCAAGCCATAATTGGATGAAGGAGCCAAACCAGACTGCTGTAAAAAGAACTAAGTGTTTGACACCGCAGTGTTGAGCACAATGTCAAATTGGATTGCGGTATCCAGCGCGGTGTCAAATCCTACACACTACTAGAAATGACACCATGGTGTCAAAACACAACACAATATTTTGGCACCCAGTCCAGGATTTTCTTGGGCGAAAACGTCCAAATTGAGGCAGATTTGTGGCTGCAATTTCTCCCCTAAATACACCCTAGCACTATATAAACACTCTTTAACCTCTTTTCCACATTGTTAGAGTGTACGAGTATGTGTTAGTATAGGTTAGGTTAGTTCTTCCTTTTACTACCCATTTGGAGCAGATTTCTTAGATCAAATGTAATTTAGTCGTCATTTCGGATCTTCTAATTGTGGATTGCAGATGATTAATGTAAGATCTTTTATATTTATGTTTAATCTCCTTTACGTTGTATTAATTTACTGTAGTTTAGTCTAATTGGTTTAATTACTTGCTTTCTTAGTTAATTGTTATATTAGTTTATGAGATTTCTTTGATTACGTTTTCTTAGTAGTAATTTTTAGTTAGGTTATTTAAATGCTCCATCTTAGAATTTGTTCCCTTTACATGCTTGCTTGAATACTTCTTTTAAAATGCTTTCTTTATATTTATCGTCTTTAATTTTGCACAAGTTAGTTTGGGTTAAGGTTTGATGATGCCAATTTCCTATGATGTGGATAATTGATGGGTTGTGGATGGTGGAAATGGCGGATAATTGAATAACAGGAAATGATTTGATAGCTTGGTGAGATGGCAGGATCCTTATTTAAACCATGTTTGTGTGTTTAGCACAACATACATGTATTGAGTGATAATTTCCTAGACAGGTTTATTACTTGATTAGAAGGTTAGTAGTCGGGTCAAGAGACTAGCTTTTCTGGTTACTTCTTTGAACTCCATGTGGATAATTAGACTAAAATCATGAGTTATTCAAGACATTAATTCATAGTTGGGAGGAATCTCTAATTAAACCCATTGAACTATTTGACCTAACCAATTGATTAAACCCCCAGGGATTGGCTAATCAAACTTTAATGCATTTTAAATTGCTTTCTTAGTTTCTTTATCTTTATCTTTAATTCATTCTTTTCGTAAATCAATATCCTCAAATAGCAATTCAACCAATTCGGTAATTACTGACTGATACTTATAGGTTCGATCCCTACTATATGACCCCGTATACTTGTGTTGAGCTATCCCTTCTAGTTAGTATTAGGATTAAACTTCTTTATAAATGACATAACTAAATGTGAGTATTTCTATGCGCATCAGTCATACCCACGAGGATAAGCATTGAAATTAATAATTTTACTACTTTTTAGAAAAATCAATTCTTGAGAAATTGAGTTAAAACTAAACTAACAAATTAAGGATTAAACTCTGTCAAATAATAAAATAAAATGAATTCAAGATTAGACAAGGATTACGGTTTCTCGAATTCACCACTTGCTAGGCTTAAACACCATTCAAGTTATTCTACTTTAACTTCCAAGATTGTCAATTGAATTCCCTCTTTTTGTTATTCTCCAATGGTGATGCAGTAATAACTTTACTTTTACAAATTTATTTGTCTTTTGGTAAAGCACAAATAATTAGGTGTAAACATACATTGATTTAGAGCTTGGAATTCATAAAGTTACCATAGAAATCCTAGTAATCCTAGGTCAGGCATTTGCTCAACTCATGGTTGTCTGGTGTAATATTGTATCGGGTAATTCAATTCACAAACAAGTAATAAATTATGTCTTAATAACCCTAATCAACACTTACACAAGCTCACAAGGATATGAGGTATGTTCGTAGATAGGGTGAGTAAGGATCATTCCCACGAGGACTATCAGTCAATTTCTAGGGTTCACAAACCTACGAACTAGTCAGACAAGTTAATTGCAAGAGTTTTGTTCTACCTACTAGATTAATTTTAACTACTAGAAATCAAGGACAATTACCAAACTAATTAAAACAAAAGAAAGCAACAAAATCTACTGCAAGCAAACTTAAACTAATTAACTAGAAAAGTAAACACAGAAAAATTAAATTAGACCTATGGAATTGAAATAAGAATGGAAATTAAAACAAGAAATCAAACTCAGTAACGTAGCCAGAACAAAAAGTTGATGGAACTTGTAGTCTTGAACAAGAAGAATGAAACCCTAGCCCTAATCCTATAAATTTCTATTCTAATGTCTAATCTAACTAATGGTTGCTCTTTGTCATGTTACATTCAACTCCCCTCATAATGGGGTATTTATAGGGGTTACATTAGGGTTTTAGAACCCTAAGATGATAGAAATACTCTAAAACTTGATAAGGAGTTCAACTGGATGGAGAAAACTTCTAAAACAAGCAATGCACATCACCAACCGCTCGGCATGCTCACATGCGCAGCCTTTTCTTGCACACGTGCGCAAATTCCAGTAGCTAAATGTCTTTTTTTCTCAACTTTCCACTTGCGCATGTGCGCACTCTACACTTTGCTTCAACTTTAACATCGATTTTGACCTTGATGCCAGTAGAATTTGGAAAAATGAAAAATATAAAATTGTAGCCCTTTCTCTTAGCTAAAAAACATCTTGAATCACCTCAATTGGAGATCGAATGTAAAGTTATAGGAGTAAACACAAGATAGTGTCCAAATTCTCTCCCTACCGGTGCATGTTTCGCATCCTTTCAATTTTTCTCCAACTTTTTTATCTTTTTGCCTCCTTTTTCATTTGCCAAGACCTATACAAACTAAAAATAAAATATTTAAGCTCATAATTGACTCAATTATTGTTCACATTACATCAAAACTGAGGTAAATGATACATAAAATATATGACAACTATGAGCTTATCAAATACTCCACACTTAGCTTTTGATCATTCTCGAGCAAAAATAAAATGAAAATAGATAAGGTCCTAGCAAACGCGCCCACACATCTCAATAATTGTCCACATGAATAATCAGAACCATGCCATCATAAGAAGTAATTTAAGAACTCAAGAGTTCAAATCCCAATAAAACCTTACACATGAAATCTGATATGTGTATAGCCATTTAATAAAAGCTCATCTTTAGGGATACTCGGATTAAATTATGCAAACTCTTAGAATTTTTCTAAACACCCCATAACCCACTTTGCTTACACATCTCCACTAGTATAGACAACTAACTTAATTTAAATCAGGTAGTACTTTTTAGTTTGTAACATTAGGCTAGGGTATTGGCTAATCAAGAATACTAAGGGTATGGATATCACAAAATAAAAGAAAGAGCTTTAAATTAATGCTGGCCAAACATCAAAATAAAACTGCTTCTCCAATACATTAAACACCAATCCTTCACAGAAATAACCCCACACTTAATCGACAAACACGCATGAAATTTTCATACTACAGCAAAAAGTCTTCCTTTTTCAATCTCAACCCAACATCCCAACCTTTTTCCCAGACATTTGTTTATCAATTTTTTTAAGAGACTGCCCCCAATACGAGTACCAGTGATATAGGCACTACCTGCAAACATACCAATACAGGTACTAGTGGTAGGCATTACCTGCAAATACATATACTAGTGATAGGCACTACTTGTATCACAACAAGACAAGTACTAGTGATAGACACTACCTGCACTTGTCAAAAATTTTCTTCTCAATTCAAAATTTTTTTTCTGTACCCCGTCTTGCCCTCTTAATGTACACGATTAACTCATGCAATTTACCACCCTAATTTAACTACTTTTCACCCTTATATATTTGCCCCAAATAAATGTGTGCAATAAAGCTCCTAAGAGACATTTAGGTTAAAAAAATTAAATAAAATATTAAATTCATAAAGGTAGGTAAAATGAGTTTTAATGAAAGAAAGTGAATGGTATTTCTCTCCATTCATTACAATTAAGGCTCAAATAGGGTTATAGGGATAAAATTCAATGAGGGTACTTTAGCCTCATCTTTAAACCAAATTAAGCTGTCTATAAAATACTTTTTGAAAATGTAATAAAGCAAGTTCTAGGATGCAATATAATTGAGTTTACATAATTATCTCTAAGTGTCAAAAATAAAATAATTTATGGCTATTAGTACTAAATTTTTTTTCAGAAATCATGTAAGGAAAGTCATTAACATTGACTACCTACTAATGACGGTTCATCTCAAAAATTATCATGTAGAAATCAAAGAGACATGCTAAGCGATTGCAAAATTTTTGAAAATTTTACAAATTTCCACTAATTCGCACAAAATTTTTAAAAAAGCTCTTAGATACTAAAATAAAAGCTAAAATATTAAATAAAAAATTGAGAAAACTACACCAAACAAATATAAATCTGGATAATTGTTGGCCCAAAAGCAACCTAAGAGGGGGGGTGAATTAGGTTGTCTAAAAAACAAACCTTTTGAAGTGCTTAATGAAAATGCAAACTTTGTGCAACAAAAGAATACTTAAGTACAAGTGATCAAAGATAAATATTTGACAATCAAAGCTTAAAGAAGAAATAAAAGATTGAGATAAAGAATATCAAACCAAACTCCCAAGCTTCTAAAGTTTGGAGTACATCCACTAGTGCCTCTTCAAAGAAGGTGAGGCAATAACCTTCTTGTACACAAAGTAGGCTCACCCTTGCACCAACTAAGTTTCTCTAGTTGAGCCAAAGGGTTTTACACTACAACCTCACTTTTGTACACTTGTTATCCCTCCACTCTTACACTTGAAGATCACTCACTAGTCTATTCTTGCTCACACAAATTTCCTATAGTTGGGTCAGGAGAACTTATACTACTCAAACCAATACAAGCCACAGTATTTTAGCCTATTTCTCCCAAAATAGCTCTTACAAGTGTTTTTATTGAATGTAGTAGTTTCACACATCATTTGGATATCCTTGGGCTATTTATAGGTGAAAGATGTGCTAAAATTTCAGCTCCAACGGTAAAAAAACTAGCTGTTAAAAACTAGCCGTTAAGGTTTCGGACGGTGGTTCGGACGTCCGTTCATGAGTCCTACAGCAACATGAACAGTGTCTCGGATGGTCATATGCGTCCTACAGCTTGATGAACAGTGTCTCGGACGGTCATATGTGTCCTACAGCTTTGACAGAAATTACTTCATTTTGAGCTCCTTTCTTCGGACGGTCTTCAACGAGAATCTTTTTGGCTTCGGACTGTCTTTTGCGTCTGAAGCACTATCCTTTGGATAGTTATCTACATCCGAAAGATGTGTTCTTCCTCGGTGTTGTCTGGTCATGTTTCGGATGCTCTCTTGCATCCGAGCTTCTTTCTAAGGATTCGGACGCTCTTCATCATCCGTAAGGTGTTGTTCAACTTCTGGTTGTTTTTCTTGATTGTGTTCGGATAAACATTTTCATCCGAGCCTTCCTATTTTTTTGCACACTTGTTTTCAAGCCGTTAGTACGATTTGGTCATCATCAAAACATGATTATCATAATTGGGGTCCAACAATCTCCCCCTTTTTGATGATGACAAATCAATTGGATAGTTCTAAAACAACCAAAACATACGAAGCACAAGACAAGAGGTTTTGTCCATTATTTTCTCCCCCTTTTGGCATCATCAAAACATAAGATTAAAAATAGTTTATATACACAATCTCCTCTTTAAACGATGCATGCAATTCAAGTAAGTATATAGAGGATAGGTCAAGTTCAAAATATATCTTCCGTTCAAGAATATAAAATCAAGTCGGAATGAGGAAATCTATGCAAAGGATTAACATAAAGGCATTTATCACCAATTCCTTACCAAAAAGCATCATCAAAACAATAAAGCTTATACCGTGATGCAAATTAATTTCTAAAAATAAACCATTTAGAAATGAGAATGCTCCCCCTTTCTTTTGCAAGTAGTGACTTATTATAGACAAAAATTGGGGATACTTATTCCCTAGCATTCTAAACAAATTCAATCACATAGATGAGTAACATTCAATAGAACATAGTTCATTCTTAAAAGAAAATGAAATCACATTCTTAACTCAAAATTTTAAATGTTACCCATTTCAATGTCGTCTTAGCTCATATGCTTTGAACACCCTCCATTAATAATTTATCTTGAATTTCTTGGTGCTCTCCAAGCATACCTACATGCAAAGTTAAGCAACAACTTTTGGTACCCAAACTTTCTTGGGTCCAATTGGGTTAGTAACATGCTTAATCACCCAAATAGAATTTATTCCTAATTTTTCATTTCTTTTAACATAACAATTTTTCTTTATGTGGCCATGTTGATGACAATAATTACAAATAATATTCTTATTTCCATAAAAAGAAGATTTAGATATTAACGTAGCACAAATCATTTTTTCTAAAGGTGACAAAATTTTTGTTCAACAACATATTTCTAGTTCTTTTCTTTTCAAAAGCATTTTCTTTCTTCTTTCTCAAAATATTATCAAGATCATCTAATCTATTCTTCAATGAAGCTTGTTCTTCCATGATCTTGATTTTTTCATCAAATTTTTCTTCAAAACATATCATTTTATTTTGTCAAAGATCTATTTTCATGCACAAGTTTTGAGTTGGCACTCAATAAAGCACTAACTTTAATTTTTAACTCTTTGTTCTTAGCATATGATTCTTTCAAACATTCATGCATTTTAAAAATAAATGATTCAACATCATCATCATCATCCTCACATGAATCATCACAAGAATCATAACTAGAGGATACCTCATTATTGCCATGAGCCATAAAAGCCATTTGATCGTCCTCATATTCCTTTTCAACCTCTCCATCGGAATTGCAATCATCCCAAGTGATTTGGAAGTTGTTGAAGTGAGGCTTCCTTGAGTCTTTCTTCTTTTTGATGAAGCTTTAAATGCCATACTTCTTTTTCCCTTTGCCTTCTCATCTTGTACCTTGTATTTTAAGTTCAATTCAAAGGAGGTTAGAGAATTGATCAATGAATCAATAGGCATAGAATTTAAATTTTTAGATTCTTCTATGGCAATGGATTTAGATTCCTATCCCTTAGGTAAAGCATTCAAAAATTTTCTATTCTTTTCACCCAAAGAATATTCTTTACCCAAACCTTCCAAATCCATTACAAGATCATTGAACCTACAATAAATCTTGTCAATGTTCTCATGAGGTTCCATTTTGAAGGATTCATATGTAGCCACAAGAAGTGACTTCTTTTGCTCTCTAATATCTTCATTTCCTTCATGGATTTCTTTCAATTTATCCCATATCTCCTTGGCCGATTTGCAACCTTTTACTTTAGAAAATTCATTTGCATCCAAAGCATTATACAAAATATTTATAGCTTTAGTATTTAAAGATTAAATTTACTTTATCTTGTGCATTTAATTCAAATATAGTCTTAGACTTTAATCTACGAGTATTTTCATCAAGAATATTGGCCTCAAAAGGACTACCTTCATAAATAATATACCACAAATCAATGTCAATAGATTGAACAAAAATTTTCATTCTATCCCTCCAATAAACAAAATTAATTCCATTAAACATAGGAGGTCTAGAAATAGAATGACCCTCTAAAAACAAAGCATTATTGGTTGACATGATCTTTACTCTAATGCAATTTAAGCAAAATAAAGAGACCAATGCTCTGATACCAATTGTTGGCCCAAAAGCAACCTAAGAGGGGGAGTAAATTAGGTTGTCTAAAAAACAAACCTTTTGAAGTGCTTAATGAAAATGCAAACTTTGTGCAACAAAAGAATACTTAAGCACAAGTGATCAAAGATAAATATTTAACAATCAAAGCTTAAAGAAGAAATAAAAGATTGAGATAAAGAATATCAAACCCAACTCCTAAGCTTCTATCAAGTTTGGAGTACATCCACTAGTGCCTCTTCAAAGAAGGTGAGGCAATAACCTTCTTGTACACAAAGTAGGCTCACCCTTGCACCAACTAATTTTCTCTAGTTGAGCCAAAGGATTTTACACTATAACCTCACTTTCGTACACTTGTTATCCCTCCACTCTTACACTTGAAGATCACTCACTAGTCTACTCTTGCTCACACAAATTTCCTCTAGTTGAGCCAAGAGAACTATACTACTCAAACCAATACAACCCATAATATTTTAGCCTATTTCTCCCAAAATAGCTCTTATAAGTGTTTGTATTGAATGAGTAGTTTCACACATCATTTGGATATCCTTGGGCTATTTATAGGTGAAAGATGTGCTGAAATTTGAGCTCCAACGGTCAAAAAAATAGCTGTTAAAAACTAGCCGTTAGGGGTTCAGACGGTGGTTCGAACGTCCGTTCATGCGTCCTACAGCAACATGAACAGTGTCTCGGACGGCCATATGTGGCCTACAGTATTCTTGATGAACAGTGTCTCGGATGGTCATATGCGTCCTACAGCTCTAACAAAAAATTACTTCATTTGAGCTCCTTTCTTCGGACGATTTTCAACGTCCGATCTTTTTGGCTTCAGACGGTCTTCAACGTCCTCAAATTCCTTTTCTCGGACGGTCTTTTGCGTCTGAAGAACTATCCTTTGGACAGTTATCTACGTCCGAAAGATGTGTTCCTCCTCGGTGTTGTCTGGTCATGTTTCGGATACTCCCTTGCGTACGAGCTCCTTTCTTTCGGATGCTTTTCATCGTCCGTAAGGTGTTGTTCAACTTTTGGTTGTTTTTCTTGATTGTGTTTGGATAAACATTTTCATCCGAGCCTTCCTATTTTTCTGCACACTCGTTTTTAAGCCGTTAGTACGATTTGGTCATCATCACAACATGATTATCATAATTGGGGTCCAACAATAATTTCCCACCCCACACTTAGAAATAAACATTATCCCTAATGTTAGGAAAATAAAAGCATAAAGAGGGAAAGGGAAAACTTCTCTAGCAATGTAAAACGGTTGGTGTAGTCACAAATATCCAAGAGAGGAGTTGAAACACGTCATAGCACTAAAAACAAAAACAAAATGTTAAACCCATGAAGACATTACGACGATAAGAAAATCCACAAAAGTAGGAAACGTAATCCCATATGGGAATACATAAATACCAGAACAAAGAAAGTGAAAATGAAACAATAACAATAAACGAGATCATCCTAAGGTAAATGACAAAGATCAATAAGTCTATCTGTAAGAACAAATCCCTAAGTGGCATTGGTACAAGAAAGAATTAGGACTCGTCATCAGAGGAAGCTAGCTCTTGTGGAAAAGGAGGAAAAGTTGGAAAAGTAGAAGAATCCTCCCCTCCCTTCCTGGCTAGTTGTTGAGCCTCCATCGTCTGCTGCCATTCATGCCGATAATGAATAAACCTATCAAAAAGATGTCTTAGGGGTCTTTGCTCCGCTAAAATCTGCTGAAGCAACTCCTGACTTGACTAAGTCCTGGTGCTGGTTCACTTGTTGATGCGGAAGCATAAGTAGGGGTCCGATGAACTGGATTCTAGTCCCACCCTCCAATGTTATAGGCTTACTGGGTTTTAACTTTTCTTATGTCGGGTCTATTACAACACCATCATCAAGGCATAATAAAGTAATTAGATGTGGAAACCACAAACCAGTGGGCTTGACCACTATGGTATATCAAATTTGCTTGTCAATCAAGTGGCCCACATCCAAAAAGCAATTGCATATATTGATTTTGCTCGCTCCAAAGTGACATGAGTTAGGTGACTTACCGGAGAAAACAAGCACAAATAAATTTAAACCAGACAAGCCAGACCAGCTAAAGCTTATTGGCATCGAAATGTCGGGTGACTCTTCTAGGACCCTTTGTCCATTCCACATCTCCGGTGCAAATAAGATTTGTGATATCAGTCAACTCCATATTATTGTCTCAAACTGTCGGCCATTCATTATTGCGAACTCGGTTTACTCGTAAGTTACAACCAATTAATTGTACTATCTGAGATATCTACTAATTTGCCCCGAACAAAGACTTTATACTCTGCATAGTGATGCATATTGGCATAAAATTCACGTACCACCAGGAGCACGACTTCCTTTGGAGTAGAAACAAAACAATTCTATACGTGCCCTCACAACGTTGCGAATTTCAAGGGCTCTACAAATAGGGATTTGTATACCCCTCTCCTTAATTGCCGCCCTTTTTACAATATCATACTCATATCTTTTGTAGGCTGTGGCATTTAGAAATTGATTGGGAACTGGTTCCTCCTCTGCTCAGAATGTTCTTGTTGTGCAGAGGAAGAGGCTCCATCGATAGGCTTGCATTTGCGCGTCATACCTGAAGAAAGTAAAAAACTATTAGATAGCACACACTCAATTAACCCCACACTTATCTCATTGTCCATCCTCAAACTAAAAGAAAACTTAGTATTTACAATAAAAATTAACACATGATAACACCAATACTAAGTTATGCACAATTACACCTGAACCAAAACACTTCTGAATCCCTTATTAATTACATAAATCAAATAGGGAGTAATCATATGATATATGAGAAACCCATAGAATTGAATTTGTCCATAAATACCAAAGGGTTTAACGATTTTGCTCATTGAGACATTTCGTCAAACACTTGGTATGCCTGAACAATTAGAGAATTTTTCTATATGTAAGATACACACAAGTACTCCAAATTGAAGTAACCAAGCACAAAAACCACACATCTAACATCCAAGAATAAAATGGAACACAAATAAACAAAATGAAAGTATGAAAATTGAAAATCTCCTTCAATGCAATGTGTTAACCCATAAGGAAAGTTGAAGGAATTGAGCTAATATCACACCTTAATGAAGTTTATGATTGCAAAAGTAAAGAAACCTTGATGTGGATTAATGAGAAAAGGGAGTGGTTTGAGGGTTGAAATTTTTGGGGTTGAGAAGAATTTGGAAAGAGATGGAGAATTGGAAAGTATTTGTGTAGGTTTGATATATAAAAAGGGAACCTTTCGATCCCTTACAATGCGCAAGCCTTTACTCGCGCATGTGCCTGAGAAGCTAAAATGGCAGGAATGGTTCTGGATCTTGTGCACATGTGCAAGGTTGGAAAAAAAATTCATGCTTTCTGGAAATTGCGCACACGCGCACCTATTGGTGTGCATGTGCATAATTTCATACCCATTCGCATACAAAATTGATTTCCAACTACCCAAACCAAACATAAATTATGAAAACACATGTTAAACCATTTAATATGCACCTTAGGATGATATGCATACTAATAACAACCATAAAAACCAAATAAGCACAAACAAAATTATTAAAAGACATGGGTTGCCTCCCATGCAGCATCCATGTTTATAGTCTTAGGCTCGGCTTTGGCACTTAGAATCAAGCATTGGTGAGGAAAATGGTTTCCCATTCCTCGTACATAATTCTGCCATAGTAGCGCTTTACTCAGTGGCCATTCACTTTGAACTTTCCTTGACTCCCTTTAAGCTAGTTCCACTGTAGTCATACAGAAATACTCGCACTACCTCAAATGGTCTGGATCATCTTGACTTCAATTTTCCAAGGAATAACTATAGTCTTGAATTGTACAATAAAACCATGTCCCCAATTTTGAATTCTTTTCCAAAAATATGCTTGCATGACAATCCTTCGTTTTCTCCTTGTAAAGTTTTGCATTGTCATAGGCCTCTTGTCAAAATTCATCCAATTCATTCAAGTCGAGAAGCCTTTTCTCCCCAACTTCCTTCAGATCATAATTTAGACTTTTAATTGCCCAATATGCCTTGTGCTCGATTTTCACCGGAAAACGACAAGCCTTATCGTAAACCATTCGATAAGGAGGCGTTCCTATTGGAGTCTTGAAGGTTGTCCTATATGCCCATTGAGCGTCATCAAGGTTTTTGGACCAGTCCTTCCTTGAAGAGTTCACAATTTTCTAGAATACGTTTCAACTCTCGGTTTGACATTTCACCTGCCCAGAAGTTTGCGGAAGAGATAATATGCTAGGACTTCTTGTGGGTTCCACCATATTTAGATAAGATAGATTCAAATGAAGAATATTTGGAATGTGATCCTCCATTACTTATATTTGCTCACAGAACTCCAAGCTGTGAGAAAATGTTCTTTCTCACAAAATTTATCACCACTCAGGCATTATTGGTTGGTAATGCCACTACTTCCACCCACTTGGACACGTAATCCAACGCTACAAGAATGAACCTATTGTTGTGCGACAGTGGGAAAGGGCCCATGAAATCGATACCCCGTACATCAAAAATCTCGCAAAATAATATGTTGTTCAATTGCATTTCATCTCTTTTAGACAGGTTACTGGCACGTTGACATTTATCACATTGCAACACAAAGTCTCTAGCATCTTGGAATAATGTAGGCCAATAAAGCCCACTCTGAAGGATTTTTGCTGCCATCCTTTGAGAGCCATGGTGCCCTTCTACTAGTGAAGAGTGACAGTGGTATAAGACACTTTGAATTTTGCTTTCCTGAGGAATGCATCTCCAGATCACTTGATCTTCTCATTGGTGGTATAGATAAGGATCATCCCAGATGTAGTATTAGATCTCTGAAAGGAACTTTTTCCGCTGATCAGAATCCATAATGGAAGGGATTACCTTGGCCATGAGGAAATTGACAATATCCGCATACCAATGTGTGCTACTGTCCACTCATATCAAGTGCTCTTCTGTAAAGGTCTCATTGATTGATAACTCCTCACCTAGTTTGGCCTTTGACTATTTTTAATCTGCATAGGTGGTCGGCTATCATGTTCTCAGTGATGTTTTCCAAACCTTATTTTGATGATGACATAAACACTTAACTATGTAAAACAAGCTTTTGCAGGAACAGATCTTTTCGGACGCACAGGACCGTCCGAACCAGGACAAAATTTCTCGGACGCAGTGCATCGTCCGAACAAAGTGACAGAAAGAATGGGATCCTAATGACAAAGTTTTCGGACGCTCAGGACCGTCCAAAAGCTCTGTCGGACGAAGGACCCTGAGGATGCATGCTCGGACGTCCGAACGTAGCCTCTCAACAACACTGCAAGACGATCGGACGCTTCCTCGGACGCATTCTATCCCTCTCGGACGTCCGAAACCCCAACGGCTATTTTTTGTGCATTTATTACTTAGCCGTCAGGAAGTGGTTGAAACCACTATTTATTGCTCTTATAAATAGGGGCTTTAATAACCTGAAAATATCATCTAATACATTGAATACAAGCCTTAGAAAGAAGTGATTTGAGTGCAAATTGACTTTAGAGCTTTGTTGTATTAGTGTGAAGTTGTGAGTGCAATTCAACATTGAGTGGAGTGATAATCTTGTATAAAAGTGTGGTTGTAAGTGAGATTCTTGGCTCAACTAAAAGAGTTTTAGTGTGAGCAAGAACTTCCCAGCTTTGTAAAGATTATTGGCTCACCAAGTGTGTGAAGCATTCAAGAAATTTGATACTTCAAGCTTGCTATCTTGGAAGTAGTTATTGTTCAAATTTATTCTCTCTTTAAAACATTTACTGTTCTATTGATTTTGTTATAACTGATTTTACTTTGAAAATCTCAATATTTCTTAAAGTATTTTTAAGAAGCCTAATTCACCCCCCCTCTTAGGTTGCTTTGGGACCAATAATTGGTATCAGAGCTTGGTCTCATTATATTGCTTAAACTGCTGTTGAGAAAAGAACTATGGCAACCAACAATGCTCTGTTTTTTGAAGGCCAATCTATTACTAGGCCTCCCATGTTTAATGGGACAAATTTTATTAGTTGGAGAGATAGAATGAAAATATTTCTGCAATCTATTGACATTGAGTTGTGGTATGTTGTCAATGAAGGTCCATTTGAAACTTCTATCATTGATGATCACACAAATAGAAGAAGAGAAAAGACGAGGATTGAGCTCACTCCACAAGACAAGGCAAATTTGACGTTAAATGCAAAAGCCATGAATGTGCTATACAATGCCTTGGATGCAAATGAATCAACTCGCGTGAAGGGTTGTAGTTCTGCTAAAGAAAGCATATGGGATAAGTTGAAGGAAATTCATGAAGGGAGCGATGATGTTCGTGAACAAAAGAAATCTCTACTTGTCGCCAAGTATGAATCCTTCAAGATGGAACCATATGAGAACATAGACAAAATGTAGATGCAGTATCAATGACATCATAAAAGATCTTGAAGCCTTGAGTAAGGAGTACTCTTTGGGTGAGAAAAACAGAAAAATCCTGAATGCTCTATCCAAAGAATGGGATGCCAAAACAATTGCCATAGAGGAAGCTAAGAATTTAAATTTAATGCCTATTGAATCACTAATCAATTCTCTTACCTCTTATGAACTCAAGCTAAAGGCCAAGGTTGTGGATGATGAAGAAGTAAGGCCAAGAAGGAGCATTGCTCTAAAGACCTCTCAAGAGGAAGGTGAGAACAGCTCCATCAATCTAGAAGATGAAGATCTTGATGAAGAAGATCTTGCACTCATCACCAAAGGATTCCTTAAACATTACATCAACAAACAAAGAATGAACTGAAGAGGCGGAGCTGGAAACACAATAATTTCAAAGGGAAGTCAAGACTTGAAATTAAGAAGCAAAATGATAAATGCTTTGAATGCGGTCAACTCGGGCATTTTGCAAATGAGTGTCCTTCCAAGAAAAAGAAGGAAGGAAGAAAACCAAGATTCAACAACTTTCAAATCACATGGGACGATTGCAACTCCGAAGGAGAAGTTGAAGAAGAAATGGAGTCGGCACAAATGGCCTTTATGGCTATTGGAGACAATGAGGTAAATTCTAACTATGACTCCAATGATGAAAATGATGAAGATGATCTTGAAGCTTTCATTTTGAAATTGCATGATAGCTTAAAAGAATCATATGCTAGAAATAAGGAGTTAGTAAAAAAGTCAAATGCTTTATTGAATGCTAACTCTAAACTTGTGAATGAAAACAATAGGCTATCACAAGAAAATTGTGATTTGAAGAAAAGAATGCATGTGAGATCAAAGGTCAAGGAAGAACAAGCCTCCTTAGAAGAAAAGAATGGATGATTTGAATGTCCTCTTAGCTAGAAAGAAAGAAAATATTGTTGATATGAAAAGAAATAGAAATGTAGCAATCAACAAAAATTTTGTCATGCTTAGAAGGGATGACTTATGTATTGTAAAACCAAAATCTTCTTTATATGGTAATAAAAGCATTGTTTGTAGATATTGCCAACAACATGGACATACTAAGAATATGTGTTATGTCAAGAAAAATGAAAAACTAGGAATGAAAGTTGCATGGATAGTTAGCAATTTCACTAACGCAAATGGACCCAAAAAGATATGGGTACCAAAAGTTATCAATTGATTTATTGTGTAGGTACGTAACATCGCCAACAATGCTAAGTGGTTCATAGATAGTGGATGTTCAAGGCACATGACGGGTGATGTCTCTCTCTTCACAAACCTTACATCCAAAAACAGTGGAAAAGTCACTTTTGGAGACAACAACAAAGCAAAATCAATCGGCATTGGTGATGTAGGTACAGAAAATGGTGAAACCTTGATTAAGAATGTACTTCTTGTTAATAATTTGAACTATAATTTATTAAGTGTTAGTCAACTTTGTGACAAAAATTTATATGTTTTCTTTACCAAGCATGAATGTCTTATCCTTGATAAAAATCATGTTGTTTTATTCAAAGGTACTAGGCACAATGATGTTTATGTGATTCATCTTGATAAAATTAGCAATAGCAATGTAAAATGTCCTACCGCTTCCATAGATGATCCTTGGCTTTGGCATAGAAGACTTTGTCATTTTAATATGGATTTGATTGAAAAATTAGCCAAGAAAGATTTGGTAAGGGGCTTGCCAAAACTGAAATTTTTGAAAAATAAAATTTGTGATGCTTGTCAATTTGGTAAACAAGTCAAAGTTTCTTTCAAACCTAAGAATTTTGTGTCTACTCATAAACCTTTAGAATTATTGCATTTAGACTTATTTGGACCTACTCAATATGCTAGTCTAGGTGGTTGCAAATATGCAGTTTTTGTTATTGTAGATGACTATTCTAGGTTTACTTGGGTATTATTTCTTATTCACAAAAATGAAGCATTTGAAAAGTTTGTAAAATTGTTTTCCAAAATTCAAAATTTATTGGATACAAAAATTGTTCGTTTAAGGAGTGACAATGGTGCCAAATTTAAATTTGGGGGCTTTCCTGACTTTTGTGATCAGAGACGGTATCTTTCATGAGTTTTCGGTTGTTAGAGTTCCTCAACAAAATGGTGTTGTTGAAAGGAAAAATAGGACTCTTCAAGAATCCTCTAGAACTCTTTTCACACATCTAGATGTGTATAAGAGACAGCCCAAAAGTAAGGAATTTTTCTAGGATATTCTAGTGATAAGAAAGCATACCGAGTTTACAATAGAAGAACGCTTTTAATTGAAGAAGTTGTGCATGTTACATTTGATGAAACTAATGATGTTATCTCAAAGAATTTATGTGAAGATGAAGATACAGGTATCTTAAAGGAGCTCGAAAAGCTCATTATTCATGAAGACCATCAAGAGGTTACATCAAGCATTGATATCAACAACCATCAAATTGATGATGAAAAGAATGAGGATGCTCAAAACGATCTTCCAAAAGCTTGGAGATTCGTCTCTAATCATCCTCAAGATTTAATCATAGGGGATCTTTTCGATGGGGTAACTACTCGTTCTCATAAACCTTTGAATAATAATTGTGCATTACTTTCTCACATTGAACCCAAACATATAGATATTGCTTTAAGTGATGAATCTTGGGTTAATGCTATGCAAGATGAACTTAGTCAATTTGAGAAAAATAATGTATGGACCTTAGTTGAAAGGCCAGCATTTTCTTCTCATCCCGTTATTGGTACTAAATGGGTGTTTAGAAACAAACTAAATGACAAAGGTGAGATCATAAGAAACAAAGCTAGACTTGTTGCAAAAGGATACGCTCAAGAAGAAGGTATTGACTTTGATGAAACCTTTGCACCCGTGGCTAGATTAGAATCCATCCAGATGTTTCTTGCATTTGCATGTTTTAATAATTTGAAATTATTTCAAATGGATGTCAAAAGTGCTTTTTTAAATGGTTTTATCGATCAAGAAGTTTTCGTCGAACAACCTCCGGGCTTTGAAAATAAGAATCTTCCAAATTATGTTTTCAAACTTTCCAAAGCTTTATATGGTTTGAAACAAGCTCCAAGAGCTTGGTATGAAAGATTAAGTGGCTTCTTGATAGAAAATGGTTTCAAAAGGGGTATAGTTGACACCACACTTTTAACAAAAACTGATTTAAAAGGATTGTTAATTGTTCAAATTTATGTTGATGATATTATTTTTGGAGCAACTGAACGAAAGTTTGTGCAAGGATTTTTCACAACTAATGCAAGAAGAATTTGAGATGAGTATGATGGGCAAGTTGCAATTTTTCCTCGGACTACAAATTCATCAAACTAAAGAAGGAACATTCATTACACAAATCAAGTACACAAAGGAACTGCTCAAACGATTTGGTATGGAAGATTGCAAACAAGTTGGTACACCCATGTGTACTTCAACCAAACTTGATAAAGACGAAGAAGGTAATAGTGTTGATGAAAAACACTATAGAGGTATGATCGGAAGTCTACTTTACTTAACTGCTAGTAGACCAAATATCATGTTTGCTGTTTGTCTATGTGCTAGATTTCAATCTTGTCCTAAAGAATCACATTTGATGGCAGTTAAAAGAATTTTTAGATATCTAAAAGGAACAATGGATTTTGGTCTGTGGTATCCAAAATCCTCTACTTTTGATTTAATTAGCTATTCTGATGCTGATTTTGCTGGGTGTAAAATTGATAGAAAAAGTACCAGTGGAATGTGTTATTTTCTGGGAAATTGTCTTGTGTCTTGGTTTAGTAAAAAACAAAATTCCATTTCTCTTTCTACGGCTGAAGCCGAATACATTGCTGCCGGAAATTATTGTGCTCAACTTCATTGGATGAAACATACTTTGAAAGATTTTGGTGTCATTTTTGATTGTGTTCCTATATTATGTGACAACACTAGGGCAATTAATCTCACAAAAAATCCTGTTTTGCACTCTAGAACCAAACACATCGATGTTAAGCATCATTTCATTAGAGACCTCGTTTGTAAAAAGGAAATTCGTGTTGATTATGTGCCTACTTCAGACCAATTGGCTGATATTTTTATAAATCCCTTAGCTCTAGATCGTTTTGAATCGCTCAGAAAATGCTTGGGGATTTTACAGATAAATTTGGCATAAGTTCCTTGTTCGGACGCACTTATTTGTCCGAACAACTTTCCTTTCGGACGCTCTGAATCGTCCGAAAGCATATGTCACTTCTCGGACGCCTCATATTTGTCCGAACAACATTCTATTTTTTCTTAAACTCTCTAGAAATCTTCCGGACGCACAGCTTCGTCCGAAAGAAACTTCGGACGCACTGGCTCATCTTTCGGCCTTCCGTTCTTCAGCTTTCGGACGCTTTGTCGGACGCAGGCCAAACTTTCGGCCGTCCGAACGGTACCTCTGTTCTATTAAAAGGTTCCAAATCCCCCCTTTCGGACTTACCTCCCCCACCGAAAACCCTCTGGCGATTTTTTTCCCTTCACTCCCCAATCCAAATTCACACTCTTACTTCCAAAATTGATTGAAGAATCATCCTACCCATAACCCTTAGCACTTAAATCACATCTCATTTCTCCCTTTCACCATCTCATTTCCCCAAAATCTCATAAATCTTCAATTTTTTTTCAATTTTCTTTGCATCTTCCATAACAATGGTGAAATCACGTGGCGGTTCCTCTACAGCGATTCGGGGTAGAAGCTCTAAAGTCCTCAAGTTTCCACCACTCTGACTCTATCCAAATTTATCGATGCCAAGGCATCGGAGCGGTATACTTCTCTTCTTAGCAAATCCATTATCGTTCAACGTCCTGCTTCTAGTAGTCTTTTTGATGAGTATAATCTTCCAATTATAAAATCCTGTTTTGAAAAACAAAATTGGGGTCATTTAGTACACCTTGATTTACCTGTTTATCACGATATGGTGCTTCAATTCACGGTCAATCTTCGGAAAGGTCCTACTATACGCACCCTTATTTCACGTGTAAACACCACCGATATTGAGATTTCATCGAACATAATTAACACCATTTTTGAATGTGAAATCTCAAACCCTCTCAATGCCATCGGATTTCCAGGAATGGGCACTATTTTCCATGACTTGACTGAGATTTATCACATTCAAACATGGTGTTAATTATGTTCGATGAAATCTCAATATCGGTGGTGTTTACACTTGAACATCTATTGTCCCAGAGTATACCCTTAGTCACAAATCTTTTGTTGCCAACTGACGGGCATCGTACTGAGCCCAGAAAAATGCAACTGTACTTATTTTTCTGTGTCTTCAAGGGTATTCCTCTTGACTTTGGGTATCTTTTTTGTTCTCTATGGGAACTTTTCTAACCGATACTCGAAGAAATATTCCTTTTGGAAAATTTCTCACAAAACTCTTTGATTTCCTCAACGTTCCCTTTACAGGAAATAAGCAATATCCTCCATATTTTAATAAATCCTACATTGAACGGAAAGGACTCCGGTTTTTTAATGATCAATGGCTAACTAAGGCAGCCTTTGGTATTGCCCAGTCCCAATCCCATGCCTCCACATCTGATTTTGCTATCCCTCACTCTCCTACTCCTCAACCAGAGACACTCACATCTGCACCATCTACATCTGCACCATTTTCCTCTGAACCATCTCTTTTACATATCTGTGAACTCCTCACTTCACTGAGCACTCAAGTCAGCTCCTTCAACGTCGTACAAATCATAAGCTCAAACAACTTGAAACTCGTCAAATCATTCTCTAAGAGGCACTCAGTCTTGGCATGTCTGCTTCGGCTCAAGTCCAATTTGCTGATCTCTCAGGCCCAACATCCACTTGAGTCATGTCAGGTATAGTTATGTACCTGTAGATGAACACAGACCTGAAGAGTTTGCAGAAGCTGCTCAAGGAGCTGCCGAAGACGATGAATCTGTCTCTTATCCACTGCTGATGATGTATAATGAAGGTATTGACGACACATTTGAGTATATCATGCAACGTCGTACCGGGTGTCAACTACACAGTTTTGAAACCACCGACGATCAAGAAGCCACTTAAACGTCAAAAGACAGAAAAACGCTCAAAAAAGAAAAATGACTCCCATTAGTTTCTTTCTGTTTTGTTCAGCAGTGGACTTTTTAGCATTGGTTATGTATTCACTTATACCCTTCAGTTGAATGTACTAAACTTCTTTCAATTCTATAAAAACTGCCTGCATATTCTAAGGGGGAGTCTTTTTGATTGATGTCAAAAGGGGGAGTAGTTATTGTGCTATGATATGATTGTGCTGTGATTATACTATGTTTTGATATAATTTGTTATATTATTATGTTTTGATATAATTTGTTGATAATTGATATCCAATATTGCAAATGGATTAGTCATATTCAATTGAGGTTTGTCATCATCAAAAAGGGGAAGATTGATGTTTTCCAAACCTTATTTTGATGATGACATAAACACTTAACTATGTAAAACAAGCTTTTGCCAGGAACAGATCTTTTCGGATGCACAGGTATATAATTTTGGATTTGATTGGAACAATGTGATTTTTGTGGAGTATAAGTTCTATATGTCATGGTAAAGAAAACATATAAATTTTTGTGACAAAGTTGACTAATGCTTAATAAATCTATAGTTCATAATTATCAACAAGAATGAGTGATTCTTAATCATCTAGAGCTAAGGGTCAGTATTACTTAGCCGTTAGGAAGTGGTTGAAACCACTATTTATTGCTCTTATAAATAGGGGCTTTAATAACCTGAAAATATCATCTAATACATTGAATACAAGCCTTAGAAAGAAGTGATTTGAATGCAAATTGACTTTAGAGCTTTGTTGTAATAGTGTGAAGTTGTGAGTGCAATACACATCTAGATGTGTAGTAAGAATCTTGTATAAAAGTGTGGTTGTAAGTGAGATTCTTGGCTCAACTAAAAGAGTTTTAGTGTGAAAAGAACTTTGAGCTTTGTAAAGATTATTGGCTCACCAAGTGTGTGAAGCATTCAAGAAATTTGATACTTCAAGCTTGCTAGCTTGGAAGTAGTTATTGTTCAAATTTATTCTCTTTAATTTACTGTTCTATTGATTTTGTTATAACTGATTTTGTTATAACTGATTTTACTTTGAAAATCTCAATATTTCTTAAAGTATTTTTAAGAAGCCTAATTCACCCCCCCTCTTAGGTTGCTTTGGGACCAACACTCAGCTCCTTTCTTGTGTACCACCTCCCAATCAAATTCTTACAATAGTAAGATCCATCTGATTTATCTTGGTTTTGCATCATTTTTTGTCAATAAGTTTTTAAGGGCCGCATGATCTGTATGACCAATCACCTTATTACCTATAAGATATGACCGAAACTTATCAAATGCAAACACTAATGCCAGTAATTCTTTTTCTATAGTAGAATAATTCGTTTGAGCTTCATTAAGAATGCGGCTAGCATATTAAATCACATGCAAAACTCTATCTTTCTTTTGACATAGCCGCCCCCACGGTATAGTCACTTGCATTACACATTAATTTGAAAGGCAAATTCCTTTTCGAAGTAACTATGACTGGTGCAGTGATCAGAGCTTTTTTCAACTTCTCAAAAGAAAACAAACATTCATCATTAAAAACAAAAGGCGCTTCTTTTTGCAACAAAGTACATAAAGGGTGAGAAATCGAAGAACAAGTTTTAATGAAACATCGATAAAAATCGGCATGACCTAAAAACTCCTCACTTCTTTCACATTAATAGGGGAGAAAATTTTGCAATGACTTCTACTTTAGACTTGTGAACTTTAATGCCCTTAGCGGAAATCCGATGGCCTTACACAATTCCTTCTTTAACCATAAAATGACACTTTCCTAGTTTAGTGCCAAGTGGTAGACTCACATATTTCCAAAATAGAAGCACAATTATATAAGCAAGAATCAAAAGAATCACCAAAAACATTGAAATTATCCATGAAAATCTCAATAAATTTCTCAATCAAGTCATGGAAAATAGTGAACATGCATTCCTGAAAAGTGCTAGGAGCATTGCACAATCCAAAAGGCATATGTTGGTAAGCAAAAGTTCCATATGAACAAGTGAAAGTGGTTTTCTCTTGATCTTTAGGGGCAATGGAAATTTGAAAATACCCTGAATAACCATCAAGAAAGCAATAATAAGCATGTCCAGATAAATACTCAAGTTTTTGATTAATAAACGGTTAAAGGAAAAAGATATTTTCTAGTGGCTTCATTAAGTTTCCTATAGTCAATGCACATCTGCCACCTCGTCATTAATCCAGAGGGAATTAATTAATTTTTTTTTTCATTTAAAACCACTATAATCCCCCATTTCTTTGAAACTAGTTGAGTTAGACTTACCCATTCACTATGACTTATGGGATAAATGATCTCGACATCTAGCAATTTCATAACCTCATTTTTAAATACCTCTTTAAGGTTGGATTTAACCTTCTTTGAGGTTGTCTGATTGGCTTGTAGGTATCATTAAAGAGTATTTTGTGCATGCATACCGAAGGGCTTATTCCTTTTATGCTGTCAATGCTCCATGCAATTGCCTCACGATGCTTTTTAAGGACAAAAATCAATTTACCTAATTCAATGTCTAAAAGTAAACCACTCATAATGACAGGATATGTATCATGTTCTCCAAGAAAAACATACTTAAGATGAGAATGAAGTGTTTTGAGTTCAACCTTGGGGGCTTCACTGTTGGTCGGATACTTCCCTTTGCCTTTACCTTTACCTTTACCATCCAATTTGCTTTCCTCCTCTTCTTCCTCCAAGTCCTATTTCTGAATGCTTTCTTGTTCGCTAGAATCCATCACCTCTTCATGGAAGTCTTCCATGTCTTCGGTATCATCTTCGATAGATTTCCTACAAATGTCCATAACTAAATCATTAATAATATCAATACTCATTACATCATCATATTCAAATGGAAATTTAAAGGAATAAAAAATAGTAAATTACACAATAATATCATTGACTCTAAATTGTAAATTTCCAACTTGAACATATATGATGGATTGTCCGATGGCCAAAAAGGGTCTTCCAAGGATTAAAGGAGTCACCACATCTTCTTCCATGTCAGGAACTATAAAGTCTGCTGGTAAGAATTCTTTGCCTACTTTAACGATGAGGATTTCAACCACTCTTACTGGTTGGCGCACTCTTCAATCTACCAATTGAAGAGTGATTTTTGTTATTTGAGTCACTCCTCCTTTATTCCACTTCTTATAAGTGGAATGAGGCATAAGGTTGATAGAGATGCTCAAATCATAAAGGGATCTTTGAAATGTCACATCCCCTATCTCACATAGAATGGAAAATGAACTAGGACCCTTAAGCTTAGGGGAAAGATTCTTTTAAATAATAGCACTGCATTCTTTATTTAAGCATAAAATCTCATCCCCCATTAGCTTCCTCTTGTTTGATAAAATTTACTTCATGACCATGGCATAGGTAGGCATGTTTTCAATTGCCTCAATAAAAGGAATGTTAATTTCAATATGTTTAAAAATTTCCAATTTTTTTTTGAATATCTTTTTTTTCTCATCCTTCTTTATCGTCTAAGGGATAGGAATACTTACTTGCTTATCTAGTACAGTAAAGAGGTCTTTCGTGTCACCTTGTTGGTTAAGAGTCTTGGAAGGTGAATCTTGATCAACACTGCTCTTGGGTGTCTCTCTATTTTCCTTTGCCTCATTCTTTTCCATTTCGAAGTTGCATCGTCCTCATTGATTTTTCTTGGCTCCATAGTTCTATCACTCCTCAAAGTAACTGCTTGAAGTTGTTCTTTTCCATGAGTGTTTTTCCTTGGGTTAGGAATAGTGTCGCTTGGTAATGACCCCGTAGGTCTTTCATTGTTTTGCCGCACGAACTGTCCCATTTGCATTTCCTAGTTCCTCGTGGTAGCTCAATGATTCTCATACTCCATTTGCAAGTTCTCAAAATCCCTTATCATATTATCCTCATTGGGTTGGTCATGATTTATTTGTGGAGGATAATTAGGATTTTGAGGCGGGGGTCTTGGTAATGGAGATTGGTATGAGTTATTGGCCTGCGACGAAAAGTTCTGGAAATTTCTTAGATAAGGTGGTTGATATGGTTAGAAAGATGATGCTTGATTGGAAAAATTAGATTGTGGCTGCGATGGTTGGAAGGATGGATTTTGAACATTATTTTGATTGTCCAAGAAAAGTTTGGATGGTTATGCCAATATTGGTTAACGGTATATGTATTACCATATGAACTAGGCAGATTCCTTGATCTTGAATTCTGATTGTCAATGCATTGGACTTGCTTACCTTGTGGCATAGGCATTTTTCAAAGGCTATTTTGATGGTTTCCTCCACAAAAATCACAAGTTAGAATTTCTTGAGGTGCAGAATCTATGGAGTTCACCAGATTTCTCCCTAAATTCTCTTGGGCCTTTGTCAGATTGGTCATCATATTCAACATCATGCCTTGTTGGGCTAAGAAGGCATCGTTAAGATTAATCACACCTCCTTGTTGGACATTGAATTGTTGGACTTGCTGTTGTTGCCCAACCAAAGGAATGATTGTGCCATGATAGTAATTCCTTGATGCCATTCTTTCCAACAACTCTTGTGCTTCTTCCAGAGTTTTAAGAGGGAAAGTGCCTCCAATGCTTGCATTAACGATCAATCTTGTCTTCGGAAATAATCCATTGTAAAACATTTGTATTTGAAGCCACAGTGGAATGGCATGATGTGGACTCTACACTTTTTGAGTAGTCCTTTGAAATGCTCCTATGCTTCACTTAGACTTTCCTGAGTAATTTGATGGCATGATGTGATGTCATTACGAAGCTTTGTGGTTCTTGACGGTGGAAAGTACTTGGCCAAAAATTCTTGTGTTAGTTGATTCCACGTCGTGAAAGTACCTTGCTGGAATGATTGCAACCAAGCCTTTGCCCTATCCCGCAAAGAAAGCGAAAAAGCTCTCATTGGAATACAACCGGGGTGTACCGCGTTGTATTTGAAGGTGTCAATGATTTCTTCAAAATTCATCAGATGAGCATAGGGATCTTCATTTGACCCACTTCCAAATATAGCGTGGGTTTGGAGCATTTGATCAAAGCTAGCTTGATCTCAAAGTTATTAGCCTGTGTGGGTATTTGGGCAATGCTAGAAGTCGCCCCTTCAAAATTTGGTACGGCATAATCTCTAAGGAGTCGGTGATTACCTTTGTTTCCATTGCCATTTTTACCTACTACTTCTTCTTGATTGATCCCCAATATTTTGATTTGTATTATCTATTAAATTTTCCCCTTGGCTAGATTCTTGTAGTTTTCTGCGGTTTCTGCATATAGTTCATTCAATCTTCAAGTCACCTGGAACTAGTGGTTGGTTGGATGAACAAGTAAATAATAAAACGAACAAAAACAATTGTAAATAATAAAAAGAAAATAAAACGTCTAATCTAGTATAGTTCGCTAAACCTAATATTGCGCCAAAATAGTCCCCGGCAGCGGCGCCAAAAACTTGTTTGGTGTAATATTGATTGGGTAATTACTAATAAATTATGCCTTAATAACCCTAATCAATACTTATACATGCTCGTAAGGATATGAGATATGTTCGTAGATAGGGTGAGTAAGGATCGTTCCCATCCTTAGAACTATCGGTCAATTACTAGGGTTCACAAACCTACGAGCTAGTTAGCCAAATTAATTGTAAGAGTTTTGTTCTACCTACTAAATTAATTTTAACCAATAGAAATCAAGAACAATTATCAAAACTTTTAATTAAAACTAATGAAAGCAACAAAATCTACTGTAAGCAAACTTTAACTAATAAACTAGAAAAGTAAATCGTAGGAAAATAAAAATAGAACTATGGACTTGAAATAAGAACTGAAATTAAATTTAAATTAAATCAAGAAATCAAATTCAATAATGTAGCCGAAATGAAAAGTTGATGGAATTTGTAGTCTTGAACAAGAAGAATGAAACCCTAACCCTGATCCTATGAATTTCTATTCTAATGTCTAATCTAACTTATGGCTGCTACATTATGTTCAACTCCCCTAATAATGGGGTATTCATAGGTGTTACATCAGGGTTTTAGACCCCTAAGATGATAGAAATATGCTAAAACTTGATAAGGAGGCCAATTGGGTAGAGAAAACTTTCAAAACAAGCAATTCATGTCACCTGCTGATCGGCGTGCGCACATGCGCAGCCTTTTCTTGCACATGTGCACAAATTCTAGTAGATAACGGTCTTTTTTTCTTGTCTTGCACACAATGCGTAGACCTCTACTCGCTCACATGCACGTTCTGCACTTTGCTTCAACTTCAACCTCAATTTTGACCTTGATGCCAGTAGAATTAGGAAAAACACAAGACATGAAATTTGTAATTCTTTCTCTTAGATTTTGAAAACATCTTGAATCACCTTAGTTGAAGCTCAAACAAGAATGTTATGACCAAAATACTAGACTGTGTCAAAATTCGATCCTGCCGGTGCATGTTTTGCGTTGTTTCAATTTTTCTCTAAGTTTTTGATCTTTTTGGCTCCTTTTTCATCCAATACCTATACAAGCTAAAATAAAACATTTAAGCTCATAATTAACTCACTTATTGCTCACATTACATCAAAACTGAGGTAAATGACACATAAAATATATCACAATTATGAGCTAATCAATGGTAATTACTAATCGATCCTAGTTATGCAAATCACTTGGTCGGTCTTATTACATATTTATGGAATCATTCAAATAGTGATCCAGTATTTGAAAATAGTAATCACATTAATAATAATAGTATATACTCAATCTTGAATGAAAATTATCCTTGAATATCAAAAGAACATGTATTTGAGCCGTTGCAATTGATACATCTTGAAAACCCTAACTTAGAAAGCTCAGAACATAGTTGCAGCTAAACAATCCATTAAAGTGATAAAGTATGCCATAAAATATGAAAACTAATGCTAAAGAACAATAAAACCACATTAGAAGTCACTAGTTTGATGAACAATAAAACCTCATAGAAGTCATCGGTCTAATAATCCATAGATGTCACCATTGATTCTTCAAGCCTTTTGCTTCTAAAGTTGCGGAGAAAATTATGAAGTGATGATGACTGCTCTAAAACTAATGATAAAATGATGTAAAACTAGATCTAAAATACTCTTATTTATAGGATTCAAAGGGTTGAAAATAGCTGCATAACAGAACAAACGGGGCCGAAAATGGACCCCGAACTCATAAAAACCCTAATATCATGTCTTCTACTGGATCTGGTGAAGTCATGCGCCGCCAACTGGGACCATTAGTGACTCAGTGCTTTGAGCTCTCTCTAGGTGCCTCCACTCTTCAACAAACTTATTCTTCATCCGATCTTTTCTACACATGTGCTAATTATCCAATTGAACCCCGATTTATTCAAAACATATAAAAACACATTAACAAATGAACTAAAACACATAAAATTATATTTCCAACTTCCTAAAATGCACGAAACCCTATAATAATACAAAAACACTCAGCATTAGCATTAAAGTATAACAAAACACATCTACAAATAACTCTCATTTGAGAGAGTTATCATACCGATAACTTAAATTTTTGTTCGTCCCGAGTAAAACAAAACAAATAGTGATACAAACACAAACTAACGTCATTCAATGTATCAACAATTATAACAAGTAATTACCAAGCAAGAGAGAAATGAATCATCCAAGTATATAAGAAAATTTGACAAATGATCCCAAATCATCATGAAAGGTCTAACCTCTCTACTCACAAAGAAACAGCTGAACAAGAGTAAATATCACTCATCTTACAAATCATGACAAGCCTATATTGACCAAAACCTTAACAAGTAACATCTAGTTGGCAACAATTTTTCACAGCACACTGACAAGTACAAATTGACGCAAACCAATGTTCAAGTAGGACTTTTAAAACTTGTAATGTAGGCTAAGGAACAACGGTAAGATAAATATAGATAAAAGTAGCTCATATTTCCTTAGACATGTTAGTCAACAATCAGATCATAGTCTACTAGCTAACCTTCAAACAACAATATTCTACCAAACACCAATTGAAGGTAAAGATTCTACCTTCTTTATTACAACTAGAGGGAAAACGCCTTCTTTATTCACAAACACATAACACTAAAATCATTTTTTCTCTTTTCAATGCTTTCTTCTTCTTTTTCACTAAGAACAATATAAACATAGGAAATTATTAGCACAATGAAATCATATACTTTTCTTCCCCAAAAAATATAACACCTCCCAAAACTATCTATCATAGAAGATATAAAAATCACAACATTGTTGCTTTAAAATACCAACAACAGCTAAGGTGATGAGTAGAAGAAAGGATAAACAAAACAAAATGGTAAAATTGGTTAAATAACATGTCTATCAAAGAAGTAGGCTAATAAGGTTCAGTATAGGACACAAGGGATAGAAGTAATAGAAAGTACGTAATTTATCTCAAACGATCCAAAGAAATGCCTTCATCACTTCCAAGGTTCATGCTTTATTCATACTTTGAAAGCATGAAACTCACACAACTCCAACAAATGTCACAAGTTAAACAAAATCTCAAGAGTCATGATTATCACTCATCGAAAACAAACAGGCTCTCACACTTCCTTACATCACACACAAGAGTTCATATATGCTTCTAGTAACACCCTCATAAATTAGTATGTTAAAAAAATCAAGGCATATTATTACACTTTTGATTCAAATATCTAACTCAAAGTCACCTTGAAACATGTTTAAACTTAGGGTTGGCAATTTCTGACACAATTCCTGATAATACGACATGAACACGACATGAAATTAATAGGTTATGACACAACACGAAATTTATCGGGTCATTATTAGGTCAAGGTATTTATGACACAAAATTAAACGAGTTGGGTTGGGTCAACCTTATACACATCATGATAACCTATTAATTTACTATATGAATAGATTTTACTGAAGTTTTTTCTTTATTATAATTTAATATAGTATACTTTGAGATTGTGAATAATAGATTTAATATTAGATTACTAAATAAAACATAATAATGATTTTAAATATTATGCAAAAAATTTCAACAATTTTAATTATGTGTTTTAAATTACTATGATAACAAGGTTAGTATTAATAATTGTTTAAGTTATTAAATAATTAAAATTTGAGATTTTAATTCAAATGGATCACAAGTTATGTAATTTGTCAAATAGGTTGATACTCTCTGTCAATAATAAACGTGTTAGATACGAACCCTTCATGAATCTAAATGGGTCAGACACGAACATGACACGTTTGATAATAAACAGGTCCCACATGACAAGACATGAACACGACACGATAAGAAATGGGTCACACCTCTAACACGACAAGATAACCTAACAACTCGACCCATTGACACCCCTATTTATACTATTGAGACACAGTCATAAATTTAATCTACACATATAACTACTTAAAAACACATTCTTTTTTTACAAATTTTGAAAATTTTCTAATTTTTTTTCGAAAAAACTTTTAACCCTAAAAACATACCAACTCAATCTAAATAACACCACCAAATTCATAAATAAAATAAACTACACACCACCAAGTCACAAACACCCCCAACTTAAATACATGTCCCTAATATTTCTAAAACACATATTAACATTAAAGGAAGTAAATAAAGAATAGAAAACTTCCCTAAAATCATGTAGAAGTAGACAGAATCTTTAGTTCTCCTTCTCATCCTCAAAAGCGGCATCAAAAGTACCTTCTTCTACTTGACCACCCAAATCATCCATTGTTGATGTATTTGGTATTGTGTAGGAATGTGCTTATGTTAAAGTGTGAAGCCTCACCAATGTACCTCAACATTTGTCCTACACCTTTCATAGACTATGACTAATGCTCCATCCTATAATGACAATGGTGCTTGGACAAGTTCCTATTGATATTGTTGTGGAGCATGGAAATCCTTCAAAAATCTTTTCACCACTACATTGCCAATTACACCCTTCGGCTCCACTCGCATATCCAATTGATAATTATGTACCAAATTGAAGTCCTTTGAAGTACCCTTGATGCTCTCTTTAAGCCTTACAAACTGCTTCCAAAGTTTGGTTCTTGAAGTGTTCTTGATAAATTCACCAAGAAAACTATGAGTGTAGAAAATTTGGTGAAAATTGTGATTTTAGGTTGTTAGAAGCAAGATTTATGGTAGGAATTGGACAGGTTTTTGTTGTAGAAGTACCAGAAGAAATTTAGGCATGAATATTAAGGTTTTTGAAGGGGTTTGAAAGTGGTGGAAATGAAATTTGGGCTGCAATTGGATCTCAGTCCTTTATTTTTCTTGAACTATTGGGATCACCAAGTAGGAACCTACGCATCGCGACTGCCATACAATTAGTGATTGCACACTGTGAATTGTTCTGCCTAGTGTTACCAATGCCTAGCTTTTAAGTTTTGATTTTTGCCACTTTGAACCTCTTCATTTGAGCTCCAATTCACCCCCGAACATATCTACAACCTATGTAGTGTGTAAAAAACCATCTAAAACAACACAAAAATTAAAATGAACAAGAAAATCAAAACAAACAAAAATAAAGAAAACCCTTGGGTCGCCTCCCAAGCAGAGCTTAGTTTAATGTCGTTAGCTAGATGTTCCTAACTACTAAATTAATTGTTCCAAATTAATGAAAGTTTTGAGAATTTCCAAATCATTAACATTAAAAATTGAATCCTCTCTCAATGTCTCATTTACTACTGAATCGAAACATCAAGAGAAAAACAATTGAAGTCCTTATTCAAATGTTTCACAGCCCAAAAAAATTGAATGAACCTCTATTGCTTCATCATTGACTCGCAACTCCAATTTTATTTTCTTGACATCTATCAATGCCCTTCTTGTTGCCAAGAAAGGTCTTCCCAATATGAGAAGAACATGGAATCCTCTTCCATGTCCAGCACGATGAAATCGACTTGGAAAATGAACTTGTCCACCTTAACGAGCACATCTTCAATAATTTCGTAAAAGTCTCCTGATGGGAAAATGAACTTGTCCACCTTCATGAGCGCATCTTCAATAATTCCATAAAAGTCTCCTGATACACTAAATATCTAGTTTTAAAATTTATAAACACCTAACTCTACTATTAACTAGATAACACACCGTAACTGTACGGAGTCAAATAGTACATAGCAGAAGTAGGGGTTGAACCCACAAGGATTGGCTTAATTAAAAAATACCGGTTCTTTGGCTTGAATGCCATTTGAGGAATCGACAATAGGGGGGAGAGTTGGATAAACTAGAATCAAAGACTTTAACTAAAGAAAACAATGGATTAGGGTTAAGAGATTAAGCTAGCCAATTCCTGGTTTTGATTAATTCATTAAATTAATTGGTCGAATTATAATACATGGAAGTTCAATTCCCAATTATCAGCCCAACCCCGACTTTCAGTGATAGGGTCCTATCTAATTAATTAACTACGGGTAGATTCCTCTGTGTTCTAGATTAATAAATTCAAGTCTTATCTGTATGGAATATCATGAACTAACTAATTAATCTGACCACTTTGATCTTGAATTAAATTTACCTAACAATTAACACGGGTCTATGACAAGGCCGTCAACTTCCGTATCACATCGGCCTACCTATCCAGAACAAGAATTAGCTTTGTTCTTGAATTGCCAATTTGTCCCAATTATTACACAATTCTTATGATTATTCCAATTGTTGATCAAATTAATCATGACGTAAAGGAATCGACATCATCCAACCTCAACCCATACTATTTAGAACATAAAAGAAAGTAATAACACAATAAAACATTGAAAGCAAGTAAACCAGTCTAAACATTAATCGTTTACTAAGAAAGCAAATAAAGAAAGCATTAATTGAAGGCAAACAATTAAAGAGCAATAAAATTCAAATAAAATAGAATAATAAAGATCTAAATTTTTTTAATAAAGCTTCTCTAATGAAAAATCGCAAGTTCTTGGTCCAAGGTTATACTTGAACCTCTTCTTCAACTCTTCCTAAAAAAGAAAGAAAACTCTAGTCTAATCTTGCACCACCCAAAAGGGAAATTGAGAGAGAATGTCTTTTTGAAGTCCTAGAGACACTTATTTATAGTTTTTAAGAGTTGCAAAATGTAGGGCTCTGAATAATCTTTGAAAAGCACCAAAACGGGTCCAAAATGGAAACTCGAAACTCTAAAAATCGTCAAAATCCATAGGCACTCAATCCAATTGAACGAACTATGACAACACTTCATTACCCTTTAGTGACGGTGCTTATGCTTCTGATGGAAGGGATGATAGCGATTGAACTGCCTTGTCCAAGTGATGAGGGCGCTTGTCCCTAGTAGCTTATAAGCACCGGGTTGTATAGTTCCACCGTTTTGCTTCTGAAATCTTCATCTGACGTCTGATTGACACACCGTTTGTTCCTACATGACCCAAGAACAATAACACACATTAATATCTATAATAGAACTCTGAATTAACAATTTAACACTTGCTAAAACTATAAAGAAGAGACAATTAAGAACTCACAAAGAACTCTAATTTCGGTAGGAATTAGGTAAACAATCTAAACACAACCCTAAACACATACACACATAAATGTATGTTGAATAATATTAAATAAACACTAAAACACTACATGAAACATATATTAACCCAAGAAACGAAAATGCACAAAAACAAACACATAAAACCTAAAAGCATTGAAACTAGAGCGAAAATTGTATGAAAAAAAGTAGGAATAACCCTAATTTTTTAGGGTTATCAACACCCCCAACTTAAGGTTTTCTTGTCCCAAGAAAAACAAAATGAACAAATCAAAATACTGTGGACAAACATAACTACATATGAACAAAGGAATGACAGAAACTACAATTGGGTTGAAGTAATTGGCTCATAAACCCGGTTTAATATCCGACCAACTTCATGAAACTCACATCACAAGTACACACACCAAAACAATCACACAAATTCACATCAAGCAAACCTGTTAAAAAAAATGAATTTAGGAACTCAAATTAACTAATATAAGCCACTTCACACAAAATACTTTGACTTACCACAACCAAACAAAAAATTCTCGAGATCAAGACCTTATAAACACCAATAGGGCAGAAAAAAATCTATAGAGCCTTATAACGATAAGCAAGCAAATGTCACATAACGGCAAAGCATTTTAGAACGATTAAAATTGTTTAACTCAAAATGGCAACACAACCTTTCATTATTCCTTTATGACCACCTTTTATTTGGCTCATCTGTGTTGGCTTAGCAAGACACATTTTCATGTAAGCAGCCTTACATTTATACTTTTCTTACCCTACCTACGTATTTTCATGCAAGGCAAGCCATTTTTTACACACTGGAGCAGGCTCTTAGGGACTAGTCATGAAAGAACAAATTGTAAGCACTTGTAAGACATAAACAACTTTAATTGAACCAAATACTTTGCCATGAACTAACATATATAAGAACAAGCAGTGAACTACCTCATATTAAACTCTATCCCTGTCAACAAATCGTAAGGAAACGATCTCAATAACTTTTAATTAAGTATTATCAATCAAAATAATTTTATGCAGTTCCTTTCAAATATCATTGAGTTCAAAAATTTATATTCAAGAAAGCACAGCTTGAAACAAATCTGAGTTTTCACCCATTTAAAGAAAAATGTGTGACATGGAATCACATGGATCAAAAATACCAGGTTACTGTATCATTGACAATTAACTTCATGCCAGATAGTAATATGCCATTCCACCAAAACGTCACAAAACAGTTATCACAGACAACAAATACAAAAACCAAATAAAAATAACAGTAAAATCTTTTTGTTTAGCCTTCTATAACACTTTAGGTGAAGAAGGTATAGAAATCTCATGATTCCTGAAGGATGCCGTTCATTAGCTAGGGAGTCTTTTAAATAGTTAGATCCTCATGATTGATATTAAGACACTAGATAAATAAATAAAAATCTTTTGGAAAAATTTTCTCAATTTTTTCTATTCTTTTTTTTTTTTCAAAACACAAACCCTAAAACACAAAACACCACATAAACACATAAATAACTAAATATAATACTAGTGAACTACTTTTACTCATACTTAGATAACCAAAAAGCCCTAATAGATGAGGAATAAAATTCATAAAAGTGAATATGAATGCCACTGAATAAACAAATTTCAACTTTAAAACCTAGTTTCACTTCCAATAATGGAACTCATCAACAATACACTCCTAACATTACTAAGCAAATGAGCAAGTTTAAATGAATCACACAAATACAAGGTCCAATTATGTACATGAGTCCTCGGAATTGATTTTTCTTTGCCAGCCAACATGGCTACACTAAGTTGTGATGCTGTCGCAGGTACCCAAAACTGATCGAATTCAATCTCTTACTAATGTAGCAGTGGTGAGTTCGAGTCGTTCCGTAGAGAATGGGGGTTATTCTTGTACTCAAAAGAAAATGGGGATTTTGAACAATTTCAAACTGAAAACTAATGCAATAAGTAAAATTAAAGAGAATTCAATAAAATAGGAATATTGGCTCCGTTCATATCCAGCATGGAAATTCTATTAGTCGGTCATTGATACCAAAAGTAATTCAATTTTTATACCAAGTACAAATTGAAGAATTAATCCAAATTCCAATTCAAAGTCAATTCTTATATCTTTTCCTAGGTTGGTTAATTTTCAACATGTGATCTAGTTAACCCTAACTGTTAAACTAATCCAGACACACGCCAAAGATTAATTAACAGAAGGTTTAAAATCAGCAAAAAAATTACACTAATATAACATAAACACATGTGGTTATGTCAATTAGTTGATTATTTCCCCTAAATTCAACAACACTAATCGAGTAATTATTAAACTTAGTTGCTTCATAGATTGAATTATTGAACAAAGCAATAAAAAATAATCTAGCTATAGATTAAATTCCAATAACTCAAAATTATGTAGCAATAGCAAATTAAAATGGACAACCATAATATTAACGCAGAAAAATAATCAATACCTGATATAAAAAAATAAAATTAATTCAAGTAATGTCTCATGACATGCTAAAACCAACCATGGCTTCAATTCCCTCAACCATGAAAAGGGTTTTAGGTACTAAGGGCCATGGAAGAATACACAAGAATTTTCTGCTAAAACTCACGATAAAAACAAAGAAAAAGAAAGTCATCCTCTTCTATTCACACTACAAGGAGTATTTATGGTGAATACTAGGGTTACAACCCTATAATACGGATATGAACATGAAATCAGCTGAAAAAGAATCCAACCGAATGTAGAAATTTGCTGAAAATAAAAATTATGAAATCCTACTGCGTTGCATGCCCTGAAATTTGGAACTTTGCTCTCTGGAAACAGCGCACGGGCACAGCGTGAAGGTTCAGTGCATGTGTGTGAAACCCTAATAGCTGTGTACCATATTCGGCTTTGATTTTGACCTCAATGCTTTATGAATTTGGAAAAGTGTAGAACACAAAAGTTGTAGTGGAGATAGGTTATCTTTCTAACGCATCTTGAATCAAATCAATCAGAGTTTAGACATGAAATTTATGTTTAAACTACGAAACTGCATCCAGATTTGCTCCATACTCGTTCACAATTTGTCCTTGGAATTTCTTTCCATCTTGTTCATCCTTTTCAATCCTTTGTAACTTAACACTGTAAAAACTAAGAATAATCAAATTGAGCTCCATAATGACTCAAATCTTGCTTACAACACATAAAAATGCGGTAAATGACATACAAAACATAGCACCATTATAAACTTTTCACTAAGTACGGATTATTGTGGCTTCACAGACTTCAAACAGTTGAAAAAAACAAAAAACAAAATAAGTGTAACATGGTCTAAAACAATACAAAGGTCATTTATGTGATCAATTCATCCCTGATCTCTTCCCCCAACTTATCTTAGCAACATTATAGTCATAAAAAAAAATACTCAATAGTCAAGACTAATACCAATGTATAACAAGCATTCATAAAATATTCTTATCAAACTACTCAACTAGCAAAGATAATGTACCAAAAACAAGAAGTTCCAAGACCTAGTGCAAAACAAGTTCTAGTTTAATTGAGAATTCTGTACAACCACAATTCATCAAATAAGCATATCACCATCATTATTAGCTAAATTAGAATAATTTGTAATCATGTAAAAACATATTTTCCAAGCATAATCAAAAATAGTTCACAGCATAGAACACATAAACTTAACTTGTCACGAGACTTCAATCCTTTATTACGCCACCGGGTTCTTAAACTGAAGCGTACAAATAATTAAAATGTAAATAAAAGAAAAATTAAAAGAAACACTTCTCTAGTAAAGCCAAGAAGGCTTGCCAAGAATGTTATAGTCATTGCTCAATTCTCTGCATTGCATAGCACATCTAAAGGTTTCCAAGGATAGGTGAAATTTTGGCATATGTATTCATCATATCCTAACTTCTTCTAGTAGATAGCCCCACATTTTCCACCACGTGAGCCAACTTTATCAATACACCGGATGGCACCTTTATGGAATGGATGATAGGGCAATGCAAATAAACCTTTGGTTCATCTTCATTGCTCATGGTCTATGACCCGGTCATTTCAAAATTACCTCAAGGTTGCCAGCTTCCCTTTCATTTGTGATTGGTTTATTAATCCCTTGAACTTCATCCACAAACTTACTTGTAAGTTTATAAATTTAGTCTATTAATATATGTATGGATTCATCTTGGAGATCGAAGGTGCTCATTAACTTCTCTATACTGGAAATCATCTTATTTTTTCCAATATTGCATTATCATCTTCTTCTTGAATTGTTTATTGTTGAGTGTAGTTATAAGTTTCCATGAATGCCAATCTTCCCAAACTTGCATCACCCCATAGGTAATGGTGAATTGTAGTTGTTTATATACTTCGTAAGTTTTTTCATCAAACCCTTCCATAGTGTTTGGTTGCTCATAGAAGTTCCCTTAGGTTGCATTCATCATTGTGGACCATGGGTATTCACTATGGGGATCTATTTGTTCATACATTGGCTCTTGAGGTGTGGGAAAAGAATAAGGTTAATCTTGGTAGCTCGAGAAATAATTTGGATGGTTGAACCATCCCATTTGACTATCGTAAGCATAGGGATCATATTGTATGCACATTCCTAATTGGCATGGTTACCTACAAAAGAATCACAATATAAACCATTATAAGGAACTAAAGTAGCAAGAAAATTACTTATTCTTTCTATTAAAGCTGCTAATTGGATTAACATATTACAATATGAACCATGCTTATTGGTCATGCCTCCATAATAACCTTGGCATGATGGATTTCAATTAATTCCTTGCATGTTCTTATAAGACTGACATAAAACAAAACACAAAAACAAGTGCTTAACACAAAAGGACACAAAAAGGAAAAAATGCTAGGAGAATTTATACCATAGTTGCTAGCCTGAACTATCCACTAAAAAGAGAAAATCTTTTTGAATTTTTTTTTTCAAAATAACTGAACACAAACCATGAAAAAGGGAATTTTTTTTTTGGTTTTTTTCAAGAATAATACCAGAAACACAATTTACACTTCAAAGTTGTATTCTTACCAATTATACCGATAATGCCAAAGACTCAATCCCCGACAACGGTACAAAAAACTTAATACGTTAAATATCTAGTTATAATATTTATAAACACCTAACTCTACTATTAACTGTATAACACACCGCAAATATACAGGGTCAAATAATATATAGCAGAAGTAGGGGTCGAACCTACGGATTGGTTTAACTAAAAGTACAAGTTCTTTAGCTTGAATGCTATTTGAAGAATTGACAGAGGGAAAGAGGGCAGGATAAACTAGAATTAAAGAATTTAACTATAGAAAACAATTGGTTAGGGTTAATACTAGCAAATTCCCAATTTTGATTAATTCATTCGATGAACCTAATGGGTCGAATTATAATGCATGGAAGTTCAATTCCCAATTATCAACCTAACCTGACTTTCGGCAATTAGGTCCTATCAAATTAATTAACTAGAGGTAGATTCCTTTGTGTCCTAAATTAATAAACTCGAGTTTATCTGTATGGAATATCACGAACAAACTAATTAATCTGACCACTTTGATCTCAAATTAAATTTAGCTAACAATTAACACGGGTCTATGACAGGGGGGTCAACTTCTGTATGACATCAGCCTACCTATCCAAAATAAGAATTAGCTACGTTCATCAATTGCAAATTTTTGCCAATTATTGCCCAATTCTTAAGATTATTCCAATTGTTGATCAAATTAATTATGACGTAAAGGAATCAGCATCATCCAACCTTAATCCATACTATTTAGAACATAAAAGAAAGTAATAGTAAACTAGCTTAAACATTAATCTAAGAATGCAAATAAAGAAAGCATTAATTGAAGGCAAACAATTAAAGAGTAATAAAATTGAAATAAAATAGAGAATAATATAGATCTAAAAAGGTTTAATAAAGTTTCTCTAATAAGTCAGTCTTGAACCTCCTCTTCAACTCTTCTTGAAAAAAAAAAAAAACCTAGTCTAATCTTGAAGCCACAAAAGGAAGCCAAAAAAGAACTTCTTTATCAGATCTTGGAGACCCTTATTTATAGTTCATAAGAGTTACGAAGTGTATGGTTCTGAAAAAACTTCGAAACACGCTAAAACCAGCCCAAAACAGACACCCGAAACTCTAAAAATTGCCAAAATCATGTAGGCCCTCGATCTAGTTGAACCGACCACTGATAGCATTTGATTTCCTTTATTCAAGTGCTAACAATGCTTATGCTTCTAATGGAAGCACAAATAGCGCTTGAACTGCCTTGTCCAAGTATTGAGGGTGCTTGTCCCTAATTGCTTTGTGCAGTTCACTATTTTACCTCTATAATCTTTATCCGACGCCCAATTGACGTACCATTTGTTCCTACATGACCCTAGAACAATGACATACATTAATATCTATAATAGAACTCTAAAATAGCTTTTAACACTTACTAAACAAAGAACTCTAATTTTGGTTGGAATTAAGTAAACGACTTAAATACAACCCTAAACACATACACATAAATATAAGTTAAATAACATCAAATAAACATTAAAACACTACACTAAACATATATTAACACAAAATGGAAATGCACAAAAACAAACATACAAAACCTAAAAGCGCCAAAACTAGTGCAAAAACTATTCAAAAAGGAGTAGGAATAACCCTAAATTCTTAGGGCTATTGTCTCCTTACACTCCTGTCTGCCAGTTGAAGGGTCATCATGGTTGGTTGAACCTCTTTATCTCCCAATTTCCTAAAAATTGATAAAGGCATTAGATTAACTCTAACACCTAGATCGCATAATGCTTTGCAAATAAAATAGTGCCTAAACTACAAGGGATCATAAAACTCCTTGGATTTTTAAATTTTGGAGGTAGTTTCTTTAGAGTCATAGCACTGCACTCATTCTCAGTGAGCTCAATAGTTTCATCCTCCCTTTATTTCCTCTTGTTAGACAAATATCAACTTTATAAACTTAACATAGTTAGGCATTTGAGAAAGAGCAATAGCTAAAGGAATATTAATTTATAATTTCTTAGAAATATCAAGATATTTAGAAATATCAAGATATTTAGAAATTTCTTTCTCCCTGTTTTGATTCTTTAATCTCCACAGAATATGGAATCTTCATGAATGGATCTTTTGGTAATTGTTTCTCCTATTCCTCTTCTTCTTCCTTTGACTAAGTATTTGGTACCTAGGCACTCTATCATTAACATTTTTTTGTCAACATCAGATTTAGGTGACTCTTTGATCACCTTCTCTTTTCTTACCTCAACAACTTCATCAGCTTTGAGGTCATTTAGTGCTTTGTCACTCCTTAAAGTTATTGCTTCACTTGCTCATTTGGATTTGTTATTGTGTCACTAGGCAAAGTACCTCTAGGTCGTTATACAATTTGTTTGGAGATTTTCCATCTGCTCTAAGTTCCGAATTGAACTCCTTGTCTCATTCATGAAGGTGGAAATCATGTCTTCCATACTTGGCTTCCTCATTGCTTACAGTGGTGTATTCTCCTGGTGGTATGGAAATGGTGGCCTTTGTGTTCCTTCATTACTTCATGAAAATTTTAGGTGGTTTCTCTATCGTGGATTGTTGTGCATCAGCGGTTGATTGGCTACAAGTCTCACTTTCTTAGCCCCAATTCCATTTCCAGACATACGGCTTTCTCTATTAGTATGATTTCTTGCACAAAAATCACAAGACAACTTATTAATATTAACAAAATTTACTGAATTTAATTTCACACCTCTAATTTGACTAGTAAGGAGTGCCAACTATGTTACCATTGCTTGTGTTTGTGCTGCTAGTGCATCCATGGACCCCAATTCATGTACTCATTTACTTCCAGCTATGCCTATTGACCTTTGATAAAAATTTCTTGCCATTTTCTCTAAAATTCATGTGCCTTATCTATAGTTATACCTCATGAATGTTGCTTTACTTGCTTTATCCACTGTACTCTTAGTATTCGGGAATAGTCTGTCGTAAAATGTCTAAATTTGCATCCACAAGGGCAAACCATGATGTGGAAACCTTCTTAGTAACTCTTTGAAATGTTCCCAAGCTTCATGGAATGGTTTTTAATTAATCTATGTAAAGGACGTAATATTATTCCTCACCTCAGCCATTTTGACAGGTGGGAAGTATTTATCTAGAAAATTTTGAGCCAAACCATCCTACATTGTAAAAGTGCCTGGATGAATTGATTGTAACCATCCTTTTGCCTAGTCACGCAGTGTAAATGAAAATAGCTACAGTCTTATTGTGCTTGAATGTATTGCAAATTTGCTTGAAATTTTGCAATATATTGATGCAGATCCTCAATAAGGCTCGTACCAAATTGTTCAAAATTCTAAAGCATAGACAATGAGGCCAGTTTAATTTCAAAGTTATTGGCTTGAATTGGCAGCCTTGTGATGCTAGCAGGTGGAATTACTCTCTTGTAAGAAAGGCAATGCATAATCCTTCAAACATCTATTCTCTTTTTGCACTGGTGAAAGATCATCTCTAACTGGTATTTGATCATCCATATTGTCAGTCACTATGCTTCTCAAGCTTTCATTAGTTTCTCATTTCTATCTCTAATTCTATGCAATGTCCTCACGATTTTTGGGTCTATAGGCATCAGTCCTCGAGATGGAGAAGCATAAACTGCAATGTTACAAACATGAGAAAAACAAATAGAACTAAAACAATAAAATAGAAAAATAACTTTAGATTAATAATGTTCATCTCAAAACACCTAAATCTACTAACATAACTAGACAACCCACAAGTATCTAGTGTCAAATAGTAGGTAGAGGAAGTAGAGATCATTCTCACAATAATTGGTTGGAAATTATTGATTATTTGGTTGGAATGATATTTGAAGGGCAGATTTAATAATTGAATTTAACTAAAACTAGGTTAACGATTGGAAATGAGGAAAAAGAGAGAGGATTAGAGTTTATGTTAGCCAATTTCTCGAGTTTAGTTAATTAAGCCAATCAAGTAATTCCGCAAACCAAATTAGACGTTGATCCTCAAATGTAACTCAATTCTAATTCTATGTAATTAAGTCTATTAATCTAGTTAACCTAAGTATGGATCCCTCCTACTACTTAGATTAACCAACTTTGATTATTAACCACGTGAATTTCTAGTAACCAACTAGGCAAATTAGTATGCCAAGATCCAATTATAACCTTAGTATAACACTAATCTAAATCTGTAATGGAGGTTCAAATGGTCATATTCCCTCAATTAACCCAAATTGACTAGTGAGTGATCAATTCTCCTAATTAACTATTGAGTCCAGTATTGTCCAATTAGTCTATTTTATCACCCAATCAACCCATTAACCCCTACCCATATGAAATTGGCATCACAAAACCCTAATCCATGACTAATTAAAGCACAGATAAAACATGTGAATGCAACTAAATCAAACAAACAACAACAATTGTAGAAAACTAGTAAAGTAGAGTTGGTCAATTAAAAGATATTAAATGAGAGCATTTAAAGAGGACTTGAAAATTTAAAATAATCGTGAAAATGAAGGTAAGATTAGACATAAAATAGAATGCTTACAACCATAAATATTCAATCTTTTACACTAGGAAGAAAATGGAAGAACAACTAGTCTAAAATTCCTTCCCAAATAGAGAGGAGAAAGAAGAGAGAAACTAAGGAGGCACCAAACAATTGCATAAAAGAGGTACATTAAACATAAAATGGAAGACTTAAAAGTAGTAAATCAAGTTACAATAATGGTGGAAATATAGACTAGAAGAAATAAAGAAGGAGAAGAAGAACAAAGCTAGAAAGTTCCTCCTCAAGTAGGGAGAAGAAAAGATAAAGGAAAAAAATAAACAGGGCACCCCCACATTTCAGCCCTTAAGAGGATATTTATAGTAGGATTAGGGGTTATGGGTAAATTTCCATCATTTCCATTGATCATGAAACAACTCAAAATCTTGCAATTTGGGTCGCCCTTCCCAAGTTTCTTCACTTGTGCCTCCCAACTTTGTATAATTTTCATCTACAAAATATACCAAACATACATAAGTACTAATATATGCTAAATTATCATATAAACATACTAAACCATACTTATACTCAAAGATTAAAACAAACAACACTTAACACAAATTCACACAATAATACTAGAAAATCAAGTGAAACCTATCAAAATACAAAGGATTTAGTAGTTAAAATAACCCTGTATATTAGAATTATCTAGTAACAAAACAAGTTGGTATCAACGTTAATTAAAGCCCATCCCAGACGACGGCGCCAAAAAATTGATGGAAAATGTCCTATACCTACAAATGCACGAGATCGTATCAAATAATATAAAAAGTAAGGTTGTTATATAACGAGAACTGGGAAATAAGCACTAAAATTAATTGTTTTACTACTATTCAAAAAACTCATGTCTTGAGAGGTTGAGTTAACTAAAATAACCAAAATTAAAGACTAAGCTTGGGAAAGTAATAAAATGAAATAAATTCAAGGTTAGATAAGCGTTAAGGTTTTCGAATTCACCAATTTCTATGCTTAAACACCATTGAAGTTATTCTAGGTTAATTTCTAATATTGCCAGTCGAATTCCATCTTTTAGTTACTATCCAATGGTCATGCAATAATAACTCAATTTTTAATAATTCATTTGTCTATTGGTCGAGAACAAATATTAGGAATAAACATACTTTGATCTAGAACTTGGAATTCATATATGGACCATACAAATTGGAGGAGTCCTTGGTCAGACATTGCTCAACTCATGTTAATTACTAATTGATCCAAATATGCAAATTACTTGATCGGTCTCATCACATATTTTTAGAATCATTTAAATAGTAATCAAGTACTTGAAAATATTAAATCATAATAAGCACTCAATGTTAAAGGAAAATGAACCATGAATATCAAAATAACAAGTGTCTAAGCCATTGCAATGGCTACATCTTATATGAAAATCCTAACCTGGAAAGCATAGACCACAATTGTAACTAAACAATCTATTGAAGTCATAAAGTATGCCATAGAATATGAAAACTAATGCTAAAGAATAATAAAAGTACAATAGAAGTCTCCAGTGTGATGAACCAAGGCTATTGCCCTTGAATCTTCAAGCATTTTCCTTCTAAAGTTGTGTAGAAAATTATAAAGTAATGATAACTACTTTAAAACTGAAGATAAAATTATGTAAGACTATGTCTAAAAGATTCCTTTTATATGTTTTAAGAGTTAGAAAGGTCTAGAATTGAATAGCTATGAAACAGAGCAGACCGGACCGAAAACAGACCTCAAACTCATAAAAAACCATAAAATTACGCCTTCTGCTAGAGCTGGGTGCTAGGCACCGAGGCGCCCACACCATCAGTGGATCGACACCTCCAACTATCTCTAGGTGCCTCCAACTGGGGGTTGGTTGCCTTCACTTTCCAAATACCTTATTCTTTATTCGATCTTTTCTGATTCACGTGCTACTCATCCAATTAAACATTGTAAAAACATATTAATAAATGAAATATACCACATAAAATCATATTTCCAACTAAAACGTCTAAAATGCACAAAAAACCTAAATATAACACGAAAAATGCTTGGGATTAAACCTAATGAAAACATATGCAAATACTTGTCATTTGGGAGAGTTATTAGCAATAAATAAAAGAAATATGCTAACTTTAAAAAAAAAACAAATTATATATTTTATCAAAGCATGCTACTTAAACTAGCTTTCTTATATGAGAACGAAGTAATTTCACCGGTTGTAAGCTTTCCTTTCTCACAAGTGATTCTTGAGATCACTAGAAAAAAAATGCAAGCTGGCAATTGCCATTATAAAGAAATTGGCTGTAATAGTTGAAGTCCAAGGAGATTTCCCTTGGATTTCCTTGGTAGCCTGAGATCCATCCTTCAAAAGCGACTGCTATTACGGGACTTTGAAGTAACTCAATTACTTTTAAATACACAAAGAGGCTGCGGGGACTTAAGATGGATTTAAAGATATTTTTATGTTGCTTCTTCTCTACCCTGGCCTACTATTGAAGGTAAATATGGGCCATTGTATTGCAATTGGACGTGGAACTATTTTTCGCTCGCTTGGATAAGTCATTCTCTTAAGTCTTAGCCTATAAATAAGGAAAAAAGGACATAGGACTAGTGGGACAGGGACATAGACTAGAAGTATTTATTTTCCACTAATACTTAGACTATTGTGTTGAATACTTCACTAGGCATAACAATTCTTGCTACTTGCTTACTAGGAAGATAATTTGTTGAAAGTGATTACCTTTCTCTGCAATTACTAAGAATAAAAATCTCCCACTAATAGGCTACGAAACAACATTATATTAGCAATGGAAAAAATTCAATCCTTTTCTAAGGATAAAGCTCTAATCTCACTTTTTTTTTTTAACGAAGGAAGCTCTAGTCTCACATTATGTTAATGAAAGGTGACTCTTTCCTCTCTATAGAGCTAACTACTACTCAAACTTATTTGTATCCAAAGAGAGATAAATAAATATGAAGCCTTCCAATGTACTTTTTCCCAGCAACTTCTAATTTTGGTATAACTCGGAGATGAGAGCTCTTACTAACTTATTCTATAATCCGTGGTACTTGTGTCAAATAAGGAAGCAAACCAAGAGGAAGCAATTTCCTGGGGAAGCTGTTCCATGCTTTCTTTGTGTGTCCCCCCGCTCTCTCACCAGTATCCGAACTTGACCTTATTATGCCTTTTTCCCTGTTGCCTTCTAGATTCACTCACTCTTTGACAATTCTCGAAGTATCTTTCGCAATTATAAACAATCAGCTTGGTGGCTCTATTAAGAGTAGAGAGCTCATGTACTTGATACTTGAGAAAAGGAAGAAACTTGTTATTTGAAAAAGAATAACTATCAAATGAATTGGATTACTTTGCCCTTGTTGGCTTTCATCAATACTAGGGTTTTCTCACTAGATGACACAATCTTTAGGAAAGAGAATTACAACAGGTGAGTAGCTAGATCCTGAAGGTTTTACGAGAGTTTTTACACCAAATATTGCGATATAATAATAAATGATGTCCTAATTTCAACTAAAGAGTCCTTTGCCCGAGTTCCCTTACCTAAAATTGTTGGTAATGGATTGATTGTTCTTATTCTAAAAAGCAGTTCTAACTTTTTTTAACACAAAAAACAAAAACACCTTTTTTAGTTTTTGCTGATAGAACTCTTTAAAAGGTTATTTTCAATTTTACAATAGTATATTTGATAGCAAACCCTAACTCTACGTTTGGTACACGGGAGTGGCCTGAAATGGAAAGTCCTTTCTAACTTATCTTTTTTATTTTCTGCTAGGTGTGACACTTTTAAATTGGAAAACCCATTCCACAAGAATAGCCATTCCAACTAAATCATGGAAACCTCATTCCTCTAAAAAAAAAAAAAAAAATGAGGAAAGCTCATTCCAACTCCAACTTGGAAATAGAAAATTATGTGGTGTCAGGTTTATCTCCTCATTTGATTAGAATTCAAATCCAAGTATAGTATCTACAAGCAAACTTAATTACATGTAAAATAAATAAATAATTAATTAATTAAAAAAACAATTTAGATTCCATATGTGGTCAATTAATTTTCTTTTTTGTATTGCTATCACATTATAAATATAAATTTTTTTGAATAAATATGGTACTATAAAATTAGCTAAATTTTACTATTTAATATGTATTTGAAAGGAAAAAAAAATATGCATTTTAAAAGTTCTATCCTGAGCACAAAATATTTAAAGTTTATCACACCCATAGAAATGTTAATAATATGAATTAAACAGCAAAATAAAAATTTGTTGCATTTTTAAAAGGCTAGATATATGTAATTCAAAGTAATATAAAATCTTTTCCATTATGACATTTAAAAATCATTGTACATAACAATAATCCCACATTTGGTACGTAGAAATAGCTTAGAATGGAAAGATCTTTCTAACTTTCCATTCCTTTATATATTTAGTATGAGAGTTTTAAGTTGGGAAAGGTTATTCCACTTGGAAAGGGCATTCCTAAAAATATCCTAGAATCCCCATTCAACAAAAAAAAAAATAAAAATAAAAATTGAGTAAAGCTATTTCCAACTTCATTTTTGAAAAAGAAAATTATAAGTTTATCCAAATTTATTCAAATTTTATCTACTTTTTTTTTTTCTTTTCACATGGTTGTAAACTTTTTGAAAATAAACACATTTCTTCAAAATAAATATGGTAATACATAATTCATTAAATTGTATAATTTAATGATTTGATTTATGTGAAATTTGTACGGCTAAGAATTTTAATATTTCTAAAAGATTGCAAAACTCCATTTTTAAGCAAAAATGTAACAACATGGTTGAAATTTAAAATCTAAATATGTAATTTCTCCACGTAAAATAGATAAATATGTAAATAAAACACAATTTAGATACCATTTATTGTCAATTTTATTTTTGTTTTTTTTGGAAATAGCTATATTATCACAACGGATGTAATTTTTTTTTTAAAAAAAAAAATAAAAATAAAAATATAATGCTATAAAGTTAGCTAATTTGTGCTATTTAATATGTATTTGAATGAAAAAAAATAATATGTAGCTTTTTAATTTTTTTATCCTTAATGACAAATATTTAAAGTTTCTCACACCCATAAAAATATATATTACATGAACAAAAAAAGTGAAAATTTGTTATACTTCTTAAACGAATCAGGGATATTAAGTCAAGTTAGATTAAAATCCTTTCCATTCTGACATTTAAAACTGATTATACCAAACATTAATAAAAGAATACTCAATCCATTCTATCTTAAGTCGCCAGACACGTAATAGGAATAAGCATTCTTCCTTATTTTGGGTAGAAACACATTCTCCCTGGAATGACCTTTCCATTCCAAATCATTCCCGATTACCAAACATAGGGTAAAAAAAGGAATATTCATTCCATTCTTCCTTTAGTCACCAGACATACAATGAGAACTAGTTGTGACCCCATTCTTTGAATGGGAATAGATGTAACACAATAAAATGATTTGACATATTTTAAAATAAAAATGAAATATTGTACAATCCTATTTTTAGTTTTAAAGTACTAAACCTATTATTTTGATTGAGTTTCTAATTCAATCTTGTGAAATTAATTTCAAATATCATGAAATTTTCATTTATAATAAACTTTATTTTATGAGGCAGATTGCCTTGTTCTCTTTTTAATGTTGCTCTCCAATGCCAAATCTAATCTCAAGGAAACATAATTTATAAAATTTTTACTTAATATTCAATGACAATATATGGTTTGGTAGTAAAGATATTGTTCAAAGAATATGCATTTTTTTTTTTTTTTGTAACTGATGCTACATCATGCATATGATGACATCCCCCTTTAATGAGTTGTATAGGTAAAATATAATTATACAATAAAAAAAAAAAAAGCAAGGAGAGGAATACCATGGGTTTGCTCATCCTTATATGAATTATTAGTCGTTGTCTTGTGCTTTAGCACTGGTATTTACCTAAAAAACTATTATATTGATGATATTTAGTTTCTTTAAGATTCTAAAAGTTAATAAAGAGATTAAAATACTTGAAACGTCTTATTTATTTGAGATGTACTTTGTACCTTTAAAAGAAAGGCAAGTATTGGTCAACAAATAGTACAAAAATAATAAGAAATCTATATAAACGCTGAGTTCAAAAAAACAAAATAGGGAAAATCGCTGAAATAGTCCTTCAACTTTTTTACTTTAGCCGAAATAGTCCCTCAACTTTTTTTGTAGCCAGAATGGTCCTTCAACTTTTATTTTTTAGCCAAAATAGTCCTTTTATGTGAAATTTATCAAAAAAAAGAAAAAAAATTTATAGTGGCTCCACCATAAAAGGACTTTTTTGGCTAAAAAATAGAAGTTGAAGGACTATTCTGGCTAAAAAAGATTGAGGGACTATTCTGACTAAAAAAAGTTAAAGGACTATTTTGGCTAAAGTGAAAAAGTTGAGGGACTATTTTGGTGATTTTCCCAACAAAATACTAACAATTAGACAACTCAAAGAATAAAAAGAGATTAAATAACGCTTGGATGACTGAGTAAGTAATTAAATTTTGTACAAATAAAAATTTACTACTAAATATAAATTGGTAGTACCAGTAACCTCTTATTATATATAATTGGTTGATGATAGGGATAAGTCCAACTTTAGTAATAGACAATTGAAAATAGTCCTTCATAATTATAAATCTAAAAGAGATAAAAGATTACATGTAAGTTTTTTATTTTTGTTCAAAATAATAAGTCTTACTTTTCCTATATTCTGTAGTAAACAAACATAATAAATGTAGTAGTAAACAAAATTACCGCATCCTTTGGTAACTTCGTTATCCAAATAGAAAAAAAAAATCCATAGGCCATTCCACTTGCAAAATTTTTGGTTTTGTTTTACACATGCATTTGCATACACTCCCACTTATAGATGATTCTCCGTCAGCTATCAGACATACCTAAGAATATTCATCAAATTATGCTATCAAGTAATGAATAAGTAAATACATGTACCACATAAAGGAAAAATACGTTGAATGCAAAGAAAGTTCTAAGTTCAGAATTAAATCATCGTGATAAAGATCTACTCACAAGCAACAATGTTAGGGATACGAGAGATGATATGTATAGGGATTTTTCTTAGCAAAAGCTTGGGTAATTTACGTTGCTTTATCTATACTATATTAAAAGAGCCAATCTCATTTAGTGATTTAGATTTTTTTCCGAAGTTATCCACATTATTTAATGACTTTATCATGTCCCTAAACTTGATTTTTTTTAAATAGTTGTTCAGGTTATTTATGTAAATATTCCTCAAAGAGTAAAAAAGGAAACAGAACATACTTTTAAGACTTCATATTAGAAAATAAATTTGATTGAAGTAAATTTCCTTGTGTAATAGTAGAATATTAGAAAAAAAATTTAGAAATTAAAGAAGAGTAGGAAATAATTTTATTGGGATTGATTTTAGAAATCAAGCAATAATAAAAAAAATTACTTGAAAAATAAATTTACATATTTTATTTATTCTTTTGGACCCTTTTTTCTTTTGAGCAACCACCTACTAGGTGTGGGTAGTCCTTTTTTTATTATTTTTTAAAAGACAGAAAAGGTACATGGAGGCTAATGAGGTCTAGCTCTCCACCAATAAGAGAATGAATTCAAACACTTACCCTTTGAATTCTAGTTTCTTGAAAGATCTAGGATTCTAACGTCCACTAATTCTATGAAATGGCCTCTTACATTTTAGAACTAAATCAGCGATTTGAAGTATTAACATCCTCTTATTCTATGCATTTGTCTCTTACATATAGAACTAAATTAGAGAAAGGGGTTTGGAGGTCATCCTAGTTTGCATTGCTCTTGGCATATTGTATGTCCTCTTACATCTTCCTTTCCTTTTTGGTGCAAGAATGTCCAATTCTTGGATTGGGTGCACTTCTCGGATCAAGAGACTCATTATTTGAAAAGTAGCAAGTTTATTCTACCAATACCTTATCATTGGGCGTGATGGAATCGTCAATTGATTTGAACTTTGGCTGTTATAAAAAAGGCAGGTTGGATATGAAGGTGGTTTCTTTGTTGTCCGAGAATTTGCTTGGATGGTCATTGCTAACAATTTTCTCGAATGTAGGCTTGCCCGTAACTATGAGGTTTTTCATGTTTAAAGTTTGGTAGTGAGTCTTACTAGGTTGGTTCGTTAGGGTAGGATTTCCGTTTGGCTTACTGATTAGCTCTTGTTCATTTGAAGGTTCACCTTGTGCCTTCTTTGACTCGCTCAAGACTGCTCTTGTGGTATTGGACTTACCTATTGAATTTTGCATGGTTTCTTCTGGCTCATGCAAAGAGGAAGGTATGTTAGGACATGGAGAGTCGTTGTCTAAAAAATAGCATAGGAGTTCCTCCATAATTCAGGCATGAGAGATAGCAATGTCCAGACCACCTTGCATGAATTTTGCATGTGGTAAGAGAAGATCATCTTTGGGTAGCTCCCTTGGGTTTCGAATTTGAGGATTTTGAGCAGATCCTAGCTGGTTTGAATTGGTCAACAAACCTCCAACCAAGTTTGTTCCAAATTGAATTCAAATTTGAGTTTCCTATCCCTTGATCTGAGGAGGTCAAATTTTCAGCACATAAATTTTGGGGATGGTTAATTGGAGTAACCCCCAGTTGAATTTTCAAATCTGTCCCTACCTGTTCAACCCCAATCGGTAGCTCCACCGTGGGTGGCTCCTCCACTAGGGGGTCTTCCTTGCATTGGTCATCCACCTTTGGTTGTTCATTAAGCTGGTCGTCCACTTTTGTTTGCTCCACCAATTTCTCCACTAGTGGTTTGAAGCAAGGAGTTGCATCAACTTGAGCCGTAGGGATATCTTCATTGGGTTTGTCATGAGCTACTCCAGAGGGACCAGCTTCATTCTTCTTGAGAGGATGCCATTGCGTCTTACTATTGTTTTCGGCAGAATTTTTAGTTTGGGTTGAGGGTTCTTTGTGCGTTTTTAACACCTTTGACATTCCAGCCAAACAATCAACTGGACTATGATCAATCTTATGACATTTTGTACAATAATGGGGAATTTTTCGCCTCATAACTGATTTTCTGCCATTTTCTTTTGTCCCCAATTCCTAGCCATACTCTCATAGGGAGATTAGCTGTAGATCCACTTCTACACACACCTTGGCTGTATTGGGTCGAATAAAGTACTCCGTGGCCATATCTAGCTTTAGTGGAGTTTGAACGGCTTGCGCAAGGCTAAAAACTGCATGCTTTGTGAAGAAGGGTACTGGTAGCCCCTCGAATGTAATCCATAAAGGCATTATGGCTGGTGCAATTTTTAGGGTAAATAAAGGGTGCCATTTGAGACCACGCATATAGAAACTGTTAATAAACCACGTGTTCTTGACCCAATAGCTTAAATAGTCCTCCTCCAAGGCAAATTGAATGACTACATGCTTGTAATAAAAAAACCAACTAAAAAATCACCTTTAAAACTAATTGTTTGGAAGCTCTTCCTCACGGTTTCCATGTTGGGTTTGCCTCGTGGGAAATTACCTACCAAGGTGAATCAAAATGGGCCTACTAGCCTAATTGGACCTCTTCTTCTGTGAAAAATATGGCAGGCTCTCCTTTGTAGGGTTGAAACATCTTCAATGGTTGGTCCGGTTGCTGAATTGGTGCTAAGGGATTCTTGCCTTTGAGAACATATGCAAAGGAGGAGAAAAACATCTTCTTTCTTTTCCCCCTAGCCTATACAACTATAGAAAAGCTTAATTCCTGATGGTTGTATGATTCACCTTCGGCAACTCTAGCACCTGTTCACAAAATTATTCCTTGCTTGGTATGTTGTTCATATGGAAAGCACAGAACATGGAAATTTTTGAAGGCTTTTTCATCACTCCTCAGCGTATTATCACAAGCATATGTTCCTAACACACAGGAAATAAAACTAAATTTTATAGACTTATATTTAGAATTAATTTTGATTGAAGCAAATTTTCTCATAAAGTAGAATTTTAGGATAGATTTAGAAATATAATATGAATATTAAATAAAATTATTAAAAAATTAATTGCATATATAACAAATGAAGGAGGTTTGATTTAGTTTTAGATTTTCTTTCCCAAGTTACTCTCGCTATAAAATTTAGTGACTTTGATATGTTTCCAACTTGAATACCTCTTTTTATACATTTTAGGCTATTTATGTAAATACTTCTCAAATATGAAAATAAGAAATAAAACCCACTATTAAGCTTCATAATAGGAAATAAATTTGGTTGAAATACTTGTCTTTATTTAATAGAATATTAGGAATGAATTTTAGAACTTAAAAAAGAGTGAGAAATATTTTTTTGAGGTGAGTTTTAGAAATCAAACAATAATCAAAATATAAAATTTGCTAAAAAAATAAATTTACACATTTCACCTATACTTTTAGACCCTTAAAAATCCTAAAAAGGTACATAAAATAAAAACTAACTTTTTAAAATTTCATTTAGAATTCAAGTAAATTTTCTCATAGAGTAGAATTCTATGATAGATTTAGAAATTGACAATGAATGTTAAATAAATTATCAAAAAATTAATCGAATAAAATTTCAATACCTCTTATTGATTAGAACTATGCATATGATTATTATCAACATATATAGGTTGTGGGCACATTAATATACTAGATAATATTTATATGCAATTAAAGAAATAATAGTATATTAACAACTATTAAAGAAAAGAAAAAATCATTTAACAAATAAAGGAAAAGAAGGAAAACGAGTTATATTTTAATTTGAAAGACTTAAATACTATTTTGACCGTTCAAATTAAGCAAAAGTCTCAATATCGCCTTTTAAATTGAAAAGGTCTTGATTTGACCTTCTAAATTGAAAAATATTCCAATAGAGTCCTCCAAATTCAAAGAGTCTCAATTTGGTCATAAAAAATAAAACAAATGTCACAGTGTGACCCACAAAATTGAACGATTATGAATTGGACCTTACGAACTGAAAATCTATTATAATTTTCCTTCCAAGTTGTAACTTTTTACAAAAAAATGTCATTGATCTTTTAAAATTACACATTTTAAAATATACTTTCAATCTTAGTTATTACTCCTTATTATTAGAATAAAATTTTTATATAGAATAGAGAGTACCATCTGGTATCCATTTCTCAAGGATGAATTTTAAAAATATACAAGTATGCATGATAGTTTAAATTCTGATATTGGATAAGTAATTGAAGATTTTAGTTAATTTCTTTCATATGTATTTGTATTTTTGTTCTTGAATTAATTATGATAAGTTGCGTTAAATTTTTAGTTTAATTAAGTGTTTAATGGTGTTAATATTATGCAGGTTAAAAATTAAAGGTTAGAAGTTGGAAGAAACAAAGCTCAAGGGACTAGATTGCAAAATGGATGAAATGAAGAATGCTGGAAGGAGAGTCGAGATCGTGGTCTCGACTGTTCCAGACCGCGATCTCAACTCGGGAATTTGTTTTACTATATTAGAGTTGAGATCGCGGTCTCAAATGTTCCAGACCGCGATCTCAACTCGCTGAGAGTTAAGTTGTAAGGGCAATTTTGTAAACTTCCAGCCAAAAACCCCTAATTTTGCCTTCAGATCAGCCTTGTGTAATGTTGTACTATTTAAGATAAGTAGAATTAGTAAGAAGAGGGAAGTAGATAGTTTTAGTTAGTTTTTAGATAGTTTAGGATAGCTTGAACTCCAAGTTTACTTCTCTAATAGAAATTTCTCTTTACTTTCATCTTAGATCTTCTTTTAATTTCTTGTCAAGTTCAAATTTTGATTAGATAATTGTAGTGGGTTAATCGCAAGCTTCACATAGATATAATTTTTATTTGCTTTCTTGTCCAATTTAGTAAGAATTACTTTACTTGCAAATTAGGGTTTCTTAGGAAAATTAGGGTTCTTATTAATTTCTTGCATTCTATTTAAGAATTTTCAATTTCTTGCTTTAATTCCTAGTTAATACTTAGTGGGCTTTCTTAATTTCAATCAAAAATCCAAAAATATTTAGATTTCTAGTTTAACTCTTTCCAAATTATAGTTTAGAAATGGTTGTTTTTAATACTCAAGGCTTTTCTTTTGTAGTCCTTTTAGTTGGGTGATGCACGAATTTGCTTGTTTTTAATTTTAGTCTTAATTTTAGTTAATTTAGGTTAGAATTAAGATTATGATTTTTATTAGAATAATTCTATCACTCATCGCTTGATTTTGCTTAATTACACAAGCACCCATAATTCTTGGTAAATGCTATCAACAATTCTCGTGGGAACGATCCCTACTTCCCTTTACTACTAGTTGACAACCGTATACTTGCGAGATGCCATCTAGTTAGTAGTAGGATTTAGGTGTTTCATTGATTTATAACTAGGTGTGTAAAAGTCATCAAGTTTTTGGCACCGTTGCCGGGGATTGTCTTCAGTTTTTGGCAATATCAAGCGCTTTACGGGTCGTGTAGATTAAGCACTTTAGTTTAGTTTAATTTAGTTGTTAATTTTGTTTAATTTTATGTTTGATTGGTTGTCTTGGGGAATTGACTTGGCACTTCAATTGACTATTTTGGTTTTGTGTAGTGCATGGTAAGAGGAGCTCAAGAGCCATTCATTTGCTTAGACTTAAGGAATAGGAGAAAGAACTAAGAGAACTTAGAAGATTGAGAAGGGTACAACAAGAGCAAGAAAGGATAGAAATGCCAAATGCTAATGCTCATCAAGGGAATGTGAACATGGAAAATGAAGAAGAAGAGGTAGTTGGAAATAATGGAATGGGTGGCTATAGGAATGGAAATGGCATGAATGGGAATGGAAGGCCATTAAGGGAGTATGCTTTACCTAATTTTGATGGGGCAAACTCAAGCATTGCACGGATGACCGTGCAAGCCAACAATTTTGAAATCAAGTCCGCCCTAATCCAAATGCTCCAAGCCCATGCCATGTTCGGAGGTGGACCAAATGAGGACCCCTACACATACCTCATGAATTTTGAAGAAGTTTTGGACACATTTAAGTTTAATGGAGTACACCCGAATTGTGTTCGGATGAGGGTGTTTACTTTTTCTCTTCGTGATAGGCAAAGTCATGGTTGCACTCCCACACCCAAGGAACATTCACCACTTGGATACACCAACTTGCTCAAGAGTTCTTGGCGAAGTACTTTCCTCCTGCAAGAACCGCTAAATTAAGGAATGAGATTACATCGTTCAAACAAAATGTTGGTGAAAGCCTTTGGGAAGCTTGGGAAAGATTCAAAGAGTTGCTAAGAAAATGCCCGCATTACGCCATTCCTTTGTGGCTTCAAGTTCAAACTTTTTATAATGGTTTACTTCAAGAAACAAAATCCATCATTGATGCCTCTGCCAACGGTTCTATCTCATATAAGACTCTGGAAGAAGCTCAAGAGTTGTTAAATAGGATGGCATACAACCACTACCATCATGGACCGATAACTCCACCGGTGGTTCAACACCAAGCTAATCAAGCCAATGCAAGTAATGGAGCGTTGAATCTAAACATGCAAGATGCCCTTTTGGCTCAACAAAGCATGTTCATGAATGTGATGAACAACATGGCAAAAGCGTTGGAGAATCTAAGGAAACCTAGTAGTGTAAATGCTATGATTTCTTAGACTCCAACTCAACCAAGCATGACATGTGATTTTTGTGGACGCGGCCATTCCAATGAGAATTGTGAGATGCCATATGGAGCTAATGAGCAAATCAATTATGTGGCTAATCAATCTTCATTTCCAAGGAACTAATCCGGAGCTTATGGGCACACTTAGAATCCTTCTCGGAGGAATCACCCAAATTTCTCGTGGAGTAACACCAACAACCAATCCAACCCTCATTACCAACCAAATCCCCCACCTCAAAATACCCAACACACTCAAGTCCCGAATTCCTCATCTAGATCTTATCAATTGCCACATCAAAGAAATGTCCAACCCAACACATATCAAAATTTCCCCAATCCTTCGTTACAAAACCAACAACAAAGACCTCCTCTCCATTATGCAAATTCTTCCCAACCCATGTATCATGATCAATATGCTCTTAGAGAGAATTTGGGTGAAGAAGGTTGGAAAAGAGAAGCCAAGTATTTGAGAAGAGAATTGGATAGGAAAGCGGACCCAGAGCATAAAAGAGATTATGAGAATTTGAAGGTTTCGACAAGAAATTTGGAGATTCAATTGGGGCAATGGGCAAGGTTGAATAATGACAAACCTATTGGGGCATTTCTGAGTGAAACTATTCCAAACCCCAAGGAGCAATGCAATGCCATAACCCTAAGGAGTGGAAAATAATTGGTTGAGTTTAAAGAGAAGAAAAGGTGGAGGAAGGAAGCAAGGAATAAAATTCCAAGGTAGTTGAAAATGAAAGGGAAGTGGTTGATGATGTTCAAGTAATTCAAGTTTTCTAGTGTAGAATAATCATTGGTATTTTCATTCACTTGCTTAGCTAACTTTTGTTATTGTTTTGTTATTTTTTTTGCAATTCATATAATAAATCCTAGTTTAATAATGGCTATTTCATTTTCTTGTATTATTGTTATTTTCTATGTCTTTATTTCATTAAGTACAAAATAATTACATTAGGGTTAGGCATGAATCAACTCAATTAACCATCAATTGAATAAGAGCAATTGCACTTATGAGTCATAATCATCACATATGAGACAACTCAAGAGAGTAGCTAACTCTAGTTTTGGGTAGATTGGCTGAGATAACGAGACAGTCAACCCTCCGGCATATATCAGTGATAGTTATTAAATATGAGTAATTCATATTCATGTCTGATATCTAGTTGGTTCATCATAATTCTATATACCTACTACTCAATTTAATGGGGACTAGATTTGAGAGTGATCTCTCCCTGAAGAATAATTAAATTGATAGGACTCATCATCATGAGGATCATGGTTGAGTTTACATTTGGAAATTGAATCTTTATAAATGTGCAATTGAGTTGATTGTTGGTGTGTTGAGTTAATTTAAGGAAATTGCTAGTCCATTACCTGACCCATTTTCTTAATATTTAGTAATTTGCACTTTTTAATTTTAGTCGCATTATCTTAAATTTCTAAGTACTTTAGCATTTTTTTATTAAAGTTCTACCAACCTTGTTGATTGTCTAAATCTAGAAATTGTTAGCCGTTTTTGGTACTTGTTTGAGTTTTTTCCCTGTGAGAATGATCCATATTCACTCTAATACATTGATATCGTGCACTTGTGGAATAAGTGAGAAGTTGCAAGCATGATAATTTAATTTCTTCACCCTGCAACAAGTTTTTGGAGCCGTTGCAGGGGAAAATTAATGCTAAGGGCAATATTAAGAGTCAAGACCATTTTTACTTTAGACATCTTCCTTTCTTTTTATTTATTTTTCTTATTTTAGCATAATTATTCCTTTGCGAAAATTGTTTCTCTATTTAAATTCTCATTGCAATTATTTTTTTGTATATTGGTGCGTGTAATCTTGTTTCTTGATTGTTTGTAGTTTATGCGCTCTGCTCGCAGTACTATAGCTTTTGATCTAGAAATCGAGAGAACACTTTGATACCAAAGAAGAGTGCTACGACAATTACAACAAGAAGCAGAATTAGGCATGGCTCAAGACAGACAAGCAAGACAATCAGTAATACCTCACCAGACAATCCTAAAAACAATGGTAACAATGGGAATAATGGAGAGTTTGGAGAGAATGATCATGATAAACATGTCAGAATCATTCTCTAGCAGACTATACTTTACCTACTTTTGGAGGATCTAATTCTTGTATCATTCTACCACCAAATCTAGCTAATAACATTAGGATTAAACCAAGTCTCATATCCATACTTCAACAATGTGATATGTTCATAGGGTTATCTAGTGAAGACCCAAACTGTCATCTGATGAACTTCGAGAAAGTATGTGATACTTGCAAATGGAATGGAGTAAGTGATGATGCCTTCAATCTCAGACTATTTCCTTTTTCATCAAGGGACAAAGAAAAGCTATGGCTACAAGGGTACACGTAAGGGACATTCAGCACATGGGAAGGACTAGCCCAAGTTTTCATGACAAAATACTTTCCACATTAAAAGACGGCAAAGCTAAAAAATGACATCACTTCTTTTAGTCAGCAACACGCTGAAAATTTGAGATGAAGCGTGGGAAGGATACAATGACCTCCTAAATAAATGCCCTTATCAATATTTGTTATTGTGGTTGTTGATTCAAACTTTTTACAAGTCTTTCCAAGAGATGTGAGAAGCAGTTGATTCTTTAGCTAATGGGTCATTATTTCAAAATAAGATGCCAGAGGAAGCTCAAGAATTGCTTGCAAAATGTCAACTAATTATTGTCATTTAGCAGGATCTCACTCAAGGGAGAATCAGAGAAGAATTCCTAAACTAAATACCATGGATGTGAGATGGTCCAACAAAAGCTCGTAATAAATAAACTGAGCAACAGTCAAAGAGGATGGATGGAATGCATGTGAATGTTGTGGCCATTCTACATCCCCTTGTTGTGATTTCTGTTCAGGTGATCATCCTAATAGTCAATATAGTGCACTAAATTCGTCTTCTTCTTTTGTAGGTCATGAACAGATCAACTACACGTGAAATCAAGGACCAAATCAAGTCAGGCCATTGAACAACTAGTTCGGCAACACATCCCCCATTATAACCCAACTTGAGGAATCAACCAAACCGTTTTGGGAGAAATCAGCAGAACCAAACTTGTGTTCAGTCGAACAATTCAAATCCAAGACCTCAACTTCAACAACAACAATATCAGCAGTAGTATCAACCTCAACAGTATTAAACTCAGCAACAATTTCAATCTCATCAGCAGTCTAATTAAGTCCAATCACTACAATTGAAATTCCAGCAATTTAGAGACTCGATTAATCAGTTTCCACAGTCCAGTTATGATAGGCTGAACAGTCATGAGGCCTCAAATAAAAATTTGGAGATCTAATTCAGATGGATTGCAAAGATAAAGGTAGAGAGACCAATGGGAACATTGTGCAGTGACACCATTCCCATTCCAAAGGAGCAGACAAAGGCTGTCACATTATGAAGTGGGAAAACAACTGGTATTGAAGAGGTTAGGAATAGTGAAGAGAAGTAGGATAAGCAAGGACAAGAGAAGTATTTGGTTCCACCAAGGAGGAAACCTAATTGTTAAATAGCTTGACTGTCAACCATCAATCTTCCAATTAGGGTTCCTTTCCCTAATTGGTTGGAAGCCAAAGAAAAGGATAGTAAATTTAGGAGATTTCTAAAGACACTCAAAAAGGTGGAAATTAACATTCCACTTTTAAAGGCCCTTGAAAATATTCCTAGATATGTCAGATTTATGAAGTAAATACTCTCAAATAAGAAAAAACTGCTAGGTGATGAAGTTCTACACTTGATGGAAGGATTCAATGCCATTATTCAAAAGAAGTTACCTCCAAAGATGAAGGATCTAGAATCATTTTCCATTCCATGCATTTTTGGGAGGAGGAGTTTGAGAAAGCACTTTGTGATTTGGGAACGTCAATTAATTTGATGGCATTGTCTATTTACTAGAGACTAAATGGAAAGAAGCTTAAATCGACAAATGCTTCACTCCCGCTAGTAGATTGAAGCATCAAATATCCCGTGTGAATAGTGGAGAATGTTTTAGTGAAGGTGGAAAAATGCTATCTTCTAGCATATTTTGTTATCTTAGATATGCAGGTGGGCAAGGGCATGCCATTAATCCTTAGGAAATGTTTCGTTGTGACCAAAAGAGCACTTATTGATGTGTAAGAAGGAAAATTGTAACTAAGAGTCAATGATCAGATTGCCGTCAATGATCAGATTGTCAATTTTTCTATTTTTGACTCTCTTAAACTTCCTTCTATGTTTGATGATTCTTGATGATTGTTTTTGTTGATACACTTTTTGATCAATTTTGTAGAAGTCAAGCTGTGAAACATACACCATCTACATGCATAAAATTTTATTGGTAAATGCTTATAAACCATGCACACAACTCCAGCACCAGTTAAACCCCAACATTGAAATAAGTTGTAAAGAAGGAAGTAACGAAATTACTAGATGGAGGCATAATTTTTGTAATCAGTGATAGTGAGTGGGTTAGCTCCACTCAAGTAGTTCCTAACAAGAGGAGAATGACTGTGATTCTAAATGATAATAATGAGTTAATTGCCTGTTAGAGTAGTCACCGGATGGCGAGTTTGTATTAACTATAGAAAATTGGATGAGGCCACTGGAAAGACCATTTTTCCCTTCCTTTTATTTATCAAATGGCAGAACCTCTAGCTGGCCATAGTTTTTATTGATTGTTATATGGTGATTCTAGGTACTTTCAAATTGCTGCTAGCCCCAGAAGACCAAGAAAAGAAAACTTTCACTTGTTCTTATAATACTTTTGCATATAGGAGAATGCCTTTTGGCCTTTGTAATGCACCAGGCACTTTTCAAATATGTATGTTTACTATTTTCCATGATATGATTGAAGTGTATTGAAGTTTTTATGGATGACTTTTTAATGTTTGGAATCATATTTGATGATTGTTTACATAACCTATCTTTGGTTCTTCAATTTTGTGAAGACACTAGTCTTACATTGAACTGGGAAAAATGCCATTTTATAGTACATGAAGGAATTGTTTTGGGGATATTTGCTAAAGGCATAGAGCTAGACTGCTGGCTGAAAACTAAGGTAAAAGTAAATGAAAAACTACCTCTACCTAGCAATGTAAAGGGAATAAGGAGTTTTCCAGGACATGCTGGCTTTTATCAATGTTTTATAAGAAAAATTTTTCTTTATTTCTTAGACCCTGTGTGAATTGTTGCAAAAGGATGTGATTTTTAATTTTGATAGAAAATGTCTTCATGCATTTGAGGTTCTCAAAACTACACTACTACTGTATGTACTTGAATGGCACACAAGATAAAATTTAAAGAGTTACAACTCAAAATTATAAGTTTGCCCTAACTATTAAGCTGAAGTGCTTCGATGTTGCGAATTTTGCCCTAACTATTAAGCTGAAGTGCTTCGATGTTGCGACATGGAGGTTTTGATGTCGCAACACCGAGATATAAATTTTACTTCGAACTCCCGTCTCAAAGTCGCGACGTCAAAACTCCCATGTCGCGACATCGAGCCTTTTCCAGCTCAAATCTTCAATCTCTGTTATTTGCAATTTGCTCCTTGGATTACTCTTGTAATCTTAAACTTTCACCCATTTACTTCTTATCCTTCTTAACACTTAACCACAAGTGATGTACTCAAACTAAAATTAAGCAAAAACCCATACTGATATCTTAATATTTACAAATAAAGCAAATGCAATTACCAAATGCAAATAATTAAGCTAGAACACTTAATTAATTACAAAATATAAGGGCTAAACTAACCAAAAGCTATAATTTAGAAGTAGAATAACTCTATTTTACTAGAGTTATCATATCCACAAACTTAGTGTTTTGCTAGTCCCAAGAGAAACAAGATATAAAAAGGACCTTACTAAACGAACAAACTAATACACACCACCAAAAATGACATCACAAAAGATGAACAATATATTTAATAAAGAACAATAAGGAAATCTCTCAAGGGACCTCAAATACTATATGACAATTGAACAATTTCAACTAGTCACTTCAAGTTTTCAAATCTTCTAAAATTCACAAGTTCAAATGCTACAAAAGATTTCAAATTAATAACCTAGCATTAACCATTCTCATAATGGTTTTCGAAATGCAAGTTCCATTCATTCAAAACATATTTTTTCCTCAAATCAAAAGGGTCACCAAGTTGTTCAACCATTCTGACAAGGGTGCATGGAAATAGAAGTTCATTAGGAATCTACCTACATGCACATGTCATACAAGTTGGAAGCATTAATCTATCAAAGAATAAGTAGCATGATATCAATGATAGGTATCGTAGACATTTCCTCCTCGATTTGTTGGTAATCTAAAACATAATTCCTAATGGCTTATTTTAAAGAAACAATATGGGTACATGTCGGAATCCGGTACTCACTTTATTACTAAGCTAATGGTTTATTTTAGAGAAACAATATGGGTACATGCCGGAATCCCGTACTGTCATTATTCCTAAATGCAAAATGATTTTTTTTTTTAATATTAGTAGAATGATTCGGCAAGGATTTCTTGATAGTGGGAGAACTAGGAGGCCTATATTTTATGTTTTAAATTTTTTCACTCATTTGTGTATAATTGCAGGATGCCCTATCACTCCTAGAGAGCCTCAAACTCATCCAAGAGGTTGGATTAACAAAGAATATGTGTACAAGATGGTTGGAGAATTTGAGAAGTATCAATAGCTTGGACAATCCCTTATACCTCCACCGCCATCTCCATGAGCATCACTCATCCTATGCCTGTAGAGTATGTATTCAATGCACCAAGCACTGACGAGGAGTGCAATGAACTTGAAGGATATTGGACCTATAGCTAAATAGTTCTCCACAACAAATTGGCACTTGTAAATGAAGCTCTCAAGGTTACTACACTTATTTCGTGGATTTAGCCACGAACACCACTAGAGTGGCATTGTGATCTATCTCAGGGGAATTCTTTCATAGACCACCTGAGAAACAGGCACATCAAGGAGAACCACAACAATTTGGTGGCATCGGTAGGGTCTAGGATGAGGATTTCGAGGAGAGCCAAAACAATGGTGTAGAAGATGATCAAGAGGAGATAAGGAGCGAGACATTAATGAGGCTAATGATGAAGAGTGACTACTTTGGGCACATAGAGAAGAAATCACCTCATTCCTAATTCCCTTTATCTTCCTTTTTTTACACATTTGGATGAGTTTGAAGAGATTTCTACTTTTCATTTCTTAGCATCTTTAGTACTTATTTTGTCTATTTTATGGCTTTTGGGACATTTTGGATTTAGATACTTTCTTTTAGAATAGTTGGCTGAGGGCCTTAAGCTGATGCCAAGTAGACTTATTATTGATCTTGATAGTGGATTGATTATTTTGAGATTTTATTGATGAATGCTTGGTTGTTAGTTTATTGCTGCTCTTAGTATTTGGTTTCGTTGAATTGGTGGTAGTTGGCTAAGGGCCTTAAGCTAATGTTAAGTAAAATATTTATTGGTGCTTGAATGATTGAATTGCATATTTTGAACTCTATGGATGATTACTTGGTTTGGCTTAAGATGCTCTTACTGACTATTTTATTTGCATTGGTTTAATCTTCTGAGAATTAGTTTTAGTTTATGAGTTTATGGTTTTAAATGTGTTTGTTTGTAGGATTTTGGTTTGTGAATTTTTGGGTGAGTGGATGGATGAGTTTTACTCATCATTACAATACAAGTGTCAAGTTTGGGAATGTTCTTTTCTCATCTCGAGAAAGGTTATTTTTGTGTTTGTATATTTGTGTTTGATGACATTTGGATGGAATAGTGATCAATCTAATACCGTTTTATTCCCTTCATTCAACAATATCTTATGCATGCACAAGGAAGGGATAATAACCTTAATATAAACAATAGACCAAGCAATAGCATTTTTATACATTTTAAGCACCACAATTAATTTGTCAAGTTGTTCTCTAGTAAACGAAGAATTCACAATCATCTAGAAGGTCTTATTGTCACCAAGATAGACATACATCAAGTGAGTAGGGAAAGGTTTAAGTTCCATCTTGGGGGTTTGTTGTTCAAAGACCCCCCTTTACCTTTACAATTAGTTTCCTCTTCCAAGTCTTTTCTTGCTATGAGTCGTTGTTCTCCAATTGGTTCAAATATTCTACAACTTCTTCACCCTCTTGAACTACATCACTTGGACTCAACAAAACTCTTTCCAAAGGAGATGTTTCCAACTTTTATCTACAAAAGCCATTGAATAAATCATCATCTACACTTATACTCATGATATCTTCATAAATAGAAGGAAGTTTTAAAGAATAAAAAACATTGAAAGTAATGATGTTTTCCAAACCTTATTTTGATGATGACATAAACACATATCTCTGTAAACAAGTTTTTGCAGGTCTGTTATTTGTTTTGCTAGAAACAGGATTTTCGGACGCACTGTACCGTCCGAACTATGTCAAGCTTCTCGGACGCATTCCACCATCCGAACGAACAGGCAGAAAGAAGGATCCTATTGCTTCTCCAAATACACGAACATGACTGTCCGAAGCTTCTATCGAACAATGGAACGGACGCATGCACGGATGTTCGAACGAATTTCTTCACCAACTATATGGCAAGATCGGACACTGTGTCAGACGCATCCTATCTATCTCGGACGTCCAAAACCCCAACGGCTACTTTTTGTGCATTTATTATTTAGCCGTTAGGAAGTTGTTGCAACCACCATTTATTGCTCTTATAAATAACTGCTTTTTTATTCTGTAAAGATTTGAGTAATACATTGAACTAAAAAATTTAGAAAAGTAGCAATTTTAGTACAAATTGGCTATAGTGCTTTGTTGTATTAGTGTGTAGTTTAGAGTGCAATTCAACTTTGAGTGGAGTAACAATCTTGTACGAAAGTGAAGTTTTGAGTAAAATTCTTGGCTCAACTGAAAGAGTTTTAGTGTGAGCAAGAATCTCCCTACTTTGTAAAGATCATTGGCTCACCAAGTGTGTGAATCATTCTTGTGTTTTAATACTTCAAGCTTGTTAGCTTGAAAGTATTGGCTGTTTTATTCCATCTCTTTCTTACTTTATTATTTCATTAATTTTATCATATCATTTATTGTTGGAAAAATAGCTTGATAAGATCAATATTTCTAAAACTATTTTTAGAAACCTAATTCACCCCCCCTCTTAGGTTTCTTTGGGACCAACAATTGGTATCAGAGCTTGATCTCATTTTATTGCTTAAATTGTTTTTGAGAAAAGAACTAAGCATGGCAACCAACAATGCTCTATTGTTTTGAGGGTCAATCCGTTACTAGGCCCCCTATGTTTAATGGGGCAAATTTTATTAGTTGGAGAGATAGGATGAAAATCTTTTTGCAATCTATTGACATTGGCTTGTGGTATGTTGTTAATGAAGGTTCTTTTGAAGCTACTGTCATTGATGATCACACAAATAGAAGAAGAGAAAAGACGAGGGATGAGCTCACTCCACAAGACAAGGCGAACTTGACATTAAATGCAAAAGCCATGAATGTGCTATATAACGCCTTGGATGCAAATGAATCAACTCGCTTGAAGGGATGCATTTCAGCTAAAGAAATCTGGGATAAATTGAAGGAAATCCATGAAGGGAGTGACGATGTTCGTGAGCAAAAGAAATCCTTACTTGTTGCCAAGTATGAACCCTTCAAGATGGAACAACATGAAAATATTGACAAAATGTATTGTAGGTTCAATGACATCATTAAGGATCTTGAAGCCTTGGGTAAGGAGTATTCTTTGGGTGAAAAAATAGAAAAATCCTAAATGCTCTCTCCAAAGAATGGGATGCCAATACAATTGCAATAGAGGAAGCCAAGAATTCAAATTCAATGCCTATTGAATCGATAGTCAATTCTCTTACATTTATGAATTGAAGTTGAAGGCCAAAGTAGTGGACGATGAAGAAGCAAGTCCAAGAAGGAGCATTGCTCTAAAGACCTCTCAAGAAGAAGATGAAAACAGCTCCATCAATCTAGAAGATGATGATCTTGATGAAGGAGATCGTTCACTCATCACCAAAGGATTTCTTAAACATTACATCAACAAACGAAGAATGAGAAGAGGTGGAGCAACAAATTCAAGTAATTTCAAAGGAATTCAAGACAAGGCTTGAAATGAAGAAGCAAAACGAAAAATATTTTGAATGCGGTCAACTCGGACACTTTGCAAATGAGTACCCTTCCAAGAAAAAGAAGGAAGGAAGAAAACCTAGATTCAATAACTTTCAAATCACATGGGATGATTGCAACTCCGAAGGTGAAGTTGAAGAAGAAATGGGGTCGGCACAAATGGCCTTTATGGCCATTGGAGATGATGAGGTAAATTCTAACTATGACTCTAATGACTCTAATGATGAAAATGATCTTGAAGCTTTCATTTTGAAATTGCATGATAGCTTAAAGGAATCATATGCTAGAAATAAGATGTTAGTCAAAAAATCAAATGCTCTATTGAATGCTAACTCTAAACTTGTGAATGAAAATAATAGGCTATGACAAGAAAATTGTGACTTGAAGAAACGAATGCATGTGAGATCAAAGGTCAAGGAAGAACAAGCCTCCTTGAAGAAAAGAATGGATGATTTGAATGTTCTCTTGACTAAATTAGAAAGAAAGAAAATTTTGTTGATTTGAAAAGAAATAGAAATGTATTAATCAACAAAAATTTTATCATGTTTAAAAAGGATGACTTATGTTTTGTAAAATCAAAATCATCTTTATATGGAAATAAAAATATTATTTGTAGATATTGCCAACAACATGGACATATTAAGAATATGTGTTATGTCAAGAAGAATGAAAAACTTGGAATGAAAGTCACATGGATTGATAGCAATTTCACTAACTCAAATGGACCCAAGAAAATATGTGCACCAAAAGTTATCAATTGATTTACTGTGTAGGTACTTAACATCACCAACAATGCTAAATGGTTCATAAATAGTGGATGTTCAAGGCACATGACGGGTGATGCTTCTCTCTTCACAAATCTCATATCCAAAAACAGTGGAAAAGTCACATTTAGAGATAACAATAAAGCAAAATCAATCGGCATTGGTGATGTAGGTAAAAATGGTGAAACCTTAATTAAGAATGTGCTTCTTGTTTGACGATAATTTGAACTATAATTTATTAAGTGTAAGTCAACTTTGTGACAAAAATTTATATGTATTTTTTACCAAGCATGAATGTCTTATCCTTGATAAAAATCATGTTGTTTTATTCAAGGGCACTAGGCACAATGATGTTTATGTGATTCATCTTGATAAAATTAGCAATAGCAATGTAAAATGTCTTACCGCTTCGATAGATGATCCTTGGCTTTGGCATAGTAAACTTTGTCATTTTTATATGGATTTAATTGAAAAACTTGCTGAGAAGGATTTGGTAAGAGGTTTACCAAAACTAAAATTTTTAAAAAATAAAATTTGTGATGCATGCCAATTTGGTAAACAAGTCAAAGTTTCTTTTAAACCAAAGAATTTTGTGTACACTCATAAACCTTTAGAATTGTTGCATTTAGACTTATTTGGACCTACTCAAGATGCTAGTCTTGGTGGTTGCAAATATGCCTTTGTTATTGTAGATGACTATTCTAGGTATACTTGGGTATGCTATTTCTTGCTCAAAAAAAAGAGGCTTTTGAAAAATTTGTAAAATTGTTTTCCAAAATTCAAAATTTATTGAATTTAAAAATCATTCGTTTAAGAAGTGACAATGGTGCCAAATTTAAATTTGGAGGTTTAAACACTAGCATGTGATCACAACGGTATTTTTCATGAACATTTCGGTTGTTAGAGTCCCTCAACAAAATGGTGTTGTTGAAAGGAAAAATAGGACTCTTCAAGAAACCGCTAGAACTATGATTAGTGAATGCGACTTACCACAATACTTTTGGGCTGAAGCGGTTAACAGGGCTTGTTATGTCATGAATCGAATTTTATTAAGATCTTTTTTTAACAAAACTCCTTATGAACTCCGTTTTTGTAAAAAAACCCGTTGTGAGCTATTTCAAAGTTTTTGGTTGCAAATGTTTTATTTTAAAAATCAAAGAAAACCTTGGAAAATTTGACAAAAAATCGGATGAAGGAAATTTTCTAGGATATTCTAGTGACAAGAAAGCATACCGAGTTTACAATAGAAGAACACTCTTGATTGAAGAAGTTGTGCATGTTACATTTGATGAAACTAATGATGTTATCTCAAAGAATTTGTGTGAATATGAAGATGTAGGTATTCTAAAGGAGCTCGAAAAGCTCCTTATTCATGAAGATCATCAAGAGATCACATCAAGCAATGATGTCAACAACCATCAAATAGATGATGAAAAAGAAAAGAATGAGGATACTCCAAAAGATCTTCCGAAAGCTTGGAGATTCGTCTCTAGTCACCCTCAAGATTTAATCATAGGTGATCTATCCGATTCGGAAACTACTTGTTCCCATAAACCTTTGAATAGTAATTGTGCATTACTTTCTCACATTGAACCTAAACATGTAGACGTTGCTTTAAGTGATGAATCTTGGGTTAATGCCATGCAAGATGAACTTAGTCAATTTGAGAAAAATAACGTATGGACCTTGGTTGAAAGACCATCTTCTCATCCCGTTATTAGAACAAAATGGGGTTTTTAGAAATAAATTAAATGACAAAGGTGAAATCATAAGAAACAAAGCTAGACTTGTTGCAAAAGGTTAAGCTCAAGAAGAAGGTATTGACTTTGATGAAACTTTTTCACCCGTGCCTAGATTAGAATCCATTCGCCTGTTTCTCGCATTTTCATGTTTCAATGATTTCAAATTATTTCAAATGGATGTCAAAAGTGGATTTTTAAATGGTTTTATCGATCAAGAAGTTTTCGTTGAACAACCTCCGGGCTTTGAAAATAAAAATCTCCCAAATTATGTTTTCAAACTCTCTAAACCTTTATATGGTTTGAAACAAGCTCCAAGAGCTTGGTATGAAAGATTAAGTGGTTTCCTGATAGAAAATGGATTCAAAAGAGGTGTAGTTGACACTACTTTTTTTACAAAAATAGATTTAAAAGGTTTGTTAATTGTTCAAATTTACGTTGATGATATTATTTTTGGAGCAACTAATGAAAATTTATGCAAAGACTTTTAACATTACGTAATGCAAAAAGAGTTTGAGATGAGTATTGATGGGCATTCCTCGAACTACAAATTCACCAAACAAAGGAAGGAACGTTTATGACACAAATCAAGTATACAAAGGAGCTACTCAAACGATTTGGAATGGAAGATTGCAAACAAGTTGGTACGCCTATGTGCACTTCAACCAAACTTGATAAAGACGAAGGAGGTAATAGTGTTGATGAAAAATACTATAGAGTTATGATCGGAAGCCTACTTTACTTAACATGTAGTACCAGATATTATGTTTGCTGTTTGTTTATGTGCTAGATTTCAATCTTGCCCCAAAGAATCTCACTTGATAGCTGTTAAAAGAATTTTTAGATATCTAAAAGGTACAATGAATTTTGGTTTGTGGTTTCCAAAGTCCTCTACATTTGATTTAATTAGTTATTCTGACGCTGAATTTGCTGGGTGTAAAATTGATAGAAAAAGTACCAGTGGTACGTGTCATTTTCTGGGAAATTGTCTTGTGTCTTGGTTTAGCAAAAAATAAAATTCTATTTCTCTTTCTACGGCTGAAGCCGAATACATTGCTGCTGGAAATTGTTGTGCTCAACTTCTTTTGATGAAACATACTTTGAAAGATTTTGGTGTAATTTTTGATTGTGTGCCTATAAAGTGTGACAACACTAGTGCAATTAATCTCACAAAAAATCCTGTTATGCACTCTAGAACCAAACACATTGATGTTAAGCATCATTTTATTAGAGATCTTGTTTGTAAAAAGGAAATTCGTGTTGATTTCGTGCCTACTTCAGATCAACTGGCTGATATTTTTACAAAACCCTTGGCTCTAGATCGCTTTGAATCTCTCAGAAAATGTTTGGGATTTTACAGATCAATTTGGCGTAATCTCTTCGTTCGGACGCAATCAATCGTCTGAACAACACTATCTTTCGGATGCTCTGTATCGTCCGAAAACTTCCTATCTGCCTCGGACGCTCTGTATCATCCGAAATTTTCTTCACTAACTCTCTGGAATTCAGTCTTCTGGACGCATACCATCGTCCGAAAGAACATCAAACGCACTGGCTCTTCCATCGGCCGTCTATTCATCATCTTTCGGACGCTTCATCAGACGTACACCAAACATTCGGCCATCCGAACGGTCTCCCTGTTCGATTAAAACCGTCCATCTTTCCCATTTCGGACTCACCTTAACCCCTGAAACCCTCTGGTGAAATTTTTTCCTTCAACATCTCCTCCAAATTTCTTCCCTCTCTACACAAATTGATTGGAAAATTATCTTCTCCAATCATGCAAAATTTTTTATCATATCTAATTTCGGAAGATCTACCATGGCTCATTTCAAGAAATTCTCACCAATCTTTCATAAAAAATCAAATTTTTTTCTCCTCTTCCTTCCCTTCCTTAACAATGGTTAAATCTCGCGGAGGTTCTTCTACAGCAAATCGTGGGTGAAAAACAAAAGGGAAAGCTCCAGTGCATGGCGAATCATCTGCTACTCCCCAAGTCTCCTCAAATCCAACCTTACCAAAATTGAACAGTCATCGATGCCAAGGCATCCGAACGGTATACATCTCTTCTGAGTAAATCTATAATCGTTCAACGTCCTGCATTTTAGAGTCTTTTTTATGAGTATAATCTTCCCATTATCAAATCCTGCTTTGAAAAACAGAATTGGTGTCACCTAGTGCATATTGATTTACCCGTATATCATGACACGGTGCTTCAATTCACGGCCAATCTTCGGAAATGCCCCACTGTTCGCACTTTAATTTCTCGTGTAAACAGCACCAATCTTGAAATTTTCTCCAACATCATTAACACTATTTTTGAATGTGAAGTCTCAAACCCAAATGATTTCTCCTATTCTTTTCTTTAGATAAATGGCCTACTATTGACACTCGATTTGACATTGATGAGGTTAGAGCTATTTTTAACATCAATTACAAACAGGCCTCGAAGCGAAAACCACTTTGCTAACTCCTGAACTAAACATTTTGTACACTCTTGTCATGAATTTGTTATTGCCAACCGACGGGCATACGTACTGAGCCCGAAAAAATGCAGCTTTACCTATTTTTTTGTGTTTTCAAGGGCATTCATCTTGACTTTGGGTATCTCTTTTGCTCCATGTGGGAACTCTTTTGCATATACACCGAAGAAACATTCCCTTCGGAAAATTCCTCACTAAAATTTTTGATTTCCTCGATGTTCCTTTCAGAGGCAACAAACAATTTCCCCCTTATTTTAATAAATCTTATATTGAACAAAAAGGCCTCCGGTTTTTCAAAGATCAATGGTTAACTAAGGTAGCTTTTGATATTGAACGTTCAAAATCCCAGGCCTCCACCTCTGGTTTGGCTATTCCACATTCTCTTCCTCCTCAAACACTCCCACCATTCCATGATCCTCATCCATCTACCTCTGAACCCTCACTTTCTCATATCTGTGGCCTTCTTACCTCCTTGAGCACGCAAGTCAGTTCATTTCAACGTCGCACTAATCGAAAGTTAAAGCGACTAGAAACTCGTCAGGTGATTCTCCAAGAGGCTCCTAAGCCTTGGCATGTCTGCTTTGGCTTAGGTTCAATTTGCCAACCTTCAATCACAATATCCACTCGACTCATCTTCCGACAGTGATGACAATGAAGATGGGAATGTTCGTGAGGACGACGAAGAAAACGCAAATACTCAAGGTGCTGCCAATGAAGATGAAGGCGACGATGAGGATATTGACGACACGTTCGATTTCATTATGCAACGCCATACTGGAGAAGAGGAAGACAGTGAGGCCACACATGAAGATGTTCCTTCCAAACGCCAAAAGAATGAAAAGCGCTCCAAGAAGAAAAATGACTCGAATTAGTTCCTTTGACAATCTGTTTTTAGTTTTTGGCATTTCTCTATTTTTTAGTTAGGACTGCTCTCAGATTTACCATCCTATGTATTCCCTTGAACTATTATTTGAGTTACACTTGAATATTTGAGCTTTTTTATGCATTTCTGCGCTATTTCTGTTGAATACTTGCACGTTCTCAGGGAGAGATTTGTTTGATGATGTCAAAGTAGGGCGAGTAGTAATCTATATTGCAAAATGATTGGTCATATTTGATTGTTTTTTACAGTAGTAATCTATATTGCAAAATGATTGGGCATATCTGATTGTTTTTTCATAATTACTCCATGAAGGTTTGTCATCATCAAAAAGGGGGAGATTGATGTTTTCCAAACCTTATTTTGATGATGACATAAACACTTAACTCTACAAACAAGTTTTTCCAGGTCTGTTATTTGTTTGGCTAGAAATAGGGTTTTCGGACGCACTGTACCGTCCGAACTATGTCAAGCTTCTCAGACGCATTCCACCGTCTGAAAGAACAGACAGAAAGAAGGATCCTACTGCTTCTCCAAATGGACGAACATGACCATCCGAACCTTCTATCAGACTATGGAACGAACGCATGAACGGACGTCCGAACGAATTTCTTCACCAACTGCATGAAGATCGGACGCTGTGTCGGACACATCTTTCTATCTCGGACGTCCAAAACCCTAACTACTACTTTTTGTGCATTTATTATTATTTTGCCGTTAGGAAGTTGTTCCAAACACCATTTATTGCTCTTATAAATAACTGCTTTTTTATTCTGTAAAGATTATCTAATACATTGAATACAAGCCTTAGAAAAGAGCAATTTTAGTACAAATTTGCTATAGTGTTTTGTTGTATTAGTGTGCAGTTTAGAGTGCAATTCAACTTTGAGTGGAGTAACAATCTTGTACGAAAGTGAGGTTGTGAGTAAAATTCTTGGCTCAACTAAAAGAGTTTTAGTGTGAGCAAGAATCTCCCTACTTTGTAAAGATCATTGGCTCACCAAATGTGTGAAGCATTCTAGTGTTTTAATACTTCAAGCTTGTTAGCTTGAAAGTATTGGCTGTTTTATTCCATCTCTTTCTTACTTTACTGTTTCATTAATTTTATCATATCATTTATTGTTGGAAAAATATTGATAAGATCAATATTTCTAAAAGTATTTTTAGAAACCTAATTCACCCCCCCTCTTAGGTTGCTTTGGGATGTCCAACAAGTAACTATTTCATCATTAATTCAGAATTCCAACTTCGCTTCTTGTACATCTATTAGTGCACGTTTGGCTGTAAAGAAAGGTTTTCCAAGAATTATTGGCATATTTTTATCCTCCATGATGTCTAAAATTATGAAATATGCCAGAAGGTAAAACTGGCTAATTTTTATGATCAGATCTTCAACAATTTCTCGAGGAAATTTAATACTCTAGTCCGCAAGTTGCAAAGATACAATTGTGGGTTTGAAGTCTCCTTCACTAAGCTTCTTGTAGACCGAGTAAGGCATGAGATAAATGGAAACTCCCAAGTTACACAAAACCTTTTTAAATTAAATACCACCAAATTCACAAGGCATGGGAGAAGAGCCCGGATCCTTAAACTTGGGAGGTAACATCTTTTTTAAGCAATGCACTGCAATTTTTCATCAAGCGTAAGATTTCATCTCCATGGAGTTTCCTCTTTGATAAGAGAACTTGTTTCATGTATTTGGCATAGGTGGGGCATGCTTTCAAGTGTCTCCATGGATGGTATGTTGATTTCAATCTTTTTAAATACATCAAAGAACTTTTTGAACTTGTTTGCCTTTTCCTCTTCTTTCAACCTTTGTGGAAATGACATTGTAGCTTTGGCAGTTGGAGGGTAGGATCCTTGCATTCATTATATTGCTCATTAGGCTTAGTGGTTTCTTTAATCATTTCTCATTAGGCTTAGTAGTTTCTTTAATCATTTCACCTTGGCCCTTTGAAGACTCCCCTTTACCTTCATCACTATCCTCGACCTTTTTCTTCTCTTGACCCTTTGATGATGAAAAACTATCCCCAACTGTCCCTTTCATTGCTTTCCCACTTCTAAGCATTATAGCTTGAACTTTCTCCCTCCCATTTTGCTCTCTTAGATTGGGAATTGTATTGCTTGGCAAAGCTCACAAAGGACTTTCATTTTGTTGTCTTGCCAATTGCCCCAATTATATCTCTAAATTCCTTATAGTAACTCTTTAATTCTCATTATAGCGACTCCTTCCTTTGATTCTCCATCTCTCTCCTTTGATTCTCATTTTATCTCCTTTGAAATTCATAATCTTTCCTTAAATTTTCAAATTGCAAATGGAGTTCTTCACTCTCTCTATGGAAATGTTGATTGTAGTTCAAGGGTGGTAGAGGGATATGTTGTTGATATTGATGCCTTGGTTGGTTGTTAGGGTAGGAAGGATTTGATTGGGATTGAAAAGAGTTGGTTTGGAAATTCCTTCGGTGAGATAGTTGATAAGGTCTAGAAGATGAAGATGCTTGGTTTTGAAAATTTTGTGGTTGAGGGTTGGGTTGGTAAGGAGGATTTTGTTGGCTATTTTGGTTGCTCCAAGAGAAATTTGGATGGTTTCTCCAAGTTGGGTTGTAAGTATTTGCATAAACTTTGGGAGGACTCGTTGAAGAAGATGATTGATTAGACACATAATTCGATTGTTGATTTGACCCTATTGAAATCTCACGTTGTCCATTTAAATGTCTACCATCACAAAAATCATAAATAACAGGTGCTTGAGATGAAGAAGCCATGACATTTATGGTACTTCCTCTTACCAAATTCTCTAAGGTGCTAGTCAAATTAATCATGACATTCATCAATAATCCTTGTTGAGCAAGAAAAGCATCATAAGAGTTCAAATTAAAGGCACGCCCAAGTTGAGCATTGGCTTGTTGAACTTTTTGAGCAATTGGTTGAGCAATTGGATCATGGGAGTAGTAGTTAGACGCCATCCTATTAAGTAGTGCTTGAGTCTCCATTTGGCGTTTTGAAAGATATTGAACCATCCACGGATACATCAACAATTGATTTGGTCTCATGAGTCAAGACATTATAAAATGTTTGGATTTGCAACTAAATGGGAATGGCATGGTGTGGGAACTTTCTTATTAAGTCTTTAAACCTTTCTCAGGCTTCAATAAGATATCCACCCATGTCTTGCTTGAATGATGTGAATCTCATTTTGAAGTTTGATGGTCCTTGAGGGAGGGAAAGAATATGTTTTGCCAAGAATTCTTGTGCTAATTGATTCCATGTAGTACATGTCCCTTGTGCATGTGATTGAAACCAAGCTTTTGTTCTATCCCTCAATGTAAAAGGAAAGACTATGTGCAATTCTAGAATTAGCTCCAAAAAAGTTTGGCATTGCGCAATCCCTTAAAGGATGACTATTTACATTTACCCCATTGCCATTGAAATTACAATCTATGCCATTATTTTCCACTCGTACTTGCTCATCATCACCACTGTTACCAAGATTCTCATTCGAGGTCCTTTGATTATGTTGAGGATTAGTGGTGTGCAAATAATATGCTACGGAGTTGTAATGCTGTCGTAGGCACCCAAAATTAACAACTCTCAATATTTAGTAGTGGTGAGTATAGGTCGTCCCATAGAGAACGGAGTTTATTCTTCTGCTAAATGGAAAAGGGGGGTTTTCTTGAATGCTTTTAAACTATAACTAAAACAAGAAAATAATAGAAGAAAATTTGATATAAGAAAAGGTGTCTTGGTTTTGGTCATATTCACCATGGAAATTTCACTAGTCGATCCTTGACACACAAGATAATTCAATTTTATATCAAGCACTAATTGAAAAATTAACCCGAACAAATGCCAATTCAAAGTTGATTCTTATTTCTTTGTAAAGTTGGTTAATTTTCAACACGTGATCCAATCAACCCAAACAATTAATTTAACCCAGACATGCGCCAAAGATCAATTAACAGAAGCATTAAAATCAACAAGAACAATTAGGCTTTAAACATAAACACACGCGGTTATGCCAATTAGATGATTAAATTCCCTAAATTCAATAACACTAATCGAGTAATTATCAAATTTAGTTGCTTTACAGATTGAATTAAGTACACGTGGTTAAAATAATCTAACTATAGATTAATTCCAATAACTTAATATTCTGTAGCAATAATAAGTTAAAAAGAACAATCATAAATTTAATTGCAGAAAAATAATCAATACTTCATCTAAAAGTGAATAATTCAAGCAGCACAAGAAGTCTCACAACTTTGTAGAATTGACCATGGCTTCAATTCCCTCTACCAAGAAAAGGGTTTAGGCACAAAGTGCCATAAAAGAATAAAGAAGAATTTCTACTGCTAAAAACGCTAGCCAAAAGAAAATAAAAGTGTCGATCTCCCTTTCTCTCACCTTAAATGGGGTATTGATAATGAGTACTTAGGGTTACAATTAATGCCTACAGATAAGAATGTGAAATCAGGTGAAAAAGAGTCCAACCGGATGAAGAATCGTGCCAAAAACTCAACTTTACACCACCCTGCTGCCTTCCGCCCACATGCTCTGGGGTCTTTGCGCGCATGTGCGTGCGAGGCAGTGAGGTCCTGCCCTATTTCATCCTCCGCGTACATGCACAGGGACCCTAGCGCACATGTGTACGCAAACCACTTCTGAAAATCTGCTTCTTGATGCAGGGCACATGCGCTGCATAGGTCCAGCGCATCTGCACTGGCTTCCTCAACTGTGCTCTTCCTTTGGCATTTTTCGATTTTCACCTTGATTATTGCATAATTTGAGAAAGTGTAAAACACAAAAGTTGTATCTCTATTCCTTATATTTCCAATGCATCTTAAATCACCTCAATCGGACCTCAGGATCGAAAGTTATAGTTGAAATACAAAACAGTGTCTAGAATGTCTTCATACTCATGTCTGTCCCGTACTAAGCATTTTCTTTCATCTTTTCCCATCTTTTGCAGCTCTTTTTCACTTCAACCCTACAAAAACTAAGAATAACCAAATTAAGCTCAATAATAACTCAAATTTTGCTTACAACACATAAAATCGTGGTAAATGACACATAAAATATAGCACAATTATGAACTTATCAATTAGCCATGTTGAGTCTTGCCAATTCTTGTTGTACTCTTTTCTTCTTTCGAATTTCTCTCAATTCCCTCTCTTTTTCATCATCAAGGCAAATAAAGTCTCTTTTTCTCTTCTTACCATGTACCACAAGAGCAATTTCAAAATAAAAGCAAGAAACAAACCATAAACAAGTAAAGACTACCAATTAAGAACTAAAATAAACTACTAAAACTAGTAAAAATGCATAATCTATATGACTCTTAAAGCACTTAATATTGCCAATATACCAAAGACAATCCTTAGCAACAACGTTAAAAACTTGTTTGCCTTAGGTTGAGAGCAAACTAAACCAAGTAATAAAATAAACCACACTACATCTATTACTCTACCCTCACTCCTGCAAGTATATAGGGTAGGTAGTAGTATATGGCAAGTGGGTATCATCCCACAAAGATTGTTGGTTTAGCAATTACCGAGATTTAAATATCCTTGTATAGTTAAGCTAAACAATAATAGAAGGAATAGCTATCTATACTAATCTAAAGAAAGCAAGTAAAATTACTCCTAATTTCACTAGATTAACTAAAACAAAATGAGAAATAAAAAAAACAAGTAATCCTAAATTGACAAAGGAAAGCATAAAGAGAACATGAAAAGAAAGAGAACTCACTTTTCTACTGAATAGAAAGCTATATAGATTTGAAAAGAAAACTAGATTAAAACTAAATATTTTTGAATTTTTTATTAAGTAAAAGCAAGCCCACTAAAAACTACTAGAAATTAGAGCAAGGAAATGAAGATTTTTGACTAAAAAGTACTAACTTTGTAAGAACCCTAGAAACTTCAAAAGAAACTTGAAATGAAATTAACTTGAATTGCAAGAAATTTAAAAGCAATTAAAGATTATATCTACTTGAAACTAATGAAAGTACCATTAAGATTAACTAATCAAAATTTAATCTCGCTGGAATTTATAGATTAGATCTAAAGAAAATTAAAAGAGAACTTTTACATTAAAAATGAAACTTGAGTCTAAAACTAAAACTAATCTACTCTGTACTCCTAAATTACCAACTACACTACTACTGTGTCTACTTGAATGGCTTACAAGATAAAATTTAAAAAGTCGCAACTCAAAGTTACAAGTTTGCCTTAATTATTAAGCTGAAGGGCTTCGCTATCACGACATGGTAAATTTTGATGTCGCGACATCGAGCTGTACATTTTACTTTGAATTCTCGTGCATCATATTCCCACCTTGATGTCGTGACATCAAAATTCTCATATCACGATATCGAGACTCTTCCAGCTCAAGTTTTCAATCTTTGTTATTTGCAATTTGCTCCTTGGACTCTTGTAATCTTAAACTTTCACTGTTTTACTTCTTATCTTGCAAAACACTTAACCATGTAAGTTATTTATTAAACTAAAATTAAGAAAAAACCCATACTAATAACTTAATATTTACAAATAAAGGAAATGGAATTACCTAATACAAATAATTAAGCTAGAACATTTAATTAATTACCAAAATAATGGTTAAACTAACAAAAGCTATACTTTAGAAGTACAATAACTTTAGTTTACTAGAGTTATCACTAAACTTGGTCTCAAGACCAAGAATTACCCTCTGGAGGCAAAAATAAGTTTTTCCTAGGAAAAAAGTTCCAAGGTTAAGAATGTTCTGAAGAGCAAGCAAGGTCCTTACCCATCCAGGGGTGAAAATAAATTCACCTAGTAGAGTTGTGTCCAGGTAAACCTTGGTCATAAAGACCAAGGCTTTACCTAGGAGAGTTGTGCCTAGGCTATGATTAGTCTCATGACCAAGGCATAACCCTTCAGGGACGAAGATGATATACATAAGAAAATTGTGCCTACTTGGTCCCAAGATCAAGGCTCACCTCTCCGAAGGTGAAACAAGAATTTTCTAAAGGAGAACTACTAAAGAAAATAATAGCTCCACATGAGCGTAGCTCTTCTTGAACATAGCTCCACATGTAAGTGGAAGAGTTCCTAAGATGAGAATCATCTAATTTGAACATCCCCGGGGACAAAACAAGCACTTTATAAAGGATAACTACCAAAGTATGGAATAACTCCACATAAGTGTAGCTTTGCTTGAACATAACTCTGCATCTAAGTGGAGGAGTTCCAAAGCTAAGCATCACCTAAGCTCAGCACTTAACTTGAACATCAAATTTAATTATGTAAAAAAATTACACGTGCTCCTAAGATAATGAATTACCTTTCCGATGGAAAAAATTCAAGTCTTTGAAGCGAGAACTACCTAAGTTAAGTACGCTCCCAAGAGCATGACTTATCGTTCCAAGGATAAAAACAAGGTCTTTCTGAATTCAACACATAAGTGGAATATCACCTAAGTAATGCCTAGGTTAAACCAAAAAAAAATAGATTACATAAGGAAAATACTTAAGTCGAGTACATAATACAAGCCTATGACTAAAATGTGTATCATGACGAAAAAGGCCAACAAAGAAACACAACTTATCTTAGTCACTTGAAAAAATATCAAGTAACGAAGGGAGAAAAATGGATTTGAAGAACTCTAAAGTCAAAGAAAGCTATAGAGTAGAAAAGTATGATATTATAAATTGATGAAGAGAAAACATAAGTTGAATAGGTACAAGGAAAGGTCCCAACTCAAAGCTCGTAAATAATAGCCTAGAAATAATACCTTCAAATTAAATGCAAAATCAGTTTAGCTACGAAGTGCTCTTTTTGAATGAGGCTCCTTAACTCGATTGAAGTTGAATAGAGCTTTAGAACCTCCATGCGTATTTATCATGCTTGTTCCTTGGGTTTTGGAGAAAGGCAAGTCCGAGACCTTAGAAAAGTTACTAGATATCCCAAGTTGAAAACTCAAGTTGGAGTCTCGAGTTGAACTCTCATGCTAAAGACTCAAGTAAAAGTCTCAAGTTGAATTCTAAAGCTGAAGGCCCTAGTTGATATCCCAAGTTGATGTCCCAAGTGTTGTCCTAAAATTGGTCTGACTACCAAGTGTGCAACATGTGTTTGATAGAATGACATTAAGAAAAGTAAAGGAGTAGTAGTAGAGGAAAGTTGTGGGTAAGAAGTAACTCCTAGACCCTTGTCCTAAGTTGTGGATGAGGAGCAACTCCAAGACCCTTGTCCTAAGTTGTGGATGAGGAGTAATCCCTAGACCCTTGTCCTAAGTTATGTGTGAGTACTTAAAAGAAGAAGAAGAAGAAGAAGAAGTTCTGGGTAAGTAGCAACTCCAAGACCCTTTTCCTAATTATGTTGTTCCTTGCTCTTTTTTCTTCAAGGAAAGTAGTGGAGTAGAGTAGTAGTGGAGTAAAGTAGTAGCAGAGTAAAGTAGTAGTGGAGTAAAGTTGTGAGAGGAAGCCACTCCCTGCTCATTTTTTCCTGAGGAGTAGTAGTGTAGCAAAGTTGTGAGAAGGATCAATTCCTTGCATTTTTTCCAAGGAGAAACTCCTTATGCTTTCTTTTCCTAAGGAGCAACTCCTTGTACCCTTAGTCTTCCAACTATTTTTTTTTTTTTTAAAACTAAACACAAACTTTGTTACTAATAATAATCATAATAATTTATATAAGCTTGTTTCTAGAGGCCCCATTACACAAATCTATTTCCAAAACAAGTTCCAAAAATGGGGGTATATTACTACTATCATAGAAACTATCAAATATATTTCTACTACAAGTTGGTTTTGCTAAAAGATCAGTTGCACCATGTTTCTACCTTGTGCACAAAACTAAATGGTATATTGTTAAGCTCCTTCTAGCATGTTCCTAGGCCTTCTTGAAATAGCCAGATAACTTTTCCCTAGAAGTCTCTAAGAATTCACCCACAACCTCTTTTGCCCCTTTTGGAAATTGCTCTATTAATATTGAGTTTAAAAATTCCTTGCTGAGGAGTTTTCCAAATAGCTAGGATTTTTTTATGACATTCAATTAGTTTGAATATCTTAGATATTCCATTTTGAGACTTTTTCATTCTAGAGGCTTGCTTAAAGCATTGTCTAGGACTGAAAGTGTTATCTCCGAATAGCGAGTCATTCCACATTTTCCAACCAAGCCACAAAAAGTAAGAAAAGACACACCCATTACTTTTGCATCAAAGTTTTTGGTATTCCATTTCAACATTATAAGGCTTTATTGAAATTTTTTGAGTAATCAGGTCTAGACTCCAAAGGTTTTTCATAACGGACAGTAGGTAAGAAAATGTTCCATATTCTTGATCACTCACAGAACCACAAAGCACATAGTTATCTAATGAGATGATTTGTCTTTGATATGGATACCCTGTAAGAGAAAGTTTATGATGGGCAGTTTGCCATCGGAAAACTTCAACTCTTGGAGGGATGTCTGCTTTCCATATGCTCTTCCAAGGGAGATTTGGCCCTGAAGGAGAAAAGTAGTTCTCTCTCAAAGTGTGGTGTACAATTTTGATGGAGAAGTACCAAAAGGGTGAGGTTCCCAACTTAGGTTATCCTCCTAATCAGTATAGGGTAGGAAGTATTGGCAATTGCTTACACAAGATATGGAGGTAAAAAATTAATTAGCTTCTCCTCGTTCCATTCTTGCCTTCTTTGATAAACTCTGCTACACACACTCTTGACAACTCTCTAGGAAGGTATCTAATACTTCTTTTAGGGGTTGAGATTTGAACCACCTATCCTCTAAAAAATTGATTTTCCTTCCATTTCCCAAATTCTATTTGGAATGAGTATGAATAATATCTAAATTTGCTAGACTTTCTCAAGATTCTCCAAATACGCGAGCAACCTTGGTTATATTTTTGACTTATTGGAAGGCGTGAGAAGTTGTATTTGGAGTTCAAGACTTGTTTATGAGTAGGTTTTGAGAATTTATGATCTTTCACATGATTTTGGTTAGTAAGGCTTTATTGAGAAGTTTTGGATCTTTAATATTTAAACCCTAAAGCATAAGGAAGGCAAACACTACTCCAACCTACTTTTGCCAATGATCTCTGATCTTTGCTCGGGCTCCAGATCAGTCATTGAGTTTGTCATCAGATCTTGTTAGTAGCATGCAAAGTCAATGCATAAGTTATCAAGGCAGAAGATGTTATTGTATTGATAACCTTAAATTTAAGGCTATTATTATGTCCATTCAGACTTAGTTTTTGTAGTTTTGAACACCTTTATTGTGTTTTATTAATATTTTGGTGTCAAATTGTCTAATTAGGATAAATAATATGTTTTCAAGTAATTTTAGTGTTTATTTGAGTTTATTATATATAGTTATTTATATTTCGTTTAATTTTTATGCAGGTACAAATATAATTTTATTAAAGTTTGAAGTCAAGATCAAGTGGGAAAGTTGAAATTTTTGACCATTTGGTGGTCATTTGCCGTAGTGAACATTCTATATTTTATTTGTTCGTTGTGTTTAACAAACAAAAGTCAAAGGCAGAAGCAAACTTTACCACAACGAATGTCTCAAGAAGAAATCTGTTCGCCACAGTGAATACAATTGGAGAGCCAATTTTTGAAATACTTTATCAAGGCGGGAGTTTAGTCTTGTACTTGTAGTAGGCATTCATTTTAGAAATTTTATCTGATTCAGAAACCTTCTAATTTTTAATAGTTGAGTAGGAATAAGTGGGGGATTTTCTAGACTTGTTAGGGATCCCAATCATTCAACACACTAGGCACTAATTAGAATTAGGAAAAAATATCCAGCTCTTCTCTCTAATTGTAGAGTTCTTCATTTTTCTATCCATTGCACTCATAATGATGTCCAATTTGAGTTTCTAGTTGACTATTGATAATTCCATTCACATGCTAATTAATTTATTTGGGACTAGGCCCGAGATTAATCTTCCCTAATGAACAACTAGACTGATAACACTCTTTATTGTGAGGAATCTGGGTTGAGTAGAATTTTGGGAATTGAATATCCATACATTTGTGGTTAGATTGATTGATTTGGTGCGTTAACTTGATTCACCAAAATTGCTAGTCTAGTACCTAACCCATTTTCTTAATATTTGATTAATCGCTCTTTTGATGTCTAGTCGTTTTAGTCTTTAATTTTTGAATCCTTTCATATCTTGGGTTTTTGAACCCAATCATTCTCTTTGATCATCTAGATAGAAGTTGTTGGTAGTTTTTGGAGCTTGCTTGGGTATTTTTTCTCGTGGAAACAATTCCTATTCACTCTACTACATTTATACTGTACACTTGCAGAATTAATGAAAATTGAGATTAGAATAATTTAACTTGTTATCACAGACCCCATCAAGAATTTTTGGCACCGTTGTTAGATAAATTTATTTTCATAAGCAATATTGAAAGTGAAGAACCCCAGTTATGTTAATCATGTTTTGATGATGACCAAATCATGCTAATGGTTTAAAGACAAGTGTGCAGAAAAACAGGGAGGTTCGGACGCAAATGATCGTCCGAACAAAACAACCACACAGTCTCTTCGGACGATGCTAGATGTGTCAAAGAGACAGGCATTTGACATACAAGCCATCGTCCGAAGCCCGGCTAAGTTGTTGAAAGCAGATATTTGGCAACTATAAATACCCCAAGGTCTGAATTAAGTAAAGAAGGACTACATTCAATACAAACACTTGTAAGAGCTATTTGAGGAGAAATAGGCTAAAATATTGTGGGTTGTATTGGTTTGAGAAGTCTAGCTTTCTTGGCTCAACTAGTGGGAATTAGTGTGAGCAAGAATAGACTAGTGAGTGATCTTCAAGTGTAAGAGTGGAGGGATAACAAGTGTACAAAAGTGAGGTTGTAGTGTAAAACCCTTTGGCTCAACTAGAGGAACTTAGTTGGTGCAAGGGTGAGCCTACTTTGTGTACAAGAAGGTTATTGCCTCACCTTCTTTGAAGAAGCACTACTAGTGAATGTACTCCAAGCTTGAGAAGCTTGGGAGTTTGGTTTGATATTCTTTATCTCATTCTTATTTGTTCTTTAAGCTTAAACTGTTGAATATCTATTATATTCATTTGTGCTTAAGTATTCATTTGTTGCATAAAGTCTAGAATAATTTGAATTTCTATTAAGCACTTAAAAAGGTTTGTCTTTAGAGATAACCTAATTCACCCCCCCTCTTAGGTTGCTTTTGGGACCAACAATTGGTATCAGAGCATTGGTCTCTTTATTTTTGCTTAAATTGCATTAGAGTAAAGATCATGGCAACCAATAATACTCTGTTTTTAGAAGGGCATTCTATCACTAGACCTCCCATGTTTAATGGCATTAATTAGTTGTTCCCTCTTATACAGCCTAGAATGATGTCTCTTATGTTCAATCTATTAATATTGAATTATGGTATATTATTTATGAAGGTCCTATTGAGGCAAATATTTTTGATGAAAATACTAATAGATTAAGGCCTAAAACTAGATTTGAGTTAAATGCACAAGATAAAATAAATTTATCTTTAAATGCTAAAGCTATTAATATTTTGTATAATGCTTTGGATGCAGATGAGTTTTCTAAAGTAAAAGGTTGCATATCGGCCAAGGAGATATGGGACAAATTGAAAGAAATCCATGATCGAGGAAGTGAAGATATTAGAGAGCAAAAGAAGTCACTTCTTGTGGCTAAATATGAATCCTTCAAAATGGAACCTCATGAGAACATTGACAAGATGTATTGTAGGTTCCATGATATGGTAAAGGATTTGGAAGATTTGGGTAAAGAATATTCCTTGGGTGAAAAGAATAGAAAAATTTTGAATGCTTTACCTAAGGAATGGGAACCTAAATCCATTGCCATAGAAGAGTCTAAAAATTTAAATTCTATGCCTATTGATTCTTTGATCAATTCTCTAACCTCATTTGAATTAAAGTTGAAATACAAGCTACAAGATGAGGAGGCAAAGGGAAAAAGAAGCATAGCATTTAAAGCTTCATCAAAAGGGAGAAAAGACTCAAGGAAGCCTCACTTCAACAACTTCCAAATGTGTTAAGATGATTGCAATACAGCTTACCTGTGTATCATAGAGAGTGCCATAGGAGGCTTTGAAATGGCTTTTATGGCACTTGGCGATAATGAGGTAACCTGCCTAGTTGTGATTCTTGTGATGATTCATGTGATGATGATAATGATGATGTTGAATCATTTATTTTAAAAATGCATGAATGTTTGAAAGAATCATATGCTAAGAACAAAGAGTTAAAAATTAAAGTTAACACTTTATTGAGTGCCAACTCAAAACTTGTGCATAAAAATAATTCTTTGACAAATCCAAATGATTTTTGAAAGAAAATTCGTTGGAAAAACCAAGATCATGGAAGAACAAGCTTCATTGAAGAAGAGATTAGATGATCTTGATGTTACTTTAAAAACAAAGAAAGAAAATGTTTTGAAAAGAAAAGAACTAGAAATATGTTTTTGAACAAAAATTTTATCACCTTTAGAAAAAATGATTTATGCTTTGTTAAATCTAAATCTTCTTTTATGGCAATAAGAACATTACTTGTAATCATTGTCATCAACACGGCCATATAAAGAAAAATTGTTATGTTAAAAGAAATGAAAAATTAGGAATAAATTCTATTTGGGTGATTAAGCATGTTACTAATCCAATTGGACCCAAGAAAGTTTGGGTACCAAAAGTTGTTGCTTAACTTTGTATGTAGGTATGCTTGGAGTGCACCAAGGAATTCAAGATAAATTATCTATGAAGGGTGCTCAAGGCATATGAGCTAAGATCATATTGAAATGGGTAACATCTAAAGTTTTGTGTGCTTTCATTTATCAAGTTGAACTATGTTCTCTTGAATATTACCCATCTATGTGTTCAAATTTGTTTAGAATGCTAGGATATTTGTATCCCCAAATTTTGACTATAATAAGTCACTACTTGCAAAAGAAAGGGGGAGCATTTGTGTTTTTATGGATGTGTTTCTACAAGAATTGCATCACACATGCTTCACTTGTTCAAGGGAGAATAAACTTAGGGGAGCTTTAATCGCATTATTCTTTTTATGTTTTGATACGGCCGCTGCACAATATTTTAGCCTGCGTCCGAACAAATAGCGTCCGCTGTCTCTTTTGAATTGTCCATAGATTGATTTGTCATCATCAAAAAGGGGGAGATTGAAGAACCCCAGTTATGTTAATCATGTTTTGATGATGACCAAATCATGCTAATGGTTTAAAGACAAGTGTGCAGAAAAACAGGGAGGTTCGGACGCAAATGATCGTCCGAACAAAACAACCACACAGAGCTTACGATATCAACTATAAATACCCCAAGGTCTGAATTAAGTAAAGAAGGACTACATTCAATACAAACACTTGTAAGAGCTATTTGAGGAGAAATAGGCTAAAATATTGTGGGTTGTATTGGTTTGAGAAGTCTAGCTTTCTTGGCTCAACTAGTGGGAATTAGTGTGAGCAAGAATAGACTAGTGAGTGATCTTCAAGTGTAAGAGTGGAGGGATAACAAGTGTACAAAAGTGAGGTTGTAGTGTAAAACCCTTTGGCTCAACTAGAGGAACTTAGTTGGTGCAAGGGTGAGCCTACTTTGTGTACAAGAAGGTTATTGCCTCACCTTCTTTGAAGAAGCACTACTAGTGAATGTACTCCAAGCTTGAGAAGCTTGGGAGTTTGGTTTGATATTCTTTATCTCATTCTTATTTGTTCTTTAAGCTTAAACTGTTGAATATCTATTATATTCATTTGTGCTTAAGTATTCATTTGTTGCATAAAGTTTTGAATTTCTATTAAGCAAAATAAATGCTTTAAGGTTTGTCTTTAGAGATAACCTAATTCACCCCCCCTCTTAGGTTGCTTTTGGGACCAACAGAAAGCGAACACGATTCCTACTTTAAACATAAGCAAATTAACCATGGCTCAAGAGAGACTACCAAGGCAACCAGTTATACCACCAGGGAATCAACAGAATTTGATAAATAATGGCAAAAATGGGAATAATGGAGTGTGTGGAGATAATGGTCATAATGGACGTGTTAGAGACAATCGCTCTTTGGTAAATTACACTCAACGAACTTTTGGAGGATCAAATTCTTGTATTGCCCCACTACCTATTTAGGCTAATAATTTTGAAATGAAACTTGGTCTCATTTCCGCACTTCAACAAGATGTAATGTTTTGAGGTTTTCCTAGTGAGGATCCTTACCATCATATCATGAACTATGACGAAGTATGTGATACATGGAAGCAAAATAAAGTTAGTTATAATGCTTTCAAGTTCGGACTGTTTTCTTTCTCATTAAAGGACAAGGCTAAGTTGCAGCTTTGGCTGCAAGGTTATAATAAGGGACCTGCACTACTTAAGAAGGAGTGGCCCAGGCTTTTCTAACAAAACACTTTAACATTCTAAGACAACCAAGCTCAGGAATGATAACTGATGGCTCAACAAAAGTTGATAACGAATCAATTGGAGCAATAGAAAAATGTATGACTGGAATGACAACAATTACTGTGGTCACTCAACAACCATTTGCTTGTGATTTCTGCGTAGGTGATCATCCTTATGGCCAATGTAGTGCAAAGAATTATTCTTATTTTTTCTGTAGTTTCAGAGCAGGTGAATTATATGGGTAATCAGAACAAGTTTAGACCATAAAACAACCAGTTTGGCAACACCTACAACCCAAGTTGAAGGAATCTCCAAATCTCTCTTGGGGAAATCAGAAAAGCCAAGCTCGTGTTCAACCAAATATTCCAAATCATAGGCCTAAATTTCAGTAACAACAATTTCTGCCGCAATAGTAGTCTAACCAAATTCAGTCATTAGAATACAGTTGTAGTTTCATTAGTTCAAAGATTCAATAAATTAATCATTTTTGCCCAGACAACCACTAAAAGGATGAATAGTAGGAAGCTTCAAGCAAGAATTTGGAGATCCAAGTTTGATAGATTGCAAAAATGCTAGCAGAGGCACTATGGATATTACCTAGAGACACTATTCTAAATCCAATGGAAGAAGTTAAGTATATAACATTGAGAAGCATGAAAATAGCTGACCATGAAAAAGTCAAGCAAATTAAAGAAAATCAAGATTAGGAAGCACAAGAAAAATATCTAATTTTTCCCAAACAAGTCCTTGACACTCAGCTTGACAGTCCACGAACAGAAATACCAGTTAGGATTCCCTTTCCTAATCAGTTAAAGGCCAAGGAGGAGGATGGTAAATTCAAGAGATTTTTGGAGATTCTTTGAAAAGTGGAAATCAACATTCGACTCATGGAGTCTTTTGAAAATACGCCTAACTATGCCAAATTCATGAAGCAGATACTTTCATAGCAAGAAGAAGTTGCTAGGAGGAGAAGTTCTACCATTAATAGAAGGATGTAGTGCTATTATCCAGAAGAGACTGCCTTCAAAAATGAAGGATCCTGTCTCATTTTCCATTCCATGTACTGTTGGAGGGATGGATTTCGAAAAAGCACATTGTGATTTGAAAGTATGAATTAATTTGATGCCACTTTCTATTCATCAGAGGTTAAATGGTAAAGAGCTTAAGCCCATAAATGTCTCATTCCAATTGGTAGATAGAGATCCTAAATATCCTGTAGGGATAGTGGAAAATACTCTAGTAAAAGTGGATAATTGCTATCTTCCGGCAAATTTTATTATCTTAGACATGGAGGAAGAAAAAGACATGCTAATAATTCTAGGAAACTAGAGTTATTTTGTTTGTTTATTCTAGCATTTTCTTGGTTTCTTCCAGATTTTTGAGTTGGTTTATGTGTTTTGTTTAGGTTCATTGCATTTAATATTTGCATTTGTATTTTTGTAAATATCATATCGATGATCCTAGTGTTAATTTTAATATAATTTGTTACTTATTAACCTTATTGGTATTTTGCAGGTTTAGATTAAGTAGTATTGAGATTAAAGAATAGAAGATTGAAAGCACAAAAGGACAAAAAGAACAAATTCAAGATTGTTGAAGTTAGGCTCCATACCAGAGTATCATTATTTTGAATAGGAAATGATAGCACTGTATTGATGAAGAATTAGAAGACTTATTTGAATTCAACACCACGGTATCAATTCCTGTTCTAATTATGATACCTCTGTATAGATGAGTTTAAATTTTGCCACTTATAATCTTTTGGCTTAAGCCACCTTTTAAAACTAAGCTTGTACTCTGCCATAGTATAAATGCAAGTAGTGTAGTTTGTTTTTAGTAGTTTTAGTCTAGTTTTATGTAGTTTTAAGCTTTCTTAACCTTCAAGTTTCTCCCTAATTAAAAGTTATCTTTCATTTTATCTTTAGATCTAATCTTCAATTTCTTGCAAGTTTAAATCTAGATAATTAGTTAATCTTAGTGAATTTTTAATTTGCTACAAGTAGATATTATTTTTACTTGCTTTTCATTTAGATTTCTTGCAATCCAAGTGGGGCAAAAACTTAGATTTCCTTAAAAGTTATTCTTGCTCTTGATATTTGTGGTTATTTGCTAGTTTAAACATTAAATTATTGCTTTAAATCCATTGGAAAGTAGTGGGTTTTCATTAAAATTTCTCTTTAAACAACAAATTCTTAGTTTTAATTCTAATTTTCTTTTCATTTCTCAAGGTTTCTTAATTTAGTGAAAAGTGATGATTTTCAAATCTTCTAGTTTAGTTAATTCTTTCTTATTAAAATTAGTTTAAAATGCTTTTACACTTTAATTAAGCTTTCTTATAATTATTTAATTATTGTTAATTTTACTTGCTTTTTTAAGTTAGATTTACATGCTTTCCTAGACTAAACTTAATTTTCTAGAGTAATTTTCTTGCTTTTCTTAATTGATCCTTACATGCTTTATTAGATTGATTAAGTTTCTTGCTTTATTTTTAGTTCAATTATGCTTCTTAGTGTAATGATTAGTGTTATTCTTTGTTTACTTTCTTAGATTAACTCAACTACTTGCTTTCACTGTTTAAATTACTTAATTTGGTGTTTATTTAATTTATTTTCTAGTTATACATGCAGTTAGTGACAAACTACTTGTTGATTTGTCTAAATAGCACAACAATCCATTAAGCCTAGTATTTGTCGTCTCAATTCTTGTGGGAACGATACTCACTCATCGCTACCTATAATCCTATCTCGTATACTTACGAGTATGTTGGAGAAGGTTTAGTGGTTAGTATAGTTCTTTTTATTACTTGTTGCTTGTTTCAACCTTGATCACATCTTAAATAGTAAACCTATCTATCAACAAGTTTTTGGTACCATTACCGAGGATTTTGTTTACAATGGCAATATTAGTTACTTGTGGGTCGTGCTAGATTAGACTTCTTATTTTAGTTTACTTATTCATTTTAGTTGCATTTACTTTTAATTTTTTGCATTTTAGTTAATGTTTATTTCTTGTTATTTGTCTCTTGTCACTTGTACTGCTTTGCTCTTGGATGCTCTTTTGTACTGCATGGTGATTGAAGAAGAACAATTTATTTCGCTTGATTCGAAAAGGGAAAAAGATTTAAGAAGAATTAGAAAGGGAAAAAGAGTTCAAAAAGAGTTAGAGAAACTCAAGATGGCTGAGCTTAGAAATAATCCAAGAGTGCTCAACAAGAATCCTAGAAATGAAGATGATGAAGAAGGTGTAGGATACAATGGATTAGGTGGTCTTGGAAATTAAGGGAAAATATTAATAGAAAAGTGGGCAACAATGGCCATGGACTAAATGCTAATGGGATGCTTCAGGACTATGCCATGCTCAACTTTAAAGGAGCAAACTATAGTATTGTTAGGATGCCTATCCAAGCAAACAATTTTGAAATCAAACCGGTACTAATCCAAATGCTCCAATCACATGCAATGTTTGGAAAAGTTTGGCCAAATAAGGATCCTTACATTCACTTTATGAATTTTTAGGAGGTCTTATATAGCTTTAAATTTAATAGTGTACACCTAGATTGCGTGCGAATGACGATTTTTTTTTTATTTTCCTTGAGAGACCTGGGCAATATGGTAGCTTCAATCTCATCAGCAAGGCACCTTTACAGTTTGGAATGGCCTTACCCAAGAGTTTCTAGCTAAGCATTTCCTATCCTCTAGGACTGCAAAATTAAGGAATGAGATAACATCCTTTAAACAAGAAGCGAGGGAAGGATTAAGTGAAGCATGGGAACGGTTCAAATAGCTTCTCCGAAAGTGTCCCTACCAGCAATCCTGTTATGGCTCCAAGTACAAATGTTCTATCAAAGACTTTACCAAGAGACAAAGTCCATTATTGATGCCTCGAGGGAAGGTTCCTTATCATTCAAGATACCAAAGAAGGCTCATGGTAGGGGCCTCAAACTATTACCACCCAATACTCAACATAATGTGAAACAAGCTCAAACACAAAAACCTTATGCTCAAGAAGGTGTTTTCTTTGAGTTTGGAAACAAAATAAGATCATAGTGAATATGATGGCTAATTTGACAAGTGCTATTGACAACCTTGGAAGAGAAAATACCTCAAATGTCGTATCATCCTTCTCACAAGGGCCTTTAGTTTGTGACTTTGCTCCAAACCATTTGAATGGACAATATGAAGCATTGGTGAGAAGAAGTGAGCAACTGAATTATGTGTCTAACCAAGCCCTTTGTCAAGGAATCCCCCTAATGTGTATGGCAACACATACAACCCCTCATGGAGAAACCTTCTGAATTTTTTATGGAGTGACCAACCAACTCATTCAAATACCCTTCAACAAAATTTCTCCAATCAAGCCTCATCTTCAAGAGGATACCTACCTCCATACCAAAGAAATCTTCAGACCAATTTCTAATACTCTCAACCCAACTCGTCCTACCAAAACGACCAATCAAGGTCTTCAAACATGTTGACATCCTAACCCACTATCATCCTAAACAATGCTCAAAACTTCAATAAGAAGGATGATGATGTACAAGCTTAACTTGCAGGAGTTAAGGAGAGAGTATAAGACTTTGAGGCTAGAGAATGAAAATCTAAAGAGAGAACATGACTCATTTGAGAGGAATCAAGGAGCATCAACAAGAAACTTGGAGACGCAACTAGGTCAAGTGGCAAGACAAGTATATGAGAGGCCAATGGAGAGCTCTTCCGAGTGATACAAACTTGAGGAAACATGTGCAAGCCTTAACCTTTCAAAGTGGTAAAGAATTGAACAACCAAGTAGTTGAGGAGGTGAGTAAAGAGGCGGGGGAACTTGAAAAATCTCCCAACATAAAGAAGAAGGTGAATCCTCAAAAGGGAAAGACAGGATGATCGATTAGCCAATAAAAAGCCAAATCCCCTCTAAAAGAGTTAATGATGCCAAGGAACGTCCTTTTGAGCATACAATAAACACCAAATTCCATATCCTAAGCTGTAATAAGGCTAAAAGATGAGAGCGAATATAAGAAGTTCAAGTAATTTTTGGAGATGTTCAAGAAGATTAAAATTAGTATTCCATTCATTGAAGCATTGAAGAATATGCCTAGTTATGCAAAATTCATCAATTAACAAATGCTAACTAGCAAAAGGAAGCTTCTGGGGTATGAGATCTTGTGTTTGACAGAGGGGTTTAGTGCACTAGATTCAAAGAGAAGATTCTACCAAAGTCAAAAGACTTGGGAGATGATTTGCTATTCCTTGTGAAAATGTGGGAGTTAGCTCAGAGAAGACATTGTGTGATCTCGGGGCTTCCATCAATCAAATGCCACATTCATTGTACAAGAAGTTGACTGGAGGCAGTTTGAAGCCGACTAATGTGACTCTTCAATTGGTGGATAGAAGTATCAAGGAACCGGTTGGGGTAATTGAAGATGTCATAATGAAAGTGGGAAAGGTGTTCTTACCGGCTGATTTTATTGTTCCTGAAATGGATGACGATGCCAACATGGCTCTTTCAGATTATTCTTGGAAACCATTCTTGGTAATCAAAAGAACATTAATTGATGCTTAAGAAGGAAAACTCCAATTGAGATTGAATGATGATATTGTGTCTTTAATTGTTTTTAATTCTTTTAAGTTTTCTTCATTGTATATGATGTTATACGAGTACATATGTTTGATGAACTTGTTGAAAATTTTTGTACAGTTAATTTGGAAGGGCCTTTATCGAAAACGGAACTTTCACAAGACAATGAGGGATTTTATGATGAAAGTGACATTCAAGTCACCATGAGCTTAAAGGAGGAGGTTCAATCATTAGAAAGGAAGAGGCTATCAAAGAAAGTAAAGGTAAAAGGGGGTATCCCATCAATGAATCCCCAAGGTTGTGATGAAATCTCTGCCTTCTCACCTTTTCTATACGTTTCTAAGGGAAAATGAAACATTTCACATGATTATGAGTGCTTACATTTCTAGTGATGAGCTATCTAAATTACTTGTTGTTTGAGAAAATACCGGAATCAGGGCACTTGCATGGAGCATTAGTAACATTAAAGGGATAAGCCTAACAACATGTATGCACAGAATTACTTTGATAGATGATTCAAAACTTGTAGGCTACCTTAAAGATGTTTGAATCCCATTTTTGAAAGAGGTAGTGAGAAAAGTAGTTTTGTAACTCCTTGATGTAGGGATTATCTATCCCATATTTGACAATGAGGAGGTTATTCCAACCTAAGTTGTGCCAAAAGGGGGGGAGTCATGTTATAGCTAAAGATAACAATGAATTGATACCTTCTAGAATCATAATTGGGTGGCAAATTTTTATTGATTTTTGAAAACTCAATGAAGCCACAAGAAAGAACAATTTCCCTATCCCTTTTATTGATCAAAGTTTGTATGTCTTTAAGGGAATGCATTTTATTATTTTCTAGATGGATATTTAGGGTATTTTCAAATTGTTATAGTCCCGGAAGACCAAGAAAAACCCACTTTTACTTGTCCTTATGGAATATTTGCCTACTGGCTAACCATATATGCCTTTTGTGTTATGCAATGCTCCAAGCCTTTTCCAGCGGTGTATGTTTTCTATCTTCTATGATATGATTGAAAAGTTATTGAAATTTTCATAGATGATTTTAGTGTTTCTGGAAATTATTTTGACGTATGTTTGCATAATTTTTCGCTTTTGCTTGAGAGATGTGAAGAGACTAATAATATTCAAGGTGAATGAGGGGATAGTTGTAGGCACAAGGTTTCTTCTAAGGGGATAGACACGGATAAGGCCAAGGCTGATAGCGAAATTACATTTCCCATGCAATGTGAAGAGGGATAGGAGCTTTTTAGGTTATTGCAGTTTTTACCATAGATTTATTAGGAATGTCTCTAGCATTTCTAAACCTCTTTGTGTATTATTACAAAAAGATGTTCTATTTTTTTTTGATGATGCTTGTCTACATTCTTTTAATGTGTTGAAAAATGCCTTGATTATTCCTCCAGTTATTGTTGCTGCTAATTGAAACTTACCATTTGAATTGATATGTATGATATGAGCGATTATATCGTAGGAGCGGTGTTGTGTCAAAAGATAAATAACGTCTTGCATGTTGTCTACTATAATAGTTGTACCTTGAATGCAGCTCAATTGAACTATTCTACCATTGGGAAAGAACTCCTTGCTATTGTTTTGATTTTGATACGTTTAGGGCATATCTTATTGGAAGCAAAGTATTGTTTTGTATAGTCACACGGCTTTAAAATATTTGTTTTCAAAAAATGATGCTAAGTCTAGACTTATTAAATGGATCTTATTGTTGCAGGAATTCGATTGGGAAGAGGTTCACAAAAGAGAAGTGAAAACACCATCGCTGATCACCTTTCAAGGATTGACGGGCCAAGGGAAAGAAGCTAAAAATATTCATCCGAACAATAGACATTTCTGGAAGAGAAACATATGAGGGCTTAAGAGTCCACACCTTGGTTTGCTGACACTGTTAACTATCTTGTAGGCAAGGTGATTCCCTCAAACATGGATGAAAACTGAAAGATGGCAAAAGTTCCTTTAGAGGTTAAATACTTCTCTTGAGAGGATCCCTTTTTTCTAATGGCAGTTCTAGATCAAATCATTAGGAAGTGTGTTCCAGAGAAGAAGTAGTGGACATTCTTCATCATTGCCACTCATCGCTAGTGGGAGGACATCAAGGATCCCAAAGAATGGCGGCCAAGGTTTTGCAGTATGGTGGGGGACTTGTCAAGGGGAGATGAGATACCACTCAACAATATTCTCATTCATGAAGTATTTGATGTTTGGGGTATCAACTTTATGAGACCTTTCCAAGCTCCTACAACAAGTATATCTTCATTGCAGTGGATTACATTAAAAATGGGTTGAATCCGTGGCATTACTGTAAACGTTGTGAGGAAAAACTTTTTTCTCTAGTTTGGGGTACCCAAAGCCATCATAAGTGATGGAGGAACTCACTTCAAAAATTCACTTTTTGAATCCGTCTTTTCAAAGTATGGTGTGAGGCACAAGCTTTTCCTTATCCTCAAATATTTAAAGTTCGGTCAAATAGAGCTCTCCAATCGAGAATTGGAAAGAAATTTGGAGAAGACCAGGAATTCATAAAGAAAGGATTGGTTAGGGAGGTTGGATGATGTTCTATGGGCTTATAGGACTTCCTACAAGGCACCCATAGGGATGTCTTCCTATAGGATGTTGTATGGAAATTCTTGTCACCTTTTAGATGAGTTAGAGCACAAGGCAAAATGGCATATTCAACAATCAAGAGTGTCAACTTTGATTGGAAAGATGCTAGTGAAAAGAGGCTCTTGGATATCAATGAACTTGATGAGTTCCAAAGAGAAGCTTATGAGAATTCTAGGCTCTACAAGGAGAGGACAAAAACATGGTATGATAAGCACATTATGTGAAAGGAGTTCAAAATTTTGGAAATTTGGTGTTACTCTACAACTCCTAAACCAAACTATCTTCGGGTAAGCTAAAATCAAGATAAAGTGGTCCATTTGAAGTAGTACAAGTATTCCCATATGGGGCAGTGGATCATCGGTTGAAAGGAAAAGAATCAAAATTCAAAGTGAATGGGCATCAATTGAAGCTTTACTATGGAGGAACAATAGAGGAAGAACAGGAAACAATTCATTTACACTAATTGGTCACTCCATGGCCATAGTCAAGCAAATGACTATAAACAAGCGCTTTTGGGAGGCACTCCAAGCTGTAATTTATTGTTTTTGTCTTATTTTAGTTGAATTTTATGTTGATTTATGTTGAAGTTTGAGTAGATCAATTTGGGTTTAAATTAGTTTCAAGTTGCTTTATTAGGTTAATAATAAGTTTAATTAAGGAAATGAGTGAAATTGTTCACTAATACTTACGTTTTTCATGCTGGTAGGTGTTGATGAAGTAGAAGTGAAGTTGAAAAGAAGTTGGAAAATTTTGACTAAGTGTCAAAAAGAGGTGTCTGTTGAAGTTCAACCCATAACGCTGTATGGATTTCGATACCGTGGTATCGAGCTAAAAATTTTCAGACCATACTATGGTATCATTTTAAATCCATATCACAGTATCGCGAACTTTCGAAAAGGTGATTTTCCAACCCAACTCCATATATCGAACGCAAAACTTTATAAGAAAAACAAATATTGTGACTCTGTATTGCTGTATCAAAAATGTCGAGCATGAAAAAGCATAGAACTCTAAAATAAACCCATTTTTAGCCCTTTCTATTCAAAATCCTCTTACAAACACTAGCCTCCCTTCTTCTCGTTCTACTTCTTCTCCTCCTCCTTGTCTCTTCCGAACCTCTTTTCGCCATCCTAAAACATATATAATTCACCATAATCCAACCCAAAAAATAATTTAATCTTCAAATCCACCCATCACATTGGAGCAAAATAGGGTTTTCTCAAGATTTCAAGGAGAATTTCAAGATTCGTAAGGGGGGTTCTTTTTCGAAATTCCAGCTAAAATCTTCCAATTGTGCACAAGCCTGTAAGTCTTCTTGTTCTAGAGTTACTTTTGGGGTAATTGAAGATCAATTTTGAACTTATTATTGTGCGATCTCCCTTGGATTTTGTGGAATTTAGTTTTTGTGAATTGTGATTTTGTATTGTTTTGTGTAATTAAATTGGGTTGAAATTCTTGTGGGCTTATTACTTTGGTTCTGGAATTATTGAAATTATTTGTGAATTCTTGAATGAACCTTGGGTATTGAAGATTTGAATTTGTTTTTTGTGAAAGGTTATTTGACAGTTACTTTTGAGGATATTATTGGTTAAATTGTTGAATTTTGATTCATAATCATGCCTAGATGGTGTTTCTAAGGGAATAGATAGGGGAAAAAGTAATGCTTCAACTTTCAGGGAAAAAAGGAAAATGGATGAAGGCCGAGTGAGGTGCTTGAACTTAACAATAAATTGTTATTTGTGAGTGATAAAGCCAAAGAAATCTTTGAAGCATATAATATGCATGATGTAATCATGGAAAGTGATTTGTCAAAGAATTAGGGCACGTACTCGTTCGTTAGGTTGGAATTAGAAGCTCAATTGATTTATTAGGAGTGTTGTAATTGAAAGGTAAAACTGGGCTACACTAATCGAGTTAAGGAGTTTCATTGTAATAGTTGTGATTTGGTAAATGATAAGTGTAGAGTCTACGGTAAATTGGTAGACTTTTCTATTGAGAAGATTAATGCCTTTTATATCCGACCAAATGTTTCCAACCATAATAGTAGAGAGCTCATTAAAGGTAAGAAAGCCATGGAGGAAATTAAGAACCGGTTGCGTGAGGGAGATGTAAATTGGATTATGAATGCCACTAGTGCTTATTTGAAACTTCCTCGCAATGGTCTTAGATTGTAAGCCAAAATATGGTTTACTTTATGAGCTACAAAATTTTGGGATCGAGTGTTGCGAGTGTTGTACAAAAGGATAAGACCTTTCTAGTGTATGCCATTCTAAGGGCATGCCAACTAAACTGGGAGGTTGGTTCGGCAAGGTTCATATCTAATAGGTTGTCAAATCATCCTAGCTTTTATTTGTGAGAATTGATTTCATTTTCTTATGTATTAATGCAGAATGCCCAATGCTACTTTAAGAGCCTCAAACATTTGAGAGAGGTTTGAATCAACAAGGATTATGTGCATAACATGGTTCGTGATTTGATAAGCATTAGAAAGCCGTCAAACCACCAACTCAATCAACTTAACTTCAAGCTTCTTTTTTCCAACTTCGCAATGTCTTCAACACATCCCAAAGTGAAGATAAAAGAAATGAACTATATGTTTATTAGATCTACAGTCAAATGCTAATCCACCATAATATGGAATTGATGACGCATAAAGTCAACCTTCCATTGTGAACTCATGGATTCATCCACCGCCACCACCTACTTAGCATTATGGAATTCCTCGAGGGCAACACATTTATTCACCATATGTGTCACGCCCCAAAAACGGGACCGTAACACGCCGCGCTAATGGCACACCGATCCAAAGCGCAAGGCACAAACGAACAGAGCAACAAACTTAAACGCAATGTAATAGAACCATCAAACCATCTATTTCTTAACTATAAAACCGAATATTTCATTTCTACACATTAAATACGAATTACAAAATACCTTCTTAGTACAAACTATGCTACAACAAAAACAAAGTTCATCAATACAAAACCTATCTAATACACTACCCCTTTCCAAACAAAAGAGAAGCTTGGAAGATTATCCGCAGAGTCCTACCAGTAATGTGGAATCTGGAGAAAATCTAAAAGCTGCTAACGCGGTGGAGAGTCAAAAACGAGCACCTAATCTGAAAAATTATAATCACGTGGGGTGAGCATAACTAGCTCAGTGGATATCATAAAAGCTCTTCAAATGGGGCCAAGCATTTCGATAAAAAGAAAACATAAAGATAATAACATTTGTGAAAACCATAGTCATGAAGCAGTTTCTAAAATGTCTCATGCCATTTAAACGTCAATAAACCATAATCATAAGTAGTTTCTAAAATGTCTCATGCCATTTAAACGTCAGACTAGTTTCATTTCAAAACATAGTATGCTAAAGCATAGCGTAGCCAAAAAGATCCAATCATTTCAAAACATAGTATGCTAAAGCATAGCGTAGCCAAAAAGATCCAATCATTTCAAAACATAGTATGCTAAAGCATAGCGTAGCCAAAAAGATCCAATCATTTCAAAACATAGTATGCTAAAGCATAGCGAACAAATCCAAGTACAGTTTCAATCCAGAATATAATAAAATAGCATGAGTATCTTTTAGGCTCAAAGGTATGACCTATTGGTCTACTATGATCCAGATCTAGTAATCTACCACACCTACTAGTCTGACCTGGAGGTCAAGTTATCCCAGCACAAGATGTGTATAGTCAAATAGTTCATAACAGTCATAGCAGTCATCATGGTGTTAGATGTGTATATAGAACCAGTTCTCCACAAATCAAACATTTCCAAACACATCCAAAATTATATACCTAGGTCACCTATGAGCCAAAACAGTCTTAAAATGCTTTCATATCAAAAGAGTTTGCATACAAACATATCAATTGATTAACATAAAATAGCTTGGTCCCGATTTCATATGTAATAATTCCAAAACTTGGTAAAAGTACAGTTCCAAACATCATACACATTTTAAAATCCATCCAAACATATTTCAAACCAAGGTCCCTTGAATACCTTGGAATTGGATTTTGTTGGCAGGGAGGATAGCCTACTGCACAAATGATCACGAACGCGATCGCCGGTAGGTGGCGTGGTACCGAGGGTGCAGATGTGTATAAGAGACAGTTCTTTAACTTCTACATCTCTATCCCTAGGGACAAAATCCAATTCCAAGGTATTCAATGGACCTTGGTTACAACCCAACTCAAAACAACACTTGGTTTACCAACCTTTAAAAGCCTAATAATTGAAAGATTCAGAGCAATAGCCGGAAGTTTCAATAGCATTCCACAACAATCCATAACCCATAACCACTACAATTAACTCTATTACAACATTAAAGCAACAACCTATGGTTGGAATTCCTCTTTACTACCAAACTGAAATTTTTACCGATTAGCCACACGCATGATTCAAACATGCTTCCTATCCAACCCACTACCAAGGAAACACTTAAAACCATGTGGATGATTAAAGATCCTTATCTTACATTTGATCAATTTTTGAAATTATCCTAGTTATTAATTTTTGTTGTACCTCTTTTGTTGGGAAATCAATTCCACTTGGTTTCAAGTCTCAATTCCTACCCAAACTAACCTTAAAACACTCTTAAAACATCATTATGTGCATAGACATAAGCATTCATAGCATAACACTCTAGGCCACATATGGAAGACAAAACCCTAACTCATAAACTTAAAATTTGTAATCTAACCATGGAAAGTTTTGAGTTAAAAATCAACCCCAATCACTTCCCAACCTCCAAAACACTAAAAACAACCCATAACATACATAAATCATAACTTATAAGGCTGCAAAGAGGGTTTATTTTCAGCCATAAAGAATCCTACAAAACTTGAAATTAAAGCTTGGATCATAAAGCCCATAAGCCATAAATGCTAAAATACATAAAATCTTACCTTCCAAGTGATTCCTACTTGAAATCCAAGAAAATTTTTGGGTGAAAATGGAGAAGAGAGTTTCGGCTGCTGCTAGGAAGAAATGAGGAAGAAACACAAGAAGAAGACTTAAAAAGATTTCCAAAGTTGACCCAAATAGTTCCCCATTGACCAAATAGTCTCCAAGTTGACTAATTAACCCAAAAACTAATTTTTGCTACTAAATTATCATTTTTTTCTGAATAATTCAGCCATCATACAACACTCACACACCAGAATGCACTAATTACACTTAATCCAACTTTTGTTCTATTACCACGGATCGAAATCGCGTACTTATTCGTTTTTCCGAATTGAAAAACAAAAGTTTCGTACTTTATGACTAAAAATAATATGAAAAACATTTTAAACCAGTTAAAATCAAAGAATAAGGCTATTAAAATACTGGGTTTCACAATATGAGGGGTCAACTCAAGTATTAACTCTCTAAAATAGAGTATTTTTGTGCACTTTTAGCTTGGATTTTGTTCGTAATTCGAGGGTTTTAGTTTATAAAGTATGGGTATTTTTGTAATTTTACACCCTAGTCCAGAAATTAGGTTTTATTGTTTTTATGTCAAAAATGTGTATTAATGCCCTTAATGTGTGTTTTTGTAGGTTTTATATGCAATGGAGATCAAATAGGGTGATGACAGAGCAAAATGGGTCAAAACGTAGCAAGACCAACACCCAAATTGGGAGCTGGTAGTTGCCACTGCCATGTGCCAGTAGACCCATGGGAGGGATGCCGAGTCTCTGGATGCTGGGCACTGCCAGTGCCCAGAAGGTTGGAAGGGACACCTAGCTTCCTACTAATGCGATTTTTTATGGGATTTTATGCTTTCACCAGTGTTTTAGATATTTCTGGCCCACGTTTGTGTAAACCCTAGCTAGCACTATATAATTGTCATGTTAGGTCATTAAAAAATATAACATAGGCTTAGGAAAGCAAAAGAGTCAATAGAAATCATCAAACAAATGCTTTCAAAGAAATCAATACAAGAACAACCATAGGAGGAGAAAGTAAGGGAAATCAAGAGAAAACTTGATTTGACAACCCTAGACTTTCATTCTCTTCCCTATTTATTGTATTTAATATGCTTTTCACGGTTGTATTTGAGTCTTGTGTTGCATCAAGCCATGTTGGGCTTTGTCAAGGAGATTTTAGACCAACAAGCATTTTCATTTGCAAATGGAGGCCAAGAATTCATTCAAGCACAAGGTAAGAGACCAGTCATGTTTTAGAAGTCCGAATCTAAAAAGATTCAAGTCTAAGAAGCCTATGAATCGAAAAGTTCCAAGAAGGGTTTTAAAACCCCGATTCAGCCATAGTCCATACTTGGACATTCAATTCCTAATTGTATTAGGATTTAGTTTAGGACTTATTTTCTAGAAGTTCATTTAATTTGGACGAAAATCTGTCCACATTACTTTAGTTTACCCGATTGTAGTCTTGTGTGCCAATCCAAAACTTTTTTAGATTGGGCAAGCTAGTTTCCTGGTGTTGGTAGGACAATTTTGCAGGGTTATGGGGCTGATCTTTTCCCCTTTAAATACCTCCCTTGGCTGAACCTATGCTTCAGATTATTCAATAAAAATTTCATGTGATACACATCTTCTGTGTATAAGAGTCAGGTGTTCGGTAAGATATTGATTAGGTTTTTTGCAAACAATGAACAAGTTTAAAAAAAACCTTAATTATTCAAATCAACTCTCACACACTTGCAAGTATACAAGGTGAGTTTGTATTATAGGATGAGTAAGGATCGTTCCCATGAGGACTATCGGAACAAATACTAGATTCACAAGCCTATTTACTAGTTAGACAAAATAATTAAGGGTTTTTAACTAAATTTAATTAGTTGATATTGACATAAAGACAAGAACATTAAATTCTAACCCTATGAAAGCAATTAAAGATAATTAACTAAAAACCCTAATTCAATCTATCCTACTTGCGAGAATTTAAATTAACCTACTCTATGAAAGCAATTAAAAACAATAAAAAAAAAAAACCCTAACGACTAAACTTATGGAAGCAACTAAGAATTTGAAAACAATAAAACAAGAACGATAATTGAAAAAAAGAAAGAAAAGAAAGCAACAAGAACAAAGATTAAATTGCATAAAATTAAATCAAACTCAGTAATTGAAGCAAGAACAAATGTTAATGATCGTCAAATCTCTAATTCTTGACAAGAGAATGAAATCCGTGCGCGCCAATTGAGAAATCTACCCTATGGTTAAATTATTTAACCGACCTAACCACTGGAAAAACCTAAAAACTAATGGTGGCTGATGATGATCGATGATTTCTTCCCCTTCTCTTGGTGTATTTATAGATATTTTTAGGGTTTTGGGGCTTCGAGATGATAAATACTCACTTTTCCATGTAACCGGGACCACGGGAAGACTTTTCTTGCAAAATAAGTCAACTTGCATGATCTGTTGGTAGATCAGTGCCTGGGTACTACATTTTTAGAGCACCTGGGCACTGCTTCCAGTGAGCAAAAGCAACCTTTCTAGACTTGGCGCCAAGGCGCTGGGTCCAGTACGGTGGCTCCACTTCATCTTCATTTTTCTCCATGATGAAGCAGAATTTGGTAAAAGTCAAAATATGAAAGTTATATCTTTATGTCTTAGCTTTACAAAATAACTTGAATCACCTCCATTGGAGCTCGGACACGAATGTTACAATCAATCTACCAAACTGTGTCAGAATCACTCCTCGCAAGTGCATATTTTCCAACCTTGCAATTTTTGAATGAGATGCCTATAGAATCCTAGAAAACTCAAAACATGAAAGTTGTAGAACTCTTCCATATCTTCCCAAATCATCCAAAATCATAGAAATCGGAGCTTGAACAAGAGACTTATGGTTGATCTTCCAAACTATATCTGATTTGTTCCACGCCAGTGAATGTTTTCCTACAATATTGTGATCCATTTTAACTCATTGTTTACTCAAACCATACAAAACTCAAAATAAACTATTTTAGCTCATAATTAGTCAATTATTGCTCAAATTATATTAAAACAGAAGTAAACAACACATAAAATATACCACATTTACGAGTTTATCAAATTCCCCACACATAGTTTTTGATTGTCCTCGAGCAAAATATAGAAATAAATCACAAACATACTTAACATATCTCATCAATCTTCCGCATGAATAACCAAGAACCAAACCATCGTAAGGAAAGTAATCAAGTGATAATAAACCACTATACATGAATGCCAGTGAAGGTGTGTGTATAACCATGGCATACAAAAATAACTTTTAAGACACTTAGATCAAATCATGCAAACCCTTTGAATTTTTCTAAACACTCCATAGCATACTTTTCTTACATTTCTCCACTAATGTAGACAATCGACTTGACTTAAATTAGGTAGAACTTTTAGCTTGTAATGTAAGGCTAGGGAAATGGCTAACAGAGAAGGGAAAAATGATAAACAAATAAGACAAAAGCTTTAAACTAATGCTGGCCACACATCAACATAAAACTTCCTTTTGAATATTAAAACACCCATCCTTCAAAAGAGTAACCCCACACTTAATTATCCAAACACCCCTAAAAATTTTGTGCAACAAGAAGAATAAAATCATTCTTTTTCAATTTCAACCTTACTCACCAACATCATGTAAATATATCTCCATTTTTTCTTTTTCTTCTTTTTTCTTTTCTCCAAAATAGGTACTAGTGATAGACACTACGTGCAAAAAAAAATATCTACGCAGGTACCAGTGATAGGCACTACCTGCTAACACGCCATTGTCTAATGCAAGTGCCAGTGATGGGCACCACCTGCAATGGTCACAAAAATTTTTCTAACACCCCTTCACCTTAATTGTACACCATTCATTCAAACATTCTCATACAACTATCTTTCATCCTTATATTCACTTTACAATTATTCTGGCATTAAAGCTCTTAAGGGACATTTAGGATAGCTCACAAAGATAGATAAAAAATAAGTTAGAAACAAAAATGAGTGGCGCTTCTATCCATTCAAAACAAATTAAGGCCCAAATAGGGTTCTAGGGATAAATTTTACAGTAACGGTTAGCTTGAAAGGCTCAAACGTCCAAAGAAATACCTACCCTCATCTTTAAATCAAATCAAATTATCTAAAATTTGAAAATGTAACAAAGCAAGTAGTTGGAGGGTAATATAAGTGAATCTACACAATTATCTCTTAGTGCCAAAAAGCTATAATATTGTAGGCTATTAGTGCTCAAAAATTAGAAATCATCAGAGGAAAATATGAACACCGACTACCCTACTCATGACAACTTAGCTGAAAAATTATCAAGTAGAAAATCAAAGAAACATGCTAAGCAATTTGGGAACAAAAATTTCAAAAATATGAAATGTTCTCAAATCAAAAGCTAAGCTACAAATATAAAAGAAAAAATTGAAGAAAATGAACAAGCAAAACACCAAACAAATAGAAATTAAGAAAACTCCCCAATACCCCATACTTAAAGTATAACATTGTCCCCAATGCAAAAATAAGAGCAAAAAGTGTAAAAGGGATGCTTCACTGTTAATGAAGAACATTTGGTGCCGTTTATGTTCAATTAAATACCCTTGACTCGAGATGGAAAACATCAACCACTAAAACAAAAACAAAACATAAAAAACCCTTAAGAAATTAAGAAAAACAATAAAACCAAGAAAAAAAAACAAAAACATAAGAAATAAAAGTAAGGAAAAACATGGGTTGCCTCCCATGTAGCACCCTTGTTTATAGTTTTAGGCTCGACTTCGGCACTTGAAATCAATTACCAGCACTTAAAGATGATCGACCATCCTTTTCTTTTCAGCTTCCACAGAAAAAAGTTTAACACCATTTTTCATCATTGTTGATGCTTGATTTCCAACATGAACTTGAACTTGTCCTCGTTTCCAAACATTTACCAGAGATAGTGCACAAATGATATGCTCAAGTCACTTTTTGCACTGCTGGTCCTTTTACCCAAAACCTCACCCTTCCACGCTTGTGAAACCGATCCATGAATTCATCCTCTCTCACTTTCGTCATTCGGTGGTTTGTTTTCCAAGTCAATTTTGGAGTTTTCATTTATGTCATCATCCTTTCAAGTGCATTGTCGTGACCCACCTTGGGTACCTCGTCTTCTAACCTACGAGCAAATGAACCAAGGAAATAATTAGCATATTGTTTCGCAAATATTGGAACATTATCATCATAATTAAAAACATCAATTTCAACGGATTCATTATCAACTCATAAAATCAACTTTCCTTTATTAAAATCTATTAAAGCATGACTGGGTGTAGTTGATAAAAACTTCCTCCCCAGAATCAACGAAATTTCATTGTCCTCGCCGATGTCTAACACCATGAAATCAACAGGGAACACCAACTTTTCCACTTGAACAAGCACATCCTCCAACAAGCCATATGGTTTCCTTTCAGACAAATCCGCTAATTGGAATGTAACATTAGTCGGATAGGTGTTAGTGATTCCTAATTTATCATAAATAGATTTTGGCATAATGTTGATACTAGCCCCTAAATCACAAAGGGAATGATGTAGCTTTATTCCTCCAATATTCACCGGTATAGAGAAATTAACAGGATCCTTAATCTTGGGGGGTAATCTCCGTTGATGGTATTGCACTTGGTGTTAAGACAAACTGTCTCATCATCATCCCATCGTTGCATTAGTTAATAGATTCATGAATCGCACATAATTGGTCATCCTGTTGAGAACATCAACCAAAGAGATGTTTACATTCACCTTTTTGAGGATGTCGAGGAACTTGTGGAATTGTTTCTCTGTGTTTCCTCCTTCTTTGGATCAATGACTCATTGAGAAAATGGAACTTTTATTGCAAGATCCAATTTAAAAGAATCATCCACTTTTTTCTCCCTCGACTTCTTCATTGCATTCTCCTTGGTTATCTTCTTGTTGTTATCTTCAATTTCAAGTTTTTCTTCAATTGTCTTGGATTTTGGCTTCCCAGTTTCAATATCAACCTTTATCTTGACATTTTGTATAACCAATTCCTTCCCACTCCTTAGTGAAATAACATTGCATTGCTCATTTGGATTTAGAATTGTGTCACTCAGCAATGCTCCAACCAGTCTCTCATTGTTTTACCGAGCTATTTGTCCCAATTGTAGCTCAAGATTCCTCGTGGTAGCCCGCAAATTTTCACACTCCCTTTGCAACTTCTCAAAATTCCTTCTCAGGTTATCATCGTTAGATGAATCATGATTCACATGTGCGGGATAATTTGGACTTTGAAATGGTGGTCTTCTTGGTAGAGGTTGGTATAAGCTACCTTTTTTTTGAGTTGGAAAGTTTTGGATATACCTTTGATAAGGTGGTGGATATGGTCTAGATAATGAAGTTTGGTTGGAAAAATTTTGCTATGGCTGCTTGGGCTGAAATGATGGGTTTTGTACATTATTTTGGTTAGTCCAAGAAAGGTTTGGGTGATTTCACCAAGAAGGGTTTTATGTATTACCATAGTTTGTGAGCTGATTACATGAGATAGAATTTTGATTAGAAACATATTGAGCCTGCTCCTCTTGCTTCACGGAAGTATCACAAAAGTCATTTTGGTGATTTCCTCCACAGAAATCACAATTCAAAATCCCTTGGTTTGTCGAACATATGGAGTTCATGGAGCTCCTTCCCATATTCTCTACTGCCTTTGTTATGTTTGTAATGGCACTCATCATCATGTTCTGCTAAGATAAAAAAGAATCATGGCTAGGTATACCTCCTTGTTGGACGTTGGCTTGATCACTTGTGATTGTTGTTGTCCAATTGAAAGAGTTATAAGATGCTCCGTGATACTAATGAGTGGATGCCATTCTTTCTAACAATTCTTGTGCTTCTTCTGGAGTTTTATAGGGGAAAGAACCTCCGGCTCTTGTATCAACTATTAGTCTCATTTAATGAAATAGTCCATTATAGAAAGTTTGGACTTGCAGTGATAGAGGTATAGCATGATGTGGACACTTCCTCAATAGCTTCTTGAAACAGTCCCACGCTTCACCTAAGCTCTCTCCAGTGATTTGTCTTAATTATGTGATCTCGTTTCGCAGCTTAGCGATCCTAGCCGGTGGAAAGTGTTTGGCTAGGAATTCTTGAGCGAGTTGGTCCCATGTTGTGAAAGTGCCTTGTCGGTATGATTCCAGCCATGACCTTGCTCTACCGCATAAGGAACAAGGGAATGCTCTCATCCGGATACAATCAGGGTGGACTCTATTGTACCTGAATGTATAAATGACCTCTTCAAATCTGATTAAGTGCTCATAGGGATCATCATTGGGTCCTCTTCCATGTATAACATAGCATGTGTTTGGAGTATTTGTATTAGCGCAGGCTTAATTTCGGAGTTATTCGCTTGTAATGGTGCTAGAACTTGCCCTCTCAAAATTAGGTATGGCATAATCTAAGATGTCGGGGGTTAGTATTATCACTAACCAAGTTGCCAGTGTTGCTTGCAATCTCCTCTTGTTCATTGAGAGCATGGTTTGGATTCTCTATTAGATGGTCTCTTCAGTTTGAGTCTTGTCATCTACAATTTCTACTTATCGTACGTTCAATCTCCAAATAAATCGCATGAAGTGGTTGATTGGATGAATGAGTATCGACCATAAACTACAACAAAAGAAAACCAAAGATCAAATATCGAAGACAAAATCCAAACAAACCCGAGAGAACAAGAAATAATTGTAAATAAATAAATAGCAAAAGAAATAAAAAGTCTAATATAGTAAGACTCACTACACCTAATATTGTTACCAACAAAAAAAAATAGTCCCCGGCAACAATGCCAAAAACTTGTTAGGTAAAGTTATTGATTAGGTTTTTTGCAAACAATTAACAAGTAATAAAAAAACCTTAATTATCCTAATCAACTCCCACATATTTGCAAGTCTATGAGGTAAGTTTGTATATAGGATGAGTAAGGATCGTTCCCACGAGGACTATCGGAACAATTACTAGATTCACAAGCCTATTTACTAGTTAGACAAAATAATTAAGGGTTTTTAACTAAATTTAATCAGTTGATATTGACATAAAGACAAGAACATTAAATTCTAACCCTATGAAAGAAATTAAAGATAATTAACTAAAAACCCTAATTCAATCTATCCTACTTGCGAGAATTTAATCAAGAATGAGAATTTAAATTAATCTACTCTATGAAAGCAATTAAAATAATAAAATAAAACCCTAACGACTAAACTTATGGAAGCAACTAAGAATTTGAAAGCAATAAAACAAGAATGATAATTAAAAAATAAGAAAGCAATAAGAATGAAGATTAAATTGCATAAAATTAAATCAAACTCTAGTAATTGAAGCAAGAGCGAATGTTAATGATTGTCAAATATCGAATTCTTGATAAGAGAACGAAATCCTTGCGCGCCAATTGAAAAATCTACCCTACGGCTAAATTATTGACTTAACTATTGAAAAAATCTAAAAACTAATGATGGCTGATGATGATCAATGATTTCCTCCCCTTCTTTTGGTGTATTTATAGATATTTTTAGGGTTTTGGGGCTCCGAGATGATAAATACACACTTTTCCATGTAACCGGGCACACAGGAGGACTTTTCTTGCAAAATAAGTCTACTTGCATGATCTGTCCGTCGAAGCGCAGCGTCCAGTATGGTGGTACCACTTCATCTTCAATTTTTCCTCTATGATGCGTGCAAAATGTGAGAAAACTCAAAATACGAAAATTGTACCTTTATGTCCTAAATTTCCAAAACATCTTGAATCACCTCAATTGGTGCTTGGACAAGAAAGTTATGATCAATCTACCAAACTATGTCACAATCGCTCCTCACCGGTGCATATAAGATTTTTTCAACTTTGCAATTTCGAACGAGATGCCTATAGAATCCTGGAAACTCAAAACATGAAAGTTATATAACTCTTCCTTAGCTTTCCAAATCATCCAAAATCACAGAATCGGATCTTGAACAAGAGAGTTATGCTTGATCTTCCAAACTATATCCGATTTGCACCACGCCAATGAACATTTTCCTTCAATATTGTGATCCATTTTAACTCATTCTTTACTCAAACACTGCGAAACTCAAAATAATCTATTTTAGCTCATAATTAGTCAATTCTTGCTCAAATTACATTAAAACAGAAGTAGAAGACAAATAAAATATACGATATTTACAAGCTTATCAGTTGTCCAAAGAATTGGGTATTTTGCAAGATTGATTCGTATGATTACCAAATATGAGTACTATTGGTTCTTCTCTCGTTATAGACAACAAATTGATATCTCTTACAGTCCAGAATAGATGCTTTGAATTCTTTATTTCTTAATCAAATGGATTGAATCCGTCAAGGTTGGATTTGTTTAGGTATTCTTGGGTTCCATATCAATTCCAAGTCTTGTCAGTTTGACTGTAGGGTTACGCATCATGCTTTATCTAACAGTTTTGATAGTATTTGGGTATCACGTTAGCTAGGTCAGAGTCCTTTTATTTTTTATGGAATTTGCAATGAGGGGCATCGTCCAGCTTAATGCCAAATTAATCCTCCAACTTAAATTTGAACGGCCCTAATTGGAAAAATCACCAAAATTGTTCTTGGTGCAATAATCAAGGCTCTATCTTCATCATTTATCAGGCCAATGTATCCATCAAGATTTTGTTGCCAACAAAGACCATCAGTTGAGGAGAAAATTAGCAATGTGGAACTGTTGCTTATGCAATACATAGCCAAAAATAATGTTATTTTGCATAACCAAAATTCCATGATTTAGAGCCAATTAGCCACAATTCATAATTCCAAGAACTAGATTGGACTATTGGCCAATGCTACCAATATAGACCTCAAGTAGCTTTACCAAGCAATACAGAGCTAAATCCAAGAAGGGAAGACAAAGAACAATGCAATGCAGTATTCTAGACGAGTGAGAAACAACTGAATGATGCTAGGGTAGCATATATAGTAAACTTATGCAAACTTAATTTGAGAATCGTGAAAAAAAAGTTGAAGTAACTCCATATATAGAAGAAGAAAAAAGTCCAGTAGCACTACCTATTTCATATACCTAATAGCTGCAAAAGGGCAAATTGGACAACCAATTTGCAAAATTTTTAAACAAATTTGAAAAACTTCACATTAATGTTCCTTTTATAGAGGCGTTGAAGCAAATGCGGAGTTATGTTAAGTTCATGAAGATGACTATCTTGGCCAAAAAGAAGAAGTAGGAGGAATTGATGCGTGCTAATCACTTTTGCATGTGTGCTAGTCATTCAAGTAATAAATTGATTTATGAGTAAGAGTATCATTTCCACTAATATTAGACTTAAGAATCTATGAAACACAATTGAAAACTAAAGCAATCAATCATTTAAGTGAACTATTATCTGAGAAATACGAGTGAAAAGAATGATTTATCTACCTAACTAGTTAACTAAGAAAAATTAAATAAAAACTCTGAAACAATTTATCTAAATTCAAATAAAGCAATGCTAGGGGAATTGATTTCACCTAAATACCAACTATGAGATAATATGGTAATATTAATTCAGTCTCTTCTCTAAAGACAACCAAATTAATCCTTCACTCAAATCGATTAACTGAACTACATAACCAATTTATAAGTATTCTCTCAAACCACTTATTGATTAGCATAGTATGCATTATCTTGGTCTCATTTATAGATCAATTCAATACCCAACCAAATTAGTGTTGTAAGAATACTTTTTAGATGAATGTTAAAACAAATCATTGACTAAATATAGAAAAGTGTTAACATCCACATTATAAACTCTTAAGAATAAAAGTAATGAACTTTTAGTTATAAATCAACTCGTAGGGTTAAAAAGCTATATAAATCCCTAACTCATATCAATAAAATATGTAAAAACATGTAATTGAAATAAGAAATCTTCATCAAATTAAATAAAGAAATTAAAATTGAAAAAGCTGTGTAGATTAAATGTTGCATTGAAAATTGATGGCATGACTCCTCTTGAATGCCAATAAATTCCCGACAAGACTTCAAGACACTTCAAACTATTCCTCTACTTCTAAGAAAACAATAAAATTAATCTAAAAAGAATGACTTTATTGTGACTAAACTAAAACTTAGAATTGTTGGATAACTATAAAAAAAAAAAATATGAGAATAGCGTGTAGGTCATGCCATTTCCCAATAGGTTACCCAACTTCTCTCTATTTGCCTTCATAAAGTTGTATTTATAAGTAGAAAAGTAGCCCTAGGGTTTGGAATAAGTCTTAGCCCAAAACAAGTTCAAACTCTTATTGCAAAAGGAAAGAGTTGTTCATTACTAAATCTGGTTGAAGCCGTAACACTACGACACATAGGATATGCATTGAACAAAAAAAGTTGTGGCATTGTTCTCAAGAATCTTTGAACCAATTTCCATATGAATGCTTGATACATAAAATATTTAGTTAAAAAATTATATTCACCTAATTTTACTTAAAACTAGATAACACAATGCAAGTGTATAGGGTCAAATAGTATTTCGAACTCTGAAGGATCGATTAGCAAGTATCAGTTCTTTGGCTAAAACACTGTTTGAAAAAACCATTATGGAAGAGATTTAACTAAATTAATCTAGGAACTAAATCTAGAATTAATCAACAAAAAAATTAAACTACTCTAGCCATTAATCTACTAAAGCGTTTAAATAAATCATTGAATTGAAAACATGGGAGAATACTTGTAAATCATAGAAAGTATTTAATTAATAATAAAAACAAGTAAATCAGTGGAACTAAAGAGTGCTTCTCTAATGAATGATCACAAGTTTTCCAAGGTTGACAAACTTGAACCTTCTCTTCAACTCATTTTTGAAAAAAAAAAATAACCTAGTCTAATTGCATACTGCTAGGGGTGTTCAAAAGTCAATCAAATCGAACTGTCGAATTGAGTCAAGTGCAAAAAAATTTGACTTAACTTGTTCGATTTTCAACTCGACTTTGACTCGAAATCAAATTAACTAAAGATCTTTTTGGCTCGAATCTGACTTTAACTTCCAAGTTAAACTACTAGTCGAACATCAATCTATATAATGACTGGTTTAACTGGTTTGCTGGTCGAACAAGTCGTTCGCTTTGTCTGTCAAATAAGTCAAATATATATATATATATATATATATATATATATGTATGTTTGTACGTATGTATGTATGAGGACAACTATAATAATGTATTAAAATATTTGTGTACATAATATTTTAGCCATAATATTCTTAATTCTTAAAAATTAATTATGTTAATAACAGATAATACTATTTTTTCTTAATACTTAAATATATTTTCCATGTATAATTGTTGGTGTTATGCACACTTTATGTACTTATACATTAATATAAGACCTGTACAACTTATTAATGTAACACTTTTGTTTCAATAACTAATTAAACGAATTGTTAATTTCCTTTTAATACACATAGGTACTAGAATTAAGCAATTATATATACTTCAGTATTTACTGAAATATCTATATATAATATATCTATACGTACATGTTCTTACATTCATATACTAAGATTTGTATAACTTATAATTGTAATAAAAAATATATTTTACATAATGTCCTATTTATATACTTACACAATTATACTACATAATTTTTTAGTATAACCTTTTTTACTATCAACGAGTATATTAAATGCATTACTAACTTATTATTAGTATAGAAAGAGTTACGCAGTCATATACATTCCTATATACTTATATGATACAACTTAACAGTGGTTGGTGATTCAATAAGATTTTTCTATATGAATTGATTTTGATAAGTGATTCTGAATTTGTGTAAATCAATTTTGATATCTATATATAATATATATACTAATGAACATTAATATGTTAAGATTTTGTAACTTTTGTGTGTGTGTGTGTGTTTGTGTGTGTATAATATATTATGAATTATATTTTTGTACACACATTATATAAAGATCATAATGTGGATGATAATGTAGAAATTGGAATTACTAAAAGAAAAGTATTACATTAATAAGTTGTACACTTATAAATTTAGTACATTTTTATAGAAATATACGGAATTTGTGAGATAATATATAACTTTTGGAATTAGAATATGGAATGGAAGATGATTAAATGTTGGACTTATTTGACTTGTTCGACTTATCGATCGGACAAGTAAAATTTAAATGATTTGACTTTAATCGACTTTGTGTTTATATGACATGCATTTGATTTTGAGATTTTCAAGTCAGAAGTCAAATAAATCGAGACAAACAAGTCGAAAACTTGAACACGAATCGAATGAACACCCCTACTTGCAGCCCCCCCGAGGGGAAGCTGAAGTAAAGATGCATTTTTGACTTCCTAGAGACCATTATTTATATATTTTAAGAGTTACATAATGCATAGCTCTAAATAAGTTTTAAAACACACTAAAACGGTCGAAAAACGGACACTCGAAACACTAAAAATCGTTAAGGAGCTGTCATGGTTTTGTCCATGCTTGCTTAAGGCAAACATTTGTGTTATTACCCTTTGCTAAAAGCAATGATGATTCTACAAATTTTTGCTAGAAGAAAACATTTTGGCCTATGGAGTTTGTTAAGGCAAACTCCCCTTGACAGCTTGCACCAGTTTTGACATTTTGCTTCTAAAATTTTTGTCTAACATCCAATTTGTGTGCCATTTATTCCTACACGGTCCTAGAACAATAACATAAATTAATATCTACAATATAACACCAAATAAACACTTAGTCATTGAAAAAAAAAACTCTTACAAATACATATATGTAGAAATGCATGAAAGAAACACATAAATACTAAAATCGTCGAAACTAGTGTAAAATTTGTATGAAAAAGAATATGAATAACTCAAATTTCTTAGGGTTATCAATACCCCCAACTTAAACGTTTTTCTAATCCCAAGAAAAATAAAACAATCAAAGACACGATACTAAGAAAGGCACTAAACACGTTGATTTTATTCGATGTACCAACAATCGTAACAAGGAAAACTAAGTAAGCAGAGAAATAAACCAAATATGTATAAAAGAGAACTTTTATAATTGATCCCAAATCACCGTGAAAGTACTAATCTTCCCACTTATGAAAGAAAATATCACTTGACTTACTAATCAATGAAAAAACCGTTGAACTAAAATTTAACGAATGACAAAAAAGTTGGAAGAAATTAACACACATAACACTCACTAATAAAATTAACTCAAACCAATAATAAAGTTGGTCTTTCAAGTTTCAAACGGGATAAAGGTAGGATATATTTGGCTATAAGTAGCTCATATCAGCTTAGATACGTTAACACGTAAATTTGAACCATAATTCTCTATAGAAACCCTCAACTACTATATCATTTAACCAACTACCATTTTGAAGGAAAAATAACCTTCTTATTTAATTGATAATTAGAAGGAACTTTCCATCTTGATTCACTTACACTAGAAAAAATCTTTTTTCTTTTTTCAACATTTTTCTTCTTTTTTTTTCATCACATAGATTTTCCTTTTTTCTTTTTTTTAGTAACAACATAACATAGGGGATTTGTTACAATCAAGCCATATATTTGACTTTTCCCCAACAAAACACTTCCCTTCTCGACTATCCACCATAAGATATTGTAAACTGTCAACATTATCCAACTAAGGTGATGGGTAGAAAGAAAGGTAAAACTAAAAAAAATGGTAAAAATGATTAAAACAACATGGCTATCAAAGAAAATAAGACTCATTAAGTTCAAAGAGGGTAACTAGGGATAATATTTCAAATTGGTAGGTAATTTGGCTCAATCAGTCCAATGAAAATGCCCAAATCACTTCCTTGGTTCAAGGTTCACCCATAATTCACAAGTATAAAATTACACAGAATTCTAGCAAATGTCACAAAGTAAACAAAAACTGCAAGGTATAATCATGTTGATTAATGCTTATAGAAAAGTATCTCGCTTTCACACCTCACTTAAGAGAATATATATGTGTATAGTGATAACACTTTCACAACTCAAAGGGCTTAAAAAGTAAAGAAAGGTTATGTACACTTTCAATCCAAAAACTCTAACAAATAGTCCTCTTCAAACATTGTAAAATTACTGATACATAATCACAAAAGTTAATGCACAGAAAAACACTAATAAAAACATAAAATCTTTGTATTAACGCTCTATAATACTTCAGGCATAGAGGGTATAGAAATCTTAAAGGTTGTCATCCAGTAGTTAGGGAGTCTTTTAAATAATCAAATCCTTAAGGCTGAACTCTCTACCAAAAAATCATTTTGGGCTTTTGGAAAAGTTTTCTCAATTTTTGTTTTCAGAACACAAACTAACCCTAAAACACAAAACATCACATAAACATAGCTAAACATAACACTAGTGAACCACTTTTAACCATACTTTGACAATCAGAACCCTATGAGATGAAGAACTAATGCATAAAAGGCGAATATGAAATCAATCAAATTATCAAAATTCAGCTTAAAACTTGGGTTTCACTTTCAATTATGAATTTTATCAACAATGAGTTCAAAACTACTGAGCAATGAGTTATTTTAAGTGAAGCATATAAATCAAGGTTTCAATGAAAAACATGAGTCTTAAAAATTTCTTTTCTTTTCAACTCATATAGAGCTACATTAAGTAGAAGTCATTCGGACTTCATAGGGTTTAACAATTCAATTAAAATTGAAGGCCATTAACTATGGGTAATAGGGTTAATCACAAAATCAAAGGTCACAAATGCCCAATTCATAACCCCAACTTAGCTTTGCACGAAATTACTTTATAAAATATTCAACAACCAAGACAAACCAATCTACATCAAGCATTCATAAAGATTTTCATCAAACTTCTCAAACTATAGCAAAGATAGTGTACCTAAAACTAAAATGTCTACAACTAATTAGTGAAAAGAATTGAAGTTTATCTATATATCCCATATTAGTATATCACAATCACAAAAAAACAATATAATCCATCATCATTGTCATCAACTAAACAAGTATAACCAAAAGCAATTTACAGTATAAAAACATATAAAACTAACTAATCATGAGGCTTAAAGCCTTTATTACCCCAACAGTTTTTTAAACTAAAATGTAATTAAATGAAGCATAAATAAAATAGAATTAAAAGAAACACTCCCCTATTAAAGCCAAGAAGGTTTGCCGATAATGTCATAGTCCTATGTTAATATGCTCCACTACTTTAATCATCCAATGTTTCTAAGGAAATGTGAGACTCCATCATATGTAGTCATAATCTCCTTAAATCTTTCTAGTAAATACCCCGCATCTCCTACCTCTTGAATCGGCTCTTTCTACATGAGTACACCGAATGACACCTTTTTGGAATGTGTGATTGTGTGATATAATCAATCCTTTGATTCCTTTTGTTTGTACAAGCGCCATGACTTGGTCATTTCTAGCTTTATTTCACAATAAAGTGTCCATGTTCCCCCTCAATTTGAAGTGGTGCACTTTGGGTTTTGTTACTTGTGAACTCAACAAATTGGTCTTCTTACCTCTTCATGAAGTTGGTTTGATTCTACATAAAAGTCATCATTATCTAACCAATCTTCCTCTTCTTGGTCTTCTTCGGTTGGTAAACTCCACAAAGTGTTTTGTGATCCGGTTGATATGAAAGTTGCTCCAAGATGTTCTTCATTGTTAGATTGAGTGTCTTCACCATCAACCAACTCAAATGATGTACCCGCCACCTTTTGCACTATTTCATTAATTTGAGTTTGAAATGCTTGTTGACAGCTAATTGATTGCTCTATGAAGGTCATCATCATTGCCTCTAAACTTGCATTCTTCTCTCCTTTAGTTGGTAATGGTTGAGTGTAGTCATAGCCATATTGGGGATCTCTTTGTTCATATGTAGACTCTTTGTTTGAAGGAAAAGAATAAGGGTATTCCTGTGAGCTCTCCAAATGAATTAGGATGGGTATACTTGCCCATTTGATATTCAAAAAGATTGGTAGGAATTGTAAGAATCATACACATTGGCCATTCTCCATAATTATAAGGATAATAATATCCTTGGTATGATTGATTCCAAGTCATATTTTGCATTATCTTACAATGTTGACACTAAACAAAATGCAGAAACAAGTACTAATATAAAAACACATAAAAAGAATAAATGGAAAAGGTTAGACTAGTAGCTTGCCTAAACTATCCACTGAAAGGAGAAAACTTTTTGAATTTTTCAAACAAGTTACAAAAAGTGAAAATCTTTTTGGTTTTTCAAAAATTCTAGAACACGCAATGAAACTAAGACAAATAACACAAAATTATTTATAATTCAAAGTAATATTCTCGCCGAATTATACTGATATTTCCAAAGAACAAGTTCTTGACAATATTGCCAAAAACTTGATATGTAAAATATATAGTTAAACAATTTATATTTACTTAATTCTACTAACAACCTAGATAACACACCGCAAGTGAATGGGGTCAAATAGTATATAGCGTGAGTAAGAGTCGAACCCACAAGGATTGGTTTAGCAGGTATTAGTTCTTTGGCTCAAACACTATTTGAAAAATCATTATGGAAGAAATTTAACTAAATTAATGTAAGGACTAAATCTAGAATTAATCTAAGAAAGCAATTAAAGAAACCATTGAATTTCAAAACATAGAAGAAAAGTTGTAAATCCTAGAAAGAATTTAATTAATAATAAAAAAGTAAATAAATGGAATTAAAGAGTGCTTCTCCAATGATGAATCACAAGATCTCGATCCAAGGTTGTTATTCTTGAACCTTCTCTTCTATTCTTCTTGAAAAATAGTATAACGTTACCCCCTGAAGGAAAGCTAAAGTAAAAATGTGTTTTGAGCTCTTAGTGACCCTAATTTATAGGTTTTAAGACATACAATGCATAAGGCTCTGAATAAGATTCGAAATGCATTAAATTAGTCCAAATCAGACACCCAAACCTTAAAAACAACTAAAAATCATTAAGGAGCCATCACAGTTTTGTACATGTTTGTTTTAGGCAAACATTTGTGTGATTCCCTTTTGCTGAATATCATCATGCTTCTGCCCATGCTTCCTAGAAGAAACATTTTGGCCTATGGAGTTTTCTAAGGTAAACTCCCACTGACAGCTTGTTCCGGTTTTGATGTTTTGCTTCTAAAATTTTCGTCCGATTGATGTGTCATTTATTCCTACTTGACATTAGAACAAAAACACATATTAATATCATAATATAACACTAAATAAATACATAAAAATTGAATAAACACTTACGAACACAGAAAAAAATGCAAGAAAACAATCACATAGACCCTAAAATCGTCGGAACTAGTGCAAAAATTGTACGAAAAAAATAACCCTAATTTCTTAGGGTTATCAATGCCGATCATTGTAGAAAAGCTTAAATTGAAACACCACGGTGTTGAGTTCAAACTTTATTTCATCACAAGTCATCTCCATTTCATGTTCATCTTCATCCATTCATTCCTCAATTTATTTCTCCATCCTACAAAGCACAATATCACCCATAAAAACCACAAAACCAATATCTAAATCCAAATAAGAATAATCTAATAAAACTCATAAGATATAGAGCAGATAACACAAACACGCTCTAATACTAACTAAAGCAAAGGCCAATAGGAACAAAAAATAACTATATTTCACAGACTTATCACCCCCCCAACCTTAACACAATTGCTAGTTCTGAGTAAAGCAATATGATGTCAACCACGAGCATAATCAAGATTGATGCCATGCAACCCAATAGTCTAAGTGGCACCAAGCCAAGGATTGTTAAAAAAATTTCATGAAAATAGAACAATAGAGCCAAGAATTATGAATAGACAAAGATAAATAATATAAGCAAGAATATAACCGACTAGACAGTTTAGTCAACCTTTACTATTAACCAAGCAAGAATTAACTAGCGTCTTAAGCCAAATATTGACCCAATGATATGATTGGAGACTGTCTCCAGCAGGAACCAGTGTTTTGTGTTCATTAATACACTCACAAGTTGATCAGACTTGGAGGTTAACAGATAATCTATTCAAAAAATAAAAGAAGAGTATTAAAACTCACAAAATTCAAGTTTTTATTATCAAACTTGTTAATTTTGTTCGGCCAACATGAGCCTTTTTGTAGGCTTAAAGAGACCTAAAAACAAGCTAAAATCCCCTAAAAATTAGGGCTAGGGCTTGGCCAAGGCAGCCCCCAAAAACCCTGAGTGTTTCTTGATATACAAGTAAGAAAAGAAAACCCTAGTAATACTAACTAAATGTTAGGCCAAGGCTCCAACTATGTGCCAAATGGGCCTTATTAAGGACTAGATAATTGTGTTTAAAACTACAAATTAAACCAACATTTAAACCAGCCCAATTTACAACACTTAATCAAATTAATTGGGCTTACAAAATAAAGACCAAACTAAAAATAAATTTGATGTGAAAACTAGCATTCTTGCACTTAAAGGGATCTTAGCCACTTGTGATCTTAGCATGTTGAGTCCAAGCTTCCTCTTGCTTTCACATCTCAACTTGATACACCTTTAGCCTAACCAGATTTGTATCATTCCCTCCATCTTTAAAAGGATTCATCCTTGAATCGAAGCCATCATGGTAATATGCTTGGGGAATGTGTCCTCTAGCTCCTTGAGCTTTACCTTGACTTAGCTTAATTTAGGAATTAATGGTTGCATACAAGAACCAAAGCTCAAATGACGTAAAGTTACCAAACTAGACATACTTACAGAAGGTTTCCAAATTTGGTAGATTTCCTAACTCAACTTGGATAAGGGTAGATTTCCAAATCCAACTAGGATTAGGATAAGTTTTTTGACTCCAACTAAGATTAGGATTGCTTTTCCACATCCAACTAGGATTAGGATTACTTTTCAAATCCGATTAGGATTAGGATTACTTTTCCAAATTCAATTAGGATTAGGGTAAGTCACCAAATCCAATTGGGATTAGGATTAGACCTGTAAACCAAATCCAATTGGAAATAGGATTAGAAAACCAACACCTCATTGGGTTAGAATAACAAAACACTTATCTAGATAAACACTCAAGTAGGCAAACACTAATAATTTTTAGATAGTGAATGTAGCCGTCCTTCTTCTTCCTATCTTCTCTTTTTTTTTCACGCTTCTTCTTTCTTTTTCACGCATTTTTTTCTTTTTCTTTTTTCAAAGAGTACCAATGAATAGTATTGAAGAATAGTACCAATGAACATTACCATTTTTTTTAAGAACAAGAACACGGATATGATCAAAATTGATCTAGACAAAATTCAACAAGAAATTAAAAGATATTTGCAAAGAACGCAATGACACAACACAAGAATACAGAAAAAATATATGATTTTTATTCATAAAAGTTGACTAAAATTTGGTCCAACTCGATACCAAATAATGTGAATCACGTGTGCAATCAAGATTTATGCCATGCAACTAAATAGTCTAAGTGGCACCAAGCCAAGGATTGTAAAATTTAATTCATCACAAAAATAGAACAATAGAGCCGAGAATTATGAATTGATACACAAACAAACAAAGCCTTAATCTTACTAAGTAGGGTCAGCTGCATGAATCCTGCTATGCCATTGCGCTCTGTCATGGACCATATCCTCTTCAATTCCTAGATGGGCTACATCTTTCTTACAAATTTGAGCCACCAAGTCTTTTTTGGTTTTCCCTTACCCCTTTTATGTTGACTACACTCTCTAAAATCTACAAGTCTAATAGACGCTTCTACTAGACATCTTAACACATAACCTAACCACCTTAAGCGTGTTTCTCTCATCTTCACATCAATAGGTACTACTCCAATCATCTCACGAATATGCTCATTACATATCTTGTCCATCATAGTGTGCCCACACATCCATCTTAACATTCGCATTTCTACTACTCTCATCTTCTGCTCATGTGTGTAATTTACTGTCCAACATTCAGACCCATAAAGCATTGCTGACCTAATTGCCGTTCTATAAAATTATATACCCTTAAGTCATAAAGGAATTTTGTGGTCATATAATATTCTCTATACCATTCTCCATTTAGTCCAATCTACTTGTATCTGATGTGTAACATTTCGATCTATACCACTATTACTCTGAAGAACTGATCCTAAATATTTAAAATTGTCACTTATGATATCTCTTGATCTCCAATATAACCCTTATTCTATTCCTACATGCACTCTTGCTAAACTTAAATTTCATGTAAGTTCATCCATGACCAATGCAAATAGATAAAGACTTAAAGCTGAACCTTGGTGTAAACTTATGTTTATAGGGAACTCTCGTGTCAACCCTCCTGGTGTTCGCACACTTGTAGCCACATGCCTATACATCTCCTTTATTGATTCTATATATGCTACTCTAATTCCTCTTTTCTCTAAAACTCTCTACATAACTTCTCTAAGGACTATATCGCAATGTCATTTCAAGATCAATAAAAATCATATGTACATCCTTTTCCTTGAAATGGTTTCTCTCGATGATGTCTCTTTAAGAGATGTATGGCTTCAGTATCTCCCTAGTATGAGACCAAACTGATTATTTAACACTTTAGTCTCATTTCTTAACCTTCTTTCTATCACTTTCTTCCAAAGTTTCATCGTATGGCTCATTAGCTTAATACCTCTGTAATTCGCACAATTTTGTATATCTCCTTTGTTCTTGAATATGGGTGTGAGAGTAATCTTCTTCCATTGGTTCGGCATCTTTTTAGCACTCTTCTTTCATTGGTCAGGCATCTTTTTACTCTTCAATATTTTACTAAAAAGATTGGTAAGCCAACTTATGCCCTTCTTTCCTTAGCATTTCCATACCTCAATTGGAATGTCATTGGGGCCAACTGTTTTTCCTTCTTCATCTTCTTCAAAGCCTTCTCCACCTCTGTTTTCCAAACCTTTGATAATACATTACGTTTCTATACTCTTCAGACTTATCTAACTCTCCTAAAATGATGTCATCTCCATTTCCTTCATTGAATAGTTGATGAACTAAGTATTTCTCCCACCTTTCATTAATTTTCTCATCTCTGACTAGCACTTTATTATTTTTATCATTGATACACTTGACACAATTAAGTCATTTGTCCTATGGGCTCTTATACACATTAGCAATTTTATAAATATCTCGCTCCCCTTCCTTAGATTCTAATTTTTGATAAAAATCTTCAAAAGCCCTATCCCTCGTTTCACTTAAGAGCATTTTTTGCCCACATTTAGCAAGTTTATACTTCTCAATATTTTTGTCACTTCTACAACTATATAGAACCTTATAGTTGGCCCTCTTAACTTTGATTTTATCTTGTACATCTTCATCCAAACACCAAGATTCCTTATCCATGGAGGCATAATCTCTTGACTCTCCAAGTATCTTCTTAGCCACTGTTCTCACTCTAGTTTCCATGTCATTCCTAAAGTGTCAGATACCTCTTTTAAGTCCCAGATAAGAGACCCTAATATCTCTTTCTCAAAAATTTCTTATTTTTCCTTCTTTAAATTCCTCCAGTGGACTATCCTTAATTTTTACTGATCTAGGTAGGTTCATTTGCGTAACGTGATATTTAGGCCTTAAGTCCACCACCAAAAGCCTATGTTGTGAGGTTAAGCTTTCTCCATGTATGATTTTACAATCTCTACAAACCCTTCTATCTCTCTTTCTTGTGAGAAGAAAGTCAATTTGTAACTTTGTTGCACCACTTTTGAAGGTAACTAAATATTCCTTCCTCTTCTTGAAAAAGATATTAACAATGCAAAGGTTGAATGCCATTCCAAACTCCAAGATTAATTTTCCTTTTTTGTTTCTTCCCCTATAACCATATCCACCATGCACTTCTCCATAATCCTTAATATCTCTTCCTACATGTCCATTTAGATCACCTCCTATAAAAATTTGCTCACCTTAGGGTACACCACCTAGCATCTCATCTAAATCCTCCCAAAACTTAACCTTAATGGACACATCTAGCCGTACTTGAGGCGCATAGACACTAAAGATATTAATAGTTTCACGTCATTCAAGCGTTAGTTTGAGAGACATAATCCTATCTCCTTTCCTAGTCACCTTCACTACTGCGTCCTTTAATGACCCATCTACAATAATACCTACCCCATTTCTAGTCCTGTTTACTCCTGAGTACCGAAGTTTAAATCTTGAATTATCTAATAGTTTAACCTTTTCTCCTACCTATTTTGTCTCTTGTAAACACAAAATATTAATTCTTCTCCTAATCATTGTATCTACCACCTCCATTGATTTACTAGTAAGAGTTCCAATATTCTAAGTTCCTATTCTAATCCTATTCTCCAGAACATTTTCTTCTCTACTACCTTTCCCCTATTTTGTGATGACCCTTGCATATTTTTCACTACACCCGAACCCCCATGAAAATGTAGTGGACCTTGCCCACTGTTCGTCGAACTCGAGCAATGCAACAAGTCACTTACGGAGAACATCCTAGAACTAGAGTCTTAAGCCAAATATTGACACGATGGTATGATTAGTAGGAACCAACATTTTGTGTTGGTGATTAACACACTCACAAGTTACTCAAACTTGGAGCCCAACAAATAGTCTATTCAAAGACTAAAAGAAAAGTATTAAAACTCACAAAACTCAACTTTTTATTGTCAAACTTGGTAATTATGTTTGGCCAACATGAGCCTATTTATTGGCTTCAAGAGTCCTGAAAACAAGATAAAATCCCCTAAAAATTAGTGCAAGGGTTTGGCCAAAGCAATACCCAAAAATGCCAATGCAACACCCAAAAACCCTAAGTGTTTCTTTCTAAACAAGTAAGAAAAGAAAACCCTAGTAGTACTAACTAGATGCTCAGCCAAGGCTCCAAATATGGGCCAAATGGGCCTTATTAAAGACTAGATAATCGAATTTAAAACAAGGAATTAAACCAACATTTAAGCTAGCCCAATTTATAACAGTTAATCAAATTAATTGGGTTACAAAACAAAGACCAAACTAAATATAATTTGAAGTGAAATCCGGCCTTCTTGAACGTAAAAGGATATGGCCACTTGTGCTTCAATCTTGGCATGCTCGAATCCAAGCTTGCTCCAGCATTCATTTCCTCAATTTGACACATCTTTAGCTGACTAGATTCGTATCACAAAATCAGAACAACTGACACAAAAAACACCAAAACAACCTCGTCACACACCACAATGGTAGTAACAAATATCATCCAAATAATAAAAAAAATAACTACTCAAGTCTGTAAGACAATTTCAAAATAATCCCCTATTCTTGCAATGTGTTACATAGAAACACTCACAACAAAAGGTTGACAAAAGCTCACCACACAACTTATCCTAGTAAGTACCATCAATAAGGCTTGATAAGGGACAACACTATCACTACAAAATGCTTCACCCCCACCTTTACTAATACATGCTAGCTAAAACCAAAGAGCAGCATAAGATTTTCCAAGCCTGTAATGTTGGCTAAGACAAAATTGGGTAGGATAAATATGGGTAAACTGACTAAAATCACCTTAGACATAAAATTGCAAGAGATCACATATTTCTCTAATGGTGATAAGTGAAAAAGAAAATAAACATAGGAAGGAATTAAGGCAAATTATAATATCTAATAAAGAAAAATAGGCCAAACAAGTTCAATGAAGACATTAAGGATAAATCAATCAGGGTAGGCAATTTAGATTCAAACGGTTCGAAGAAGGCTTAGATCATTTCTAAAATCCAAGTTTTGCATATACTTTGCAAGAGCAAAAAGTCCACATCTTCCCAACTCATCCCAAGTTAAGACAAATCTCAATTAAATGCCAAAGAAGCACTCAACACTTACAAATGAAAATAATATACAACTCACTGAATAGTCACAAAGCTTACACTCTCAACAAAGAAAAATAGTATCACATATCGAAGAGATCACAAACCAAAGCAACCTATACACCTAATAATCATGAAATCCAAAACCTAGCAACAACTGAAACATATTTAAACCATTGCCTTAATATAAAGTGATTGTAAACAACTAAGGAAATAGACGACCACAACTCTCCCAACCTGATACCAAACATGGGCTCTATATTCAACAAAATTAAGTAAGCCATTAACTCAATCAATTCCTTTTATTTATCATTTCTTTATTTATAACAAAGATAATGTAGCAAATTATCTAAAAATCAAAAGCAATAACCAATCCTCTATAATACTTCAGACAAAGAGGGTATTACTGATGGTCTCTACCTAGTAGCTCGAGAGTATTTTATAAGTTAGATCCTCAAGACTACATAATGGATAACATTGACTACTTCAATGATCACATAGATTATATCCATATAGCTTATTTTCACATAGAATAAAACATAGCATAAGCTTTAATATCATAAATTCCTAAGCACTCCATACTAGTTTATTCTCTAAACAACCCCAAATGAAAAGTAAAATCACTAAAAAAGTCATGAAATTAAAAAAAAAACACATAAACTATAGCAAACTCTAGAGTATGGCCATGAAATATCCAGATCTATAACCTCATTATCTGTCTTAGGCTGTCCAGCATCACCACTTGGATAGATTTATCGTACTTGTCCACTATCATGAAATCCTAAACAGCAAGTGGGACAATAGAAGGGAAAATTATGGTGTCAATGCCCAAATGCTTCATAGTAGCTCGCTGCATCACCTCTACCTGAGATATCCTCCTCACTAAATATTGCATTATCTCTATCATCCAAGCTAAAGACACAGGCTACTCCGGCTACAACGACTTCTAAGAGGATGAATGAGGCATATTCATATCTAGCTCTAAATTTATAAACACCTAAATCCTAACTAACTAGATAGTAAACTGCAAATTAACGGGGTCAAATAGTAGTAAGTGGAGTAGGGATCGAACCCACAAAGCTTGGTTGGTCATTACCAATTATTTTGATACAATGCTATTTGAAGACATTAATTAAAGAGAAAGTTAACTAAAAACTAAATGTACGAAGCTTAAGAAAGTGTATGTGAAATGGGTTAGGGTTCGATAATCCAATTCTTGGGGTTTAATAAATTGATTTGGTCAAGTGGTTCAATGGATCTAATTTGGAGCTCACTCCTAATTAAGGAAAACAATTAAACTAAACTATACTAATTTATTACTATGAAAAGGAAATTGAACATAAAATAAAAGGTCTTACACTAAAAGTCTTCAATCTTCAACTTGGAAATAAAATTACAACTAAAGAAATCCTAAACTAAGAAAACTCTCCCGCAAATAGGAAGGAAAAAGACCCTAAAACTATCCTAAGGTAATATAACACCTTCAAATGAGGCTTGAAAAGGAAATATATAGTGCTTGGATTGGGGAGAATTAGTGCAGCAAAAATCAGCCTTGAATTGGAATTTTTTACCCTTGGATAATTTAGGACCACAGTGTCAAATTTTCTTCCTTCAGATTGATATTGTGGTGTCAAATGATAGTTCCACCCAGAAATTTGATACCGTGATGTCAAATTTGCTCTTCAAAGCACCACACCACGGTATCAAATGGATCCACTACAATGTTGTGCACTGAAAATCTCCATTCGATGTCCAAATGAGAGATGATGCATCGTTTTCTCCTACCGAACCCTAAAACAAAAACATAAATTAGTAACTATAATAAATACTTAAAATAACTCTTAAATACTAAAACATAACACTCACAAAAGAAAAACAAACACGAATGAAAACCCTAACTCCTGATGGAGTTAGTTTAATACAAGACACAAACTCAAAGCATAAGAACATAATAAAATAAGATAACTAACACCTAAATAAAAACCAAAACACTAAATGAACACATACTACCACATAGAAGTAAAAAGAGACAAAACACACATTGAAACACTAAGACTGCTCAAAACGAATAATAAAACCGTTAAATTTAGGGTAGTATATCTCTAGTTTATTAGAGTTATCACGCCCCATACTTAAGGTTTTGCTTGCCCCAAGAAAATAAAGATAAGGAAGGAAGAAGAATAACAAAATGACTGCCACATAAGAAACACAAAACATGACACTAAACACAAAACACTTGACATCACTAATTTTACAACCACAAGTCTTGTGTAATTAGAATCTGGACATACTTTGGATCATTTGGCAATACCCAAGAACCACGAAAAGCATATAAGTTTTTAGCATTTAAAATGGTCACTTTAATGATTCATTTTCTCAAAAACTAGTTCAATTGCTAATAAAAGCTTCAAACTGCTAACAATTTTCCTCAATCAAAAAGGTTTTCATAAAAGTAACTAGCTTATGCAAAAACATGTTTGACAGTCAATCAAGCATTCCCAAATAGCCACTCAGAAATGGAAAGATTGTTAGGACTCTATCAAAAATGCACATGTCACACAAGGAAGCATAATCTAGTTAGGAGCAATTAATTTGACATTAATGATGGATAGTTGATAACTCTAGTAAACTAGAGTTATTTTCCTCTAAATTATAGCATTTTGATAGTTTAAATCCCAAACTTTGGGTAAGTAATTGAAGATTTTAGTTAATTTCTTTCATATGTATTTGTATTTCCGTTCTTGATTAAATATGATAAGTTTTTATTAAATTTCTAGTTTAGGCATTAACTGCTTAATGGTGGTATTATTATGCAGGTCAAAATTAGAGGTTGGAAGCTGGAATGAACAAAGCTCAAAGGACCAAATTGCAACAATGAAAGAAATGAAGAATGATGGGAAGAGAGTCGAAATTGCGATCTCAAACTCTCCATATCGCGATCTCGACTCGGGAAAATGTCTTAAATGTATTAGAGTCGAGATCGCAATCTCAAATTTTCCATATCGCAATCTCGACTCACTGATGGTTAAGTTGTAAGGGCAATTTTATAAACTTTCAACCAACAGCTCCTGATTTTTGCCTTGTGTAACACTACACTATTTAAGCTACTTAAAAATAGGAAGTGAAAGTAAGTAGGATTAGAATTAGATAGTTAGTAGATTTTAGGATAGTTTAGGATATCTTGAACACGAAGTTTCCTTCTTTAATAGAAATTTCTCTTTAATTGTCTCTTAGATCTACTTTTAATTTTCTTGTCAAGTTCGAATTTTGATTAGATAATCGTAGTGGGGTTAATCTCAAGCTTCGCGTAGATATAATTTTTACTTGCTTTCTATTCTAATTTAGTAAGAATTTCTTTGCTTGCAATCCAGGGTTTCTTAGGAAAATTAGGGTTCTTGATAATTTCTTGCTTTTTAGTTAAGAATTCTCAATTTCTTGCATTAATTTCTAGTTAATTCCTAGTGGGCTTTCTCTATTTTTATCAAAAATCCAAAAATACTTAGATTTCAAGTTTAACTCTTTCAAATTTCTAGTTTAGAAATGGGTGCTTTTAGTCTTCAAGGTTTCTTATTTGTAGTCCTTTTAATTGGGTAATTTGCTTGCTTTTAATTTAAGTCTTAATTTGGTTAATTTAGGTTAGAATTAAGTGTTTTCCTTTACTTGCTACACACTAGAATAGATTAACTAGTTTCTTAATATTGTAATTGGTTATTTTCACTTACTTGCTTTTTAGTTAATCTAGCTTAAAATTAAGTTTTTATCGCTTTCATTTAATTATGATTTTTATTACAGAATAGTTTCATCATCCATTGTTTGCGTTTGCTTAGCTACACAAATATTCGTAAATCTTGGTAATTGCCTTCCAACAATCCTTGTGGGACGATACCTGAAAACTCTAGTAAACTAGGGTTATTTTCCTCTAAATTATAGCATTTTGATAGTTTAAATTCCGAAATTGGATAGTAATTGAGGATTTTAGTTAATTTCTTTCATATGTATTTGTATTTTAGTTCTTGAATTAATTATGATAAGTTTTGTTAAATTTTTAGTTTAATTAAGTGCTTAATGGTGTTAATATTATGCAGGTTAAAAATTAAAGGTTAAAGCTGGAAGAAACAAAGCTCAAGGGACTAGATTGCAAAAATGGATGAAATGAAGAATGCTGGGAGGAGAGTCAAGATCGCGGTCTCGACTGTTTCAGACCGCAATCTTGACTCGGGAAATTGTTCTACTGTATTAGAGTCGAGATCGCGGTCTCAAATGTTCCATACTGCGACCTCGACTCGCTGAGAGTTAAGTTATTAGTTGTAAGGGCAATTTTGTAAACTTTCAGCCAGGAACTTCTAATTTTTTTCCTAGTGTAATATTAGACTATTTAAGCTACTTAAAAATTAGTAAGACTAAGTAGTAGATAGTTTTAGTTAGTTTTTAGATAGTTTGGGATAGCTTGAACTCCAAGTTTACTTCTTAAATAGAAATTTCTCTTTAATTTCCTCTTAGATCTTCTTTTAATTTCTTGTCAAGTTCAAATTTTGATTAGATAATCATAGTGGACTAATCGCAAGCTTCGCGTAGATATAATTTTTATTCGCTTTGTTGTCTAATTTAGTAAGAATTTCTTTACTTGCAATTTAGGGTTCTTAGGTAAATTAGGGTTTTTGATAATTTCTTGCATTTCTAGTTAGAATTTTCAATTTCTTGCTTTAATTCCTAGTTAATTCTTAGTGGGCTTTCTTAATTTCAATCAAAAATCAAAAATATTTAGATTTCTAGTTTAACTCTTTCCAATTTATAGTTTATAAATGTATTGCTTTTAATGTTCAAGGCTTTTCTTTTGTAATCCTTTTAGTTGGGTGATTTACTTGTTTTTAATTTTAGTCTTAATTTGGTTAATTTAGGTTAGAATTAAGATTATGATTTTTATTAGAATAGTTCTATCACTCATCGTTTGATTTTGCTTAACTACACCAGCACCCATAAATCTTGGTAATTGCTTTCCAACAATCCTTGTGGGAATGATCCCTACTTCCCTTTACTACCAGTTGACAACCTATACTTGCGGGATGCCATCTACTTAGTAGTAGGATTTAGGTGTTTCATTAATTTATAACTAGGTGTGTAAAGGCATCAATGCCCATTCATCCTATACCACTATCAACTCCGTATACTTGCGGAAGTTAGATAGAGTATAGTGAATTAGTGTGGTTAATTATTGCTTGTTTGTCCTTTCAAAGTTAAGAGAGTACCAATTTTGAACCAATGATTTGTGGTCCAGGTTACAATGTTGGCGTGCAACCATTACTGAGATAAGTCACGGGAAACCAAAAATCTGCCATTTTTTACAAGAATAATCATGTTCATTCAATCTCACTACATGAACACATCCACCTTTTCGTTTATTTATAAATAACCGACCAGTTTTGATGCTAAAGGTTCCAGCAGCTCGGTTGAAGAGGACTTCATTATGTCACTTGCCTTAATGCCATTAGCACTAATCTTTCCATCTACATAAGGAGTAAAACACTGCCCATTTGATCTTCTTTGACTGCCTAATTGTCTTCAAATTGCAAAATAATTGTTGATATGATAGAAAGCAAGTTGGACCAAAGCTATTATTGGCAAAGAGAGTGCCCCTTTTAACACACTATTAAATACTTCTAATAAGTCTATTGTCATTATTCCTGTTAGCCAAAAAAGCAACCTGAGAGGGGGGGTGAATTAGGTTTATTCAAAAAACAATCATTTTAATGTGCTTAATGAGAAATGCAAACTTTACGCAACAAATAAACATTTAAGCATAAATGAATACAAATATATTCCGAATAATTGAAGCTCAAAGAACAAATATAAAGATGATTGAGATAGAGAGTATCAAACCAAACTCCCAAATTTCTCAAGGTTTGAGTATAACACTAGTAGTGCCTCTTCAAAGAAAGTGAGGCAATAACCTTCTTGTACACAAAGTAGGCTCACCCTTGCACCAACTAAGTCCCTCTAGTTGAGCCAAAGAGTTTTACAATACAACCTCACTTTTGTACACTTGTTATCCCTCCACTCTTATACTTGAAGATCAGTCACTAGTCTACTCTTGCTCACACTAATTCCCTCTAGTAGAGCCAAGAGAACTACACTACTCAAACCAATACAATCCACAATATTTTAGCCTATTTCTTCCCAAATAGTTCTTACAAGTGTTTGTATTGAATGCAGTAGTTCTACTCTCTATTTTTTTGCATTTACAGACATGGGGGTATTTATAGATGCCCAAAAACTGCCTTCAACAATTCTCTAACGACTATTTTTTATTTATTGGAAAACTAGCTGTTCAGATCTTTCGGACGGCCGATGCAGTGGGTGTACGTCCGAATGAACTAGCTGTTGGACCTTTCGGACGGCCGCTGCTAAACTTTGGTCTGACGCTACAACCGTTCTTTGAGGGTATTCGTTCGGACATTTGAGGATGCGTCCGAACTTGCGTTCGGTTGATGCAATGTCTTTTGGAAATATGATCGGACGCTATTTTTCGTCCGAGACTGCTTCAGGTTCTTTGTGTCAGACGATTACCATCGTCTGAAGCTCTGTCTTTCCGACAGTCATTTGTATCCGATAAGTTTATCACTTCCAATGCCCTCTTGGCATGTATCGGATAGTCAGACAGCGTTCGAATTCCTTTCTCTCGGACAGTCTTCATCATCCGAATCTCCCTGTTCTTCTGCACACTTGTTTACAAGCTGTTAGTACGATATGGTCATCATCAAAACATGATTATCATAATTGGGGTCCAACAATTCCATACCTTTTGCCACCATCATGAGCCAAAGCCCACTTCTCAACTGGTAATACAAATCATCTAGAGATTATGGATTTATTCTCTCAATTGTTTCCATCTTTCTCTCAAACTTGAAAACCTGATTTTCATTTGTAGTTGCAATAACAAGATTCTTCAACATTTTGTCATGAAATTTGTTGTTAAAGGTGCTGTCTAAGTGACAGATGCAAAAACGATGATAAGCAAATGGTCATTCCATTCTAATCCCATGTTATTCATAGTTGAGATAATACATAGATAACGGTCCGATATCACACAAAGTCCTCACCTTTTGGTCACAAATTTCCTTATGCATGCCATAAACCATCGCTGACTATTATTATTCTCTCCTTCCATAATTATAAAGTAAGTAGAAACAATTGGTTGTTAGCATCAGTTGAAACCCCAATAAGCAATATTCATTTATACTTCCCATATAAGAATGTACCAGTAGTGCTTATAACTAGCCAACAATGTTTAAAACCTTCAATTGAAGCACTAAATGTCCAAAATACTCGATCAAGTACTTCTTGCAATTTGGGTTCCCATGACCAGCCTTCTTATCCCAATGTACAACTGTTCTTGGATTTCTTTGCTTGAGTATATCCAAAAATCTTGGTATTACCTTATAAGATTCTAGCCAATCACCAAAAAGTTCTACAATAGTCTTTTTCTTTGCCATCCATGCTTTCTTCGTAGAAATACTATAAGTGAACTTGTCTGCAATATCAACTTGAATTGTTGCTAGTTAATGTGATTACTATCTGAAGCTTCACAAGTGCTTTGATTTGATTAGCAATAAATCTAGAATCCAACTAAACATTACCTCGATTAATGATAGGATTCACACAAGTGTCTGGGCCTTCATATTTCCTAACTTCGAAGAATGAATTACCTTTAGGAATAAAAGCATGTAATCTCCATAGGCATTGTGGTGCTTGTTTACACTTAAGAATCCACAAAATAGGAGTAGAGTAAACAACTTTATACTACTTATGCACCTTGATTGAATATGCCTTTACTGCATTTTGTAGATCTTCTAATTTGGCTACAAATCTTTGACCCACACATAACTCTCCATCATCTAATAGTCCAGCAGCTTGCTTGCAAGTAGTTGATATATCAATTGTTGCGTTACTCACACCTTCGATGCTGGTAAATTCTAAAGATGGTGCCTTTTCCTATGACATAGACTCTTCCTATTCAATATCTTCAGCTTCTGCCTCATAATCACTATTCAGCAAGCTATTATTGATATTGGTATTACATAAAAGAAAGTCATAGTTCTCATTTGAAACAATTTCTTCAAGTTTAGATGTGAAATTAACCTCATGTGAACCATCATCAAGTACATGTTGGGTATGTTCATTTTTAGCCCCGGTGGAATGACAATCCTCTAAGATTCTTCTACCAATTTCATTATAAGATGAAAACATTTGGTCCCTAATCTCATGGAAATATCACAATTTGTTTAAAAATCATCCAGTGATGTACCTTCTTGGCTGACTAATTTTGTGAAAGGCCCAGTGTCAAGCACAAATGATGAGTCAGTATCTCCTGTCAAGTCACTGTTGCAAGATAATGTTTACAAATAAAATTCCAAACAATGAATCCCCGAACATTTTGTAGCATCAAAAACAATATTTAATGTATCATGTTCTTCAATAGGTAGTGGAATGTACTCCTTGTAGCTGCTTGGATATCTACAAGTATTTTTATCTTAACTTCTTGTTTCTCAAAACTAGTGATAGCATAGATCTTCTCCAGGAGTTCATCATACTTTATTTGACAACTTACTTTAATAACTTCTGGATTTGCACCCTCGTAGGAAAGACCATTTAAGCCAATTGTCATCCTATTATTCCAATAGCAAAGTATGGTAACACTTGAACTAGTCATTCTTACAAATTTAGCGAAGGCCTACTGCAACAAAAAAAAAAATTAAGTATTCAAGTTTAGGTCAAAACAGACTATGGCACTTTACTATAAAGACAATTTCTAAAAATTAAAATTTCAGCAAAGGACAAGAGATACTAAAATTGCTTAGGACTTGTTGAAGGAGTTTTTGATAATTTTTTAGGCAAATTGTATGTTAAAAAAAAAAAAAAAACACTTACCTCAACAATAAAGTAGTTTTAGGAATCAAATTTTACAATTTAAACAACAAACTATTTCTTCTAATGAAAAGAAGAAAAAAATCATGAATGTTCTCAATGACAATAATTTGCTTCAAGATTATAAACTCAATGAACTTGAAAATTTTGAAAATAAATTGAACGAAATTAGAAATAAATTTAGAAAAATTCACACGGTAACAAATAAAAAATAGCAATCAATACCTTAATTAGTTCTATGACAATGCAAACTTCTAGTTTTTGGTCATTAAAGTATCATGGAGCTTAGAAATTAAAACATGAAAATATAAATAGAAAAACTTATTGCATGAGCCTCTAATTCTAATTCCTCCCTTTCTTTTCGCTACCCCAAAGAGAAATGAAGGAGAAAATATGTCCATTAACATTTTACTAGAAACATCAGTCAAGATTTCAAAACAAAGAATGGAGAAACGAACCTTTTAAATAAGTTAGGGTGTTAGGTTATTGTGTTAAATCAATTTTATAGAGAATGATTAGTAAACATTGTCATCTTTGTCGATGACAAGTTTCATACATTTAGAGAATGATAACCAAATTTTTTTACATAGATCCTGAATGCATGAGTTACAAAACACAATTAATATACTTAATAATAATATCATATAATAATTGATGTCTAAAATTTTTATTTTTTTCTTTGACATTTCATCATATAGATGGTGTGAGAAATTGTTTAGTAACAATATTTAATTCAAAATTCTCCAAATGTATAAGAATTTGTAATCATTATAAAATCGATAATAGAAAGATACTAACCTTTGCTTATCTTTAGTATTGTGGAAAAAGTTGTCTGATTTACTCAAAAAATGAGTATAAAATTTCGAACAATTGTGTCTCGTAATGGACTTAATACAAGCTTGAATGGAGAAAAAGAAAGAAAAGGATATGGGTGAATAAGGAAGAAGTTTAGGAGACAAATCAGGAAGCGAAAAAGATCAAATTGATGCGTGGGTAATTGAGCGTCTACTGTCTTATGTATACGTGGCAACTATTACATTAGTTAGGAATAAAAGTTAAAGTACATTAGTTTGGGAATAATTTTTGGAAAAGAAGTTAGTTAGGCAAAAAAACTCCTAGAATTCAGCTATTAAAAAGGCAATAGTGCTGTTTGGATAGCAAATAATAGAATATTATTTGGTAAATAATATTTGTCTTTTGACTTTAGTAGTTTTTGAAATAATGTTGACTTTTGTAAAAATAGAATAATTGTTTGGATACAAAATAATATTTTTGAAATAAACATTTGGATTGAAAATAGAGAATACCTATTATTTGTTGGACCCATATAAAAATAAATAATTGCACAACTAATTAAATAACTATGGATGATTTTTTTTTTTAATTCCTTTATTGATTTCCCTATTTACGGGGGTTGAGTTTTTATTTTTTATTAGATTTTGAGTAATTCGGCTTGCCAAACAAGTTTACAAATTAGTCTACATATTTCGAATCATGAGTATCAAATGCTTCCAATATTAGACTGTACTTGAGAACTGAGTGTCGATCTTTAAAACATATTCCAAAAAAATGACATTGTCTGACATTTCTAAATTAAATTTAAGCCTACAAAATATAACATTATAATTTGTGAGCAATTAGAGATAGGCTTGTAAATAAATCATGTCTAAACCTGTTTCCTAAATCATTTATTTGGATCTAGATCAATGTATAAATTTGATTATCCGTATTCGATTTGGATTCATTTAGTTATTGTATAATAAGTCAATCGGATATGAATCTGGTTGTTTTGATCCGATTAGATATATATATATATATATATATTATTTATTTGTTTCCAGTATAGTTTTTGCTCTAATGTAAAATACATGTATGAATATGAATATGAATTAAATCTTCTTTTTTTACAATTAAAAAAATTCTATAAAAATTTGAAGTTTTTATATATAAATTTTCAAATTTATAAAATAATATCAAGACTTGGATTCTCCGATAAAGTCTGACAAATTCAGATATGGATCTCCTTTTATAGACTTAGAAAAGATCTATAAGAATCCGAATCCAATAATATTAAACGGATTTAGGTATGGATCTGCAATATTTAGCCTGGATCCGAATTGTTTACATGCCTAATTGGAGCTCCACTTCAGTTATTATCAAAAAGTTTAAAATCAACAATGCAGGCCTGTTAATGGCCCGGGTTTAGATCCGGACCCGACTCGATTTGGACTCGTTTATCTAGGTGTGAATTTATGACAAATTTTGATTATCTAGATCCAATACGGACCCGTTTAACTATTATAATAAATGGGTCGGATCTAGATCTTGGTGTTACTAAACGATTAAGATCTGGATCCGATTAAAATATTTAATATATAATAAAATTATTGTATATTAGTATTATTTTATATGTATATATACATATATATATATATTGTGTAAATTACCCATATAATTTGTATTTAGTGTAGAATACATGCATAAATATTAATTATATGTCTAAGAACTAAATACAATTTTATAATTAAAAAAAAAGGAGAAAATTTTGATAAATTGTAATAGTTTTATATATAATTTTAAAAATTATAAAAATAATATTAAGATCCAGATCCGAATCCGAATTCGAATCCAAATCCGAATCCGACCGACGAGATCCGACAGATCAAGGTATGGATCTACTGTTGTAGACCCGTCGTAGATCCGGATACGAATCTAAATCCAAATATAATTATATTAATCAGATCTGTCTATAATAGATCTGATTCGGAACCGACCGTTTACAAGCCTACAATGTAAATAGAAAAGTGACAATTATAAATATTATTTATTTAGCTTCATCACACTGCGTTTGATGAAGACACGTTACTTAAAATTATTTACATAATTATTAATTAAATATTTTTTAAAATATAAATAATGAATATAATATGAATAGTATAAATAATGGATCGTGTGAATAATGAATAATACAAAACATGAATAGTGAAATATTAGTTGGAAAAAATACTTTACACTGACCAAACATAAATTTTTGTTGACCAAATATTATTTGGCAAATAATGCCTATTATTTACTATCCAAATAGGCCCAATTTTATCTTACAAATTGAGTTCATCAAAATATGTTTGGTCAAAGGGGTCGAATGTAATATTTGAAAATACAGGGTGTAGTGGTAGTTTGGTCAAAACAGGAGGGTGGCAACTGTAATTAACCCATTAATTTATCGCTTTTTCAATCCCTTCCATCGCCACCGAAACCCTGTAAATGGCTGTTGGCTGCCTGCTCTTTGCGTCCATATCTTCAACCTCAGTACTTTTTTCTTCAAGGTATGCTATCTAATTATTACAATTTTGATCGCCCCATTCTTCGAATTCATGTGATCTCCTTTTGACATAAAATTTTGTTTTTCTATTATTGGGTTTTCTTTTTTTTTCTTCTGGTGTTGAAGGCTCCACTTAATTTGCAGCTTTTGAATTGGGTGTTAGGCATTTCGTTACTAGAGATTGAGAATTAGTAGTCATTTTTTGTTTAAAGAATAGAAAAGTTAATTAATTTATTCAATTTTTTTTTTTCTGTTTCTTACACTGATTTTTTTTTTTCTCTCTTTCAGTAGTTCATTGGTTATTCTTTGGTAATCAAGAAATACACTTTATTCATGTTAAACAAGAAAATCCAAATGCAAAGTGATTTCTAGCTTCTTTTGCAGCTTCGCCCGTGGTCTTTATTTCTCACTCTCTGCATCAGTTCTCAGTCCTCAAACACCCAGATTTCATTTCATTAGTGTGGTGCAGTCTTACCTCATCTCTTATTCCTCTTACTTTCTCTCCACACCATCCCTTGCCCCTCCTCCAGGTTTCCTCCTTGCATTGTATCATGAGCCAAGAGCTGGAGGTGCATCATATGTTCCTTTCTGGGACAATATAACTTCGATTTTGTTTAGACTCATACTCAGAACCTTTTAAAAAACAAGGATATTAAGCAAAGTAAGGACATTTGATGCCCTGTATGGCTTGTACTCTCCTTGAATATGGATTCTTCCACATTTTTGTGTACTTTTTTCCCACTCCTTTTTGAATATTTGAATTGTTCTTTATCTATTCATTGCAAAGCTAATATACGAGGATGATTATATAATAATCTGACCGAATATTTTTACCGTAATATTATCTTGTCTTATGTCTTAATATTTATCTTTGTGTAGAATTAGGATTATTGATGAGGCTATACCATTGTGTCAATTAATTTTTCCAGCTTTTTAGTTCCAAGAAGATACTTGGAGAGTCAAGAGGTTATGCCCCATGAACAAGGAATCTGGATGGTGGGATGAAGGTGTACAAAATAAAATCAAGGTTAAGAGGGCTAACTATAAGGCTCTATATAGTTGTAGAAGTGACGAAAATATTGAGAAATATAAGCTTGCTAAAAAGGAGGCAAAAAAGGCTGTAAGTGAAGTGAGGGATATGGCTTTTGAAGATTTTTACCAAAAATTAGAGTCCAAGGAGGGGGAGCGAGATATTTATAAAATTGCTAAAACAAGAAAAAGAGCCCATAGAACGAAGGACTTAACTCAAGTCAAGTGCATCAAGGATGAAACTAATAAGGTGCTAGTAAGAGATGAGGAAATTAAGGAAAGGTGAGAGAGATACTTCCATCATCTATTCAATGAAGACAATGAAAATGATGTCATTTTAGGAGAGTTAGCTAAGTCTGAGGAGTATAGAAACGTAATGTATTATCAAAGGATTCAAGAATCAGAAGTGGAAAAGGCTTTGAAGAAGATGAAGGAAGGAAAAGCAGTTGGCCCTGATGATATTCCAATCGAGGTATGGAAATGCTTAGGAAAGAAGGGCATAAGTTGCCTTACCAATCTTATCAATAAAATATTGAAGAGTAAAAAGATGCCTGACCAATAGAAGAAGAGTACTCTCATACCCATATTCAAAAATAAAAGGGACATACAAAATTGTGCGAATTACAGAGTTATTAAGTTAATGAGTCATACGATGAAACTTTGGGAAAGGGTGATAAAAAGAAGTTTAAGAAACGAAACTCTTACATCGTTAAGGTGTCAAATAATCAGTTTGGTTTCTACCAGGGGATCAACTACTGAAGCCATACATCTCTTAAGGAGACTTATTGAGAGATACCGAGATAAAAAAGGATTTACATTTGATTTTTATTGATCTTGAAAAGGCATATGTTAGAGTTCCTGGAGAAGTTATGTGGAGAGTTTTAGAAAAAAGAGGAGTTAGAGTACCATATACAGAATCAATAAAGGAGATGTATAGGAATGTAGTTCCAAGTATGAGAACACTAGGAGAGTTAACACGAGAGTTCCCTATAAATATAGGTTTACACCGAGGTTCAGCTCTAAGTCTTTATCTATTTGCATTGGTTATAAATGAACTTACAAGGCACATATAGGAGGAAATACCATGGTGTATGTTATTTGTAGATGACATTATGTTGGTAGATGAAACAAAAAATGAGGTTAATGCTAAACTCGAAGTTTGGAGGGAGACATTTGAGGCAAAAGGTTTAGAATTAGTCGATCAAAAACAGAATATATGATCCTTGAATTTAAGTTTAGCAAGGGTGCAACTTGGAATGGAATAGGGGTTAGTATCGGAGATCAAGAGATACCTATAAGTAAAAATTTTATTTAGGATTAGTTCTTCAAAGTGATAGTGGTATAGATTGGGATGTTACACATCGGATACAAGCGGGTTGGACTAAATGGAGAATGGCATCGGGAATATTATGCGACCGCAAAATTCCTTTACGACTTAAGGGTAAATTCTATAAAACAGCAATTAGGCCAACGATGTTTTATGGGTCTGAGTGTTGGGCAGTGAATTACACACATAAGCAAAAGATGAGAGTAGCAGAAATGCGAATGTTAAGATGGATGTGTGGGTATATTAGGATGGACAAGATATGCAATGAGTATATTCGTGAGAAGATTGGAGGAGCATCTATTGATGAGAAGATGAGATAAACACGCTTAAGGTGGTTGGGTCATGTGTTAAGACGACCAGTAGAAGCGCTTGTCAGGCGAGTAGATTTTAGAGAGAGTACTGTCAACAATAGGAGGGGTAGGGGAAGACCGAAAAAGTGTTGGTGGGTAACTTGTAAGAAAGATATAGCCCATCTAGGAATCGAGGAAGATATGGTCCATGATAGAGCGCAATGGCGTAGTAGGATTCATGCAGCCGATCCTACTTAGTAGGATTAAGGCTTGGTTTGTTTGTTTGTTTTTAGTTCCAACAGCATTAAAAGATATAGTGGGGCTTTTCTTCTTATTAGTTGATGTCTTCTAATAGATGACAGAAAATAAGTCACCATAAAATGGTTTGCAGTGCCATGGTTTGCACATCATTTGTGTTATTGTAGACAAGTTTTATGATTGTCTGGTATTAGACAAAATTTCTATCTTTAGTATAAATGCATACAATCATGCCTCATTTTTATATTTAATCTCTGTTGAAGAACATAATGTCAAAGATTAAATGGAGTTCCTATAGTTTGACTAACATTATTTGATAGCTCATCTCTCAACATTTTATCCTAGTCAACAGGTATTGACGATGCAATTTTTTAGCAATTGGCATCAGCACAAGCTATTTTTGGTCAATGTTAATGAAAATGAACCTATAATAACAAGATTGTATTGAAATTCACTCAAAGCTCGAAATCTTGTCCAATAACAAGTAAGGCCTAATGAACATTCTACTCTTTGCATCTGATGCCGGACAATTTCTATTATGATAGAATAAGGACTTCAACTAGATTATGACTTTTAGAGATGAGGAGGATTATAGATAGACATTAGAATTCTACAATTTTCTATTTTAGTATGTGTAAGATTTTGAGAATGAAGAATTGATAATTGTCATTATGTTTCTGAACCAAAAGTACACAGTTTTATAGCATTGAATTCAAAACAAACAATCCTAAAATAGAGGAAGATAGTTACAACCGAAAATCCCTTTATTCTAGGAACTAATTAACACCTAATTTACAGCTATAAAATATCCACCAAAGTAGAAACAATTCCTCCAAAAATGATGGAAACTAAACTCCTAAAAATCCTGAGGAAGATCTCAGGGATTTCCACACTCCCCCTCAAGTTAGGTTGTAGATGTTAATCAAACCTAGCTTGGAATTGAGTTCATCGAACGACTTTCTGATTAGGGCTTTAGTTAGGGTATCTGCTGCTTGCTATCTAGTTGGGATGTATAGGAGGGATATATAATTCCAGCCTCTATCTTTTCTTTAACAAGGTGTTTATCAATCTCAACATGCTTTGTCCTATCATGATGGACTGGATTCCTTGCTATATTGATGGTTGATTGATTGTCACATAGAACTTTCATCGGTTTAGTAATTGGAACCCGTAGCTCATACAAAACTCTTTCCGGCCACATTCCTTCACAAATTCCATGAACTAGAGCCCTAAATTCTACCTCCGCACTGCTTCTTGAGACTACTGTTTGTTTCTTACTTCACCAGGTAACCAAGTTTCCCCAGACATATGTGCAGTACCCTGAAGTTGATCTTCTGTCTGTCACTGACCCTGCCCAATCTGCATCGGTATAAATCTCGACTTCCCTATTTTCTATCTTTTTGAAAAATAAACCTTGACCAGGTGTCATCTTCAAGTATCTCAGAATTCTGTGTACGGCCTCCATGTGTTCTTCTGTTAGATCATTAATAAATTGACTCACGGTACTGACAGCAAAGCTTATATCCGGTCTCGTGTGAGATAAATAGATAAGTTTCCCAACTAACCGTTGATATCTCCCTTTATGAACTGGTGTGCTATCTTGCTTCCGTCCTATTTTTGAATTCGGATACATAGGAGTGTGAGCTGGCTTGCATCCAAGCATTCTGGTTTCTTTCAATAAATCTAGCACATACTTTCGCTGTGAAATTGAGATTCCCCTTTTTGAACGAGCTATCTCTATTCCAAGGAAGTATTTAAGGTTTCCCATGTCCTTGATCTCAAATTCTTTTGCTAGAAAGCTTTTGAGTCTCCTTATTTCTTCTTGGTGATCTCCAGTTAGGATGATGTCATCAACATATACTATAATTATTGCCCTTTTCCAGGAGGATGTTCAATGTTTGACGAACAGAGTGTGATCTTTCTGATATTCCTCATACGCAAATTTCTTGACTACTTTAGTGAACTTGTCGAACCAAGCCCTTGGAGATTGCTTTAACTCGTATAAGGACTTCTTGAGCTTGCAGACTTTGCCAGGTGACATTCCTTCATCAAACCCTGGTAGTATCTCCATGTAGACTTCCTCTTCTAAGTCTCTGTTGAGGAAAGCATTTTTCATGTCAAGCTGGTATAAAGTCCAATCGAGGTTGGAAGCAAGTGAGAACAGAACTAGAATTGTATTTAGTTTTGCTACAGGAGTGAAGGTTTCTTGGTAGTCGATTCTATATGATTGAGTAAATCCCTTAGCCACTAGCCTAGCCTTGAACCTGTTTATACTCCCATCAGTATTGTGCTTATGGTGAAGATCCATTGACATCCCACCGGACGTTTTCCTGCAGGTAGTTGTTGTATATCTCAGGTTCCATTCTTTTCTAGAGCATGTATTTCCTCCAAGACAACCTTGCGCCTTCCACTCAAGTACTTTGAGAGCTTCATTTATTGTTTTTGGAACCTGTATTTTGTCAAGGTTGCTAACAAAAGCATATTGACTGGGTGACGATCTTTTATATGAAACAAAATTGTAGATTGGATGATCAATGCGGGCCCTTTTTCCTTTTCTCAAGGCAATCGGTCTATCCTCAATAGAGGGACTTGAAGGGGCAAAGTCGAGATTAGAGCTCATATTACCTGGTGAATCCTGAACTTGATCCGGGTTGGATTCAAGGTTCTGATCAGATAACTGCCGTTCTTTTCCTTCATTAGGTTTTGGTCTCTTAGAGTAGACACGGAGTTCTTTTGTTGTAGAGGGTGTTTGACATTCTGCTTCGGGACAAAGTTCAGGATGGGATAGTGGGACCGGAGTAGAGTTCTACTGGAATGGTTCTGAGTGATTTTGGTTTTGAAATGGCTCACTTTCAGAGTGGTGAATGAGTATGGGGTTTCTAGGATATTTGGATGTTCCGAGGTAATGATGGTTCCAAGGTTGGTATTCGGATGTCTGATTCTCCCCCTGAATACCAACTTGGTAGTAAGGCTGCTGCTCGAGAAAAGTAACATCCATGGTGTTATAGAATTTGCGAGTGATTGGTGAATAGAATTTGTACCCTTTTTGATTTGGCGAGTATCCAACAAAGATGCATTTGATTGATTTTGGATCAAGTTTACTTCTATGTTGGGCATGTATGTGGACAAATGTAGAACACCCAAAGATTCTGGTAGGAAGAGTGGAAAAAATGTGAGTGTTTGGAAAAGAGTGGAGGAGAGTTTGGCAAGGTGTTTGAAAATTCAAGACTCGGGATGGCATTCTGTTGATGAGATATGCAGCTGTCAATACTACCTCTCCCCAGAAAAATTTTTGGAACATGCATTGTGAACATGAGAGATCGAGCAACTTCTAAAAGGTGCCTGTTCTTTCTCTTAGCAATTCCATTTTGTTGAGTTGTGTCAACACGAGCTTTGATGAACAATGATTTCAAGAGAATAATCACCTAGAGACATTTCAAAGTATTCTTTTGCATTGTCGGTTTTCAGAATTTGTTTGAAATTGGGTTTGGACCATAACATTGAATATTTTAAAAATTGAGCCAACTTCAGATTTTTCTTTTATGAGAAAAAGCCATGTGATCATCTACAAATGACACAAACCACCGAGCTCCGGTAATATTTTTAATTAGAGATGGACCCCACACATCGCTATGAATCATCAAAAAAGGTTTTGATGCTTTGTAAGGAATGGTACGATGAGGCACATGGGTATGCTTTGAAAATTGACACATTTCACACTAAAACATTTTTGGATTTTTATTTTGAAATAAAGATAAATAATATTTGGAGATACAAGAAATTAGGATTTCCTAAACAATAGTGCCAAAGCATAACAGCACTATCTTTAGTAGAATTATCAATAGAAATAGAACTTTTATTGGACTCAATACAAACTGTAGAATGAGTTTGACCCCTGGGGAAACCGTCATCTTTAAGAAAGAAAAGTCCAGAGTTCTCCTTAGCATTGCCAATCGTCCTCCCCGAAATCAAATCTTGAAATTCACGCAGATTGGCAGAAAATTTAGCAACACAATTATGTGGTCGAGTTAGTTTGCTAATAGACAAAAGGTTGCAATCCAGATTAGGAACATAGAGAACTGAGTTTAAGATGAGGTCCTTTGAAATAATAATTGAACCTGTTCCAGTAACTTGAGATAGAGAACCATCAGCAGTTTTTATTGTGGAGTTTTCCTGGGTTGGTGTGTACTTATGGAACAATGAAACATCTCCTGTCATATGATCGGAGGCACCAGAATCTACAATCCACAATTTTAAAGAGTTTACTGTGAGTGCACTAGAGTGGTTACCTTTTTTGGCTACAGATCCGATACCAATTGTGTTTTGAATTGGGTTTTGTTGAGAGAACATTTTTTGTAGTATCTCAAGCTGTTCTACAGTGAACGGATTTGAGTCAAATGAAGTAGGTCCCTCTATTGAGACATGTATAAGCCTGGTTGCCACGGCATTCTTTGTCTTGAGCTCCTTTCGATGGTTTCCTATCGGTCGGCTTGCCGTGGATCTTCCAGCGGTTGTCTCGTGAATGTCCAGATTTTTTGCAGTGATCACACCATGGTCTCCCTTTCTTTGTCCGATTGTCATTTCCTTGCTGTTGGATTCCTCGTGCAGCTAATGCGGAGCTTTGATCAACAGTCGGAGTAGCAGGCACGCCCCACATCATCACCCTTTTCCTGCTTTCTTCTTTTCGGACTTCGGAGAAGACTCCTCGAATACTAGGTAATGGTTTCATCCCCAGGATCGTCCCCGAACCTCATCAAGATTCTTATTGAGTCCCATAAGAAACTTGAATATTCTCTTCTTTTCGACTATCTCCTTGAATCTCCTTGCATCATTTGGACACTCCCAATGATACTCTTCAAACACATCTAGCCGCTGCCAATAACGGGTGAGAATGCCATAGTATTGAGTCACATTGAGTTTCCCTTGCCGAAGATCATGCATCATGGAGAACGCTCTCAATCTCCAAGATTTCTGAGGTATTCTCCTTGCTGGAATACAACTCCTTTGCTGCCTCCCAGATCTCTTGTGCCGTGTCATACAGAAGAAAATTTTCACCAATGTCATTAGTCAAAGGATTGACTAACCAAGACATTATTAGATTGTTTTTCACCTTTCAGGCGCTGTAGTTTGAATCGTCCGCCTTTGGAGGAGTGATTTCTCCTATGAGATATTCATCCTTTCCACACCCACACATAAACATCTTGACTGATTGTGACCATTGGAGGTAGTTATTCCCATTAAGTTTGCGACTGGTGATGGGAATTTGAACACCTTCGGTCCCTTCTAAATTTCCTCTAGTGGCTGCCTCCGATTTTGATAAAGCCTCAGATGAGGACTCGGTAATCTTTTCTCCAAACATTCCGTATTTGGTCATTGAAAAATATTCAAAGGCTCAGAGGCTGCTCTGATACCATGTATGATTTTGAGAATGAAGAATTGATAATCTCTCATTTAGTTTTTGAACCATAAGTATACAGTTTTATAGCAGTGAACTCAAAACAAACAATCCTAAAATAGAGGAAGATAGTTACAACCGAAAAATCCCTTTATTCTAAGAACAAATTTACACCTAATTTACAGCTATAAAATATCCACCAAAGTAGAAACACTTCCTCCAAAAATGATCGAAACTGAACTCCTAAAAATCCTGAGAAGATGTCAGGGATTTCCGCAGTATGTATTGTAATACAACTTTTGACATTGATGAAATTATTGTTTCTTTCAAGTTCTTCTACTAGGCCTATTAAGGGTGTCTGATGAATTAGCCCTAATCAAGGTCTTTCACTGGTTTTCCCTAAAATCCAATAAGGTATTTTTTCTATCTCCCGCACTTCCACTGGCATTGGCATCCTATTATTATCAACTAGAAAACGTCCACTTTTCCAGTATCATTTTTCTCTTGGAGCATGGATCTGTTGTCATTTTATTTGAATTATTTAAGCTAGTGGTCTAAACCTATGTGAGATGGGTGCAGCATTGAACCTGGTGCAAGCATAATGTGTTGATGTGATCCTGAACCTGGTGCAAGCATAATGTTGATGTAAAATCATCTATACTATATATAAAGCAACAGACCCCATTTGGTGTAATGTCATTTTATGTTTTTCCATTTTTACTCTCCTTTGGTATTGATAATTTAAATGAATCATAATAACAACCACTTATAAGTATCATATTAACTTCTTTCTCTATTTTACTTATTAGTATTATTTTTTAAAAGTCACACACATACAACGTGCCTTTCCCACTAGCAGTAAATATATTATTGGCATGATTTTGTTAAATTTTATGAGTTGTTCATTTCTCAGTTTCACCAGTCATTACTTTATACTCACCAAAATGTGACAGCTAGCTAAGTAGGGATGTATAAAAATTCTATTGCCAGAAAATGATTTTCAGTGGCTTTTTTGGTTGCTTCTGAAATTGATACACTATTTAGAATGGGGATCCAAAATACAGTATTGGTCTTTATTTTTTACCCTTAATTTTGTTGTTGTTAATGTAGGCTTTTGATTATGCTGGATCCTTTTGACAATTCGCAGTAGATGAAACTTCGATAAATTCTTTCCTTACTTGATTTGTATGACTACAGCACTTACCCTGTCTTAATTGGTTAAGATTGTAGATTTCAATCAGAGTTGCTGGAAAAATCCTACTTTGCGTTTGACAATGGGGAGCATTGGCGGAGAGAAACTTAGATTCTGCATTGACAGAGGGGGTACATTCACTGATGTCTATGCCGAAATTCCAGGGCACTCTGAAGGACGAGTTATGAAATTGTTGTCGGTTGACCCATCTAACTACGATGATGCTCCAGTTGAAGGAATCAGGAGGATATTGGAAGAATATACCGGGAAGAAAATTCCGCGTGACTCGAGAGTTCCCACAGACAAGATAGAATGGATAAGAATGGGAACAACTGTGGCAACAAATGCTTTGCTAGAGAGGAAAGGGGAAAGAATTGCACTGTGTGTGACCCAGGGTTTTCAGGATCTGCTGCAGATTGGCAACCAGGCTCGTCCCAATATCTTTGACCTTACTGTATCAAAACCTTCAAATCTTTATGAAGTAGTCATAGAAGTTGATGAGAGGGTAGAACTTGTGCCTGATGATGAAGTAGCTCCAGATTATCCTGCACCTGTAGTTAAAGGCGTCTCAGGTGAGCTTGTCCGGGTTAAAAAGCCCATTAATGAAGAAGCTTTAAAGCCTTTGCTTGAAGGTTTGATAAAACAAGGCATAAGTTGCTTAGCTGTTGTTTTAATGCATTCCTATACTTACCCAAACCATGAAATTTCTGTGGAGCGGTTAGCTTTGAGTTTGGGTTTTAGACATGTTTCCTTATCGTCTGCTTTAACTCCTATGGTTCGAGCTGTTCCTCGGGGTCTCACCGCCAGTGTGGATGCATACCTCACTCCTGTTATTAAAGAGTATTTATCAGGATTTATGTCCAAATTTGATAAGAAGGGCTGGGGAAGTTGAATGTTTTGTTCATGCAATCAGATGGCGGACTTGCACCTGAAAGTAGATTTTCAGGCCACAAAGCACTTTTATCGGGTCCTGCAGGTGGCGTGGTTGGCTACACACAAACTCTTTATGCGCTTGAAACATACAATGCCCTTATTGGTTTTGATATGGGTGGTACATCTACTGATGTAAGCCGATATGCTGGCACTTATGAACAAGTCATCGAAACGCAGATTGCTGGAGCAATAATCCAAGCACCTCAGCTTGACATAAACACTGTTGCTGCCGGTGGGGGATCCAAACTGAAGTTCCAGTTTGGAGCTTTCAGAGTGGGACCAGAATCTGTGGGTGCACATCCAGGGCCAGTTTGCTACAGGAAAGACGGGGAGTTAGCAGTAACGGATGCAAATCTTATTTTGGGGTATGTAATTCCCGATTATTTCCCATCAATTTTTGGTCCAAATGAAGATCAGCCCTTAGATATCAGTGAAACTAGAGATGCTGCATTTGCAAAACTTGCAGAACAGATTAACTCGTACCTGAAGAGCCAGGATTCATCAGCAAAGGATATGACAGTGGAGGAGATTGCACTGGGATTTGTTAAGGTCGCCAATGAAACCATGTGCCGTCCAATACGGCAATTGACTGAGATGAAGGGTCATGAGACGAGTAACCATGCTCTTGCTTGTTTTGGGGGTGCTGGACCACAGCATGCCTGTGCAATTGCTAGATCGTTGGGTATGAAGGAAGTACTTATTCACCGATTCTGTGGAATTTTGAGTGCATATGGGATGGGGTTGGCAGATGTTGTAGAGGAGACACAGGAGCCTTTTTCTGCTGTTTATGGCCCCGAGTCTCTGCTGGAGGTCTCTTGCAGAGAAGCTAATTTAATGAAGCAGGTAAAGCAGAAGTTACAAGAACAAGGGTTTAGAGAGGGAAATATAAAAATCGAAGCACATCTAAATTTAAGGTATGAAGGGACAGATACTGCAATCATGGTAAAGAACCCTGTCAATGAAGACGGATCAAAAGGTGATTATGCAGTGGAATTTGTCAAGTTATTTGAACGAGAATATGGATTTAAACTTCAAAACAGAAATATCCTTATATGTGATGTAAGAGTTCGTGGTATTGGAGTTACTAATATATTGAAGCAACGAGCATTGGAAGCTGCCACAGACAGCCCTAGATTTGGAGGTCACTACAATGTTTACTTTGGCAATGGTTGGCAGGATACGCCCTTGTTCAAACTTGAAGATCTAGGGTATGGCCATGTCATACCTGGCCCTGCAATAATCATGAATGGCAATAGCACTGTGATTGTGGAGCCCAATTGTAAAGCACTGATTACAAAATATGGAAACATCAAAATTGAGATAGAGTCGACTTCAGCTGGGACTAAAGCAGCAGAAAAAGTTGCAGATGTTGTGCAGCTCTCAATCTTCAATAACAGGTTTATGGGGATAGCCGAACAGATGGGACGCACCCTACAGAGGACATCCAAATTTCAACAAATATTAAGGAACGTCTAGATTTCTCTTGTGCTCTATTCGGTCCTGATGGGGGTCTTGTAGCGAATGCCCCTCATGTCCCTGTCCACTTGGGAGCTATGTCCAGCAGTGTTCGGTGGCAGTTGAAGTACTGGGGTGGTAATTTAAACGTAGGAGATGTTTTGGTTACTAACCATCCTTCTGCTGGTGGTAGCCACCTGCCTGATATTACTGTTATCACACCCGCTTTTGAAAAAGGGAAGTTGGTATTCTTCGTTGCAAGTAGAGGGCATCATGCCGAGATTGGAGGTATAACTCCTGGAAGTATGCCTCCTTTTTCCAAGGCTATATGGGAAGAAGGAGCCGCAATAAAGGCATTCAAGCTTGTGGAGAACGGAATTTTCCAGGAAGAAGGAATCACCAAACTTCTCAAGTTTCCAAGGTCTGATAATTCTACTTACAACATACCTGGAACACGAAGGCTTCAAGATAATCTATCTGATCTTCATGCACAACACGTTGCTGCAAATCAAAGGGGAATATCCCTTATTAAGGAGCTTATTGAGCAGTATGGCTTGGAGATTGTCCAGGCTTATATGAATTATGTGCAGGATAATGCAGAGGGAGCAGTCAGAGAAATGCTCAAGTCTGTTGCATCCAGTTTTGTATCAGAGTCTAACAACTCCAAGGAGGGAGATTCAGTGACCATTGAAGAAGAAGATTACATGGATGATGGGTCTGTTATACACTTAAAACTCACTATCGACTGTAAGAAAGGTGAAGCGTTTTTTGATTTTTCTGGGACAAGCCCAGAAGTTTATGGGAATTGGAATGCACCAGAAGCAGTAAGTGCTGCAGCAGTCATTTACTCCCTACGCTGTTTGGTGAATGTTGATATTCCTCTTAATCAAGGTTGCTTGGCTCCTGTGAAAATATACATTCCCCCGGGTTCATTTCTGTCTCCAAGTGATAAAGCTGCAGTTGTTGGTGGCAATGTCCTAACATCTCAAAGAGTAACTGATCCCAGTTATACTTGCTGCATTTCAGGCATGTGCTTGTTCTCAAGGTTGCATGAACAATTTAACATTTGGGGATGACACCTTTGGCTACTATGAGACAATCGGAGGTGGAAGCGGGGCAGGCCCCTACTGGGATGGAACCAGTGGAGTCCAGTGTCATATGACTAATACTCGGATGACTGATCCTGAGATTTTTGAGCAAAGATATCCAGTTTTGTTGCACAAGTTCGGATTAAGAGAGAATAGCGGTGGTGCAGGACGTCATAGAGGAGGTGATGGGCTTGTCAGGGAAATTGAGTTTAGACGCTCTGTTGTCGCAAGTATCCTATCGGAGAGGCGTGTCCATGCCCCAAGGGGTTTGAAAGGAGGAAAAGATGGTGTTCGGGGTGCCAATTTCCTCATCACAAAAGATAGACGTAGGGTATTTCTTGGAGGGAAAAATACAGTTGAGGTTCAGGCTGGTGAAACTCTTCAGATTTTTACTCCAGGCGGTGGTGGGTGGGGTTCGGTCGGTTTGCTTGATCAATCACCGCTTAAAAATATTCATTTTGCTGCAGAATAAATGTATCGTGCATTCTTCGTGAAAAGCATTTAATAGCCATGAGGCTGCACGTGTTATGTGCGTGATAAATATTGGAAATCTAGGATGTGCTTGATAAATATTGGAAGTCTAGGCAATATTAAAACAATTGTGACATTGTGGATGGTACACCAATGCGACATAATTAGTAGTTGGTAAATAAAATGGGGATAGATTTACAAATTTGCATCCAAAAATAATCATTCTAAACCAAATAGCAAAAAGTATAAAGATTTACGTACAAAAGGAAAATCAGTACGAAAATATATGATAGGTAAAAATAACTTAAAATTCGAACAACACTTTGTTTATTACTAAGAATTGTTACTAAACTTGGAAAAGATAAAAAATGTAAAAAAATGGTCCAATATTGAAGAAATGCACTCCTGATAATTAATTCGATGTTGGAGAGGTGATGAACCTGCAAAAGAACATGAATAATGAATCTGAAACTATTTTTACTTCTAAGAGGGAGATAAAAAAATGAAAAGATTAAATCTGAAACTATTTTACTTCAAAGAGGGAGATAAAAAATGAAAAGATTTAGACCACAAAAAGGTTATAAACAACAAACACTATAAATGAATCTAGCTTCCTGTTGTTAGTGAATACGTCACCCAAATTACCGAACCAAATTCCATCATTTGGAAGCATCAGAACACTTAGAACCATTTGCTGAAATCCATAAGCACTGATGCGTGCAAATTAACTGCATTAATCATTTAAGTAATCAAACGATTTTTGAGTAAGAGTATCATCTTTCTTTGATTCTTTCCATTGAGCAGTTACTTCATGTGAAGGTGGCTTCTCGTCTATTAATTCGGGATTGTCGTGCCTCATTTATTTATGGTAAATTCACAATGCTAGGAAGAAAGGACCTTTGGTCTATGATCAATCAATTCCTTGGATAGTTAGAGGTGGTTTTAGGAGGTGTTTGGTTCATAATTATATTCGGGAATCAGAATCGAAATGGGAATCATAAACTCCACTATTGGTATGACTTTATATCATTTTCCCTTACTTGTTTGGTTTGAAATAAGAATGGGTTTCATTATGTTAATGAGTTACTCAATTTGAAACCCATGTCACAAGTAGGGAATGAAAGTAGGCATTTTCTAACACTTTCATTCCCATAGAATGATTCCCATAGTACTCAACCAAACAATATCTTTGGGTATCATTAATTTTGATTCCCATTCCCTCCTCTCATACCCATAAACCAAACACCTCCTTAATGTCATATGTTCAGGGAATGAGTACGTGGGTTTTAGCTGTTCCTCCTGATGTTAGGGCAATAGAAGGCTTCAATGATTGTTTGAGGGATTGTAAGATGCTGAATATTCCATTCAAGGGAAACAAGTTTACTTAGTTGGGAAACCGGCTGGGGGGCACTATGTGGAAAAGATTGGATAGAAATGTTGGATTCAATTGGATTATCAATCAATGGAGATTCATCAGTATAAATCTTTCCAAAACATCCTTTTTAGGCCAAGATAGTTTAGATTTCTTAATATGTGGGTTAAACATTCAGGTTTCAAACAACTGGCGGATACTAGTTGGAATTCCAATTGTGGTGGTACTCCATTACAAAAGTTAGCTGCCAAGCTTAACACACTAAAAGCTGATCTCAAAAGTCAAGTAAGAATGTTTTTGGGAATGTTTTCCAAAATGTCTAGGAGGCTAAGAAAATGGTGCAAAACAAGGAGGAGGTTTTTCAACAATCCTTATCAGACTCTTCCTCGGTGCAATTTTATCTTTGGCTCATGCTAAGCTTGTAAAGTGTCTAACTGATGAAGAAGCTTATTAGAAACAGAATTCTAGAATGAAATTGCTTAAAGATGAATAGCACAATTCCAAATATTTTCACTCTAAAATGGTGGCTAAGAGGCACAAATTAGCCATCTCAAAGGTAAAGATTAATGGTCAGTGGGTGGATATCCCGCTATTATTGAGAAAGAAGATATTGGCCATTTCTATCAAATGCTTCTAACCAATGAGGAAACTATTAGAGAAGATGGTTATCTTGACTTCATTCCTACCTTTGTCTTGCCTGAAGATAATGCTTATCTGTTTGCTCCTTTGTCCATGGAAGAACTTAGGGATGCTATGTTTGATCTTAACCTAGACAGTGTTGTAGGGATAGAGAGTTTCAATGGGTATGTTCCACTTCCCTCTGGGAACAGTTAAGCATAGTTAAGCACGATCTGTTTGAAGGTGTGTAGGACTTTCTGAAAGGCTCTATTATTCCAAGGTGTTCACTAGTATTCTTATTTCTTTAATAACTAAAACAAACAATCCAGCTTCCTTCAGTGTGTTAACTCTCTAAAAGGGAGTTATTTACATACATTTAATTTGGGTTTTAATCGATTTCTAAGACTTTGTGTTTAACAAGCAGGGGTATTTTTAATTTTAGAGTTTTAGTATCAAAATGTTATTTCACGTGTTTTTTCTCTTTCAATACACTTATTTGATGTTTTTAATGGTATTTTTATAGGTTTTAAATATTTCGATGGTCAAATAGGACGAAAACGAATGGAACTGGAGCACGAATGGAGCGAAAACGATGAACCGGGTGAGAGAGCTGGGTGCAGCTGCACCTTGGTTTTGTTTGTTTGGTACGGATACACCTAGAGAACCTTAGTCGTGCCTGGGCTATGGCCAGAAACTGGAAAAATGTGGTATAACTACTTAGGGTTTCTTACGACCATTTTGACCTACAAACTTGTAAAACCCTATTGAGCACTATGAATATGTGTCTTAGGGTGATAACCTAGGGGATCTGATTGTAATATAACATAGTTTAGCATAGTGTAGAGTAGAGTAGCCATCTTAGAGGAAATCATTAGGAGGATTGAAGATCAACTTCCAAGAGGAGATTCATCAAGGAAAAGGAGTGAAGAACACGACTAAGCAAAGTTTTTTTTTTTTTTTTCCTTTTTCTCTCATTTGTGATTCGATATACTTTGTGATGGTTGTGAAAGCAATCTTTTGATGTATTTATGTCTATGATTATGCACTAAACCCATAACTAGGGTTTTATTCGGATTTTACCATTAAGATTGATTGATGAGATTTTATGTATTCCTTTTAATTTCATATGCTCGTTTACTTATCTGAATTGTTCTTAATGTCTCTAAATGATTGGCCACCATCAATAGTGATTTGTAAATCTTAAGTGAAAATCGAGAGAGGCGACTTAGGATTAGGAGGGGTTCAAACAGCCTTTGTTGGGAACAATTGCCTATAGGTTGAATCATTTTGTGGGTACAGATAGAGATATACCTATTCACCTTAAGTAGTCAATTGGGGCCACATTTATACACTAATTAGGGCCTTAATCTACATAGAGATATAGCGGACTGGTCAAGGTTAGTACATTTGCCTAAGTTCTAGCCGAAATTTATAATCACAAATGGAACCATAGATTGGTAAGAAAACTATGAAATTGAAGAAATGAAAAATCAAAGCTATTAATTAGATTAGAAAAATGATAAATAAACCCTAGGTTTAATATCTATTGATTTTCTGTTTAGTTATTTAGTCTTGTAATTCTTTCTTTTCATTATTATTCAATTGTCTTATTGTTTAGATAGAATTTTGTATGTGCCACTTTGGTAATTGTCAACTATGTTAAGTATAATTCTCATGGGAACGATCTCTACTTACACTGTATTACTTGTTTGATCCGTATTCTTCCGGACGCGAATTTGTGTCCATACTATACCGTAGACAAGTTTTTGGTGCTGTTGCCGGTAACCTTGTCTTGACATTGTTATATTTTGCCAATATTAGATTAAGCATACTAACTCTAGTTTAAATGTTTTTATTTTTATTTTTTTTATTTTCTTTTTGTTGTTTGTTTTACAGGTTTTTCACCACTTCTATGCCCGAAGGTGAACATGAACACTACTTCCTTTAGACCTCAAAATTGAGCATACTACAAGCTGTTTGAGAAGGAAGGAAAAGCGAGATTTCCAACCAATATTGCCAGACATGGCCAATAGTGAGAATCCTATAAATCCAGTAATACAAATACCGCCAGATCTAGCTGAACCAAGGTTTCTAAGTGACTTTGCTGTATCTATAGTAGATGGTCTTCAGTCTAGATACTGAAACCACCAATTCAGGCAAACAACTTTGAACTAAAGAGGCAAATCATTTAGATGGTACAATCTTCAGCCATTTTTGGTGGGGTACTGAGTGATGATCCAAATGTTCACATCTTCAGCTTCTTGGAGATTTGTGACACATTTTAGCATAATGGAGTTTCAGATGATGCTATAAGGCTAAGACTTTTTCCATTCTCACTAAGGGATAAGGTTAAGGCCTGGTTAATTTTTCAACCACCAGGTTCTATGACTACTTGGAATAACTTGGCGTAAAAGTTTCTGAACAAATTCTTTCCACCAATCCAGATAGCAGAGCTCAGAAATGATACTATTATATCCATTGCACAAAATGACATGGAAACATTTCATGAGGCTTTAGAGAGATATTTCTTGAATTATTGAGAAGATACCCACATCATGCATTACCTTTGTTGATGCAGATTCAGGCATTTTATAATGGACTCTTTCCAACCACTCAGAACACAGTAGACCCCGCAAGTAGAGGAGCATTCATGTATAAAACTCTTGAAGGAGCTTATGACTTGTTAGAGAGGATAGTGAGCAATTTTTATCAAAGGTCAACTATTACTTGTAGAGGGAAAGAAGTTCACGAATTAGTGATGATGGACGCACTAATGGCTCAAACACAATCAATGGAAAATTAATTAGTGATCCTTACAAAACAAATTGGGGGTATGAATTTGAATTTTCTCAATTCAGTTAATTCTGATGAGTTTTTTGTGATTTGTATTCAGGCAATCAATCCACTGATGAATGTTATGGAATTGGAATTGGAGTTGTGCCTGAGCAAATCAATTATGTATCGAATCAACCAATGATGCAAAGCAATCCTTGCTTCAACTTACAATTCGAGATGGAGAATCATCCCAATTTTTCACATGGAGTAATGAAGGAGCTCAAAGACCACCGTCTCCATACCAACAGCCTCAACCATTTCCTCAATGTGAAAAAAGAGCCTAGTTTGGAAATCAAAGACATGCTTGCTAATTTCATGAATGAAACAAGGAGTTCTATTTGGAACCTTGAGAATCAACTGGGATAGTTAGCCAGTTCTATCAACAATAGGCCCGAAGGTTCTTTCTCGAATGATACCGACGTAAACTTAGGAAAAGAGGAAAAGAACAATGCAAAGCAGTAACACTTTGGAGTGGCTGACAGTTGGGACTTTAGGATAATAATATTAAAGCACAAGAGTCCAAACTGACCGGTGGAAAAGATGATGTCATTCCAGAATTCAGTTCCGGAAGAAGGAAACTTGAATAATGAAGTGGTACTTCCATAGGTGCCATATCCTCAAAGGTTGAAAAAGCAAAAGCTAGATGGGCAATTCAAAAAGTTCCTAGAAATCTTCAAGAAACTTCACATAAATATCCCATTTGTTGAGGCATTGAGAACAAATGCCTAGTTATGTGAAGTTCATGAAGAATCATTTGTCTAGAAAGAGGATGTTAGATGATTTTGAGGTCATTGCCCTAGCGCAATAGTGCAGTGCAGTTTTGCAGCAAAAGCTACCACCTAAACTAAAGGATCCAAGAAGCTTTACTAGTAAATAGGTGAGGCTTTACACATCTAGGTGCTAGTATAAATCTAATGTTCTTTCTATTTTTGGAAATTAAATATGTGTCTAGTTCAATGAACATCCTAATGTCCATGTTGGTCCCAAAGCAACCTAAGAGGGGGGGTGAATTAGGTTTCTTAAAAATTATGCTTTCAGAAAATAGTGAGCTTTTTAATTTAAATGCAGATATAATAAATTTACTAGAACAGTAAAGTAAAGAGAGAAAAATTTAACAAACAATACTTCCAAGCTAGCAAGCTTGAAGTATCAAATCTTTTGAATGCTTCAAACACTTGGTGAGCCAATAATCTTTACAAAGTTGGGAAGTTCTTGCTCACACTAAAACTCTTTTTAGTTGAGCCAAGGATCTTACTTACAACCACACTTTCATACAAGATTATCACTCCACTCAAAGTTGAATTTGCACTCACAACTTCACACTAATACAACAAAGCACTATAGTCAATTTGCACTCAAATTACTCTTTTCTAAGGCTTGTATTCACTGTATTAGATGATATTTTCAGGTTATTAAAGCACCTATTTATAAGAGCAATAAATAGTGGTTTCAACTACTAACTAACGGCTAAGTAATAAATGCACAAAAAATAGCCGTTGGGGTTTCGGATGTCCGAGAGAGATTGAATGCGTCCGAGGCGTCCGATCTTCTTTTTTGTTGAGAGGCTTCGGACGTCCGTGCATGCGTCCGGTCCTTCGTCAGAGGTTTCGGACGGTCTGGCGTCGAAGGAAAGGCGTAGGATCCCATTCTTTCGCTAGTTTGTTCGGACGATGCAATGCGTCATGTGTATAAGACCTAGTTAAGACGGTTCTGTGCGTCCGAAATCATCTGTTCCTGCAAAAGCTTGTTTTACAGAGTTAAGTGTTCATGTCATCATCAAAATAAGGTTTGGAAAACATCAGTCCCTCCAGCTAGTAGATTGATCATTGGCACATCCAAGGAGAATGATCAAATATGTGTTGGTAAAAGTAAATAAGTTTATATTTCCTGCAGATTTTATTGTTCTTCATTTTGAAGAGGATGAAAATATCCCTATAATTCTTGGTAGGCCATTCTTAGGTACGGGAAGAACCCTCATTTGTGTATAGAAAGGAGAACTCACCATGAGAGTGAATGAAGATGAGATAAAATTTAAAGTTTCTAAAGTTATGAAAATGCCTAACCCAGGTGAGGAATGTTTTGTAGTCAATACAATACCAAGGGATGACAAGGAGGTAAAGTTTCAACGAGGAAAGTTAGATGGTGTACTTAAGAATAAATTTAGTGCAAGTGTAGATGACGAAGCTGAGGAATTCCACAACTACATCAAGCGCACGAGAAGAAAAAAAAAACTCAGACAAAACAGATGATGAGGTGAAATCCAAGAAGCCCTCTAAGGATTAGAATGGTAAAGAAATTGAAGATCTGGCAAAAAAAAAGTGCAGCAAAATGATCCTTGGGAAACTACCACAAAAAGGAAGATCCATGGAATTTTACTATACCTTGTAAAGTTTGTGATGTTTCAATTGATATAGCTCTCTTTGATTTAGAAGCCTATACAAATTTAATGCCTTTATTTATTTGCAAGGAAGCCGATTTAATGATTACTTATAAGATTGATAAACCCATTTAGCTAGCATATAGAAGCGCAAGTGATACGCAACCAATGGTAGAGAATGTGTTTATTTGAATAGAGAAGTTTTCATTCCCAGTAAACTTCATAACAGTAGATATGGAGGAATCGACTCCGACGATAGCTTAGTGATGTTAGGGAGGCCATTTCTAGCCATTGCTCGAACATTAATTGATGTAGAACAAGTAAGGGTAGTTCTAAGAGATGACAAAGTGGGAAATCTCATCTTCATAGAATGTAAATAAGAAGATATCCGCACAAGCATTTCACTCTTTTTGATGGTGGCGCATGGAATAAACTTGATGGCGTACGTAAGGGAGATATGAAGAGTTCAATTACATGAATCCCTTAGCTACTTCTAGCTATAGACATAAAATAAAGCGCTTGTCGGGAGGCAATCCAAATTTCTAACCTTACACTTATTTACTTTTTCGTTAGTTAGTGTTTTTACAATTGTTCGTTTTAGACTAATTTTTGTTTGTTTTTGTGTTATAGGTGTTAGAAATTAAGTTTGGAGGTGAGTTAGGACTTAAAAGTTGCATAAGGATGGAAAACAGTGGACAAAATGACAGAAAATCGAGCTAGGCTGAGCAGCCCAGGTCTACTGTGTGAATTCTTTCCTTATGCAGAAATTTTCAAAATAACGCAGTTGAGTCCACTTACAACAATAAACAATGACCAGTGTTTGGTGTAGCACCTATATTTTGTGACCACGATATGAATACCACGGTCACGATTTGGACACCACGGCATCCACGAACTATTCGTAGAACACGTCAGACCTTAGGCGCAAGCTCTTGGTTGAGCGAACGCCCTCTACAGGTATCCACACGAGTAGCTTTTCCGATTTTAGGGTGTTGCTTGCTAGAGCAGTGTTTCGAAACTATTTGGTAATACCTTTCCCCTGTCTTGTGTGTTACTAATGAGTCGCATGTCAGACATACAAAACCCTAAAGAATCATATTCTATATATAGCGGTTAACCTAATTTTCAAAGAACTCTTCTTTGATTAGGATTCTTCTATCACACGTATTAGGTATATAAACGCGTATGATAGTAACCCTAAGGCTGTCTCTTATACACATCTAGATGTGTATAAGAGACAGCCATGAAATCCAATGTAATTAGTAAATAATTCTCGTTCATTGAATCTAGACACAAATTCTTATTCAACGAACTTAGTCAACAATTAACTTTAACCCAATGCTTACTCTTAGTGTGTGACCCTTTAGGTTCATTTAACGTTGGCAATAAGTATAATTTCTAATTCCAACACTGTTGCCTTTAGTACATAAACCAACAGACTGTGCTTGGGAGAGCTCAGTCATGCCCTGCCACTTATAACTGGGTGCGGCTGCACTATTGGCCTATTAGCCGCACCTAGGTTGATGGTACAAGTGGTGGGGATTGCAATTTGTAGCCCATCCAACCCCCTATTGTGCCTCGTCCACCTTTAAAGCATCCCATAACTCTCCCAAAACTTCTAAACCCTTGTTAACACAAAACCCGCTTAGTTTACATTTGTAATCTTGCATAAATTTCACAAAAAACTCACCTTTGTTTGATTTTTAGTACATTAAAGAAGGAGGGAGGGGAATCTCTCTCGTATAAACCTATTCTTGGATATTGTTAATTGTAGAGACCCCTGCTAACTCTTGTTTTCTTGCCCAAGCCTTTCTCAATCCCTTGGAAAAAGGCCAATTTTCCTATCTATCTTTGATTGACTACATCAGTTGACCTATTCCCAACGTACCAAAGCTTGTCTACCTGCGAAAGATCTTTCTAATAGTCAAATGATCAAATATTTCCACAATTTCAGTAGGTAGACCTTCTTACTAATAGATCATTGCAAGCCTTTATACACCTATCTTTCCCTCTATACCTTGCCTTGAACAGAAGCTCAAGTGCACGAAACCCTCTGCCTTAAGCAAGTGCTATCACATAATAAAATATTTGGGTAATTGTTAAAGACTACCACCTTATCTTCGGGCATTAGAACATGAATATACTCCATATGGATAACCTTGGTCTTCTTTTTGGCTTGGCTTGGCTTGGTCAAGACCTAGACCTAATGGTCAGGGCGATAGTTAGGAAAGGTGCGCCAGCAACAAGCAAAACCAAGGTTATTAGATACCTCAGGAAAGCTCAATTAGAACCATACATGCAAGTTTCCTTGCATGTGGCTCATCCGTGATAATTTCTTCAAATTTGCACGAACCATGCGGACTGATCATTAAGTAGGGATATTCTCTCCAGTATAAGCCAAAGCCTTTTAGAGCAGGTTACGAATGGGCATCACTATCCCAGATAATTGTCTTTTGGCTTAATATTATGTCATTTAGTCCTGCCATTCCTCAACAATAGAGCTTTTTATCAGCATCCTACTAAGGGAAGCTATGTCTTTTCATTATCTACTGTAAGAGAATTAAATTGGTTGTTTGGGGATATTTATGCAAGTGAATCAGAGCACATAATAGAAAAATAGTGTAGCTTGTTAAGAGATGCCTATCATGAGATGAGACAAAATTTAACTCTTACTCTAAAAAATGAAACCAGAAAAGTGCTTTTAACAGGCATTGGGACAAGAGCCAAGCTAGCGTAAGGGATAGAAAGTGTTTTCTATTTCATTACCAGAGTCAGATGAAATACCAGGCAAATAAAGAAATTTGGCCTGATTTGGAAGATAGATGGTCCAAAAGATTGCTTGTAGCTTTCTTCGGTAAGGTTGGCTTTTCTTTGCAGCAACTTTCCCAACCAGACAAATTCTGGTGAATGGAACGGATTTTGCACCTCTCCAACTAAAAGATTCCCAGTTGATAAATTACCTTATAAAATTTTAGAGTAAAGATAACAAGATCTTGTAGGTAGCTTTATTATATCCCTTAATTCAATAAAGTGCTTCTCAAGTAAGAAGCACATTTATTCTCGTAAAGAAGACCTTAGCATCAAGGTGCATAGCCTCCAACAACTGATTCTGGCTGTAGGGATGTGATAGAATTCCCAGTACCTGCAATCAAGAGAACTCAAACAACTAGGAAGGAAAAAACGATTCCTTTCCACCCTGTAGTGCTTTTGTTAGCGAGTTATTTATAGTCTTGAGATAAGACGATTGGATTTTAGGCCAAAAAAAGACGAACCAGCTAGACTTTTCGTTCACTATGGAATTTCATTAACGTCCTTTCTCTTTCTTCCTTTTCTTTTCCCTTACTAACCAGTCATGAATCCTATTTCATTTGTTGTCATGTCACAGATAGCACCGAATAATATACAATTTCTCGATTCGTACACACATACAAGAGAAAATACTAAAGGAATCCTTTAATGCTCTCTTCAAGAAGTAAAGTGCTATGAGGCATGGCTTCTTCTATTTTATTCGGGATGCTAAAGAGATTTCCATGAAACTTGTGCAAACATTATCTTCTAAATTTTTAAAGTATGGGATATTCGTACATTGAATCTCAAATCGACGAATTGCATTGGTTAAGCATATATTCATCAATGGTAACCGTCTCATCTCAAGTATGGCCAAACGAAAGGCCAAGGAAAGAAAGAAGAATATACCAAAATATAGGTGCTACACCAAACACTGGTCATTGTTTATTGTTGTAAGTGGACTCAACCAAAAGTCCCGAAAACAACAAATAATGAAAGAATTCATATATTGACATTTCATGCTTATTTCAAAAATTACTTCTTCATTATTCACATCATTCGGTAAGCACAGAATGATCCACAAGAAAGGTAGTTAAAGCGCAGGATTCGAACCTATGGTTGGCCTGTCTCTGACCTACTATGTTGGGTGGTCGGGTAGCACCCCTTGTCGCCTCTGTACTAAATAGATGCACTTCACTACCCAATGTGTAAAATTGTCTTCCTTACTCCTCTTCTGACTTTGCCATTACAAATCGCAAGTAAATTCTAGTCTGACCGCCCCTAACATAAGAAAAACAATTATCCTTATGACCGAACAAGGACCATCTTACTTGCTTCTCGAGCTATAGTTTCATGATCCTGACTAATACCTTGTTGGGAGTAGGGAGATAAAGCCTACCCAACCTAGTAAAGGGGCTTGGAGATAATGAAGGAAACGAAGTTCGTGCCCACCCATCTAGACGCGGAACCCTTTCTCATCAGGAAAGGTAAACTCTTGGAGGATTCTTCTTATAACTTAAAGAGGTTGCTAGGAAGAGTTCCAAGCATCTAATTTTGTGATTTCTATCCCATTTAAAACTATTAAAGGTAGATTATTGCCTTTAAACATTGTACTATTATTGGTGAAATTGCTTGGTTAGAGTAGAAGTTTTCTAGGGATTGTGAGCTTACATTTGTATAAGAAGAACTTGAATTTTCTTAATTTTAGTTAATTGATGTTCTTTATCTAGTTATTTACCTATTTCAATATTAATGGTGCTTCTTAATTGGATTTGGAATCATGGCATCTAAAGGGAAGAATTCATCCGAAGGTTGTAGTTCTAAACAAAGATGTAAGAAAAATGAATTCCCTTCGGATAAAGCTTATGATAAATTTAAAGCTAATTCCATTAATAAGAAGTTAATTCTTGAAAGAGGGTTTAAACTTGATGTTTCTTGGAAACATAATAACCTCTTGAATAAAGTAGAAACTATGACCGAAAAGAGAGGTTGGACAAAATTTTATGTACATAATGAGTTTGCCATTGAACAAGTTGTTAGGGAATTCAATGCAAATGTACTTGACATGATAATGGGTATGTTTTGGTTAGAGGGAAGAGAGTTCCTTGTAAGACTTCTAGTTTGTTGAATGATTACTTTGGTGTTTCATCTGTTGATATGGATGGATATACTAGGTACCAAAGGCAATATGATCTAGATTTGGTAAAAATATCTAAATTTATTTGTGATGGTTCTGATGTATCCTGGCAAGTAGCTACGAATTTTATGGAAACAAAGAAATCTTTTCCAATGAAAATTTTGTCCCCAATTGCAAAGGTTTGGTATAATTTTATCAACTTTTCAATATTTTTGGTATGCAAAAAATTTGACTAAAAATAGAATTGTGTTGGTGTATTGCATGCTAAAAGGGAAAAGAATTGACATCAACCGTGTAATTCATGTGGAAAATTTTCAAACGGCTAGAACAAAAAATAAGGATTTTGGTTTTCTTGCTTAATCACTCAATTATTACTTGATGGAGGAGTTGATTGGGATGATAATGAGGATAAGCGGATTTCTACCAAAAACCCAATTGACAGTCAAGTTATGAGTATGAAACCAAGTTCACAGAAATTGAAACAAGGAAAGACATCAAGTTCAAGTAATCCTTCAACCATCAATTGATTATGTGGAGAGTCGCTTAATGAACTTGAATGACAAATGGAGTATCAATACCAATATATGAAGGCTATGGTACAGTTAGTTCAATACATTGGTAAAGCCTCAGATATTGATTTTACAGAAGCTACAACTTTTCTTGCAACACCCACTTAAGAGGAGGATGGGCAAGGGAAGATGATTTGAGTGACGAATTGGATGAAGAGTTAGCGAGTAACGAGAAAGATGAAGGCGAGAAAGAAGTGTGAACAAAGCAACTTAAACTTGGGGAGTATTGTATTTGTTATTTCTTTTCTCTTTTTTACTATTTTTGGTATTTTCTTGTTTTAGTTAAGAAACATTTGGGAAAAAGTTTCATTTTAATTTGGGGATGTGTTTTTGTTTTTGGTGGTATGATTGTGATTATTTATTATGTTTTGTTTTGGAAGTGTTGTTTTTCTTTGTATTCATCTTTGGTGGTGTATTTTTGATAAGAGTTTAGGATTTTCTTTTCGAAATTTTTTCCAAAAACAAAAAAAAAAAGATTTTTTTTTTAATTTTTAGATAGCTTTTATCAATTTTGAGGATATGACGGTATAAAAGATTCCCTAGCTACTAGACTGTAGCGTTCAAGATTTCTATATCCTCTTTGCCCAAAGTATTGTATAGGGTTAAACAAAAAGATTTAACATTTTCATGAAAATAGTTTTTGTGTGTTATACACAATAGATGTGATACGTGTCAACAGTTTAAAAATATTTCAAATGACACTAGTCTTGATAGAATATAGTGTAAAGAAAAGGCACATTCACTTTCAAAGGATCTTTGAACCCTTTGAATTGTGAAAGTGTTACCACTATACACTTAAATATATTCCCTTTGAGTGAGAATGTGAAAGTGAGCTATTTTTTAATGGGGGGTAATCGTGATTGCCTTGCAATATTTGTTTTTCTTGTGACACTTGTTGCAATGGTGTGATTTTTATACTTGCAAAGTATGTGTGAATAGATTTTTGGCCAAATAAATGATTTAGGCAAGTTCTTTGGACCGTTTGTGTCAGAAAACCTACCTAACTGACATTTTATCCTTAGTGTCCCCTTGTGAGCCTTATAAGCCTTATTTCTTAGTTTAACCATATTATTTAGCTGGTTTATTCTTTTATTTATCATTCTTTCTACCTATCATCTTAGTGGTTAGTGTTGGTGGTGTACAACATCAATACTATAGGCATTATGTTATGGTGGTTAGGAAGGATATGAGTTGTGTTTTGTTAGGAGGAGAAAATCGAGTTTATGACTTTAACATTTTAAATAATCCCCTATGTTATGTTATGTTGTGAAAAAATAGAGAAAAATATGTTGAATAAAAAAGAAAAAATATGCTGAAAAAAAGAAGGACAATTCCTTCGAGTAGTGTTATGAATAAAAAAGGACAACTGTTTCTAAGTTGTAATAAAGAAGGTTCATTTTCGCCTAACAAAAGTGGTAGTTGGGTAAATGTTATATTTAATGTAGGAGCTAGTGGATGATGGTTCATGTCATTCACTAACGTGTCTAAGGTAACATGAGTTACTTTTATTGAAATATATATCCTACCTTTATCCCTTAACCTATGTTACAGCTTTCAAGACTTGCTTGATCCTTGGTTTGAGTTCATTTGTAATAGTGAATATTTGTGTATTAATTTCTTCCAACATATTTGTCCCTTGTTGAACTTTTGTTCAATGAGTTTTTCATTAATTAACTTGATCTAGTGTAGTATCTGCTTTCACAAGTAAAAAGTTAATACTTTCATAATGATGATTTGGGGTTGATTAGAAATGTTTTTTTATATACATGTTTTATCCATATTTCCTCTTGTTTAGTTTTACATTACTACTACAGTTGACATGTTGAGAAAGGGTTAATGTGGATTAATAAGTATATTGGTTTTGTTGTTTTTGTTAGAACTTGAAATGAGTAAAAGTTCAAGTTGGGGGAGTGTTTTGTCTCTAAAATACAGTTTTTAACTTGGATTCTAATCGTTTGTTTCTGAGACTTTGTATTTAATAAGTAGGGATATTTTTGTAATTTTAGCGTTTTAGCGTCAAAATGTTATTTCATGTGTTTTTTAATGTTTGATATGCTTATTTATGTATTTTATGGTGTTTTTAATGGTTTGAAATGCTTCCTAGCCAAATAGAACAAAAAACAGACAGAAACGGAGCACGAAACTCAGAGTAAAAATAGCGAATTGAGTGATCAAGTTGGGCATAGCTGAGTCCTCTAGTTTTGTTTGCCAGGTGTGGCTGTGCATGGAGAACCTCATCCACACCTACAAAAGAATGTGTTTTAAGTGCATAGAGTGTCTTAGGGTCATTTTTTACCTAAAAACTTGTAAAACTCTATGGAGCACTATAAATATGTGTCTTAAAGTGATAACCTACGGGAATCGATTGCAACATAATGCAGTTTAGCATAGTATAGAGTAGAGTAGCCGTCGTAGAGGAAATCATTAGAAGGATTGACAATCAACTTCCAAGTGGAGATTTATCAAGGTGAATCTAGAGTGAAGAATGATGCGTTGTGAAGAAGTTAAATTATCCTACTCATAATTTCCAGTAATTCCGCATGTGCACGATATCAATGTAGTCATTATTTGATAGGGATCATTAAAACGAGGAAAAATTGTGTAGACAAGTACAAAAAATAGTTGATAATTTCTATCTTGATTTCCAACAAGATCGATAAAGATTTAATTGAAAACACAAGATTGCTTCAAAAATTAAAATTAATGCAACTAAAATTAAACAGAGCAAATTACCAAATATTATGAAAATGGTTTAGACACTAGACTACCAATTTTTATGAATACACTTAACACACCAATCAATTAACTCAATTACACATTTACGGAGATTCAACTCCCAAATATTAACTCAACCCTGATCTCTCATAATAAAAGTCTAATCAATTTAATTGTTCTTTAGGAGAAGAAGCCTAAGAAGGCTTGTACAAATCATTAAAAGGTACACAAACAAAAGCTCTAATGCCTTCTAGTTCTAGGAAGATGTAAAATAAGAAAGGCTAAGAAGTCTTGTACATATCAATTGAAGATATCTAAACTATCCAAACCCCTAACTAAGCTTGAATAATTACCTCTTCTTCACTGGATTTAAGTAAATCAACGATCGTCCAAAGTGCTTGTCTAGTGATACAAATCTTGTTATTGTATAATTACGTTTCTTCCCACGACCTTTTCATTTTTTTTTTTGTTGAGACTGGGCAAGAAATTGTGAAGCCCAATCATTCTTCCATTTGCAGACTAAAGTCTTAAAAAGAAGCTACTAGTTGCTGATGATTAACAAATATTGACTCACCTATTTCTACATCTGACAATGAATCGAAGGTTGGAAAATTCAATGTTTGAGCTTGCTTTTTGGTTTGCATCTTCGGCTTAAGAAAGAATCGATCATCCATGACCTGAGAGCTTAACGTAGTATGAATTGGTTCAGAAATGACCTCATTCATGGAGATATTCATGGATGATTCGTTCGAGATTAGAGCAATCTCCTCCAAAAAACTAAAATTATGGCTTTAGAGAAGCTAATTTCATGGACAGAATCTGACGATAGATTATTTTCACTAATTGGTTGATTACTTTAATCATCTATGGAAGGATTATCACCTTTTTGAATAGGCTCAGTCGGAATCCAAGCCTGTTGAGTAGCTAGAGTATCAAATTTCTCAGTTGTTGGGGTCTATCAGCAGCCAAATTAGCATTGGTTTCCACTGCAGCTGATTTGCTATTAATATCATGTGCTGTTGCAATCTCCTTTGGCGATTGTGTGCTCGGTTCGACTGGAACTTCAGGCTGGAGCAAACTAATTTTATCCAAAACCCTAGAAACATCTTGTTCTTTAGTTGGGAGATATCATTTTGTGGCTATGTAATATTTTCAATTAGAACTACCGCCTGGATCAAGTCATATTGAGGAATTTCTACCTTTTTAGCCTCTAGGAATTTTGAGAACCTTCATATGTGGCAGGGCAATCGGCTTTTCCTTCCAAACCTATTGTTGTGAAGGCCACAGACTACAAAAAATTGGGGTTCGATACTGCTTTTGCAATTGTTCCTTCTGATTATTCAATTCCTTTGTTGCATCAGCAATTTTCCCATCCGTTTCAGGCAAAAATACCGGACAAGAGTCCTTTGTGCGACTAACTTTTCCGCACTTCATGCTATACTATGGGAGGTCATGATATGTAATATACTGCTAAAATTCTCCTTCTTCTCTGTTACCTATCCAGACTTGACGAGGAAGGGGCTTTGTGACATCAATTTAGACACAAGCACGAGTAATACTTGGCCTTGTGATTGAAGGTGTAGACAAATCAACCTTCAACAGATGCCCAACTAATCCAGCAATTGAATGAAAGGTTGATTTATTGATCAAATGTGTTGATAAATCTTCCAACGATATCCAAACTGGAACTATTGGTGTTTCACCATGAAAACGAAAGGATGGTATCTATTTTAGGATTCTCATTGCAAATCCTTGAATATTCTAGAATCCCCGACACCACATCCTCAAGATAATCCTCTTCAAGATCAAACCTTATTAGCAGATGTTGTTGATTCATTAATCCCAGTGTAAACGATCCCTTAAAAGAAACTTTGAGAAAAATCCTTGCGAAGTAAATTCTTTACTGGCCTCCCTTTTGAGAATTCCCTATTTAAGCATACTTGAATGGAATGGAAAGTTTTTCAATTTCTTGTTGGGTGACAAAAAAAAATAGGCTGGTTCTTTTATTGGAATTATATCTGTTGCGTTATCGTTGGTGTTGGCAACTATAGAAGCAAAAGATCTTGATGCGGTTGGTTTAGAAGTGACGGAGCAATGGTTGAGGAGGGTGCATCCATGGCTAGGGTTGAAGCAGGAACCCTAGGGAGAGAAAACGAAGAGAAAGAGAGGCTGTAATACTTTATGACATGATTGATGAAATAAAAATGCATAAAATGAAAATAATGCAAGAAAATTAAACAACCATTAAACTACAGTTTGATAATTTGGATTGCAAAAAACAATAATAATAAAAGCAATAATGAAACTTAACTACACAAATGGAAGAAAGTAAAGTCAATTTTTCTGAACTAGAAATCTTAAATCTTCTCTTGAACTCTAGATGTTCAACAAAAGTAAAAACTCTTTATTTTACATGTAATGTGTATAAGAGAAAAACTCTGAGAACTGAATAGTACCGTAATACTACATTTGCTTTATCTACTGCTACAAAACGTTTTCTCACAAGTCTAGGAGATCTCAGTTTATTTCCTCCTCAACTCCTAAAAGTTAAGAGGCTTCCAAATCAGATAAAATGGCCAAAATGAAAGCCTTTTACAACTGAACGACTAAAGTCTCACCAAAATTAGAACTTTCCAAAATGGGCTCAGTTTGGATTGGTTCACCGCGCGAACGGTTTCCTTCCTAGGAGTTTTGTTGTGAAATACTTTGCTTCTTCTCTAGTTCTAATGTGGTTCGTTGAGGCAAGCAATGAACAAAACATCTGCCTAGTTAGCAAAAATCTGCTTCTCTGCTTGAAATTTGGCTTCTTCAACTTGACCATTCTACCCTTTTACCTATATGGAAATAAAAATAAATGTAAACAACTAACTTAGACTCAATTATCACTAAAACCTCTTAAAAACACTCAAATTAACCTAACTAGACTTTGGATTTCAAAATATCACGAAAATACAATAATCATGACTCAAAACTAAAAAAATTAAGCCTAAAAGAATATAATAATAACCTTAATTCTAAGGTTATCAAAGAACATGACTAAGCATAGTTTTTCTTCCTTTTTCTTTCCTTTGTGATTCAATATTCTATGAATTAATTGTCAAGATTATTTGATGTAGATATCTCTGTGATTATGCACAAAACCCTTAACTAGGGTTTTATTTAGATTTTACCATGAAGATGAATTGAAGAAATTTCATCTATGCCTTTTAATTTAATATGTTTTTTTGCTTATTTGAATTGTTCTTAATGCCTTTAGATGCTGGGCAACCCTCTAGAGTGATTTGTAAATCTTAAGTGAAAATTAAGTGAGGCGACTTAGGATTAGGAAGGGTTCAAATAGCCTTTGTTTGGAACAATTGCCCATAGGTTGAACCATTTTGTGGGTACGGATAGAAATATACCTATTCGTTTAAGTAGCAATTAGGGTCGATTTACGCCCTAATTGGGGTGTATTCTACATAGAGATATAGTGAACTAGTCAAGGTTTGTAATTTGCTTGAGTTCTAGTTGAAACTTGCAATTACAAAAATAACCTAAGATTAGTAAGCAAACTATAATATTGAAGGAATGATAAATCAAGGCAATTAATTAGATTGGTGAATGATGAATAAACCCTATTTTTAATTATTTATTGATTTTAAGTTTAGTTATTTAGTCTCTTAGTTCTTTATTTTCATTACTATTCTATTGTTTTATTGTTTAGATAGAGTTTTGCGTGTGTCACTTTGGTAATTGTCAACTGTGTAAAGCATAGTTTCCACGGGAACAATTTACGCTTGTTACTTGTCCAGTCTGTATAATTGTAGATGTAGATGACAATTTGAGTCTATACTAGAACGTGAACACAGTGTGAGTATATATTGCGAACACAGTGAGTATAGGCCTAGAAGCCCCTTGTACGTTTGTTAGTAAAGTTTTGACAAAGGTTTTGGTAATAGGTTATCAACAATTTTGCCTAAGATTATCTTATAGGAATAGGCTACTTTTAGAAAAGACAGGAGCATATCAGAAAATGTCCTTTTGGCTCAAGAGTTGGTAGGTTTCATTGTGTAGAAACTAGTGCTAGTAATAACTCAATGAGATGTGTAGTTAGAGTTATATGCACAATAAACTTGAGTATTTTTGCCCTAGTTTCGAACGTTTTTAGGGTTTAGGTGTTGTTTTAGCTTGTATGTTCTGGGATGTGTTAGTTCATGTTAATTTAGCATTTTAAATGTTATTTTACTGTTTTTGTGTAATTAATATAGTGTATTTATTTTGTAGGGTTTGAATGGACAAAACTGTGAGGCGACTAGACAAGAAATGAACCAAATTAAGCCATATGGATTAGATGATGCAGCCAAGCCAAATTCTAGCCAAAAAGACCAAGTATTGGTAACTGCAATCACCAAATTCCCTTCTTTAAATTGGTGATTGTAGTCATGATCTGTGGGTAGAACAAAAATAATTTGTCAAATATGTCAAGTAATAAAAACACACTAATTCTTCAATTTTACCCTTGCGCCCACAAGTATAAGGTGCTAGATAATGGTATAGAATGAGTAGGATAGTTCTCATGAGGATTGTGGCAGGCAAGTACCAAATTTTACAAATGTTTGTGTATTTAAGTAGTCCAAAAAGCAGATTAAAGATCTAAACTAGGTAAATTCTCAATGAAATTACATATTCAAGTTCGATAATTATATTAACTTTCGTAATAAAGCGAGGAATAATGATAATTATCTAATAAATTAATCTACTAACCAATCTATTCTATGAAAAACAATTACATGAAAGCAAATGAAACTAACCTTAATTCACTAAAATAAAGGAATTAACTTTATACTAAAATTGGAAGCAAAGAGTTCTAATTTAACTAAGGAAATTAATTAGAAAGCATAAGAATAAAGTAACAACCATTTCTGTTTCAAATGAAACTCAGATTCTTTCACCTATTAAGTTCTAAACTATTCTTTTTGCATTTTTGTATTGAATAAAGAAAGCCCATTAAAAATTAACTAGTCTTAAAAGCAAGGAATTGAAATCTTGAATTAAAAAGTACTAAATTAATAAGAAGCTAATTACTCTAAGAAAACTTGAATAAAAGCAAAGCAATTTTTAGGAAATTAAACTAGAAAGCAAGTAAAAATTATATCTACTTAAATCTATAGATTAACCCAATACTAATATGTAATCAAAATCTAAACTTGCAAGAAATTAAAAGTTAGATCTGGAGAAGAATTAAAGAGGATTTTATATTGAAGTCTTCTTACTCTATTCTAATCTATCCCAAACTACTAACTACACCCTAAACTATATGTACTAGCACACATCTAAAGTACCTTAAATAGGGTAGCGTTGAGTACTACAGAAGCTAAGATGAGAAATTAGCTTACTACTGTTAGAAGCGAGTCCATGTCGTGGTTTGGAACAATTGAAATCGCAACATGGATAAAAATTAGATTAGCCAATTTCCGTGTCTATGTCGCGGTTTGGAATAATTGAGACCGCGACAAGGACCCTTTTTCTAGCAATTCTTCAATTCTTCCGCAATTGCCTTTTGGTGTCGCATTTAGTTCATTCCAGCTTCCAACCTCTAATTTGGACCTGTATAATATTAAACCAAATAAGTAATCAATTTAACTAAAATTCTAATAATAACATTTCATATTTAACAATAACTAAAATCTAAACACATAATTTGAAAATTAACTAAAATCTATAATTGTATTAACCAAAATTCAAAATTCACACTAACAAAATGCTAGGATTTAGAGTAAAATAACTCTAGTTTACTAGAGTTATCACATCTTCAAATTTAGCATTTTGCTAGTCTTGAACAAAACAAAAAGTTATTGACCCTTTACTCACAACCAAACACAAAACACTACCGAAATTGACAAAAAATCTTGATGCGTCATGGATGTACTTGGAATAACTAAGAAATCTCTCAAGGGACTTTCAGTAACATATAATAAGTGAAGTATTTAAATGAGTCAATTCAAATTTTTGAATTTTCTAATAACACATGTTCATTTACCACACAAGATTTCAAGTCACCAAACATTACTATTCTTAAAAAAAGAATTCCTAAACGTTTAGTTGTATCTATTTAAAACATTATTTTTCTCGAATCACAAATATTATATGGTTAGTCAATCATCCTGACAAAGTCGCATGAAATTAGAAGTTCATTAGGAATCCACTTAAGTGCAAATGTCTCGCAATTTGGGAATATACCTCTAATAAGGACTAAGTAGTATGAGATCAATGATAAGTATTACAAATATTTCTTCTTGAACTTATTGGTATAGTAAAATGTAATTCTAAATGGCTTAATTCGGAGAAATAACATGGGTCCATAAGCCAGAATCCCGTACTCACTTTGTTTCTAAATGCAACGTTTTTTTTTAGAGCAGCCCTAAACCAAGGAAAAGAAGTAAAATGTACTTAAAATTAATCTCAAATACCAATGATTCACAAATTAGAAGAACATTCCCCATGCAAACACACAAAATATCCTAATTTCCTTATATTTCATTTGACCTACTCTTTTGAAAAGATAAATCAGCTAACAAAATAATATGGGTTATTTGATCAAAAATAATATTTCAGATGAATCTTCCCAAAATTTTAGTACCTCTTTTTGAAAAGTAGTAACACCAAAATTTTGAAATCTTATGTCATAAAAGAACAACTCATTCATACATAAATTCACAAAATGACCCAATCTAATATTTCAATCATACAACATTGTACCTCAAATATCATTATTGATTACTCAATTGTTCAATTTTCCATCCATTCATCATTAAGTCATACCAATACACATAAAATCAACATTCTCGAAACAAGAACTAAACACCCCCAAACTTATCTCTTTTATTTAAATTGATGAATAATTCATCCTTCCACTCATCCAAAATTTCAACATAAAGGCATAGAAACAATTAAACAAGAACTAAATAAACTATGAAAAAAATTTAATCTAGCAATCAATACCAAGTGTCTACTAAGGACACTTAATGTGTAGCCATATATCTATTTAAATAAATTCTATAAAAAATCGATGTCCAATTCAAGTTATCAACAAATGCAAACATAGCATCAGTTTAAGACCCTTAGCCACTCTACTATCATCAATCAATGAAAATGATCAAAAATCACACCAAGTATTTAACAAAGCAATTCTCAAAATGATCTAATCCATGAAGTAATAAAAAGATTTTACTTTGCGTTTGTTTAACGCCATTAGCCACTCTACTTTAAAACTAAAATATTTCAAAATAAAATACTAAAGATGAAAGTGCTAAATAATAAAAAATAAGAAAAATTGTCCATCTTCATCAAAGTCCTTCAAATGCTCGAAAGCTCCCAAGTCATCCCTATCATTTGCAACTGGTTGTTCAAGTGTATTGCTCCATTTCCTCTCGACCATCTTCTGCATCACTAGGTTGAGTTTCTTCATGATCATCATCCCTAGCTCCTCCGGTCTCGCCTTCTTACTGAGCTTCTTCTTAATATGCTGAAGCTGTGGGAGGTGTATAATACTGTCCACGAGGTGGACCAAAAATGCCAAAACGGATGTGACGGTGGATGAACCCATGTACCAAGTGTAGTGGTCCTGAGAGCTTCTCTTATCATTGCCAAATTGTTGTGCATGACCAGCTGACTATAGGTCCAATACTCTTGCAACTCGTTCCTCTCTTCTTCACTGATTAAGGCATTGCATACATATATGGGTGGTAAAAAGGAACATATGACATACTCTGAGGTGGTGGAGGTGGTAATGGTGGAGCAGGGCCTTCTTCGGGGTGATGTTTCTCATATTCTCATACCATCCTATAGATATATTCCCAATTTATCCTTCCCTTAGAGTGATATGTCATAGGTTCCACGGAATCAATGGGACACTCTGCAACAGTGCATAAATGGTGAATTAGGTTGGGTGGATAAATGATAGGTCTCACGGACCTTCCACTGTCCAAAAATCGCTATTTAATCAAACTGCCAATATTCACTAGTATCCCTGTCATGATAGCGTAGACCATCAATGCCTTGTCCCTCTTAGAGCTACCTAAATTTGACTGCTAATAAAATAAAACCACAGTTTTGCTACCAGTGAGAGTCCATGATGAGCAAATCTTAATTCAATATCATTTGTAGCATTCCAAATCCAATTCACTTTGACATCACAAATTGCATCTTTAATTACATTCATGTCCTTTTTATTATTCAAAAGTGCTAAATATTGATCAAAAGGTACAGGAGGAATGTTAAAATAAACGTTATCACTTCTGAGCTGAAATCAATCAATACCCTCCGAACTCTCACTTTCCATCCTCAAGATCACACAGATTACAATGAAATTCTTTCAGTAATTGTAGTATCTTCTGCATCAACCGGAGCATTAAACCCCTCCCATTGCCTTGCCTTAATTTGATCCTCTATTGCCTTGCTAACCTCTTCATATGCTCCCCAATGCACGGATAAATCAAAAATTTTCTTCTTGATCACCTCATGTTTCTCATTATTTTATACAATTGATTGGCCCTATCACTAGAAAATTGAGGTTCTGCTTGCCCACCTCCCTCACAGGGTTGACCTATTTCTCCATCTTGACTTGTGCCTTCACTAACTTTTCTTTTTCTTGAACCCACTCCTCTACCCCTCATTCTTGCCCTCCTCTTAGCACTCTCATTTACACCTCTTGTTCATTTTTCACAACAGTTATCAGCGAATTTAACAATTAAGCACTGAAAAATTCCGAATTCACAACCAAGAAAAAAACTATTCACCAATTTATCGTCTCTTAAGTTCACAATTTCTCAATGATAATTCAATTAATCCAACTTACAGTCCAACAATTCAAAGAATTAATGGATTTAATACCACAATGAATTCTTGTTCAAAAATTCACACCTAATTTTTGTTCCAAAATCACCCAATTGTTATCAACAATTCCAAAATATAGGCTGTTAAAATGTACCCAAAAATTGTCTTCAGCAATTGGAAAAATTTCGACCATGAAATTTAAGAAAGAAGTTACTTTAATTGTTGCCAAAAAATTTCGCAAGAATTTGCATGGAAATCCCTCCTTGAAGTTCAATTTATTCAAGCAAACTCCAAAGTATTCCCACTTTGATGCTTCAAGGATGATGTAGAAAGGTTGTGGTGATGAATTATGATGTTGAAAGGATTTTTAATGAAAGAATTTGAGGGGTAAGGGGAGGGGTTTCCAAGGTTAAGAGAAGAGAAATTGAAGATATGAGAAAAGGAAAAGAAGAGCTCTTTTAAAATTGCAATTCTGTTTGTATCAAAACCTTTATTTCCTCTTCTTATAAGATCAATTCATATAAGATAACCTTGGTTCATTAATTCAAATTCCCTGTCACTTCTCACCTCGGGTGATGATTTTTGCCTTTGCAGAAGTTTGAGGTTAATGTCCGATTTGGATTTCCAAATCGCGATTTTGCCTCGGGTGAATTTTTGCCTTTGCAGAAGTTTGAGGTTGACGTCACAATTTGGATTTCCAAATAGCGATTTGGCTTCGAACTTCTGCAAAGTGTATTTTTGACACTTAGCCAAGATTTCTCTGCTCTGCACCACTTTTCTTCAAGTCCATGTACAACCTACAAATACAAAATTAACAAGTTTAGATGACAATTCTCACTCATTCTATAGCACGATCTATTCAATTCAAATGAACATATTTTAACTAAAATTTATAACCTAATTAAAAACCAAATCATGCAAAATATAACTAATTAAAAATTACATCAAAAAGAAACAAAAGCCAACTAAATTAAAACATTTGGATTGCCTCCCAAGAAGAGCTCTTTTATTGTCACTAGCTTGACTGTGGCATGGTTGTTCATTTTTGCACAAATTGGATAAATTCTCGCCCTTCTTCATGATAATTCCTCCTAAGTAGGGTTTGAGCAGTTGACCATTGACCTTGAATGTTCCTTCTTTCCCTTTGATCTCTACTACTCCATCAGGAAAAGTTTGAACTATTTCAAATGGGCCGTTCCTGCATCATTTGAGTTTTCCTGGGTATAGTTTGAGCCTTGAATTATAAAGTAATACCAAATCACCGGCTTTGAATTCCTTCCTTAAGATGAGTTTGTCATTCCTTGGCTTAGTGCTTTCCTTGTAGATCAAAGAATTTTCAAATGCTTCTCTTCGGAATTCATCCAACTCATTCAAATCAAAAAGTCTCTTTTCACATACTTCCTTCAAATCAAAATTCAACTGTTAATTGCCCAATATGCTCTATGATCAAGTTCTACTAGTAAGTGACATGCTTTGCCATATACAATACAATATTGAGACATTCCTATGGGAGTTTTGAATGCCATCCGATAGGCCTATAATCCATCATCTAACTTAATTTCCCATTCCTTCCTTGCATTATTCACCCATTTTCTCCAAAATTCTCTTCAACTCTCGGTTTGAAACCTCAACTTGGCCTGACGTTTGAGGATGATAGGTTAAGTTAATTTTGTGCTTCACCCCATACTTTGTCATTAAGGCCTCAAAATGTGAATTCTTGAAGTTTTAACCCAACTAATAATGGTTCTAGGCATTCCAAACCAAGAAAAGATGTTCTTTCGAAGAAATTTAGTGATCACCCTTGCATCATTGGTTGGGGTGGTGATTGCTTCAATCCATTTTGACACATAATCCACCGTAGCCAAAATAATTTGTTGGAATATGAAGTTGGGGATAGTCTACTAAAATCAATGCCCCACGAATCAAATACTTCCAACTCAATAATGCCTTGAAATGGCATATCATGTCTCCTTAAAATATTACCTACCCTTTGGCATTCATCACAGTTGAGCACAAACTCCCTAGAATCCTTGAAAATAGTTGGCCAATGTAAGCCACATTGAAGGACTTTAAAGGCTGTTCGTTGTGTATAGTTCCATGGTGACGTCTAATAGGAGATGAATGACAATGTCTCAATATATCGGTTACTTCCCCTTCTGAAACACATCTCCTTAGAACTTGATCATTGCACATTTAGAATAAATACGGTTCTTCCCAAAAGTAATATTTGTGTTCCGTAAAGAACTTCCTTTTCTCATTGATACTTAGCATCTTTGGTACCATCCTTGCAACAAAATAGTTCACAATATCCGCATACCATGGGCTTACTTCCTTCACCTCCAGCAATTTCTCAATTGATGATTCTTCATTGATGGCTCTTCCTTCATGATTGATAACCCTAGATGCTTCAATCCTTGACAAATGGTCCGCTACCATGTTTTCAACACCCTTTCTGTCCACCACTTCCCAATCAAACTCCTGCAATATAAGTATCCATCTCAATAAATATTGTTTGGCATCTTTTTTAGCAAATAAATACTTTAACGCAGAGTGATTGGTGTGCATAATTATCTTAGACCCAATCAAGTATGATCTAGATGAACTTATCAAATGCAAAGACTATAGAAAGTAGTTCCTATTCTGTAGTAGAATAATTAAGTTTTGCTTCATTTAAGGTCATAGTAAATGACATGCAACATTTTATTCATCTTTTTACACAAATGGCACCTATTGCATAGTCAATAACATCACATATAAGCTCAAATGGAAAAGACCAATTTGGTGCCACAATGACAGGTGCAATCACAAGAGCAAGTTTCAACTCATTGAATGCTTTCAAACAAAAATAGATGTGTATAAGAGACAGGGAGTTTTAAAATTAGTTTCAACACACCTTTTCAACACATTGGACAAATTTACAAGACAATCGTCAAATGAGACACTGAATACACTAAAGTCATCCATAAGATCTCTATGCTCTTTTCAACCATGTCATGAAAAATGGAAAACATACAACATTGAAATGTACTTGGAGTATTGCAAAGCCCAAAGGGCATTCTCCTATATGCAACAGTATCAAATAGGCATGTAAAAGTTCTTTTATCTTGAACTTCCAGACAAATGATAATTTGAAGATAACCAAAATAACCATCAATGAAACAATAATATGCAAAACCGGCCAATCTCTCAAGCATTTGATTAATAAAAAGTAAAGGAAAATGATCCCTACGGGTGAACTCATTCAACTTTCAAAAATCAATGCACATATGCCAATCCGTCCAATCTAGAGGGGAGGAGTTCATTGGTTTCACTTATTATTACGATAATACCACTTTTTTTTGGAACGACTTGAGTGGGACTAACCCACTCATTAACGCTAATGTAATCAGGGTAAATAATGCCGGCTTTCAAAAGTTTGATTACCTCCTTCCACACAACCTCTTTTAAGGTAGGATTTAATCTCCTTTGAGGTTGCCTTACCCGTTTGTTCCCTTCATTCAACAAAATTTTATGCTTGCATATGGAAGGACTAATTCACTTAATATCATCAATAAACCAAGCAATGGCATCTTTATGCATTTTTAGCACCATAATTAATCTTTCAAGTTGCTCACCTGTCAAGAATGCATTCACAATTAGCAGGTATGTCTCATTTTAACCATGGTATGCATACATTAAATGAGTAGGAAGAGGTTTAAGCTCTACTTAGGGGAGTTAATTGGTTGGAGAACTTTGGTTAAATGATTTTTCTTGACTCTTGTCTTCTTCCTTTTACAATCTTGTATCATTCTATGAGTGATTTACATTCTTCATTTCAGACTTATCTGTCTGTCTCTTATGGGCATTTGAATCTAATATCTTTTTCATTATTGAAGAATTCTCCAATGCATTCCTATTTTGAGTTGATCATCATTTAGATCTTCCACTACATTTATATTCATAACATCCTCAAAAATTGAAGGAAGCTTTAATGAACTAGAAACATTAAATGTAACAATTTAATCATTTATCCAAAATTCTAACTTCCCTTCTTGAACATCAATAAGTGCACGACTGGTGGTAAGGAAAGGCCTCCCAAGTATGATCGGCATCTCTTCGTCCTCCTCTATGTCTAGCACAAAAAAATCGGCCAGAAGGTAGAGTTTGTCAATTTTAATGATCACATCCTCAATGATATACACAACTAGATGTGTATATTTAGACAGCTTAGGGTCTTATACACTTCATGGCATAATTGTCAGAACATTTAACTCTCTTGAACACCGCATAAAGCATGAGATTTGTTGAAGCTCCCAAGTCACACAATGCTTTCCCAAATTGTAAACCTCCAATCTCACAAGGTATGGTGAAGGACCCGGGGTCCTTGAGCTTAGGTGGTAACCTTTTTGTGAGGAATGCACTACATTTTAGAATTATTTCATCCCAATGCAATTTTTCTTTTCGAAGAGAGGACTTGTTTCATAAATTTAGCATAAGCGAGCATCTTCTCAAATGCCTCCATGAAGGGAATGTTAATTTCAAGAAACTTTTTGAATTTCTTCACCTTTTCTACGTCCTTTAATCTTTGAGGAAATGGCACGTTAACTTGCTTTGGCTCTCGATAAGTAGGATCCTTGCCTTTATTATTATGTACATTGGGCATAGTAGGATCATCATCTTTTTGCCTCGTCCCATTGAAAACTCCCCTTTTTCGTTCTCTTCATCTTCAACTCTTTCTTTTTCTCTACCCTTCAATGAGTGTCTCCTAACTCTTTCTTCCATCTCCTTACCACTTCTAAGGGTAATGGCCTTGCATTGCTCCTCAGATTAGGAATTGTATCACTCGATAATGCCCCTATTGGTCTTTCATTGTTCAACCTCGCCAATTGACCCAATTGAATTTCCAAATTTCTTGTTGAGGCTTTCAAATTCTCAAAATATTTCCTATGTTCTTCCTTATCCCTATTTTCCTTTCCAACTCTCATTTCAAATACTCCGTTTCTCTTTTCCAACCATTTTCGCATACATTTTCTCTTGGAGCAAATTGGTCATTATACATAGGTTGGAAAGAATTTTTATGTTGGAAGGGAGGTCGTGGTTGTTTATTTTGAAATGGAAGGTTAGGGGAAGGTTTTCTCCAACACTTTTGCAACATTATTCATCACATTCATAAACATACTTTGTTGTGCCAAAAGAGCATCTTGCATATTCAAACTCAATACTCCATTTTGTGCATTAGATTGACTGGCTTGGTCTTGAACTACTAGTGGAGTCATTGGTCTATGATAATAATGATTGTAGGCCATCCTATTGAACAACTCTTGACCCTTCTCTAGTGTCTTGTAGGATATGAAACCATTGGCGGAGGCATCTACTATGGATTTCATGTCTTGTGTCAATCCATTGTAGAAGGTTTAAATTTGAAGTCGTACATTTAGATATGGAATTGCATGATGAGGGCATTTTCTTAGCAAATCCTTAAACCACTCCCAAGCCTCTCCTAAGCTCTCAACATCTTGCTTAAAAGTGGTAATTTCATTTCACAATGGCGGTCCTTGAAGGTAGGAAATGTTTTGCAAAAAATTCTTGAGCAAGTTGGTTCCAAGTTGTAAACATCCCTTGGGCATGAGATTGAAGCCAAGATTTTGCCCTATCCCTTAGAGAAAAAAGGAATACTCTCATTCTTACACAATTTGGGTGCACGCCATTGAATTTTAAAGTGTCTAAAACCTCCTCGAAGTTCATTAGGTATGTGTACGGATCTTCATTAGGACCACCCCAAATATCACGTGAGCTTGTAGCATTTGAATCAAAGTGGGCTTAATTTCAAAATTATTTGTTTGCACGGCCGTCCGTGCAATGCTAGAATTTGCCCCATCAAAACTTGGTACGGCATATTATCTCAACGGTCTTCTTCCATTCATATTCATGCCATTCCCATTTTCCCTAACCACCCATTCCATGATTTTTGACAACTTCTTCTTCATCATTCCCATTGTTCAAATTTCCTTGATTTTGATTGGCATTCACCATTTCAATTCGCTCTTTCTCTTGTTGCGCTCTTCTATACTTATGGATTTCCCTCACTCTTTTTCTTTTTTGTCATCCAAGCAAATCAACGGTCCTTTGTCTCTCCTTACCATGCACTAAAAAAATAAAAACAAGCAATTAATCCAAGTGCCACGAAAATTCAACAGGAAGAATGACTAGCACAAACAAATAAACAACAATTTAACAACTAAATTAACTAAAGTGTTTAATCTACAAGACATGCAAAGTGCTCAATATTGACAATTACCATTGACAGTCCCCAGCAATGATGGCGCCAAAAACTTGATCCGTGGGTAGAATAAAAACAATCCAAATATGTCAAGTAATAAAATCTAGATAATTATTAACTTCAGGTCTCAAATATATAGTGCTAGATAGTAGTGTAGAATGAGCGGGTACCATTGTTCCCACAAGGATTGTGGTAGGCAAGTACCAAATTTAACAAGTCTTTGTGTAGTTAAGCGATCCAAAAAGTGGATTAAAGATCTAAACTACAAAAATTCTCAATGAAATTTCATATTCAAGTTCAATAATTAAATTAACTTTCTAATAAAGCAAGCAATAATGATAAATATCTACTAAATTAATCTACTAACTAATCTATTCTATGAAAAGCAAATGAAACTAACCTTGATTCACTAAAATTAAGGAATTAACTTTATACTAAAATTGGAAGCAAAGAGTTTTAATTTAACTAAGGAAAGCAATTAGAAAGCATAAGAACAAAGTAAGAACCATTTCTACCAACTGAAACTATTGATTCTTGAGAGAAAATTAAGTTCTAAACTAAATATTTTTGGATTTTTGTATTGAATAAAGAAAGCCCACTAAAAATTAACTAGAATTAAAGCAAGGAATTGAAATCTTGAATTAAAAAGTGCTAAATTAACAAGAACTCTATTATTACTCTAAAAAACTTGAAATATAAGAAAAGAGATTTTTAGGAAATTAAATTAGAGAGAAAGTACAAATTATATCTACTTAAAGCTAAAGATTAACGGCCTACTAATATGTAATCAAAATCTAAACTTGCAAGAAATGAAAAACTGGATCTAAAGGAAAATTAAAGAGGATTTTGTATTTAGAAAATGAAACTTGAGAGTCGAGTCTAGTTACTCTATTCTAATCTATCCTAAACTTCTAACTACACCCTAAACTATATGTACTATCACACATCTAAAGTACCGTAAATAGTTGAGTATTACACAAGCTAGGATTAGAAATTGGCTGTTGGAAAATTACAAGACTACCATTACTACTATTGCTAGAAGCGAGTCCATGTCGTGTTTTGGAACAATTGAGATTGCAACATGGACTAAAAATTACATTAGCCTATTTCTGTGTCCATGTTGTGGTTTGGAATAATTGAGACCGCGACATAGATCCTTTTCTAGCAATTCTTCAATGTTTTGCAATTGCCTTTTGGTCCTCGCACTTTATTCATTCCAGCTTCCAACCTCTAATCTAGGCCTGCATAATATTAAACCAAGTAAGTAATCAATTTAACTAAAATTATAATCAAAACATTTCATATTTAACAACAACTAAAATCTAAACACATAATTTGAAAATTAACTAAAATCTACAATTAGTTAACTAAAATTCGAAATTCACACTAACAAAATGCTAGGATTTAGAGTAAAATAACTTTAGTTTACTAGAGTTGTCAAGTCACTAATACTTAGAAAATTTTTCAAGTGGACATCTTGTCACCATGGTCACTGGACAGCAATTAAATTTCTAGTGGTGAACTTTTATTGGTCACCGCGGCCAAGAATTTGAAGAACAAAAATTGGTCACTATAGTTACCAAGAGAAGTCAACGTGAGCATCAGTGACCGTGGTTACTAGAACAAAGAAGGAATTCTAATAACTGCGGTCACCAAGTTGGTTAGTCGCCACAGTTACCAAATGCGATTCGAGAATGCTGAGAGGCAAAATGTCCAATATGGTGTAAATTATTTCTACAACCTTCCTCCCCAACCCTAGCACTATAAATACACCCTTCAGGCCTATTTAAAGGCTATGTAATGTAGAACTAGGGTAGAAGTAGAATAGAAATAGGCTAATTTAGTTCTCGATTTCCCTCCCTATTTGAGGAAGATTTTCTTAGACAGATGTAGTTTAGTGTAGTTTATAAGCATCTAGTTGTAGATTGAAGACACCTAGTATAAGAACTCTTTGGTTTATGTTTAATTTTATTTTCTTTGTGTTAAATTAATGTAGCTTTGTTTAAATGCTCCCTTAATTTCTTAGTTTAATTGGTAGAATTAGTTTATGGTTGCTTTATTGACTTGTTTTCTTAGTATCAATTGTAGATTAGTTAATTCCTTTCTTTAAAAATTCTTTCTTAGCGATAATTTATAGTTAGGATATATATTTAAATGCTTTCTTAAAATGCTCTCTTTATACATGGTTTCTTGAATGCTTCTCTAATAATGCTTTCTTAGTGATAAATTGTAACTTAGATTAGCCTATTAGGATATATTAGTTTATGGGCTTTCCATTTACTTGCTTTCGTTACTTGAATTCTTAGTATAATTATTAAATTAGTTTATGGACTTTCTCTAAAAATGCTATCTAAGTGATAATTAGTAGTCCGGATTAGTTAATTTCTTTCTCTTTTCATGCTCTTTTTGATTCTTTTCTTTAAAATGCTTTTCTTATTGTTAATGTCCACTTTTAAATTTCTTTACTAGTTAGACTTTAAATGGCTTTCTTAGTTATTTAAATTCTAGTTTTAGTTAAATTACTTTAAAACCGATCACTTAAACTAATAATTCAACCAAATAATCAGTAACTACTAGTCAATCCTTGTGGGTTTGATCTTTACTTTCCTTTATTACTAGTTTGACAACTGTATACTTGTGGGATGCCACCTAATTAGTAGTAGGATTTATCAATTTTATAAATAATATAACTAGGTGTTTTCTAAAGAGGCATCAATTTTTGGCACTGATGCCAGGGATTGATTTTCGGTGATATCGATCTAACATGGTAGGAAGACTAGATTGAAGTTCTTTGTTTTTCTTGTATAGTTGTCTCATATAATTAAAAAATTAAAAAGATTTTCATTTTGCAATTGTGTTTCTTATTTTGAAAAATCCAAAAAGATTTTCTTGGTGAGGTTAGTTTTGACTAACTAGTAGTTTAAGCTTACCTAGTTTTCTTGTTTGTGCATTTTAGTTCTCTTTCTTGGTTTTATTTTTGTTGTGTTTGTCGCTCAAGAACATGTAAAGAACTAATTGGAACTATTCATACCAAGGAAATTAGTATTCTTATGAGCATGATTCTTGTGATAATTATTCTCTATACATCTTAGATTACCAAACGGGATGGTCTAGCCATCCATATCTTTATGAGAGTTATCAAGAAAATCCTTATTCATTCTCTCCAGCTCAAGAGACTATGTATACGAACCATTGGAGCTCCAATTCTTTCGCCCACCAATCCAAGAATATGAAGAGGCATAATCAATGGACATATGATGAAACTTCAACAATTTCGAGAAGAAATTGTCAAATTTCGAGAAGTCATGGCTAAAGATCGAGATGAACTGGCTAAGGAACAAGTTCAGCTTCAAGAAGAGATGGTTAGATTCTTTGAAGACCAAGACGCATCTACCAAAAGGGTACAAGACCAACTTGCTAAAGTTCAAGGAATGGTAAATGGTGAAGAATAAGGGATTCCAAAACTCTCACCAGTGGGTGAAGAATCGGTTCAAGAAGACAAAATGGATGAATATATTTTGGAAAAAATTGGATACCAAGCACATCTCAAACTTGAAGTCACAACAACTGGGTCACTGAATGCTTAGTGTATGGGTGTGAATTTGTCTCGGTTACCACAAAAGAGGTTCAATTTGGGGTGTTCGTAGAGAAAGGGCTGGATCGAGAAGTAGGAAGAGAAGAAGGGGGTACTGTCTAGAGGGGACCAGGGAGGTGCCAACTACCAATGCTAAAATTTAAATCCTTGGGGGCTTTGGATGCGCTCATCAATGACACAAGTTCACAAAGGATTACAATATCCTTGGCAAGCCTCCTTGGTGTTGAGGGATTATTTCATTCCTTTTTATTTATAATGCTTTATTTTAGTTTAAGTAATTGGTTGATAATAAAGGCTTGTAGCCTTTTTCCTTAGTTTAGTCGTGTTATTGGTGAATGAGTTTTGGACTTTCTTGGACGATTTTTGTTGATAATAAGAATACTGATTACAACATATGACTTGTTTTGATTTGTGAATGATATATATACTTTATGGAATGAACTTCAACTTGGTTTTTACTTCTTACTGTGGGTATTTTTGTTATTGTACACTTTATGTACTAAATATTTGTGATTATTTTGAGGAATTCATGTGAATTCTTGATATGGTTTCAGAGAAATCTTTGTGAATCAATGTCTCTTTGAAGCTGATTATGTCAACATTCAAAATTTAAGTAAGCATGAAAATTGTCAAAGATTTAATCCATTTGTTGTATCTTATACAAATTCTAGATGTGTGTTTAAGAAGAAGATAATTGTTTGAATCCCATGAAGCCCCAAGGACCTTTTCTTAAGTAAAGCTATGATTGGTTATTGAAGGAAAATCAATTTCTAAAACTCATGAGCTTAATTGATTTGCATGATCTAGTTTAAATTGCTCATTTCTTATCCTTATTAGTGTTGTTTTTATTGTTGGTGAATTCTTCTAAGGTTAACTTGTGCTTAATTGGTGGCATTCACATTCATTTGATTAATATGTTGTCCATCTTCTATTTGAACTTTTTGATTGTCTGAGTGTAATTTAAGGTCATTGCCTAGTTTTATATCTAGCTAGTTATGTGTTTTTATATGTTTTCTAGTAGTAATTTTTTTTTATATTTCTTGTTATATAGGTATCTAGTATGATGTCCTTACTCATCATTAAATAGTATAAAAAAATATGGTGGTGTCTATTGTCTTGTTAATTAGGAATAGTGTTGTGTTTGTTTTTTGGTGAAAGTTGGAATTGGATGTTGAACATAGATTGCACTTCATGCGATAAATGCGATTTAACCCTAAAAACTTAACCATATTTTCAACTACTTAGTAAAATGGTTTTCTCGATTAGTTTTTATCTCAACTTTTGCTTTTTCAGTAAGTGTTTGTTCAATGACAAATCAATTGATTGTTGATATGGTTTAAACAGTTCAAGAAAACTTATAAATTTATTTTAGTACAGAAAGAAATAAGTTAAGCATCACTTGGTCATATTGCATGGACTTGCTTTTTTAGATATTTTGTGCGTTTTGTGAGTTTTGGCTTAGTACATTGATTGGGGTAGTGTGAAGCTATATTTTTAATGAAATAGCTAGATTATGGAAATGTTCTTGGCATTTTCTTTAACCGTTTGGGCCAAAAAGTCTACCTTGTATTGAATTGATCCGTAGTGTCCCCGCTAAGCCTTATAGCATCTAGATGCTAATTTTTTTGACTCCACATATCTAAGCATTCCACCTTGTTTATTTATCCACTTTTCATCCCATTACCTTAGTCATTGTGGAATCTTAGTTATCCAATGTAATAGTTAAGGCTTTTATGATGGTTTGAAGGAAAGTTTTTGTATATTTGCTGGGGAATGAAGTCAAGAGTTCAATGTTATTTATAATTTCCCTTTTGTAATTGTTATGTTATATTATTGTTATTGTTGGAAAAAAAAGAAAGAAAAGGAAAAAGAATTTCAAGTGTTATGTTCTTATTGAATAAAAAAGGAAAGTTATTTAGTTAGAAATAATGTTTTTTGTCTTTCAACTGTTGGTTGGTTAAGTTATATTAGTTTTGGGACTTGTATATTTGGGATAGTAGTATAAGAGTTTGTAATGAAATGAATAAGGTGATTTAAGTCTCTTATATCCAAATTTATCTTACCTTGTTACCTTAACCTACATTACAAGTTTTAAAAGTCCTAAATGATCCTTAATCTGGATTGTTATTAGATATTAAAGAGTTGGGGTCGATGTTCTTTTCAAAACTTTGTGGTGCCATAATATCCTTGTATGTTCATTTGCATTGGTTTGTACTTCTCAAAACAAGTCTTAATGATCATTCTATACTTGAACCAAATTTTTGAGAAACTTGACTTGTTTGCTCTAGATCAACTTGCAATTGAAATGGAATTTTATAGAAATTTTATTAGTCAAAATAATGTTTATAAAAAAAATAGTGTACACTTTTGTAAATAGAGGAGTAGATAAAAATGCTGACGTTTTTGAGTTAAAACTCCATTTTCATATGTGACAAGTATACTAGAGTTCAACATTTCAATTTTATTGGTGGTGTTATATGTTTTGTGTAAGTCATTTTTGTTGTTCTTTTACTTTTCTTTTATTTTACACAGGACGAGCAAAAGTTTAAATTTGAGAGTATGATAACTCTAGGAATGTAAAGTTAATGTTCCTTAAACGTGAGTATTTTTGCCCTCATTTCAAGTGGTTGAACTTTAGGGTTTAAGTGAAGTTTTTGCTTGTTTTAGCTTGTATGTTCTAGGATATGTTAGATTGTGTTCATTTATTTTTTTAGCGTTATTTTATTTTTTGTATAATTAATAGAATGTATTTATTTGTAAGATTTGAAAGGAGAAAACAGAGCAACAATCGGATAATAAACGAATCAAATCAAGCAATATTTGGATGATGAAACCAACCCAAATTTTGGCCAGAAAAATTAAGTGTTAGTAACTACGGTCACCAAATTCCTTCTTTAAATTGGTGACTGGGTCACTAATACTTAGAATATTTCCAAGAGGATAGCTTATACCAACTTCCAGAGGTGAACTTTTGTTGGTCACTGCGGTCAAGAATTTGAAGAGAAAAAATGGCCACCGTAGTTACCTAGAGAAGTGAACAAAAGAATCACTGACCGCAGTCTCCAAGACAAAGAAGGAATTCCCATAACCGCAGTCATCAAGTAGTTACCAAGCGTGGTTCGAGAATGCTAAGGGGCATGCAAAAAACATCCAGTTTGGTGCAAATTGTTACTATAGCCTTCCTCTTCAAACTTAACACTATAAATACACCCTTATTGACTCTTTGGATGCTATGTAATGTAGAACTATGGTAGAAGTAGAATAGAAGTAAGATAATTTAATTCTTTATTTTTCTCCACATTTGGGGAAGAATTTCTTAGATTAGATGTAGTTTGGTGGAGTTTATAACCTTCTACTTCTTGACTAAAGACTCCTACTGTAAGAACTCTTTTGTTTATGTTTAATTTCATTTTCTTTGTGTTAAATTAATTTAGTTTAGTTTAAATACTTTAAACTAAATGCCATTCATTTCAACTGATTACTCTAAGTTTTCAATTTACCCAAGAATCACAAGTTCAAATGCCATACAAGACTTCAAATAACTAAGTATTCACCATTGTCAAAAAGGTTTTAGAAAATCAAGTTCCATTCATTCAAAACCTAGTTTTTTCTCAAATCAAAAGGATTACCAAATTATTCAATCATCCTAACAAGGCCACATCAAAATAGAAGTTCATTAGGAGTCTACCTACATGCACATGTCATACAAAGTTGGGAACATCAATCTATCAAGGAATGAGCAGCATGATAACAATGATAGGTATTGTAGATATTTCCTCCTTGACTTGTTGGTATTCTAAAACATAATTTCTAACGGCGTATTTTGGAGAAACAACATGGTTACATATCTGAATCCCATACTCGCCTTATTACTACTCTAATGGCTAATTTTAGAAAAACTACATGAGTACAAACCAGAATCCCATACTCACCTTATTCCTAAAAGCAATTTATTATTATTATTATTATTATTATATTTTATGGTGCTAAACCAAGGAAGAGGAGTAAAACGTACCCAAGATTAATATTCAACACCAATCATTCACAAGTTAGAATAACACTCCCTATGCAAACACATAAAATGTCCTAAATCGCTTCTATTCCATTTAAACCAATTTTTCCAAAACAAATTGATGAACAAAGTGAAATACTAATGATTTGATCAAAAGTAATGTTTTATAAGAATTTAGCCAAAAATGTGAGTCCCTCTTTTTTGCAAATAGAAATACAAACTTTTAGAAATTCTTGAGTCGCAAAGGATCTATTCAACATATACTTAAATTCATGGAATGTCCAATTAAAATAATTCAATCATATGATATTGCAAGTCAATTGTCATCATCGAGTACCAAATTTATTAATTTTTCATCCAAATTCATCGAACGGATATATACACGCACAAAAGGAACACTATTTCCGACACAAGAAAAGAACACTCCCAAACTTGAGACTTTTATTCTAATGATGAGTAAAACTCATCCATCCACTCACCCAAAATTCAACAAACACTAACCATATATGAACATGATTGACACATAATAACATAACCTAAAATGAAATCCAATCAACAAATCTAATAGAACAAGTCACTAAGAGCAGCATTAAGTTAGAAACCAAGTAAACATCCATAGAAGTTCAAAACATTCAAAGATTCAATAATTCAAGCACCAATAAATATTCTTCTTGGTATTAGCTTAAGGTCCTTAGCTACCAACAACTCAATCAAATCAATTACTAAGAACAACAATAAACCAAAAACCAAGCATTCATCATTAAAAGCTCAAAATGATCATTCCACAATCAAGCATCAATAATAAATGTACTTGGCATCAACTTAAGGCTCTTAGCCAATCTATTCCAAAATAAAGTATCTATATCAAAATGTCTCAAAAACCATAAAATAGACAAAATAAAGTTCTAAAGATGCTAAAGAAATGAAAGGTAGAATATTCTTCGAATCCCTCTAAGTGCAGAAAAGAAAGAACGGTAGAGAGAATTAGGAATGAAGTGGTCTTCTCATGTGCCGTGAGCCATTTACTCTTCATCTTTGACCTTATTAATATCTCGTCCCTCTCTTCTTGACCATCTTCTATACCACTATGTTGACTATCCTTGAAATCCTCATCATGGGCTCCAATAATGCCACCAACCTATTTTGATTCTCCTTGTAAGGTCGATCCCTTGGTTGGTGTATAAAAGGACTGCCCGCAAGGTAGACCAAAATACCACACTAGAGGTGGTCTAGGCTGGATCCATGATCTAAGTGCAGTAGCCCTGGGACTCTCGCTGTTATAGAGAGCCAACTTGCTGTTAGTCCAATATCCCTATAATTTATTTCGCTCCTCATCGGTGGTCAGTTCATTGAACCTATACTCAGGTGGCATGGAAATATGTGATGCTCGTGGAGGTAGTGATGCAGGTATATTAGCTTCTCTAGGTTGTTGATGCATCTCGAACTGACGAACCATCTTGTAAACATACTTCTTATTAATCTTGCCTCTTGGATGGGTTTGAGGCTTTCTAGTAGTGATAGGGCATCATGCATTAATACATAAGTGAGTTATCAAGCTCAGAGCACAGAATATAGGCCTATCGGATCTTCCACTGTCAGGGAATCCCTACCGGATTAGTTTGCCAATATCAAGAGGCATGCCTATTCTTAAGGATAGCATAAATAAGGCATGTTTTATCCCTTAGAATATAACTCATAGAGTTGGAGACCCAAAACTGACAACTAATGAAATAAAACCATAATTTAGCCAACAAAGTGGGACCACTGTGAGGATATTTTAACTCCTTATCATTAGTGAAATTCATCACCCAATCCACATGAGTAGAACAAATAGCATCTTTAATGGCCACCATATCATTTGTTTTGTCTTGGATAAATTCCCTATATTCCTCATGATCAATAGTGGTCGTATTAAGGTAAGCATTAATCTTTTCCGCGCAAAAATCAACCAATACCTCTCTCATTCTCAACTTCCCTTTAAGATGACACAAGTTACAATGAAACTCCTTAACTAGATTTGTGTATCCTGGCTCAACAGCTCTATCAAAACTCTCCCAATGCCTAGCTTTGACCTAGGCATCTAACTCTTTCCTAACTCCCTCATAATCCCCCAATGCATGGACAAATCAAATCCCTTCTCCTTAATGACCTCGTGCTTCTCATTTGCTTTAAATAATTCAAGAGCTCAATCACTAGAGAATTGGGTTCCACAACTAGTCCATTGGTTCACTACAAATCCCTTCCTGCACCTTTCTTTTCTTTGAAGTTTTGCCTCTTCCCCTACCTCTACCTCTTCTACCATTGCCAAATACTCTCCTTGTCATTGTTTCAATCAAATTCAGCAATATCCAACACAACTTACCAAAATCAAAATCTACTTGCAACGAAATCTTTAACTATGCGCAATTCCATAATAAACTTAAGTCAAACACGCCACCAAAATTTTCCAAACAAATGAACAAGTAATCCACCAAAATGTTCCTTCTTCTTTCTCACTTCACCCCAAGTCTTCTCATCACCTGCAAACATAAAAAGCACAAGTATTAGTAAGCAATTTCTATTCATTCCTTAGCACAATTTATTCAAATTATAAGCCAACTTTTCAAACCAAAGTTCAACTAGAAGCAATTCAAATCTAACAAAATCAAAACTAAACAAGAAATAGCATTTAAACAAAACAAAAATACGAATTTAAAACCTGGGTTGCCTCTCAAAAAGAGCACTTATAGTGTCATTAGCTTGACTGTGGAACTCAGCCAACTCATTCAAATCTAAGAGCCTTTTTCACTTGCCTCCTTCAAGTCAAAGTTTAAACTTTCTACCGTCCAATAAGCCTTGTGCTCCAACTCCACTAACAAATGACATGCTTTGCCATATACCATGTGTAGAGAGACATTAAAATTGGAGTTTGGAATGTCATACAGTATGCCCATAAAGCTTCACCCAACTTGATTGCCCAATCTTTTCTCGAGTTGTTCACCGTTTTCTCGAAGATTCTCTTTAATTCTCTATATAATACCTCAACTGGACCCAAAGTTTGAGATTCATATGCTAGAGCGATTTTGTATCTCACCTCATACTTCAATGTGAAGGCTTCAAAATGAGAGTTCTTGAAGTGTGTCCCCCATCACTAATAAAGTTCTTGGCACTCCAAACTTTGGCCTTCATGTTCTTTCTAAGAAATTTGGAGACAACTCTTATCACATCTAGTTGAATGGCAATTTGCTTCCTCCCATTTCAATGCATAATCCACTGCAATCAAACTAAATTTATTGGAATATGATGTTGGGAAGAGTCCCATAAAATTGATGACCCAATCATCGAAGACTTCTGACTCCACAATTCTACTGAGGGCATCTCATTTCCTTGAAATATTGCCGACCATTTGGCTTTTATCACCTTCAAGCACAAAATTTCTAGAGTCTTTAAAGATTCTTGGCCAACACAAACCACTTTGTAGAACTTTAAAGTCTATTCTTCGTGCACCATGGTAGCCTTCTATGGGGAATGAATGACAATGTTTCAAGATATCATTCACTTTCCTTTCTGGAACACATCCCTTCAATGTTTGATCATTACATTTCTAGAAAAGAAAATGTTCGTCCCAAAAATAATGCTTGATTGTACAAGAACTTTCTTCTTAGTTCATTTGTGTTCAACATGCTTGGCACAAATCCTTGCTACTAGGTAATTTGCAGCATTGTCCGCATACCAAGGATTTGCCTTCCTAACTTCATACAACTTCTTAATTGATGCCTCTTCCACAATGTCCTTTCTGTCTTGACCCACAAGCCTAGATTCTTCAATTCTTGATAAATGGTCCACAACAACATTCTCAACTCCCTTTCTGTCCACCAACCCCCAATCGAATTCCTACAAAAGAAATTTCCAACTTAATAAGGGTGGTTTTGCATGTTGGTTAGAAAATAAATACTTCAATGGAAAGTGATCTATGTGTACAATGGTCTTAGAACCAATGAGATAAGATCTAAACTTGTCAAATGTGAGCACTACAGCAAGTAGTTCCTTTTTCGTAGTGGAATAATTCGTTTATGATGTTTTCCAAACCTTATTTTGATGATGACATAAACACTTAACTCTGTAAACAAGTTTTTGCAGGTCTGTTATTTGTTTTTCTAGAAATAAGGTTTATCAGACGCACTTTACATTCCGAACTATGTCAAGCTTCTCGGACGCATTCCACCGTCCGAATGAACAGGGAGAAAGAAGGATCCTACTACTTCTCCAAACGGACGAACATGACCGTTTGAAGCTTCTATCGGACGATGGAACAGACGCATGCACGGACGTTCGAACGAAGTTCTTCACCAACTGCATGAAGATCGGATGCTGTGTCGGACGCATCCTATCTATCTCGGACGTCCGAAACCCCAACGGCTACTTTTTGTGCATTTATTATTTAGCCGTTAAGAAGTAGTTGCAACAACCATATATTGCTCTTATAAATAGATGCTTTGTTATTCTGTAAAGATCATCTAATACATTGAATACAAGCCTTAGAAAATAGCAATTTTAGTACAAATTGGCTATAGTGCTTTGTTGTATTAGTGTGGAGTTTAGAGTGCTATTCAACTTTGAGTGGAGTAATAATCTTGTACGAAAGTGAAGTTGTGAGTAAAATTCTTGGCTCAACTAACCAAGAGTTTTAGTGTGAGAAAGAATCTCCCTAGTTTGTAAAGATCATTGGCTCACCAAGTGTGTGAAGCATTCTAGTGTTTCAATACTTCAAGCTTGTTAGCTTGAAAGTATTGGCTATTTTATTCCATCTCCTTTTTACTTTACTGTTTCATTAATTTTATCATATCATTTTTATTGGAAAAATCTTGATAAGATCAATATTTTTAAATGTAAACCTAATTCACCCCCCTTCTTAGGTTTCTTTGGGACCAACAATTGGTATCAGAGCTTGGTCTTATTTTATTGCTTAAATTGCTTTTGAGAAAAGAACTATTATGGCAACTAACAATGCTCTATTTATTGAGGGTCAATCCGTTACTAGGCCCCCTATGGTTAATGGGGCAAATTTTATTAGTTGGAGAGATAGGATGAAAATATTTTTGCAATCTATTGACATTGACTTGTGGTATGTTGTTAATGAAGGTCCGTTTGAAGCTACTATCATTGGTGATCACATAAATAGAATGAAGAGAAAAGACAAGGGATGAGCTCACTCCACAAGACGAGGCGAACTTCACATTAAATGCAAAAGCCATGAATGTGCTATATAATGCCTTGGATGCAAATGAATCAACTCAAGTGAAGGGATGCATTTCAGCTAAAGAAATTTGGGATAAATTGAAGGAAATCCATGAAGGGAGTGACGATGTTCGTGAGCAAAAGAAATCCTTACTTGTTGCCAAGTATGAATCCTTCAAGATGGAATCACATGAAAATATTGACAAAATGTATTGTAGGTTCAATGACATCATTAAGGATCTTGAAGCCTTGGGTAAGGAGTATTCTTTGGGTGAAAAAAATAGAAAAATCCTAAATGCACTCTCCAAAGAATGGGATGCCAAAACAATTGCTATAGAGGAAGCCAAGAATTTAAATTCAATGCCTATTGAATCGCTAATCAATTCTCTTACATCTTATGAATTGAAGTTGAAGGCCAAAGTAGTGGATGATGAAGAAGCAAGGCCAAAGAAGGAGCATTGCTTTAAAGACCTCTCAAGAAGAGGATGAAAACAACTCCATCAATCTAGAAGATGAAGATCTTGATGAAGGAGATCTTGCACTCTTCACCAAAGGATTTCTTAAACATTACATCAACAAACGAAGAATGAGAAGAAGTAGAGCTGCAAATTCAAATAATTTCAAAGGAAAGACAAGGCTTGAAATGAAGAAGCAAAACGAAAAATATTTTGAATGCGGTCAACCCAGACACTTAGCAAATGAGTGCCCTTTCAAGAAAAAGAAGGAAGGAAGAAAACCTAGATTCAATAACTTTCAAATCACAAGGGATGATGATTGCAACTCCGAAGGAGAAGTTGAAGAAGAAATGGAATCGGCACAAAACTCCTTTATGGCCATTGGAGATGATGAGGTAAATTCTAACTATGACTCTAATGATGAAAATGATCTTGAAGCTTTCATTTTGAATTTGTGTATGATAGCTTAAAGGAATAATATGTTAGAAATAAGGAGTTAGAAGAGTCAAAAAATCAAATGCTCTATTAAATGCTAACTCTAAACTTGTGAATGAAAATAATAGGCTATCACAAGAAAATCGTGACTTGAAGAAAAGAATGCATTATGAGATCAAAGGTCAAGGAAGAACAAGCCCCCTTGAAGAAAAGAATGGATGATTTGAATGTTTTCTTGACTAGAAAGAAAGAAAATGTTGTTGATTTGAAAAGAAATAGAAATGTATTAATCCATAAAAATTTTATCATGTTTAGAAGGGATGACTTATGTTTTGTAAAATCAAAATCATCTTTATATGGAAATAAAAATATTATTTGTAGATATTGCCAACAACATGGACATGTTAAGAATATGTGTTATGTCAAGAAGAATGAAAAACTTGGAATGAAAGTTGCATGGATTGATAGCAATTTCACTAACTCAAATGGACCCAAGAAAATGTGGGTACCAAAAGTTATCAATTGATTTAATGTGCAGGTACTTAACATCACCAACAATGCTAAGTGGTTCACATAGATAGTGGATGTTCAAGGCACATGACGGGTGATGCTTCTCTCTTCAAAAATCTCATATCCAAAAATAGTGAAAAAGTCACATATGGAGATAACAATAAAGCAAAATCAATCGGCATTGGTGATGTAGGTAAAAATGCTGAAACCTTGATTAAGAATGTGCTTCTTGTTGATAATTTGAACTATAATTTATTAAGTGTTAGTCAACTTTGTGATAAAAATTTATATGTATTTTTTACCAAGCATGAATGTCTTATCCTTGATAAAAATCATGTTGTCTTATTCAAGGGCACTAGGCACAATGATGTTTATGTGATTCATCTTGATAAAATTAGTAATAGCAATGTAAAATGTCTTACCACTTCCATAGATGATCATTGGCTTTGGCATAGAAGACGTTGTCATTTTAACATGGATTTGATTGAAAAACTTGCTAAGAAGGATTTGGTAAGAGGTTTGCCAAAACTAAAATTTTTGAAAAATAAAATTTGCCATGCATGCCAATATTTGGTAAACAAGTCAAAGTTTCTTTTAAACCAAAGAATTTTGTGTCCACTCATAAACCTTTAGAATTGTTGCATTTAAACTTATTTGGACCTACTCAATTTGCTAGTCTTGGTGGTTGCAAATATGCCTTTGTTATTGTAGATGACTATTCTAGGTATACTTGGGTTTTATTTCTTGTTCACAAAAATGAGGCTTTTGAAAAATTTGTAAAATTGTTTTCTAAAATTCAAAATTTATTGAATTTAAAAATCATTCGTTTAAGAAGTGACAATGGTGCCGAATTTAAATTTGAAGGTTTTCTCGACTTTTGTGATCACACATTTTTCATGAATTTTCGGTTGTTAGAGTCCCTCAACAAAATGGTGTTGTTGAAAGGAAAAATAGGACTCTTCAAGAAACCGCTAGAACTATGATTAGTGAATGCGACTTACCACAATACTTTTGGGCCGAAGCGGTTAACACGGCTTGTTATGTCATGAATCGAGTTTTATTAAGATCCTTTTTTAAACAAAACTCCTTATGAACTTCTTTTTTGTAAAAAACCCATTGTGAGCTATTTCAAAGTTTTTGGTTGCAAATGTTCTATTTTAAAAATCAAAGAAAACTTTGGAAAATTTGACAAAAAATCGGATGAAGGAATTTTTCTAGGATATTCTAGTGACAAGAAAGCATACCGAGTTTACAATAGAAGAACGCTCTTGATTGAAGAAGTTGTGCATGTTACATTTGATAAAACTAATGATGTTATCTCAAAGAATTTGTGTGAAGATGAAGATGTAGGTATTCTAAAGGAGCTTGGAAAGCTCCTTATTCATGAAGATCATCAAGAGATCACATCAAACAATGATGTCAACAACCATCAAATAGATGATGAAAAAGAAAAGAATGAGGATACTCCAAAGATCTTCCGAAAGCTTGGAGATTCGTCTCTAGTCACCCTCAAGATTTAATCATAGGTGATCTATCCGAAGGGGTAACTACTCGTTCTCATAAACCTTTGAAGAATAGTAATTGTGCATTACTTTCTCACATTGAACCTAAACATGTAGATGTTGCTTTGAATGATGAATCTTGGGTTAATGCCATGCAAGATGAACTTAGTCAATTTGAGAAAAATAACTTATGGAACTTGGTTGAAAGACCATCTTCTCATCCCGTTATTGGAACAAAATGGATTTTTAGAAATAAATTGAATGACAAAGGTGAAATCATAAGAAACAAAGCTAGACTTGTTGCAAAAGGTTATGCTCAAGATGAAGGTATTGACTTTGATGAAACTTTTGCAAGTATACAGATCTAGAATCCATTCGCATGTGTCTTGCATTTGCAAGTTTCAATGATTTCAAATTATTTCAAATGGATGTGAAAAGTGCATTTTTAAATGGTTTTATTGATCAAGAAGTTTTCGTTGAACAACCTCTGGGCTTTGAAAATAAAAATCTCCCAAATTATGTTTTCAAACTCTCTAAAGCTTTATATGGTTTGAAACAAGCTCCAAGAGCTTGTGTATGAAAGATTAAGTGGTTTCCTGATAGAAAATGGATTCAAAAGAGGTGTAGTTGACACTACTCTTTTTACAAAAACATATTTAAATGGTTTGTTAATTGTTCAAATTTACGTTGATGATATTATTTTTGGAGCAACTAATGAAAATTTATGCAAGGACTTTTCACATTTAATGCAAAAAGAGTTTGAATGAGTATGATGGGCAAGTTACAATTTTTTCCTCGGACTACAAGTTCACCAAACAAAGGAAGGAACATTTATTACACAAATCAAGTATACAAAGGAGCTACTCAAACGATTTGGAATGGAAGATTGCAAACAAGTTGGTACGCCTATGTGCAATTCAACCAAACTTGATAAAGACGAAGGAGGTAATAGTGTTGACGAAAAATTCTATAGAGGTATGATCGGAAGCCTGCTTTACTTAACAGCCAGTAGACCAGATATTATATTGCTGTATGTTTATGTGCTAGATTTCAATCTTGCCCCAAAGAATCGCACGCTTGATAGCTGTTAAAAGAATTTTAGATATCTAAAAGGTACAATGAATTTTGGTTTGTGGTATCCAAAGTCCTCTACATTTGATTTAATTAGTTATTCTGACGCTGACTTTGCTGGGTGTAAAATTGATAGAAAAGTACCATGGTATGTGTCATTTTCTAGGAAATTGTCTTGTGTCTTGGTTTAGCAAAAAACAAAATTCTATTTCTCTTTCTACGGCTGAAGCCGAATACATTGCTGCTGGAAATTGTTGTGCTCAACTTCTTTGGATGAAACTTACTTTGAAAGATTTTCATAATTTTTGAATGTGTGCCTATAAAGTGTGACAACACTAGTAGATTTTCTCATAAAAAATCCTGTTATGCACTCTAGAACCAAACACATTGATGTTAAGCATCATTTTATTAGAGATCTTGTTTGTAAAAATGAAATTCGTGTTGATTTCGTGCCTACTTCAGACCAACTGGCTGATATTTTTACAAAACCCTTGGCTCTAGATCGCTTTGAATCTCTCAAAAAATGTTTGGGGATTTTACAGATCAATTTGGCGTAATCTCTTCGTTTGGACACACTCGATCATCTCAACAACCCTATCTTTCAGACACTCTGTATCGTCCGAAAACTTCCTATCTACCTCTGACGCTCTGTATCGTCCGAACGATTTTCATTTTCTTCACTAACTCTCTGAAATTCTTCCGGACGCGTACCATCGTCCGAAAGAACATCGGACGCACTGGCTCTTCCATCGGCCGTCCGTTCATCAACTTTCGGATGCTTCATCGGACGTACACCAAACGTTCGGCCGTTCGAACGGTCTCCCTGTTCGATTAAAACCATCCATCTTCCCCATTTCGGACTCACCCTAACCCCCGAAACCCTCTGGCGAAATTTTTTCCTACAACATCTCCTCCAAATTCCTTCCCTCTCTCGACAAAGTGATTGGAAAATTATCATCTCCAAAGTATTTCTCACCATTATCATATCTAATTTTCCCCATCTACCATCTCATTTCATCAAATTCTCTCCCCAATCTTTCAAAAAAATCAAATTTTTCCTCCTCTTCCTTCCTTTCCTTCGCAATGGTTAAGTCCCGCGGAGGTTCTTCTACAGCAAATCGTGGATGAAAAACAAAAGGGAAAGTTCCAGTGCGTGGAGAATCGTCTGCTAATCCTCAAGTCTCCTCAAATCTAACATTACCAAAATTCATCGATGCGAAGGCATCTGAACGGTATACATCTCTTCTAAGTAAATCTATAATCATTCAACGTCCTGCATCTCAGAGGCTTTTTGATGAGTATAATCTTCCCATTGTCAAATCATGCTTTGAAAAACAAAATTGGGGTCACGTAGTGCATACTGATTTACCCGTGTATCATGACATGGTGCTTCAATTCACCGCCAATCTTCGAAAAGGCCCCACTGTTCGCACTTTAATTTCTCGTGTAAACAACACCAATCTTGAGATTTCCTCTAACACCACCAACACTATTTTTGAATGTGTAGTCTTTGTTAGACATGATTTCTCCTAGATGATTTCTTTTCTTTAGATAAATGGCCCACTATTGATACTCGATTTGACATTGATGAGATTAGGGCTATTTTTAATATCAATTTCAAATAGGCCTCGGAAGCCAAAACCACATTATTAACTCCTGAACTAAACATTCTATACACTCTTGTCACGAATTTGTTATTGCCAACCGACGGGCATAGTACTGAGCCCAGAAAAATGCAGCTTTACCTGTTTTTTTGTGTTTTCAAGGGCATTCCTCTTGACTTTGGGTATCTCTTTTACTCCCCGTGGGAACTCTTTCTTACTGATACCCGAAAGTAACATTATACAAAAATTCCTCACTAAAATTTTTGATTTCCTCAATGTTCCTTTCAGCGGCAACAAACAATTTCCCCCTTATTTTAATAAATCTTATATTGAACGAAAAGGCCTCCGGTTTTTCAATGATCAATGGTTAACTAAGGAAGCTTTTGATATTGAACGTTCAAAATCCTAGGCCTCCACCTCTGGTTTGGGTATTCCACATTCAGGTCCTCCTCCTCAAACACCCCCACCATGTCCATGGAGACATCCATCTACCTCAGAACCCTTACTTTCTCATATCTGTGGCCTTCTCACCTCCTTGAGAACTCAAGTAAGTTCATTTCAACGTCACACTAATCGTAAGTTAAAGCGACTTGAAACTCGTCAGGTGATTGTCCAAAATGCCCTTAGCCTTGGCATGCCTGATTCGGCTCAGGTTCAATTTGCAAACCTTCAATCACAATATCCACTCGACTCATCTTCCGACAGTGATGACAATGAAGATGGGGATGTTCGTGAGGACGACGAAGAAAACGCAAATACTCAAGGTGCTGCCAATGAAGATGAAGGCGACGATGAGGATATTGACGACACGTTCGATTTCATTATGCAACGCCGTACTGGAGAAGAGGAAGACAGTGAGGCCACTGATGAAGATGCTCCTTCCAAATGCCAAAAGATTGAAAAGCGCTCCAAGAAGAAAAATGACTCGAATTAGTTCCTTTGACAAATCTCTGTTTTTAGTTTTTGGCATTTCTCTATTTTTAGTTAGGACTGCTCTCAGATTTACCATCCTATGTATTCACTTGAACTAATATTTGAGTTACAGTTGAATATTTGAGTTTTTTTTATGCATTTATGCACTATTTCTGTTGAATACTTGCACGTTCTCAGGGGGAGCTTTGTTTGATGATGTCAAAAGGGGAGTAGTAATCTATATTGCAAAATGATTGGTCATATCTGATTGTTTTTTACAGTAGTAATCTATATTGCAAAATGATTGGGCATATCTGATTGTTTTTTCATAATTACTCCATGAAGGTTTGTCATCATCAAAAAGGGGGAGATTGATGTTTTTCAAACCTTAATTTGATGATGACAAACAACACTTAACTCTGTAAACAAGTTTTTCCAGGTCTCTTATTTTTTTTTTCTAGAAACAGGGTTTTCGGACGCATTGTACCGTTCGAACTATGTCAAGCTTCTCGGACGTATTCCACCGTCCGAACGAACAGGCAGAAAGAAGGATCCTACTGCTTCTCCAAACGGACGAACATGACCGTTCGAAGCTTCTATCGGAAGATGGAACTGACGCATGCACGGACTTCCGAACGAAGTTCTTCACTTACTACATGAAGATCGGACGTGGTGTCGGACGCATCCTATCTATCTCGGACGTCCGAAACCCCAACGGCTACTTTTTGTGCATTTATTATTTAGCCGTTAAGAAGTAGTTGCAACAACCATATATTGCTCTTATAAATAGCTTCTTTGTTATTCTGTAAAGATCATCTAATACATTGAATACAAGCCTTAGAAAATAGCAATTTTAGTTCCAATTGGCTATAGTGCTTTGTTGTATTAGTGTGCAATTTAGAGTGCTATTCAACTTTGAGTGGAGTAATAATCTTGTGCGAAAGTGAGGTTGTGAGTAAAATTCTTGGCTCAACTAAAAGAGTTTTAGTGTGAGCAAGAATCTCCCTACTTTGTAAAGATCATTGGCTCACCAATTGTGTGAAGCATTCTAGTGTTTCACATACTTCAAGCTTGTTAGCTTGAAAGTATTGGCTGTTTTATTCCATCTCCTTTTTACTTTACTGTTTCATTGATTTTATCATATCAATTATTATTGGAAAAATCTTGATAAGATCAATATTTTTAAAAGTATTTTTAGAAACCTAATTCATGTTATCAAGATTAAAAATAGCTTTGATACCAACAAAATGTGATCATTCAAGGTCCTAGCTCATTGTGAATGACATGCAATACTTTATCAATTGTTCACATAAAATGGCACCTATTGCATAATCACTCGCATCACACATAATTTCAAATGGAAGAGACAAATTTGGTGCAATAATTATCAGTGCACTAATAAGGGCGTGTTTCAACTCATCAAAAGCATGAAAATATGAATCATAAAAGTTGAAACCATAATCTTTTTGAAGCAAAGAACACAAAGGTCTAGCAATATGTGAAAAGTTTCTATTGAATCTTCTATAAAGCCCCGCATAACCAAGGAAACTTCTCACCCCTCTAACAGAGACTATATTAATAGGTGGAGGTAACTTCTCAATTACCTCTACCTTGGCTCTACAAACATCTATGCCCTTAGATGAGACTATGTCCTAAAACAATTCTCTCTTGCACCATAAATGACATTTCTCCCAATTAAGGGCGAAACTGGTTTCCACACATCTTTCCAACATGTTAGACAAGTTCAATATATAATCATCAAAAAATACACCACAGACACTAAAATCATCCATAAAGATCTCTATTCATTTTTCCACCATATCATGAAAAATTACAACCATGCAACTTTAAAATGTACTGGAGCAATACAAAGCCCAAAACACATATTCTTATATGCAAAAGTTCTATATGACCATGTGAAGGTCGTTTTCTCTTGGTCTTCGAACATGTGACAATTTGAAGATACTCGGAGTATCCATTAAGGAAGCAATAATATGCAAAACTAGCTAATCTTTTAATTAGTTGGTCTATGAAGGGTAAGGGAAAATGGTCCTTATAGGTGGCTTCATTCAACTTCCTGAAAATCAATACACATATACCATCTAAGGACCAATCAAGAGGGGAGGAGTTCACTAGTATCACTAATTATAACGGTAATGCCACCCTTTTAGGAATAACTTGAGTAAGACTAACCCACTCTTTATCACTAATAGGGTAGATTATACCGGCATCTAATAGCTTCATTACCTCCTTGTTCACTACCTCTTTCAAAGTGGGGTTCAACCTCCTTTGAGGTTACCTTAGCAGTTTATTCCCTTTATTCAACAAAATCTTGTGCGTACGAACAGTGGGACTGCTTCCATTAATATCATCAATTAAACCACAATCAACTTATCAAGTTGTTCAATAGTCAATGAAACACTCACAATTACCAGATAGTTCTCATTATCACCAAGATAGACATACATCAAGTGAGTAGGAAGAGGTTTAAATTCAACCTTGGGGTGTTTGTTGTTTGGAGACCTTTCTTTACCTTTACTATTATTGTCCTCTTCACCTTCTTCCAATAAGGCACTGTTCTTCGTTCAATTAGTTCAAGCACTCTACTACTTCTTTATCTTCTTGAACTACATCACTTGTATTCATCAAAGCTCTTTCCAATAGAGATTTCACCAACTTGTACCTATTAAAATCATCACTAGATCATCAACTACATTATGTTGATGACATCTTCATAGATAGAAGGAAGTTTTAGTGAATAAAAAACATTAAAATAAAAATTTCATCACTAATTTAGAATTCCAACTTCCCTTCATGAACATCTATAAGTGCACGCCTGATTGCAAGGAATGACCTGACCTTCCAAGAATAATTGGTATCTCTTTACCTTCCATCATGTCTAAAATTATAAAATCCGCCAGGAAGTAAAGCTTGCCAATTTTTATAATCACATCTTTGACAATCTCTCTTGGAAACTTTATGCTCCGGTCTACAAGTTGCAAAGATACATTAGTAGGCTTCAAGTCTCCCCACTAAGCTTCTTGTAGATCGAGTAAGGCATGAGGTTCATTGATGCTCCCAAATCACATACAAGGTCTTTTCATAATGAACACCAGTAATTTCACAAGGTATGGAGAAAGAAAAGGGATCCTTAAGCTTAAGAGGTAACTTTGTGAGCAGTGAATTACAATTCTCGTCAAGTATAGGATTTCATCTCCATGGAGCTTTCTTTTTTATGTGAGAACTTGTTTCATGAATTTGGCATATGTGGGCATGTTTTCAAGTACTTCCATGAATGGTACGTTGATTTCAATCTTTTTAAATACATCAAGGAACTTCTTGAATTTCTTTGCCTTATTCCCTTCTTTCAACTATTGTGGAAATGGCACTATAACTTGCTTTGACAATTGGAATGTAGGATCCTTGACTTCATTCTATTGTTCATTGGGTTTGGTAGGTTCTTTAGTCATTTCACCATGGCCCTTTTAAGACTCATCTTTACCTTCATCACTATCCTCAACCTTTTTCTTCTCCTAACCCTTTGATGATGAAGAACCATCCCCAACTTTCCTTTCCAATGCCTTGCCACTTCTTAAGTGTGATAGCTGGAACTTGCTCCCTTCTATTTTGCTCTCCTGGATTGGGAATTGTAATACCTATGCAAATCTCCCAAATGTCTCTCATTTTGTTTTCTACCTAATTGACCCAATTAGATCACCAAATTCCTCATAGTGGTTCTTGAATTCTCATACTCCCTCCTTGATTTTCACAATCTCTCTTAAAATTATGAAATTGTGTTTGGATCTCATCACCCTCTCTATGGAAATTTTGATTGGAGTTCAAGGGTAGTGGAGGGTTATGTTATTGACATTGAAGCCTTGGTTGGTTGTTAGAGTAAGGAGGATTTGATTAGCGTTGACAAGAGTAATCTTCAAAATTTCTTTGGTGAGGGGGTTGATAAGGCCTAGAAGAAGTTGATGCTTGATTTTGAAATTTTGTGGTTGAGAGTTGCATTGGTAGGGTGGATTTTTTGTTGGTTATTTTGATTGCTCCAAGAGAAGTCTGGGTGGTTATTCCAAGATGAATTGTAGGTATTTCTATTAACATTGGGAGGATTTCTCAAAGATGATGGTTGATTATATACATATTTCAATTGTTCATTTGACCCTATAGAAACTTCACATTGACCATTTGAATGATTGCCACCACAAAAATCACAAGAGAGAAATCCTTGAGGGGCTGAAGAAATTTCATTCATCGTGTTTCCCCTACCAAGATTTTCAATGGCTCTACTCAAGTTCACTATGACATTCATCATTAAGCCTTGTTGAGTGAGCAAATTCAAATTTAACATTCCCTCATGTAGAACATTGGCTTGTTGAACTTGTTGTTGAGCAACCAATTGAGCTATAGGACCATGACAGTAGTAGTTAGACGCCATCTTATTAAGTAGTGCTTGAGCTTCCTCTAGTATTTTGAAAGACAACGAACAATCCACGGATACATCAAAATTTGATTTTGTTTCTTGAGTCAAGCCATTATAAAATGTTTGAATTTGAAGCCAAAGGGGGATAGCATGATGTGGGCACTTTCTCAACAATTCTTTGAACCTTTCCCACGTCTCCCTAAGACTTTCACTAATGTCTTGTTTGAAGAAGTGATTTCATTTAAAAGTTTTACAGTTCTTGAAGGACGGAAATGTTTACCAAAAATTCTTGGGCTAATTGATTTCAACAAGTGAATGTCCCTTGTGCATATGATTGCAACCAACCTTTAGCCCGATCCCTCAATGAAAAAAGAAAGACCCTCATGCAAATGCAATCAGGATGGATGCCATTGAACTTAAAAGGGTCCAACACTTCTTCAAAGTTCATCAAGCGTGTATATGGATCCTTATTAGGGCCTTCACCAAATATCAATCGGGCTTGCAACATTTGTATAAGAGCGGTTATAATTTCAAAGTTATTTGGTTGCATTGGCATACATGCAATGCTATAATTAGCTCCATTGAAGTTTATATTGCGTAATCCCATAGAGGATGACCATTTCCATTAACTCCATTGCGATTGAAATTAGCACCCATGCCAGTATTTCCCATTCTCTTTTACTTGCTCAACATCACCATTGTTGCCAACCTTCTCATTCAAGACCCTTTGATTTTGTTAAGGATTCATGATGTTGAGTCTTGCCAATTCTTGTTGTACCTTTTCTCTTTTCATATTCTTCTAAATTCGTACTCCCTTTCATCATTAAGGAAAATAAATTTCTCCTTTTATCCTCTAATCATGCACTACAAGAGCAAATTTAACTAATTAATACCAAGTACCACTAATTTAACTAATTAATCCCAAGTACCACTTCAAAGTAAAAAAGAAGAATTAAACATAAATAAGTAAAGGGTACTAATTAAAAACTAAGATTAATTGCAAAAACAAGTAAAGTTGATGTCTAACCTACAAGACCCTTAAAGCACCGAATATTGCCAATATACCAAAGACAACCCCTGGTAATGGTGGCAAAAACTTGTTCGCCTCGAGTAGAGTGCAAACTAAACCAAGTAATAAAAGAACCGCACTACACCTATTACTTTACCCTCACTCCAGCAAGACCGTATATGGGGTAGGTAATAGTATACGGCAAGTGGGTATCATTCCCACAAGAATTGTTGGTTAAGAAACTACCAAGATTCAAGGGTCTTTGTATAGTTAGGCTAATCAACAATAGAAGGAAAACTAGCCCTAAACATGTTCAATTAAGCAAGTAATCAACAAGAAAAGATCTATCTAAAGTAATTTGATGGAAGTAAGTAAATGTATCACTAAACTATTTAAAACAACTAAATTAAGATGAGTCTTAGAAAGCAAGTAAACCTAAATTGATTAAGAAAACATAAAGAAAGCATGAAAGCAAAAAGATCTCCATAAGTCATAAATTAAAGCTATAGAACTTTGAAAAGAGAACTATATTAAAACTAAACAATTTTTTCAGATTTTTGATTAAGTAAAAGAAAATTCACAAAAAATTACTAGATATTAAGGCAAGGAAATGAAGATTTTAAATAAAAATTACTAGATTAGCAACAACTCTAAAAAAATCTTCAAAGAGAACTTGACAAATGGAAGCAACATGATCTACAAGAAATTTAAAGAGAAAGCACGTAAAAATTATATCTATTTGTATTTTATAAAAATTTTCTGTCTCTCGATTAGTTGTGAAAATAAGGAAAGCTAGAAATTCAAGAAAAGATCTAAATACTTAAAAGAGAATTTTTATATTAACAGGAAAGATGAGTCTTAGACAGGCAGAATTACTCGAATCTACTAATTTCAACTACACTACTGCTATGTGTACTTCTATGAGTTATAAGAGCTCTTTTGAAGAGCTGCTATCCAAAATTACAAAGATGCCCTAACTGCTTAAGCTGTCGTGCTTCGATGTCGCAACATCAAACTGAAAATTGCATTTAGACTTCTGCCTTGATGTCGCAGCACCAAACATTCCATGTCGCAACATCGAGCTTCTTCAAACTCAAGCCTTCAATCTTCACCATTTGAAATTTGCTCCTTGGACTCTTGTGATCTTGAACTTTCACCCTTTAATTCTTATTCGGCATAACACATAGCCCTAAATAAATAAGTAATCTAATTATACTAAAATTAAGCAAAACTCATGTTAATGATTTAATATCTACATGCAATGAAATTACAATCACCTAATGCATGTAATTAAGCTAAAACACTTAATTAAACACCAAAAATAGAGATTAAACAAACAAAAAACTATAGTTTAGAAGTAAAATGACTCTAGTTTACAAGCGTTATCATGAATCAATTTATTTAACGAATTAATCTAACTCTGAGAACGGGTTAGTCTAACCCTAATCCATTCTTTTTTATAAGTCAAAGTCTTTGATTCTAGTTTAGTTATCTCTTTCACCTATTGGAGTTTCTTCATATAGCTTTCTAACAAAATAACTAGTACTTTCTAAACCAATCCTTGTCGCCATACAATTATGGTGTCTTATCTAGTTAATAGGGGTATTTGTAAATTTTATAACTAGATATTTAACGTATCAAGTTTTTGGTACCTTTGCCGGTGATTGGATGTTTGGGATTTTTTGAATAATAACGAGACATCTGGAAATAATACTAATTTGAAGGGTAAATTGCATCTTATTTGTGCTAGTTTCAAGTGTGTTATCAAAATTCTAAAAACCCAAAAGAATTTCCTTTTTTATGATTTGTGTTTCTTTTATTAAAAAATACCAAATTTTTTCTCTTTTTAGTAGATAGTTTAGGCTAGCTATTAGTCTAAACTCTCTAATTTTTCCTTTCTGTGTGCTTTAGTATTAGTACTTGTTTTTGTATTTTGTTTTCGTGTCGATCTTATAAGAACATGCAAGGCATTAATTGAAATCAATAATGCCAAGGATATTATCATTCTTGTAATTATGAAGGCATGACCAATGAGCATGGTTCTTATAATAATTCTCCCTCTTTGTATGATCATCAAATTGTATGCATAACCATCCAAATACATTTTCAAACTACCAAGAATACCGTTACTTTTTTCTACATACCAAGAGTCGACATATGGACAAAGTAAGCCCCTGAGAGTGAGTAATCGTTTATTGTTACACTAGATGTGTATCTAGAATGAAAGATAATATAGAGATTGAAGTGTTCACATGTGAATCAAGTAGACCCAACATAGAAGCTGAACCTAGATTTCAACCATTACCAACCAATTAGGAAGAGGCGAATACTAGAATAGAAGGTGCCTTGATGACCATAGTGGAAAGGTTTGGAGCTTATTGAAAGAAAAATAGAAAGGCTTAAGAATCAAGAGGCATCCTTACAACACATTCAATCTAAGATAAATGGAATATCACAGATATGGTGGGTCAAAATCAAGTATTCTCCACGAATCAGTTAATAGGTTATAATTGTGCTCAAACCAGGCTGTCCTATACTTGTTGGGAAGCAGCCCCAACTCAAAAAGAAAAGTCTAGAAAGATTAGAAAGGAATATGATTGACTAAATTGATGAGTTAACTACTACTTTTGAGTGCCAAGATGAATCCATGAAGAGATTAGCAAGTCGACTTGCCAAACTCGCAAGTTAGTTGGTATCTACATCCCAAGGGACTTCTACATAGGACATTCTTGCTGAGAAGGCAGATGGCCACTTTGAAGGAGAGTTAGAGATAAGTGGGTCATGAGCCATGAACAATGAAGATGAAGCAAAAGATTGCTTACATCACCCTATCACACATTCTATAAAGTTTCTAGCCGATGTGTTGATGAAGTTGACTCAAGGAGTGGAAGATAAGAGAGGTAGGATGAGTTCATATGCCGAAGTTTAACATGTCCTTGGAAACTTCGGATGTATTATGCAATTTAGACAGCTGATCAAGGACTACAACATTTTTAACAAGCATCAATTGGGGAGTGTTTCTTTTAATTACAGTTTTATTTATTCTTTATGTGCTTTATTTTAAGAACCTTGTGGTTCAATAAAGACTTGAAGTTTCATGACTAGTTAGGTTTATGTGTTTTATGTTGTGCACCATTTTTAGTTATACTTGGATAATGTGTATTTAGATTACGACAAAATAGTTTAATTTACCAATTGATGATGGATTATACGGTTACTTGCTAAATTTTTTGGTGGTCGTGGAATTCTTAATTGAACTTGCACTTGTTTTGCTATTTGATTGTGGAATTACTAGTTTTTTATATATTATGTTTGTTGGGTATTTGAGTAATCTAATGAGAGTTGTATGGATCCTTCATTTGAAATTCCTATTTTCTTGGCTATTGAGTCCTTTTTGAAAATTAAAGTTGCAAACAACTAAGTTGAGGAGTATGAATCAGGATTTGTGACCTTTGTTTTGTGACAAAACTTGTTAGCCTTATTTAATGGCCCTTTTATTTTGACTTGTCGAACGCCAAAAAGTCCTAATGACTCCCAAATATGTTTCTTATGTCAATTAGAAAAAGGAAAATAAATTCCTAGATTTTATGTATTGTGTTAAAGAGACTTATGAGCTAAATCAACTCGCTCTTATACTAGGTAAGGTTTTTAGTTTTTTTTTTTTGTGAGTAATTTCTGTGATTGAAAGTGAAAACCATGCTTAAAGTTGAATTTTGATGATTTGATCAACATTTTCACATTCATAACATTATGCACATTATTCCTTATCTCATAGAGTTTTGAACCAATACAACATGTTAAAAATGGTTCACTAGTGTTATATTTAGATATGGTTATGTGTTTATGTAATGTTTTGAGTTCTATGGTTAGTTTATGTTTAGGAAAAAAAAAAGGAAAAAAATTCAAAAAAAAATTCCAAAAATTCAAAAAGACATTTATTTATAAGACCTTAGTAGAGGAAAGTATCAGCTAGACTAGGATATGAATGTTTAAAAGACACCCAAGCTATCTAGATAGTAGACTTCAGGATTTCTAAACCCTCTACCTGAACTATTGTAGATAAGTAAAATAAAAAGATTTTCTACTTTTTGTAGTTTTTGTGTTCATTAACTTTTGTTACTATGTATCAATAATTTAAAAATGTTTCAAGAGGATTATTTGCTAGAGCTTTTGGAATGAAAGTGTATATAAGTTTTCTTTTCTTTTTAAGCCCTTTGAGCTGAGAAAGTGTTATCACTAGTACACACACACATAGATAAATATATATATATATATATATATACACACACACACATATTTCATTGAGTGAGGATATGAAAGTGAGATAAATTTCAATGTGTTAATCTTGATTGTCGTGCGATATTTGTTTTGCTTATGACTTTTGTCAAGAATTGTGTGTAATTTGTTACTTACAAGGTATGAGTGAATTTTATATCAAGGAGATGACTTAGGCATGTTCTTTGGAATCTTTGAGCCAAAAAGCCTACCTAATTGACCTTTTATCCTTGTTGTCCCTTTTTGAACCTTATAAGCCTTATTTCTTGAATGAGCATGATATTTTAGCCATCTAATCCTTTTTATTTTACCATTCTTTCTAATCATCACCTTATTTAGCTAGTTTTGGTGCTACACAACATCAATACTATGGTTATTGAGTAATGGTGGTTAAATGGAAAAGAAATGTTTTGTTTAGAGGAAGTCAAATTATATGGCTTGTTGATGCAAATCCCATATGTTATGTAACTGTTTTGTTGAAAAATTAAAAGAAAAAAAGAAAAAGATGAAAAATATGAGAAAAAATGCTTGAAATGGAAATCTAAAGAAAGAGAAAATGACAATTGCCTTTAAGTTTGTTAAGCATCGTCAATAAAGAAGGACAATTCCTTCTAAGTTGTAATAAAAAAGCTTCATTTTTTGTTTTATGAAGTAGTAATTGGTTAAATGCAATGGTTGATAAGAGGGATGTTCTGGAGTATTATGATTCAAACTGATTCACTAACATATCTAAGGTGATTTGAGCTACTTTTATCTAAATATATATCCTACTGTTATCCCTTAGCATATGTTACCAGCTTTAAACACCTGTTTGATCCTTGGTTTGAGTTCATTTCTATTAGTGAGTATTTTTTGTGTTAATTTTTTTAACATGTTTGTCACTTGCCAAACTTTTGTTCATTGGATTTTTCATCGATTAGTGAGTGAGTGATATATGCTTTCATGAATGGAGAGATTAGCACTTTCATAATGATGATATCCAGGGGTTGATTATCAAAGTTCTCTTATGTAAATGTTTGGTTCATTTCTCTACTCGCTTAAGTTTCTATTGTTACAATAGTTGATATGTTGATTAAAGTTAACGTGTTTTGTATCTTTGTTTTCTTTCTCATGCTCAAGACTAGCATAATTTTGAGTTAGGGTGTTGTCTCCCTAAGAACATCTAAATGTGTATTCCTACTCTTTTTCTTATGATTTTTGCACTAGTTTCAGTAACACTTAGGTTTTATGTGCTTGTTTTCGTGCATTAATATTTCTACATTAAAATATATTTAATTTTGTGTTTTAGTGTTTATTGATGTTATTTAACTTATATTTGTGTGTGTATATGCTTAGAGCTATGTTTAGTTTGTTTACCAAATTCCTACTGGAACTAGAGTTCTTTATGCCTTCTTTATTGTCTCTTTTATAGCTTTAGTATGTGTTTATTTTTGTTCTAGGGTCATGTATGAACAAACAGTGAGAACATCAGATGTTGGTTGACAATTTAGTAGAGGCAAAATGGAGAAACTGCCCAAAGCTTTCATGCGGCATGCGGTAAGAGAGAATACCACAAGGCTATTTACAATCTGCCAGCAAAATAAAAAAAGTCATGTTTGCTGATAGCGGCTCTATTCACTAAGAGCGAATCATGTTATGGGCCTTAGAGATTTTTATGATCTTCAGAGCTCTAGGTGTTCGTTTAGAACCCGTTGGATAACTCAAAGAAATTAGGGTAATTCCTACTCTCTTTCGTACAATTTTTGCACTAGTTTCAGTGCTTTTATGTTTTATGTACTAAATTTTGTGCATTTCCATTTCTATGTGTTAATATATGCCTAATTTAGTAATCTATTATTTATTTGATATTATAAATTTATATTTATGTGTGTTTGTGTTTACGGTTGTGTTTAGGTTGTTTACCTAATTCCTTCTAGAATTAGAGTTCTTCATGTGTTCTTCTTTGTTTTTTGTTTACAATTTTAGTAAGTGTTTAAGTTTTATGTTAGAGTTTAATAACATTAGAGATGTCAATGTGAGTTATTGTTCTTCTTGTATGGTTGTGTAGGAATAAACAGTGTATTAGTCGGCGTCGGAAGAAGATTTTAGAGGCAAAATAGTGAAATCGTGTAAAGCTGTGAAAGGCCAATCGTAGACCGTGATTGCTCACGAAAAAATCAATCGCATACTGCTATTGAATCAGAAGCACAAGCAAAGACTACGCTTGAGCTCACCCTTTGCGGTTGGTTTCGATGCTGCTATGTGATTTTGACGATTTTTGGAGTTCCAAGTGTCCGTTTTGGACCCGTAATGCATTTTGATGGTTATTCAGAGCTCTACACTTTTTAACTCACAAAAACTATAAATAAAGGTCTTTCGAACCTCAAAAAACTTTCTCTTTCAGTTTCTTTTTAGGGATTGCAAGATTAGACTATAAAATTGGATTTGGTTGTATTTAAGTTGTATATATGAAAGTGGTTATGAAAGTGGTTATATTTGGTTATATTTTCATTAATTATGTTTGTATCTCACCCTTGTTGGGCATATATTACTTGTAACCCTTGCCGGGTTATTGCATTGTTTGTAGCCTTTGCCGGGCATCTATTACTTGTAATCGTTGCCAATTTGTTGTGTTGTTTGTAGCTCTTATCGGGCATGACCGGCGTAAGAGAGAATTCTCAAGATATAGAGGAAACTCTGTCAGATTTTTTTTTTAAAAAAAAAACATATTTCGTATCCAAAATTGGGGTCTAAACATGTTACATCCTTATAGGTAAATGACATTTGATAGACTCCGTTTCATCCTCCTTTATTGGGGAGGGGAAATAACTTATGAAGGTGGTACTATGTTTTACCGGCCAGAACCTAGAAGGAGTTGCCTCCTATTCAGTGGCAGTTATGTGGTGATGACAGTATATTCGTAGACCATCGAGCAGGCCAGGTATGTGCAAGGCGCATCCGAAACGAGATGGACATTAGGGATCCCCAAGAACCCAGAAGGTGTACGAATTGTCATCAACCGAGACATAATCGCAGGAGGACACATTTGCCCTTCGCGACAACAATGATATGTCTTTTCTATTGTATTGTTTATGTACTTTTTGTATTCTATGAATGTAGTTGTTTGTTTTTAATTTATTCATGTATCAAAAAATTTTGTATTATCATTGATTACGGAGACATGACCTTTAATGTTTGAATGTAACTTTTAAAACTTATGATATTAAATGCCTACTTTCTATGAGTTTAATTTTTCACTCTTTCCATATTACTTTGTTAGGTGTGGATGATTACTCGCTAGAGCTTGTTCATCCTAGACCATATATAGATGATATTGTATCACCTACGACGCCGCATAGGGCTAGATCTATTTTTGACGGTCTTATCGATGATTCCACACTACAGGTTAAGCGTTGTGATGGGGCTTTTTGGGATCACAAGCCCATACTGGATCGGGTATGGCATTATATTTGTTTGGCAGGTTTCTAGGGCATCGCATCTTTAGGACGTATTTCAGTGGACCACGCTTTGATCACCAGTCTTGTCTAGAGCGATGGCGACCTGAGACACATTCTTTTCATCTGCCCATTGGAGAGGTCACTATCACATTACAGGATGTAGAGGTACTTTGGAGTTTACATATTGACGGACTGCCCATGACGAGTAGAGACACTACTCATTCTGTAGATACTTGGAGCCAGTTATGCATGGAGTTATTGGGCTTCATGCCTACCAGATCAGACATTGACGGTGGTCGTTTCACAAAAGTTGGATGTCTATCTAATGCATTAGATAATCTCCTTCCGATGATGCGACTTATGACATGTGTCAACAGATGGCACGTACATATTTACTTGTACTTATTGGAGGCATTTTATTTCCAGAAAATTCAGGCAACAAAGTGCCATTACTGTATCTATCCTTGCTTTGAGACTTGGAGACTGTGGGTCATTATAGTTTCGGATCAGTAGTTTTAGGTACACTGTATTGCAGCTTGTGTAATGCTACTTCACCCAGAGCTAGAAACATCTGCGAACCAGTACTATTAGTACAGGTATATAGCTTGAATAATTTATATTCATTTATTGTATACTTTCTTCACAATTCATAGAATGCATACTAATTAAGAATTATAGTTATGGGATTGGATAGCGCATGCCGACACTGCGTCCTAATCGGTTAGAGCTTGCACACCAGCATCACGGTGCATATGGATCTCGGTATATATTTTGTTAAACTGTTTAATTAAACTTGTTTACATTGGACTTGATATTTATTAATTTTTATTGCAGGTGGGATGTTGGATTTGATTTGCGCATGCTTCTCGTCATGTCTTATCTATTTTTCGTGATCAGCTAGATAGTTTGCGACCCAATGAGGTACATCCGTCAATTACATTTCTTTTGCACTTTGTCTTCCTCATAGTTTGTTAATTTACTAACCTTTTGTCGAATCGTTTGGTATTAGTTTATATGGCAGCCATTCCCTGATGAGGTACTTGATATGCTTCCCCATTATTGTACCGCTGGTCGTGACATATGACGTCCAGTTACTTATTTGATATGTTGGGAGATCGTGAAATATTACCTACCTCATCGGATTATGCGACAGTTCAGGTTGCACCAACCCATACCAGATCAGAGATTGATTGGTAATCAAGGTGCACTTCATTTGATAGACCGCCGTGGTCGAGCAAACAATGATTGGGAGTTGACCCACCGAACTTTATATAGATATTTGGGGGGCAATAAGGGATACAGTTGAGATTGGTCTCCTATGTGCTGATACTACTGTCTCTTATTGCATGATTATATGCAATGTGTACCGACCAAGGACGGTGGTCTATATATCCAATAATAGTCAAAACCCTACTTTTCCAGAGGGGTCCCACGGCAATGGTACGCGTGCAGATTATCTAGTAAGTAATTATTCATTTTTTGTTACTATTTTTCGTTTTCAAATGACTTTAGTAATACTAATTTTAACTTTTTTGGTACATGGACTCCATGGCTAGATTGTACTACATATCGTTAGATAACCTGACTGAGGACGATGCTCCGGATACTAGTACTTGGGCACAGATCAGACATTTCGCTTCTGAGTCACTACATGCAGTAGGCGAATCTACTCGTCTTGATCTTCGGCCTCCGACAGTTCCTGCTTACGTTCGACATCCACACTGGGCACATGATCCACATAGAGTAGAGCGGGCTCCACGATGAGGCGAGCAACACAAAGGTGGTCGTCGATGTCGCCGAGTTCCATCGCCTCAGCCCCATATTGATGTTGGATCCCCTCATGTCAATATATAATTCGAGGGTGACACTTCAATAATACTTTCGCCAATGCGCACTTCGGTGGGACCATCATCTTTTGGACTGTCGTCCACTGGACCAGATCAGGAGCATACTGGTCCTAGTGTTTCAAATGAAGAACATGAACACGAACAAAACATAGCTTCGCAGTCACAAATTGTTCACCTTACTCAAGAGCGAGACACTCCTCTATTTTATATCCGTCGATCAAAAAGGGTGCCTAAACCTAGAGAGTGTGGTACGGGGGGATATTTGGAGATCATGGAATCTCATCATTGACATTTGTTATTACTTTTCGCAATCATGTGTGATTGATGTCTGTTATTTGTATATCATTGTTTGCCCTTGTCGGGTATTTTTCTATTATTGTTAGGTTTTTATTTCTGTTTTTTAGCCCTTGTCAGGCTTTTATGGATGTTTGTTGCCCTTGTTGGGTATGGTTGTTGGCAGGAAGAATGTTCAAAAAATAGGGAAGGTTATGTCAAAATTTTATCAAAAAATATAATAAATTAATAAATTTATGTTCTTACAAGATTTCATTCGTGTAATATTTCGTTAATGTTGGAGTTTATGGTTTAAAGATAACGGTTTAATGTTCCTATATATCGTATTAAATAAATGTTCACGATTCAGCGTTTAAGTTATTTGCTGAATACAAAGTTACATGCAGTGGATTTTTGTAAACAAAAATTCACTGAATGCGAGGTCATAAAATTTTTTTTTTTTTTTTTTACAAAATTTTGATGTGTATATTTTGAATGAGCTTGTTATTTAGTAAATGCCTAGAGCTCACGAGTGAATGCGAGTTCCTCTCTGCCAGAATTCCCATTTCCAGTTGGCATGAAAAAAGAACAATTTTCAAAACAAGTACAGTTTCAAAATTTTTTCAGTAAAAATATCAGTTATTAAGTTACAAGTATGAGAAACATAAAGCTGAATGAGCCGGCTATCACAATGTAAAGGTTGTAGTAAAAAATTGAAAGACTACTTTAGTAATGTTTCCTTGAGTTGTAACCAATCTGACAATTCAGCACCAAATTTTTACAACCAATTCTCAGAATTGTTCCTAACATTGACGAGCTGTTCATGATGAATTAAAATTTGAGAATAACACCACTCTACCTGCATTTCAGAAAGGAAAATCCCCATAATTAATCTTTGTTTTAGACGTTTTTTTATATGTAGGACTCATGATTTTGTTTTAAAACAACCTGGAAATTTGCATACTTATAGAAGGCTTATTTTAATACTGGATAACTAGTACTGTCGAAGATTAGATTAAAGTATTAATATCTGTGAATCCATTTTCATAGTTCTGTTGGGAAAAAACTTGTTTGATTTTGAACTATTGGAAATGTTAATGGTTGATCTATACAATATCTCTGCAAGAGTATTGTTAATTTCCGTTAAGGTACGTGTCTTTGCTTAGAATTTTGTGTTAGATTTGGTATGAAAATTTTATGCTACAGCTGTATATCTGCATTTTCAAGCTATAGTTATTGTTTTTAACAAAGTGGCAAACCATATTAATCACAACAATTAATGTAGACTGGAGATATTAACATGTAATAATCGTACTATAGTACATTACTTTATAGCTTGTAAGGATATCAAGATAAATCCGTATATTCCTTGAAAGAACTTATCATAGGTTGACAAGAGAAGATTATCCAAAAGAATAATCCCAAATGATGTAAAGCTGATCTTTCGTCTTTGTGTTTGTAGAGAAATTTTTATGGAGGCTTAAAGGATCTGCTGCATTTGCAGTGTTTTGGTACTTTATGTTTCTTTGATTTGATAAACTAGGGAATGACATTGGAATTGGTAAGGGCAAGGAAGATGAGAGAACAAGGGAATGTGGTGGAAAGTTCAAGAAGTTATTAACTTTAGCTAGGAATGACTACCAGGGCATGAGGTCGCACCCAACTGCTATCAAGGCTGCTGTAAAAGTACGTATTTTTCCTTTGGTTTAATTTTGGATTCTCTTGACATCAATTGGAGACTTATGGTTGATAAATTTTGTTGTATTTTGGTTCCCCTAACAAATGAGGCGCTCAGAAGCATGGAATGATCTTGGAAGTTCTGCGTTAATATTTGTTTACACAAATTACTACTTATTGATAGAGTCATAGTTGGCAGAGTTAAAGGATACCTGGTTTCAAATATTTCATATAGACTAGTAAAGGAATTTTTTAAAAAAAAATAGCCAGATTTTTGAAATACTCAGAAAAAATGCTTACTTATTAAATATTTCATATACATAATTTTTTTCAAAAACACTCTGTTAAGTGTAAAAGATTATGATAATAACACTTGAAATATATGTGTTGGAGCAAATTTTCTGCTATATGAACCAAAAATGACAAACAATCTAACTTTGCTGTTCTTAACTATTGTTGAGCATGCCATTTAATGTTGATGAGTTCTATGATGTGCCCTCGTAATCTGACATATAAAGAATTGTTGCTTGTCCGCCTCAAATGAAATTGAAGATTTAAAAGTAGTGTTTGAAAATGAAAAATGCGAACTTATTGAACTGAAGCTTTGATGAGAAGAGAAAGGACTTCATTGACCTATGATTATAATAAAAAGATAACAAGACACTTTGCAAAACATGATTAAGATCTTCATAAACTAATTAACTATTGAGATGTACAAATCAACAATACCTAAACACTTCTACGGGCGTGATCAACAAGGATTCCACGACCAATTGCAAAGCTTTACTTATCCCTAGTCCTAAAAACAGGATTTCTGAAGACTATATTCCTAACCTATGAGTTTTCTTGGAGAGTTCTTTTCTGCCTTTTTTCTTCGGTGCTTCTAGTTGTCATCTAGGCCCTTTTATCCCCTATTTCTTCTCTTACCATAACTGCTTCCAGTAGCTTTTCCTTTTGAATTTCTTTATAACTTTTCCCTCCAAATTCTCTTTTCCCTTGTAGCACGTTGTCCACGTCATGTTTTTTTAACTATGTTTGCGTCCATCATGATGTAGGACCACGACCCATGATCCACTCTCTTACATAGGTCTGAATCGTCTGCCTAGTCTCGGTCCTTCCTCTTTTACGGCCCCTTTCCTAGACATCGATTAAAGTTTGTTATTAGTTCTCGATTGTCGAACTGTACCAATAACTACCCCTTCAGGCGCCCATCATTGGTTGGGTCTAATGCTGAGCCGGTTGATTAACATGATAGCATTAAGATTGTTCCAACAACTATTTTATTTGCTTTCTCGATGTCGAGCTGGTATTATTCATCATTATCGTACCGGCTATCCTATGTTCCCAAGAAATTTGGGATTTCCACTGCTATTTAATTGCAACTGACTCTGCCATATTTATTGTGGATAACCTAACCCCTAAGTTTCCTCATTTTTGAAATTTAAAAGTCCTTAGCTAACAGGGGCTTTAGCTAGGCTTGATTCCCAAAGCCTCTTTTAAACCCACTCTTTTGCTAATTTCTGCCGTACTTGTAAATTCAACTATAATTCGGGGTTTTCGCCCCTCTTCTACTAAATCTTCACCTTTCTTGGTATTAACCCCTTTTACTACGAGCAACAGCTCTCATCGTTGTGGTTTAGGTCCTCGTTATGAGAGTTTCTCTAGACACCTCCTTGATTCTCTTCTGCTCTATGTCTATTCCGGTAAAACACTATTCCTTCACCAATCTAATCCTTTTAGATGCAAATAAACCTCATTTCCCTATTTTTGAGGAGCCTCGTGGTCCTCAAACCTAGGTATTTATAATCGGTGGGTATCCTGGGCCAAATGATTGCAACCCTTCGTTGAAAAGGTGTGGAGATCGGCCGGTATTTTTGAAGCTATTGAGCTATGTACCAAAATTATTCAGCTCAACCTTGAGCTCGTTTTAGTTGCTAGGTGTTTTTGGAGCTCAAATATAAATTGCTTCCTTTTTTCCCTTGGATCGATAACATCCACCATTTTGGACGTAGGCATTTTAACCAATTTAAGACTCCATGGTAAGGAAGCCGATTATACCCAATCGTTGGTGACTTATAGGGATGATTTTGGTGATTCTTCGAAATCTAACAAGTCTTATGGCCCTTTCCTAGCTGAGCACTTTGAGGACGCCATTACCTGTCTCTTATACCTGTCTCTAGATGTGTATAAGAGACAGACTTGACCTTTTGGCTCAATTGTTATATCTTATAGCTGTGTCTTCTACATAACTATATGCTATTTAGAAACAGCAGTTGCTTTTGTCGATATTGAAGCTCTAGCTTAGCACTAACTGCCGTACCTACCTTTTACATAAGCTTAGCCGAATTCTAGACTAGGAAACTAGAAGACATCTCTGGCCAGTTATTCCATGTGGATTCTACAACTATGCCTGCAAAGCTACTTCCCCTCCGTTAGACCAAACTCCAATTAATGAGAATGCTCAAACCAAACTACAGCGATCTTTTTTTCAATGATGTTCCTAACTCCAAAATTGCTATTGTAAGTCTAATGTCATGATATATCTTATCCATCTCTTGGCTCAAGAACATCTACCCTACTCAACCGATAAGTGGCGTTGATGAGCCAAAACGGGCCTCTTGTATCATCACTAGCCAAATAAAAACTACAGTGGTTTGCCTTTTGTCTGCAAACCCATGCCATGTAAACGTATCACCAAGGCGAATATCAAGACTGAATTTTACCCACTATTTCGTGGCTCACCAATTTGGGCTGATCCAGTTCTTACCTACTTTGTTTCCTAATCCTATCAATTAGTCAAGATATCGGCGCCATGCATTTACCAAAGAAGCTAAATTTAATGAACTTCAAGCCGAAAACCAATCTCCCATTGATCAATTTGACTTTATTCTTATACACATGGATTTTACCATAGCTTTTTGTCGACTAACCTTTACATTTCTTCGTGGAACTCCTTTAAACAATGCTATTGCAACACTCTTTAACTAACTTTTATGATAAACTCCATATATTTCATATCTCTTACTAACTCATTATCGGCCTTACAGGAAATTGATCCCTCTAAGAAGAGAAAGAATGCTTCCAAAGATGAGCTGATAAGGGATGTGCTAGTAAGGAAGATTCAGATCTTTGAATGATATTTTGACATCAAGTGGAATACTCTTCGGCAAACTGAAATCATGGCTAAGGCTAATCAAGTGCTCCTAAAAGAGTGATGTTTGCTGAGATCATTATTTGAGGGAATGGTTTCGAATCTATACAAAAGATAGTTCTAACTACCCAATTTTTGATGAGTTCTTTAGGAGCCGAATTTGTAAAGCCCCAAAGCTTCCCTCGATCGACTTTTCTCTTCTGAATAAGCAATAGCACTTTGCTATTTCCACCTCGACTAGTGAAACTGTGACCCTTTAGATGTTATAGTATTCTATGCTCATGCCGAGGATCAAAAGTCTCTCTGTCAGTGTAGTTTCGATTGTCGGAGGCGTTTCCACATATTTAGGTATCAACCATTTCTGTCTCTTCCTATTTTCTTTTGGCTCTAATATGTTAAGTTTCCTTTATTTGCAAAGGCTAAAGCAATAAAACCATATTTACTAAGATCGGCTTCTCTGAAGATAGTGCAGGAAAAGAAAGAAGAAAATCCACTTGGCCTTGTAAGAAATTGACTCGCCTAGCCAAGGTTGTTTTAACACTTTTCCCCTTGATCTATTCAACATGATCTTTGCTGATGTCAATAACATTTGTTACTATTCTCCCAGGCTACTGATGCCTCTTTAACACACATAGTTATAATTCAATGAAACACCTAAATCCTACTACTAACTAGATGATATCCATCAAGTATACGGTTGTCAACTAATAGCAAAGGGTAGTAGGGATCGTTCCCACAAGGATTGTCAATTGCAATTACCAAGGTTTAAGGGTTCTTGTGTAGTTAAGCAAAAACAATTGGTAGATGATAGAACTATTCTAATGAAAACTATAATTTTAATTCTAACCTAATTTAATCAAATTAAGACTAAAATTTAAAACAAGTAAATTGAATTAAATAACTACAAAAGTTAAAGTTTCAATCGAAAATCCAAAAATATTTATAAACTCTAAAAATTAGAAAGAGTTAAATTAGAAAGTTAAGAATTTTTGGATTTTCGATTGAAATTAAGAAAGCCCACTAATAATTAACTAAAAATTAAAGCTAGAAATTGAAAATTCTTAAATATAAAGCAAGAAATTAACAAGAACCCTAATTTTCCTAAAAACCCTAATTTGAAAGTAAAGAAATTCTTACTAAATTGGACAAGAAAGCAAATAAAAATTATATCTACGTGAAGCTTGCGATTAACCCACTACAATTATCTAATCAAAATTTGAACTTGACAAGAAATTTAAAGAAGATCTAAGATCAAAGTTAAGAGAAACTTCTATTAGAAAAAGTAACTTGTAGTTCAAGCTATCCTAATCTATCTAGAACTAACTAAAACTATCTACCTCTAAAACTATCTACTTCTCTCTACTTACTAATTCTACTTAGCTTAAATAGGGCAGCATTACACAAGGCAAAATTAGGGGTTTTTTGGCTGGAAGTTTACAAAATTGCCCTTACAACTTAACATTCAGGGAGTTGAGATCGCGGTCTAGAACATTTGAGACCGCGATCTCAACTCTAAAACAGTAAAACCAATTCCTGAGTCAAGACCGCGATCTCGACTCTCCTTCCAGCATCCTTCATTTCATCCATTTTGTAATTTGGTCCCTTGAGCTTTGCTCCTTCCAGCTTCTAACCTTTAATTTTTAACTTGCATAATATTAACACCATTAAGCACTTAATTAAACTAAAAATTTAACACAAACTTATCATAATAAATTCAAGAACAAAAATACAAATACATATGAGAGAAATTAACTAAAATCTTCAATTATTTAGATCTAATTTCAGAATTTAAACTATCAAAATACTATAATTTAGAAGAAAATAACTCTAGCTTACTAGATTTATCATCTACTAGTGTTCAGTCAAGGCTCACTTTGAGCTGACTGAGAAAACCCGCAGTTGGCTATTCTAAGAGGTATGTCCTTCCCCATTAAGTCTTCCTCAGTGGTGAGCAATGGCCAGACTCGGACTTTAGTCACATCTATGCTATGAAACTGACACAATGTGTAAGAGATGTCCCAGATGTGGTTGAACCAAGAGTCCGTTGACTCTTTAGGCACTTGCATTCCACTTACAATGAAATTTCTAAAGCCTGAAGCCTCTGTTTAGCCTGTTCCGATACACACTAGTCCCTTTTGTTCCTTACATATATTTTAATTCGACAAGCTTTTAATTTTTAGTTTCTTTTTAGGCCATCTTCAGCCTGATTCCCCTTCAGTTGGAGGGCTTAAACTATCTATTAAGTTGAATTAGAAGTCCAACTAATGTTTCTTCAACCTTATCACATAGCTCAGGGCAATTGGGAGCAGATCCAACACAAGTTGTTGAACTTCAATGCTCTTTGGTTCACCTTATCACTAAATCAGTTGATGAGGTGTTACTTGACAAATGTGATAAACTAATCAAGTCTTTGTTGTCCTACAACGGTGCTGCCAAAGATCAGTTATCAACTGGCAATTGATAAGTGTTGGATTCATACATTGCCTCTTTACCTTCTCGATTTGTGGACTATAAATGAGCCAACTCTATCTTGGCTGCTTATCGGTCCCTCCAGAGTAGTTTGATGCCTTAACAAGTAAGGTGATACACATCCTTGAAAATTGAAGAGTTCAACAGGTTTGTGATGAACTCAACAAAAAGAAAGAATCAATTATTCAACAATCTTATACACATCTAGATGGTATAAGAAGACGTCCTCAACAATTAGCATGACCTTGAGGAAAAATTCAAACCTCTTATGGCGGAACTGGAGGCATATAGCGTCAACTTCTAAATTGGAGCTTGTATAGCCATGAAATTGGTGCAAATGCCAAGACCAACCGCACAAGGGATGTATATCTGTCTCTTATACAGCGTTCTAGATGTGTATAAGAGTCAGCCAAGGCCTCATGTCCAAAATGCAAAATCAGTTTGATGATACAGGTATTGTCCTATTGCAGGTAGTGACTCTTCTGCTGTTCAAGCTATGCCTCCCCAACCTTCTTTTACTCAGGTGTCTGACACCACAACTCCAGTTGCCTGAGCACCTTTTCAAATTTTATGGGTAATCAGTTTGTTCCAGCTTTAAATTTTTGTAACGGCTACAAAGCCGATAACTAATCTTACCTCTTATCAAATTTTGGCATTTCGTCCAACTTATGCACCTTAATAGGTGCATTTAATTTTCCTTAGCCATGAATCTGTCTCTTATACACAACTAGATGTGGTCTCGTGCCCACTGCTCCTCAAAAGGATGCTCCATTCCACCAAATCTCTAAATGACCATTTGTTATGCTTTAGTCAAACACTCTCATGCCCTGACGAGTTAAATTCTTTAAGTATATTCCATTACTTGGGTTTTTGTGCACAGTGCCATCTAAATCAATAAGCAAATAGGCTCCACCGCACAAGACTTCTTTTACAGTAAACGACTCTTCCCAATTTGGGCTCCATTTACCAAGGCTTGTGTCTTTCTTACCTATTAGAAGCATGGCCCCTCAAACTTAGTCACCTAGTTGGAAAAACTTAGGATGCACTCTTGTATTATATAAATCGACCACTTTTCTTTTTATTAACCTCTAGGTGATCTAAAGCCGTTAATCTTTCTTCATCCAAGGTTAATAACTTATCCAATATAGCTTGGCTATGTGCATTAGTTAATAAGCCATGTTGATGAGTTAACTGTAAAGCACCAAGAGTAACTTTGGCAGGCAGAATAGCATCCTGACCATAAACTAATGCGTAAGGAGACATACCTGTGCTTGTTCAATATGGCACCCGTAGGCCCACAAGGCTTTTGATAGCAATTCATGCCAACACCTCGGCTGGTTTAGCCATCCTATCTTCTCGATGATGTTCTTTAGGGTTTTATTCGTCAATTCAGCTTGGCCATTGCTCTGTGCAAAGTACAGCGTCGAATGTGTGACCTTGAACCCCATGCTTTTGCAAATTCTTTGATGAATGCCCTTGTAAAGAACAATGCTTGATCAGTCACAATTGTTTCAGGCAAGTCGAAATGATGAATGTTGTATTCCATAATGAATGCCATTATCGTTCTTTGATCGGTTTCCTTAATTGATGCCGTCTTAACCCATTTTGTAAAGTAATTTATTATCACTATTATGTGACAATGTTTGCTGTGATGAGGCTGGTTGAATCATGCCGATTGTGTCTATTCCCCAGCACCTAATGGCCATGAATTCACAATGATCTTCATCTTTCTGTCCAGTGGCCTCATTATCGGTGACATGTGTCTAGCATTTCACGCATCTCTTTGCAAATTTTATACAGTCTCCCATCATGGTTGGCCAATACAAAAACATTAATTCCCAGTATCCACATCAGGATCTTTCTACCCCTTGATGTGTTCCACAAATCCCTTCATGTATTTCTAACATGCCCTTATAAGCTTCGGCCTTACTTGAGCACTTCAGGAGATAGCAATTCATCTTTCTCTCGTTGATATAACATTATGTCCAACAATATGTAGTGAACAGTTTGCCTTTTCATCTTTTGGGAAGCGTGGCTATTGGGGTTCTCCAAATACCGAATGACAGGCTCTCTTTAATCGGCATTAGCTTTGATGTCAAAGGCCTTGAGCTCATACTCTTGCTGTCAATCTATATAGGAGGGCATGATGCTTTTAGCTATCCAAAGTTGGGTACATTTCTAAGAGTAGGGACCGTCAACTTTGATGCCATCTAGGCCAATTTGTTAGCTTGTCCATTTCATTCTCTAGGTACATGCTCGAAAACCACTTTGTTAAACAATTCCATGAGATTGCATACTACCATCAAATATTTGATCAAGATGGGATGCTTACATTGATAATAACTATCACCTTATATAGAACTAGCTAAACAATTGAATCCTCCTATACTCTCACTTCACAAACTTGCATTTCTATCGATAGCTCTAAGTCAATTGTCAAGGCTTCATATTCGGCCTGATTATTGGAGCTCTCAAACATGAGCTTGAATGAATACCTCCTCTCAACACCTCAGTCATTAGTGATTACTATATCGGCGCAACCACAAGTCTCCCTATTAGAACCATTGAAACTCATTCTTCACGTTATATTACCAACTTGGTTGACGTCAACACCAATATCGGTGAGACTTTGATATTTTGAATATCTAGTTATATAAAAACTTATATTCACCTAACTCTATTATTAACTAGATAACACACCACAAGTGTACAGGGTCAAATAATATATAATGGAAGTAGGGGTCAAACCCACATGGATTAGTTTAGCAAGTACTGGTTATTTGTTTCAAATGCTATTTGAAGAATCGATAATAGGAGAGAGGGTTGAATGAAATAGAATTAAAGACTTTAAATAATGAGAACAATGGCATTAGTGTTAAGACTAGCCAATTCCCGATTTCATTAATTCATTCAATTAATTGGTCCAATTATAATTCGTGGTGATTCTATTCCCATATGTCAACCCAACCCTGAAGCGTTCAATAATTGAATCCTATCAAATTAATTAACTGGGGTTCAAGACCTTCTTTTTCCTAACTAACTAATTCGAGTTGTATCTACGTGGAATTTGAGTTTCTGGCCAGGAATACTCGGTGAATCAACTAAATCAATTTTGCTATCTTGGTCTGGGATAATTAGACTAATAAATTAATATTGGCCTATGATGGAGATTCAAAAACCTTAACCCTTTGACCAATCTAACTAACACTAAAGTCAGCTACTCTTTAGAATTGTCTCTTTATGTTAATATTAGCCACTTCTTATGGTTAATCCAATTTATGATCAAATTAATCATCATCCAATGGAATTGGCATTATCCAACCTTAATGCATGACAATTAGAACATAATTGAGAACAAGAACACAAAATAAAACAAACGAAAGCATGTAAACTAATCTAAATATTAATCGAAGAAAGCACTTAAATAAAGCGGTGATTGAAAATGAACAATTAAAGAACAATAGAACAAAAATTAACAGCTTCTGTAATGAAAAATGAAAAGTTCTTGTTCCAATTATGATCAATTTGAACATCTATTCAACTTTTCTTGAAAAACAAATAAAACCCTAATCTAATTTGCAGCCCTCATCAGGAAGATTGAATTAGAACGTCTTTTTAAAGTCCTAAAGATCCTTATTTATAGTTTCTAAGTTTACAAAGTATAGGGCTATGAATATGTTTCGAGAACGCACTCTTACGGGCCCAAAACGGACACTAGGAAATCTAAAAATCATCAAAATTGCATGACAACTCGTCCCAGCCAACCCAACCGGAGTTTGCAGTTGATTTACCTTCAATCACCCGCAGACTGTGGGTATGCTTCTATCCAGCCCGCAAACTACAGCTAATTTAGCCTTGGTCACTTGCAGTCTATGATATAGCTTTAGTCACGTGGTTTCACCATTTTGCCTCTAAAATCCTCATCGAACATTCAATTAACATACCATTTATTCCTACATAACCGTGAAACAAAAATACACATTAATATTTATAATAGAACTCTAAAATAACACTATAAAACTTATTGAAATTATAAACAAGAGAGAAACAAGAATGCAGGAAGAACTCTAAGTCTGGGAGGAATTAGATAAATAACCTAAACACCACTCTAAACACATAAACACATGAATATAAGTTAATTAACATCCAATAAACACTAAAACACTAAACTAAACATATATTAAGACATAGAAACATAAATGCATGAAAACAAACACATAAATTCTAAAAACGCTAAAACTAATGCAAAATCAGTACAGAAAAGAGTATGACTAATCCTAATTTCTTAGGGTTATCAACTTTCATCTAAATTTTGCATATATTGTACTAAGAAATCAGCCAAGGTTTGGCATTTAACAGAGGTCCAGTAGACATGAGTGAATTGATATTCCATAAGATATAAAGCCCATTTACCAATTCAGCCACTAAAAGTAGGCTGATAAAACATATATTTAATAAGATCAATTTTTTGAAATTACACCGGCAACATATAGCCGAAGTCTTTGTGCGGCAAAATACAATGCTAAACACATTTTTTCTATAGGTTTCTATCTTTGCTCTATAGGGGTCAAAATCCTGCTTAAATAATAAACTGTCCTCTCCTGAGAGTCCTTGTCTTCTTGAGCCAAGAAACAACCAATGGTCTTCTCGGACAACTGATATCTTTATACAATGGCCTGGACCAAATAAGGGCATTATCTAGTGGTTTAACCAGGTATTCTTTTAACGCGTCAAAGGCCTCCTGATGTTATGCTTACTAGATAAAGGCATTATTCATCTTCAACCATAGCAACGGCGAAAATATTATGCTCTAGCAAGCCATAATAGAAATGAACTGTCGAAGAAAATTCACCTTTCCTAAGAATTGCTGAAGTTTCTTTTTACTTCTCGGTGGTCGGATTTCCATTATGGCTTTTGTTTTATCTTCACCTACTTCGTTCCCTTTAATGCACCAAAATCCATTTGAAATTTTTGGCCAGAAAAATGTATACTTAAGAGGGTTCATTTGAGCTGTGTGTTATCTGAATCCTAAGAGAACTCTTGCCATAGATGTTCCAAATACTGCTCAAAGATGGATGATTTTATATACCTACAAGAAATCTCCAATGGAATCATGAAATATGTAATTCATTGCGCTCTGGTACCTTGCCCCTGCATTCTTAAGTCCGAACGACATCACCTTCCATTGATATATGCCCAAAGCACCTAGACATTGGAATGCCATTTTATGAAAATCTTCCTCAGGTAAGTATATTTGGTTGTACCCCACATTGCCATCTACAACAGCCATAAACATGATTCCTATTGTTGCATCGATAAGCATATCGGATATCAGCATGGGTACTCATCCTTTGACAAAGCCAAATTAAAATTCTGAACATCTGTGCATACTTGATTAGTGGTCTTCCATTTTTTTTTACCATAAGGACTATGTTTCACAACCATTCGACATAAATTGCCACCTCGATGAAGTCGGCCATCAATAATCTCTTAACCTCTTTCTTAACTTTAGCGGTCATAGTATCAGAAAATCGCGTAGGAGGCTATTTGTATGGCTTGAAACCAAGTTTCAAAGAGATTTTATGCTCCACTAATTTTTTGTCCAAGCCCGGCATCTTGGAATAGTTGAATGCAAAACAATCTATAAATTCCTTCAACAGCCAAGTTATCTTTCTTTTACCCGTCCTTGAATTGACATCTTAATGTATATTGGACGACTCTTGCTACTGTCTCCAAATCTACATCTACCACTGCATCTGTAGACACCTATTTTTGTACACTTAAGTTGTCCCCTATTTTTCTACCTAATTTGCTCTCAATTTTCTTTTAATTTTTTCTTTTTAATGTCTTTTTAACCTGCTCTTTGATTTTCTGTATAATTTACCCTTTAATTCCTTCTTAATACAATATTATGATGTTTAATTATTCTTATGCATTTTATGCTTTTGAAATACTAAGAATGAGTTCTAATATTATTAAATTTTTAGATTTAAAAAAAAATTTAATTAAATTATTATTAATTAATTAATTATTAATTAAATTAGAAATTAAATTAATTAATTGGTTTAAATTTTTAAAAAAAAAAAAATAAGTTCAGCGTGAAGCAGGCAGTCTTGTTCACGATCAATCGACAATTTGTTTTGGCGAGTTTTCCTGCGTTTTTCACCCATTTTCACCAAAAATTTGAGATGCCCATACTCCCCACATGACAAGGAATGGTCTTTGACCATTTTTACACTCAATCCAATTCATTAAAAGCACAAAAAATCAGTCTAAAGTGGAGAGGAAAAATTTTTCTGCAGAGAAAATTTTCTTAAGCCTAAAAAACCTGCCAAACAGCCAACTTTGAGCTAAAATTCCATACGATCGGAGAGGAATTAGACTAAACTAAAAGAAGAAAAATTGTAGAGAGTTTCCTGGGGCTACAACTTCTCTTTGTAAATATTAAGCAAAATCGTCCATTTAGACGGTCAAAAAAAGTGGTAGAAAAAGGCTGTTGGTCCAGAAGATCTTTATTTAATTTCTGACAACCAATTTTGAGCCAAGATTTCAAGCGATGTAGGAGGAACTGCAGTAAACTCAAAGAATAAAATTTGTAAAGGGTTCCTGGAGCTACAACTTCTATTTTCAAACTCGAAGCAAAATCGTTCATCTGGTGGGTATAAGAGACGGGGTGGAAGAAGGCTGGTAGCCCAAAAAAATCTGCACAGAAAAAAAAAAAGGAAAGAAAACCAACTTTGAGCCAAGATTGCAAGCGATTGAAGAGGAACTGGAGTAAACTCAAAGAATAAAAGTTGTAGAGGGTTCCTGGAGATACAACTTCTCTTTTCAAACCCGAAGCAAAATCGTTCATCTGGTGGGTCAAAAGCGTGGTGGAAGAAGGCTGGTAGCCCACAAAAATCTGCACAAAAAAAAAAAAAAGGAAAGGTTAGTGAAAAATTTTATTTCCATTTTACTCCTCCAGATTTCAGTTTTTTTCATTTTAGCCCGAGAATATTTTCTTAAATTACATTTAGGCCCTTCTGATAGGGCCCACTTGATGCCACGTCATTAGTGACGTGGCACCACCAGATTGCGCCACGTCTCGGATGACGTGGCATCACCAGATTGTGCCACGTCACGGTGGCGTGGCATCTGGTGGTGCCACGTCAGCAATGACGTGGCATTTCTCTTATACACATCCAAAATTTTAGAAAAAATTTTATTTCCGTTTTGGCTCTCCAGATTTCAAATTTCTGCATTTTTAGCCCTCAAATAATTTTTTAAAATTACATTTAGGCCTTCAAAGAATTTTCTTTAATATTACTGTTTTTTCTCTTCAAATTTCTTCCAAATTACATGTTTTATATCAATAGAGCACCAAGTTTTACTTTGATTTCTGTTTGGCATTTTTATACGTTTTAATTACTCTAGGATTGTGAAATTCATGTTTTGCCCTTATGAGTATTTAAATTGTAAATAGACTTTGATCTTTGCACATATTTTTTGATTAATTGCTTTTGTGATGATTGGTGCTTTATTTTAATGTTTGTTGGTCTCAATATAATATTTATGCCTTATCTTACTTGTTAAATTATGTGAATTTACTCTTTTGCCCTCAAATTTTGGATTAGTTGCACAACTAGACGTTAAATATTTGAATCAAATTCAATTTAGCCTAGGACTTAATAATTGTATCAATAATATAAAATTGGGCTAGAAATAAACTCCAGCGTGCATGATAAATGACTATTTTGCCCCTTGGGAGTTAAAGGGCACTACAAGCTCAATGTGTGCGACTTTTAATTGGACCCGGGCTAAATCTACCTGTCAATGTTAATATTTACCATTTATTTTCATTTCTTCATTAACATGTGCATATTTTATTACTTTTAAACTATCTCAAACCACACGTATGCTACAAAGTCGGTAATAATGAATACTAAAATTGAAAAGGGAAACGCGATAAAATCAGAACTGACGCAACCGGTCCAACGCCGGGTAAAGTGGGTGCCGAGGAAAATTCAAATCCATCCCAAACCTTCCCATTTTACAACAGGATTCCCGAACTCATTTTCTTGAGTTACGTGGACCAGGAGTCAATCTAAATTAGGGTTTATTTTCTTTTAAATTTTGATGTATTTTTTGTCTCCCGGCGCACCAATACACCAGGTGGCGACTCCAGATTATTTTCCCTACGACCTGTTCTTATACAATTCATAGTAAAGTTAAGAGGCCCCATTATGTAATAGTAAATAGGTGATTCATTTAAATGTGTAATAGTAAGTAGGTAACATATGTTTGTACTTTTAAGCTAGAATTGGATTGCATGTAATCACCTATTTCTACGATTGACACACTGGTCCTGTCTCTTATACACATCTAGATGACCGCGGGTCGGTAAGTGCGCGGTAAGGGAGTGCGACAACATCTTTGACTGGGGCTTGTATATCTTCCACTCTAGCCGGTTGAATGACAATCCATTTCAAGAGTGGGAATTCAGGCCATCTTCCTTAGACCCATATATTGTATCAACCCAATATACTATCGATTCACCTTTTTTTTTCTACTACAACCACCTTTTCCTTCTCTTTCGTGTGCTAAACTTCATTATGGTATTTCTTTGGCATGCAACTTCCACTCTTTCCTTGAACTTTCGTGTTCATTGTATGAGCTTTCTTAAACTTCTTCTAGCCTTCGGCCTATATTCACTGGCTGAAGTAGCTCTTCGTTCATGGCTTTTCACCCTCTTGTAGAAATTGGCATCATCATTTTTACCACCTCGGGTTCCCTATTTGACTTGTTTTTAACAATCTGGTAAGGACCAATATTGCCATAATAATACAATACTCAGCCGTGTGTAATCAGCCACAAAAGGCTTTGGATTTGTCTTCACTGCCGCTGCCTCATCTCCATTCTAGAACAAAAGAATTTGATGTAGCGAAGAGGGTATACATCTAGCTGCATAAATCCAATCTCTTTCTAACAAGGCATTATAGGATTGAGAGATGATGATGAAGTTTCGACTACAAAGAAAGCAACGGATGTTACCTGTGACCTAATGGTTACGTCCACGGGAAGGATACCCTAAGTACCTATAGCTCCTCCTATGAAGCTTCTTATAACGACATCCGTCAGCACCAAATCCTGCACTATTTTTCCCAATCTTTCCATCGTGTTGGTTAGTAATATGTTGACTGCTACCCCATTATCGACAATCATTCTTGGGATTGGTATCCCATTCATGTAACCCTACACAAACAACGACTTTAGATGAAAAACCATGTCAGCGTTCGGCTTGGTTAGCACCACCTTATCAATCATGTTAGGTCTCTTTGTGATCTGAACACTTTCTTCAATGTCATTGACCACCAACGGCTCAATTGTTTTTTGTTCTTCCTTTATCTCAGGAATACTATTTCAGCCACTCCTAACCAAATTTTACCAAATTGTTTCTTCCTGCTCACTTACGCATTATGGCTACTCTTTGTTTGACATGAAGCTCTTAGACTAACAGTACAACCATACCGACTTGCATTGGTTCTAACCCATCTATCTTCATCAAGTTTTGAACCTTACTATTCGCCTCCATTCTATCACAGTCTTTGGGCTCCCTAGCCGATTTTTCTCTCTTTTTTGGCCGACTTTTCTTCTTTTTATAGTAAACCCACTTCTACTTGATTCTTTAGCTGAACTTTCTATCATCTTTCTATACTGTTTCTACCTTTAGTATCTACATTTTTAGTTTTAGTCATCGTACGGGGATCCACTTCCCTCGGGAACTTGGTATGCTGGACTACTGATGACCTGTCCATCCTAGGATTTACTGATTTAACCATTCTCCGTCCATGCTCCCCACTCATTTCTAGGCTTTCTTTCTTATTTCTCCATTGTAACATTAAAAGGCGTGTTTTCTTGGTATGGACCCTTCTACACTCAGTGTAACATGGCATCTTCAAGTTCTCGTACATATGGTTCCCTTATGTACTCATTTGCCTCTTACCTCAGCACTGGTTCACTCCGCAGGAGGCTTTCCTTGTACCTTAGTTCACAATTATTGGACCTTCAGCACCAGCTACGTAGCCTAAAATGAACATCTGATTGGCCAACGGTCTCAACCTTCAACAGTCACATCAGCTACTGAGCTACCTCACTCAAGGTTAAGGATTTGGTGGAGTCAATGCCTTGCCGATTTACATCCTGGGGTCTCTTATAATCTGTCTTTCTAGCTTGCTTGCTTCTAACCCTGTTTAGGGTTTTCCATCAATAAGCAAAGTGACTAATTTCGACTCTGCTGTAAAATTTTCACATAAAATTACCACATCATTAGTGTAACTGTTAACCTTAGACATAGAGTGAAGTACCTGTTCAAAACGAGATCTACAATGGTCGTATCGATATCTATCTGAACAACATCATGTGGTTGACTGGGCTCGAGCACGCTCTTCTTCTATTTTTTGAACATTGTCTACCCTGCTGCTCGACGAAAACTCAACGTTCAGTATATTGATTGCCGCTATATGTTGAAAAATAACTAGTGTTTTTCTCCACTTCAGTAGGCCCTTTATTCTCTTCCCCAAATTGGAACAAGCCATTTTTTATTGCACTTTATATGAAATTTATGAATACCACACAGTTTTTTGTAGAATGGAACCAACTACTATGGTACTTAAAGAGCTACTTTTCTTGCAATTCTTGTGCCGATGAATGTTATGTAATTTTTCAGAAACCACACCTTGCCATCGGACCTCAAGTACTCAAAGACTGCATCTAGTTGGGTGATGTCAAAACTGTACCTACGGTCTCCCTCAAGGGTCATTTCTTCAACGCAATCGATGTTGATTGTATTATTGGATGCTGAGACTTCGGTTGTACTAATGCCTTGCAAGTGAATGGGTTCTTACCAACAATCTCAACCGCATCTACCTCTTCGAATTGCATTTACTCACTCTATAAGACTTGTACAAAGGAGACTTCATGATCCAATTCTTTATGCTATAAATTCTTTCTCTACGTGGCTTTTACCTCTGCATCTCATTGCTACGAATTTTCTCAAAATTGCTAACCCAACTAGCTAATTTGAACAAATCCCTAAATATTTTGCCTTTGAAGTGTTTCATGAATTCAAAGTTTTGTATACAAAGTTTTGTATACCTACTAAGGCACTGGCTATGAACTCTTCCTTAGATATCATAGGCATTACACCTTATCCCGAACAGTTTTAAACCTCTCCACATATTGGCTAACCATTTCTCCTACTCTCTACAGAATTTGTGCCAAATCGGTGAATCTTAGTTTCGGCTGGCAACATTAAAACTACTAATGAAATGCATTTTCTATTCTATCCTACTGCTCAATTGAATTTGGTGGAAACCTTGTGTACCACTTGAAGCAGTTCCTATCAACGAATAAGGGAACAATCGCATTTTAAAGAAATCATGATAGCTTACCTCACGGCATTAGATAGTGAATCGGCCAATGCTTTCAATTTGTTGACTGATGATCGTCTCCTGACAACTTGGTAAAGTAAGGAAAACAGAACCATAAAAGGACTAGATAAATTTGTAGGTCCAATCAATCCACTACGAGTATGGCTTTCAGTACCCCATACGCTTTTTATGATTATTGGCCTCACTGATAGCCCTGTGAACAATATCCCGAACCCTCCGTTCAATATTGCCAACATCTAGCAGCTCCCACGGTTCCCTCACTTGGGAAAATGAGGGAACCGTGGGATACACTTGAATATTAGGACTATAGAGTTAAATGTCATTAAAAATAAGATCATCCCATTTATGATATTGTAATTTTGTTATAAATCTTGGTTCTAGACCAACATGTTTATTTTAATAATTAAAAAGTTTGTCAAATTTAGTCAATTTTAATTTTATTCAAAAAAATCTATTAGTAATTAATATTTTAGCAATTTCAAATACAAGCAATTCTAATTCTTAATGAATATTTCCCCATAGAAGAATTGGTTAAAAAAAAAAATTTGAATTCTAAATTAATTTTATGTCAACTTTACACTTTTGCCAAACGAAGGAATTTCAGTATTTTGAAATTGTATAATTTATAAAATTACAATGCTACAATATTGTAATTCTAATTCAATGCTAATGTCGAAGGAACCAAACACAGCTTTAAGGATAAATTTAATGGAATTAGACCAACAACGGTTTATGGTTCTAATACATTCTAGATGTGTATTATGCACATGAATAAAAGAGAAGAATAGTACAAATGCAAATATTAACATGAATGTACGAATATACTAGGATGGATAAGATATACAATGACCATATTTGAGAAAATATTAAAGTAGCACATATTAATAAAAAGATGAGAGAAACACGTTTAAAATAGTTAGATCATGTATTAAGATGAGTAACAGAGGCGCTTGTTGGGAAAGTTGATTTTAGAGAGTAATCAGCATAAATGGGTAGGGAAAGACCAAAAGTACATGGTAGATAACTTGTAAAAAAAATATAACTCATCTAACAAATTAATTACGATATGATTCTTGATAGAATGCAATGACATAGAAGGATTCATGCACCTTACCCCACTCTCTTTAGGTAAATAAGGCTTCATTTGTTTATTTGTTTATTTGGATCAACACGGAATAATTGCAATTGTTGAAAAACAAATAACATAACAATTTAATAAAGGATTAAATTCACTTTAACCTCTCAAACTTATCACCATTTAACACATTATACCCTCAACTCATTTTTTAATCACTTTGCCTCCTAAATTTTTTATTTTTTGACACTTTATCCCAAATTATGATGGAAACTATACAAGTAATAGAATATTTACAAGTTCTATGCATGTATATTTAGTCTATATTATAATATTTAACATTATATTTTGTTTCATTACGGCCTTTTATATACACTAGCAAGGCGTGTATAGATATTTCGAATATTCCGTTCCTTTAATAGCTTCCGTCAAAATTTAGAATAAAGTGTCAAAGAAACAAAAATTTTAGGGAATAAAGTGATCAAAAAATTAGTTTAGAGTGTAATGTGATAAATGATGGCAAGTTTAGAGAAACAGTGGATTTAACCCTTTAATGTTTTGGCAAAAAAACAAGTCACAGTACGAAAAATCTGGCTGGTATACAAAATTTAACGTAGTTTGTTAGAATACAAAAAATGTAGATGATATACAAAATTTAATGTGATTTGTCTTTAACTATCAAGCCTACACGTCAAGTCTGCACGTTTATTGCAAGAAAATCCATTCTTTATTACGAAGAGGAAAAAAAATTCCCTACAAAGATAAATTCTCTTACCTACCGATGCAGTCCCTGAGTCTCTTACCTAGAACACTCTCGCTTCTTGTGTCTGTCACGAATGTCAACCCATGTATTTATAGGATATATTACTTGAGCACCACTCAAACTTCTATCCCATATATATATATATATATATATATCCAGGATACATCACTTAAAAGACGCATCACTCACTGAAGTATTCATGATAAAAGGAAATAACTTGGCCGAAATATTAAACCCTATCATTAAGAAAAAGCTTTGCAGCTATTCTCGAGTTAATAGAAACACCTAGGAAACTGCTAACCTATCACATAGTAAAGAAACTTCCTAAGAGAAAAAGTAGCTAATTTCTAACAATTATGACAAGTAAAAACCTTAAAGGGTCCCAGGTCCGTGTTCCCTCCAAAATAAGTGGATATACCTTAGCAGAAAGTAGTCTACACTAACAACATCATAAAAACTTAACTTGGGAAGGGCATCAGCACCATGGCCACAGAATGTCAACTATCAGTGGTTTAATTTTCACAGAATTATTGCAAAATATCTATATCACTTGCTGATGTTCGATTGTATTCAAATGTCTCACAAGTATATGCTACCCCTAAATAGAAGGATATGAATATGCACATTCTTGGCTCTCAGTAAGGAAAAATGCTACCTCAGCCAGCTGGTAGCCTTAACTTCAGCATTTGAAGTTCTCAATAATTCAATAAGCAGACCAAGCTTAGAATTGAAGTCAAATTTTGTAGCAAAAATAAGCAGTAAAGACCAGTTTAACATGAATAAGAATCTAATTGGCAAAAGCTACAGTATTTTACAATGTGAAAAGTTCTAGTCAGCAACCAAACTACAGGTCCATCTAGAGTGTAGGCTGGGAATGGATAGGTCATACAGAATCATTACATAGACGAGCGAAACGCCTTTATTACTCCTTAGTCCCTGTGCCTATCAAGCATACATTCATCTGCTGGCAAACAAGACTAAGTCACTTAACATCAGATTTAGCATTCCCAGGTATATCCTCTCTATCGAGTACTATTATCGTATGAACCATTGAACTCCAGCCTACGAAATTTTTTTATATTTTTCCAAAGGTTAAATGCTAGTGCTCAATAAACATTGCTAGATCAAAGAAGGTAGTACGAATTGTGGCTGACCTAAGCAACGAAAATGCAATATGCAACTGATCGAATAAATAACCAAATTCATCCATGATTTATTATAAAAAACACTTCCAGGTAAAGGTAAGAGTTGTTTCATTTTCTTGCCACTCATGAAAACAATCTCAAAGAATGAGAAGCTACACTCATCACAATAGAGTCAATAACCTCATTTAAAAGAGGAATTTTCTCTCAATCATTTGCAATCTCTGTCACTCGTCAGTTTCTATTGACGTACATCATCTAGAGCAGTGACTAATTTCAAGTTCGTCATATACATCCCTTAATTAATTCAAAACCAAGATCAATATTCATATCAATTATCTTCATATTTACCCCCCAGCCACTGTTTCAGTAAGGCGTCTTGACAGTATCTAGATTAAAGTTTGTATTCATTGCAATTCATCTACAAATATCTCGGATCTCCATAGTTTATCTCACCTAGTCCAGGGTATCACTAGTATCCTGAGTATGCTATGTGTTCAAAATTGCAATAATCAAATACTCGTAGCAATATTTGCCAACAAAAGAACATCAAAAAGGTCAATATGTCGGCAAGCCCCTAGAGGGAGGGAGAGAAAAGCAATGAACAATTCTTAGGTAGCATTCAAAATTCCACTACTCCTGAAGTGGTAAGATACAGAAATTGTAAAAAATGACTGAAAGCAAAAACATAAGGACCCAATTATAAATAAAAGATGATACAGCAATCATTTACCAATAGCGAAAATAACACAGAACCATTAGTCACAACAAAGGAATAAAATTAGCAAAGGAAGCTTTAGGAACATAGGCTTCCTCTGCAAGATAATTTCTGTGCACTGACTTTGTTCCTAATGCTTCTTTCTGTCTCTTATACTCATCTAGATGGGTATAAGACAGTTCCTAATACACTCTTGACATGAAGAGAATGGATGCAACGAGTTCCTAATACACTTATGACATGAAGAGAATGGATGCAAGAGTCACATAGGGCACCTTTTAAGAGGTGCTATAACAGACAATCCTCCAATCACTCTTTTACACATACAAAAGTCAAAAACAGAAATACAAAATACCACGTGATAAGCCTACTTGTTCAAGTAAAAATATGACAAAATGGATGGTTTCTGAAAATACAAGCTGCGGAAACCTTTCCTTTTTCCTTTCTTAAGAAATTCTGTCAACTGAGCAAGGGTTAAGATGAAAGGCTGTGCTTTAAGCCAAAAGAAGGAATATGTCGTATAGTTAACCAGAAAATCATAACTTTGGCAGTCTGGGAATATAGAGCACAATAAGACCTGAGGATAATTATTTAAAAAAAAAAAACAGACCGCAAGAAAATTCTACTCAAATAGACAGTTGCTTTTGGAAGTGTCAGCAGAAGGATATTTCAATTCACATTGACATTGTCAGAGCACAAACACTACTCCATCAACAAGAAATAATATCATGCATATAATTCTCTCTAATGATTTCATAGGAGAATAATCCTGCAGGCACCTATCAATTATTCGCAGCAAAATGTAACTTGAACCAGTGCCTAGTTAGAAATGCAAGACCGTAAACAGCTGATCAAAAAGCCTTCTAACAATAATATCATGTCCAAAACATTTGTCCAACTCTAGGTGTGATTCATTAGAACAAATACATGAAACATAATTAGTTTCACGATATAGGATATATGGTACATATACAAAATGAATTATTACAGTATATGTTGGAAGGTGTGGCTACCCTTCACAAAAGCTAGTGATTACATTCAAACTAACAGAACAAAGGACACATCAGCAACCATTACTTGGAGATGCACTACTAGTCTTGATGAAGGTAAGGAGCTATACCCGTCATCATCCCTGCTCTCTAGGTGCTTTTCCTTCTCATGTGGTGTAGAATCAAAGGTATTCCTTCAAATAGATGCGACAAGTAATTCTCCAAATCCTCTGGAGTGTACTTTATGTATTTCCCAGCATGTCTTCCACTCTCTAGATGACTCCCGAATCTTCCCATGAAAGAACGATAGGCTGGAATCAACTTCTCTGAAATAGATATCTTCAGCTCATCTCTAAGTTGCAAATCCGGGACTTTCCAAGCTGTCTGGATCCTATAAATATCCTCAAAACAAGCATTGAAATTCTGGTAAAATAATCCTTCAAAACATCTTCGATGTGTATAAGAGACAGCTCCTCCAATCTTGCAATCCTTCAAATCCAAGACAACACCTTGGTCCATGATGCTCTAAGATAACTTGTTGCATATACACTAATTAGACCACGATGCTTTCGTACCCAATTATCACCCAATAGGTTCCGAAGTTCTGAATCTTTAACCTTCTGAACTATGTAAAGTATATTATTCATCAGAAACACATATTGCAGCCCACCATCCTCATACATTCTTGACTTCTCCTCAAGGTTCGATTCCAAAGACTTGAGCAAAGACAGCAAACGCAATGCTATTGGATTCATCTTTTCTGACTCCAAAAGATCACTGTAATTAAGCACCTTCACATCCTCAGCTTCAACTCCCTCCATATTTTCCAATAGTGCGTTAAGTGTATCACTATAATCAACAAGCAACTTCACATAATTCATCACATACCTCGTCAAGGGGTGAATCTCACCATTTTGTATTGGCCTCCTTGAGGTCTCACCCTGAACAGCATTCTCAAACTCTACAAAAGTTCCAATGGCTGCCTCACCCAACCCATCCAACCTTACTCCCTGAGCCTCACTGCAAACCACGTCACCAGCTTCTTTGTCATTAAAAAGCTCCTGCAAATTAGGCAAAACATCTAGCAATGCATCATACATATCCAGAATCCGGAACAACTTCTCTGATGACCTTCTACAAATAGCCACAGCTTCCCCAAAATTTAACAACTGTATCACACACCCCTTTGTTGCCTCAATAAAGCAAACATCTTCAATAATATCCGAACCAGAAAAAATATCCTCGCAGAGATGCTTTTCGGAAGTTAACAAAATCCTGACCACAATTTTCAGTGCGTGGATCCATTTCTTCATTTTCTCATCCAAAGACTTCCATTCTATCCTCTGAACCTCCTCAATACTAAGCTTCTCAACCCCGAGGATAGACAGACACTCATCTAACACATCACGACGGATGCTCGAATACACCTGACAACACTCCTTTTCATATCCAGCACGGATCATTCGGTTGGCAATTCCTTTGAGATCTATAATAGCATCAGGATTTAGATGCACTAAATCATGAGATAATTCATCGCCCCCAAGACTCGCCCCCGCTACATGGCGGTTATACCTGCCACTGACGAGGTCGTCATCGTGATGATCAGCGAAGCTACCGACAACACCGGTGCCAGAGTCAAAATCAGGGATTTCATTAATTCCATCTGCAGAGGTGGAGGAGGAGAGAGAGGAGCGGCGAATCAAGGAGCCATCGATCCGCTCTGTGTCCAGAGGAATTGTATTCCGGATTAGGGTATGACGAAACTCCTCTTCCAGCCTAGACATAGCCAACTGGAGGGCGTTCTCCGCCCGATCCATAACATCCACATCAGCCGCCTCGGCTGTTTCCAGACCTAAACCCTCAGTCAGTTGTATAATATTGTCAACGGCTTCAAAATACTCGTCGATGCAGGAGTCGCCGTTGGAGTCCCAACTGCGGATCAGCTCCTCGGCCGCCTCCAAATGCAATCCGGCTTGAGTCCTGGGGGAAATAGACGAATCGTCATCCCTGCAAGACCACGACAGAAGGGGAGGAAGTCGAGGAGGAAGAGCAGGCAGAGGCCGCCAAGGCAGCCGGATTTGAAGAGGAGGACGGCGTCTGCATCATGTTAGATAGATTAGCGAAACGGGTGTCGATGGAAGAAAACAGAAGGATCATATCATCGGCGTTAACGTTTGTGGACGAGTGAAGACTCTTAACGATCTGTTGAGCTGCCGCTAAGACCTTCTGTTCTCCATCTGTAGTAGTAGTAGTCGCCGCCATTTCCCCTCTCCCGTATGTCTCGAAGATATTCTGTGAAACAATTTGTGCAAATTTTTGAGTAATAATTACGCAAAATGTAGAGAAGGGTAATGTATGTGAGATTTTTCTGAAGGAAAAGGGAAAAAAAATAAACTCAAAAAATGTCTGAATTTAGGGTTTGGACTCTGGAGAGATAAGGTTTGTTTTTGGGGGGAGGGGATATGGGAAGAACCGGAAGGTGGCTGATTGATGCTGGACCTGGAGATTGGGGTTTAGTATATTTTTGGATGTCACGGTACAACTTGCAAAACGAGTCCGATACTATTACTATTCTTCCTCCATAAATTCAGAAGCAGCCAACAAGGCTCACATTGCTGGTCAACCACCACATGTCCAAAATTCACGCTCACTTTTCTCAATCTTTGTTGATGGGCCATTTACAAGAGCCGTTGATAGTCATTTACAAGAGCCATTCCCTCGCCCTAAAGAAAAATACTCATCTAATTTTTTTTTTCTATCAAAAAAGAAAAAAAATAATAATAACATTAATAATCCTTCATATTTTATACTTATACTTTTTTAATCTCTCACATTTAAAATAATGATACATTTTAATCTCTCACAAATTCAAAATACATTATTTTAGTTTCTCAATATAATGTACGGATATATATTGGTCTGAAATACTTGCATACGTATCGAATGTTACATTTTTCATGATCAAAATTAACAATACACAAATTTTAAATACAAAACGATACTGCTTAAAATTTCTACCACTATTTTCCTAAAATTTCATTCACCCATCATTGCCACCTTTGTTTCTTCCCTCGTTGTTTTTCCTCTACCATCCCAATTCTAATAGCCCCAATTTTCTTTTTTTGGGATAATTTAGTATTTAAAGTTCTGTATTGTCAATTTCGCACTTAAATATATCATATTCGATATGCATATGAGTATTTTACGCAAAAATATGCCCATAACTGTATCAAGGTTCTAAAATGGTATGTTTTAAATTTGTGGATGACTAAAATATATAATTTTGAATGTGAGGAGACTAAAAAAGTACAAATGTAAAATGTGAGTGATTATTAGGATTATTTTTTCTCAAAAAATAAATTCAAAGCAAATTATAAGGACTAGTAGCAATGTTCAAAGTTTGGCTTGACTAAACAAATAGATAAATTAAATTAATTTGATTGTTGATTTTTTTTATGAGAGCTCTTACCAATAAACCAAATGAAGGGATTATTTATTTGGTTTAGATTTCGTTATTGAAAATTAATAACTGAATAATCGAATACTCATGGAAACTTTTAGTTTTATTAGTTTTAATTTTTAGTAACTAATTCGTATTTTCATTCATTAATATTTTGGAATTGTATTTAGTTTTTAGTTTTTACTTTTTAGTTTGTAGTTTCATATTTTCATTTATTAATTTTATTAGTTTCTTATTTAATTTTATATTATTTTTTTAATTAACTAGTTAATTTTGATTCTTTTGATTAACCAAAATCCAAAGCTGAAAAAATAAAAGTTTGGTTAACTAACTAATAGAAGAAAAGTTTGGTTTGAATTTGATTTCAGTTTTCTTTGCACAAAAAACTGGAAAAAAAAATTGAATTTATTTAGCCAAGTAACCAAACATTGACTCATGAACACCTCAAGCGATTAGTGGGAAAGGCACACTGTATGAGTATTTATAAAATTTTATACAGAAATAAAAAGTGAAGACATACTTAATGGAATTAAGAGAAGACAGGAAAGTTGATGAGTGGTTAGTGGTTACACACGTATAGGTATCAATTGAAATTAATTGTTGTAAATAAAGGTAAATTTAACAAAATAATTAATGACATCACAGTAAACTTGGAGCATGATTTATATAAGCCTCCATAGTAATAAGCACAATGAGAAGAATTTCTCTTATACTATATACTTACCCTGGAGTACTGCTTTAAATGGGTTTTGAACACTTACATGATTTAATACTACTGGGAACGGTACATCATCTGAGTGTATAATATATACAATTCTATAGAAAGAGAGAAAAGAAAAATATAGGTTGTGTAAATAGGGCAAGAGATAAATAAAAGAGTTGTGGATAGTTAGTGGTTACACATAAGGGTATAACTGAAATTAAAGATAATGCAAGGGTAAATGTGTCAAAATAAATAATGGTACCACACTAAACTCTTACTCATACTTCATATATAGTATAGATTAGTGGGAAAGACACATCCTATGACCATAAACTTGTAAAATTTTATATATGAATTAAAAATCAAGAAAAAATATAGGTAGTGAAAATAAAGTAGGAGAATAGGTACAAGAGCTATTATTATCTACCATTTATATGATCGGTTATTGTCAGTACTTATTATCTGACTGATAATAAGTACAAGGGATTTAGGCGAATAACAGATTGAGTTGAAACCACAGATCATTTAAATACTGCTGCTGTCAGCAATGTTTGGTGGGTTGCTGAGTGATAACTCCAATGTTCACATCTTCAACTTTTTGGAGATTTATGACACTTTTCGGTACAATGGTGCTTTAGATGATGGTATAAGGCTAAAACTTTTTCCATTTTCATTATGGCATAAGGCCAAGGCCTTGCAAATTTCACAACCTTCTAGTTCCATCACAATATGGAATAATCTAGCTCAAAAGTTCCTGAGAAATTCTTTCCACCATCAAAGAAGCTAATTTGAGGAACGACATCATCTCATTCGTGTAGAACAACAACGAACCATTATTTAAAGTTTGGAAATAGTTCAAGGACCTACTTCAGTTATTTTGCCATCATGATTTACAAGACTGGTTACAGATTCTAACTAAACATTCTACATTGGGCTACAATGAGCTACTACAACGATCATTGATGTAGCAGGGAGAACCATTATGAGTAAATCCTATACTAAGACAGTTCAAATGGTGGATACATGTAAATAATTATCAATGGTCAAACGAGAAGGCTACGCCTGGGCGAACAATAGAGGTTTATAAGATGGATCCTTTTACAGCTAGGGTAGCATAGTTGGCCATTTTGACTAAGAGAATAGAAGGTATGGGTATCCTAAGTAGACAGAGATAGTCCATTTGTATCATGAGATATATGTTGATAGGGACATTCTACAAACTAATACCCTAATAATCAGGAAGCAGTGAATTATGTTGGGAATTATAACAAAAATGAGGGCAATCCATACTCCAACACTTACAATCCAGGTTGGCAGAACCACCTAAACTTCTCATGGAGCAACAATCAATAGGGTAGACCATAAATATATATGAGAATGCCGATTTCAAAATATACCATCACAACCAGAACCAGAGAAAAAGGATACCGTGGAGGAGTTACTAACGTAACATTCTAGAGTATGAATACATTGCTGCAAAGCCACACAGCATCTATGCAGAACGTAGAGAGTCAAATGGGATAGTTGGCCAATTCAATAAATAATAGGTCACAAGGTACTCTACCGAGTGACACAAAAATCAATCCAAGTAGAGAATGAAAGGAGCATTGCGAGACAATGGCCTTTCCAAGTGGCAAGAAACTGGGAGAGGAAGATAGCAAGGTAAAGGAGTAGGATAACAAATTAACTAGTAGGGAAGAAGATGAAAGTTTAGAAGGAAGGATGCATGATAACAAGCAAAATGGTGAAATACTACTTATGCGAGTACCATACCCATAGAGGCTAAAGAAGCAGAAGTTGGATGTGCAATTCAGGAAATTCTGGAAGTCTTCAGGAAACTTCACATAAACATTCTGTTTGATGAGGCATTGGAACAAATGCCTGGTTATGTGAAGTTCGTCAAGGATATCCTATCCGTGAAAAAAGGGTTACGCCGAATTCCAAACCATTACCCTGACAAAAGAGGGTAATGCAATTCTACGGCAAAAATTACCACCAAAGTTGAAGGATCCGGGTAACTTTACTATAACATGCACTATTCGAATGCAATTCATTGTTAAGGTATTTGTGATCTTGGTGCTAGCATAAACTAATGCCTCTCTTCATTTTTAGGAAATTAAACGTAGGAGTATTAAAAACAACATTAGTGACTCTCTAACTTGCAAATCGTTCATTGGCACATCTGAGGGGAATCATTGAAGATGTATTGGTTAATGTTGATAAGTTTATATTTCCTATTGATTTCATTGTATTAGATTTTGAGGAAGATTTAAATATTCTGATAATATTTGGTAAACCATTTTTAACAATAGGTAGAACTCTCATCGATGTTCAAAAAGGTGAATTAAGAATGAGAGTGCATAACAAAATGATTCTTAGAAAACTACTTCAGAGAAAAAAAGATCTAGGGAGTTTTACTATATCTTGTAAAATAGAAATTGTATCATTTCAACTAATTAGAGCTCTCTACGATTTAGTAGCTAGTATAAACCTAATACCTTTATCTCTTTGTAGGAAAAAAGGGGAACGATAATTTAGAAGACCGACTGGTCTATCTAGTTGGTAGATAGAAGGACGTGGGAAATGCAAGGAGTGATAGAGAATGTGCTAATTAAAGTGGAGAAGTTTATTTTCTCAATGGACTTCGTAGTCGTAGATATAGAGGAAGAAGACACAAATGAAAGTTCACTGATATTAGGAAGGTCATCAGTCACTACAAAAGCTTTGATTGATGTAGAGCAAGGACAAGCAGTTTTAAGGGCACATAGTAAGGACATCTCGTTTTGCATTGTGCAAGGAAGGAAATATCCTCACGAGTATTTTAATTGCTTCACGGTTGATGTAGTTAAAGGAGTTTATGGTTCCCACAATGGAGGTTTGGAAATTTTTATTGCCTAAAGCATTAGCCAAATCTACATACAGACGTTAAAAAAAAGAGTTTCTTAGGGATACAGAGGCAACCCAAATTTCTTACCTTACTCTTAGTTGATTTTTTGCCAATTAGTGCACCTTAAAATTTTTAGTTCTGGACTTATTTGTGTTGTTTATGTATTGTAGGTTTAAAATAAAGTTTTGAGGTAATTAGAAGTTCAAAATATGCATAAAAATGGAAAACGGTTGAAGAATTGACCAAAAATTGAGCAAATACTGACCAGCCCAGGTGCACCCATGCCTGGAATGGCTTAGCCGTGCCCTGCCACCGCTAGTTGAGTGTAGCCACCCATGCTTCTCAACTGCACCCAGGCTGGCCAAGAAAGGAATTAGGGCTAGAATTTGCAGCCTATTTAAACCCCCTTTAGAAGTTTCTCCTAACTTCAAAACACACCTAAACTCTTCAAAACTCTTCCAAATTCATCCCAACACAAAACCCATTTGATATACACCTTAAATCTAGCATAAATTACATAAAGAACTCAAATTTTTTTGAATATTTAGCCATTAAAGAAGAAGAAGGGAAGTTCATGAAAACGCATGAAGAACATCAAGAAGGCTCATTCTCAGAAGATTCTTCTTAGGATTCAAGGAGGCTTCAAGGAGGGATTCTAAGCAACTAATTGGGTTATCTCTATCCTATTTAGTACATATAAAGTTAGTTTATTACTTTTAATAGTTCTTTAATTGGTGAAATGCTTGATTGTATTTGAACACTTCTAGTTGATTATATGTTAGTTTGTGCTTGGGAAGACCTTTCTTGTGTTTAGTTGAATTACTTGGTTTTCTTTAAATTGTTCTTTGTTTATTTTTGGATTAATTTAGCTTTGATAATTTAAATTTCAAATTATCGCATCTAAAGGGAAGAATACATCTAGAGCAAGTTGTTTTAAGCCAAAATATGCAAAAACTCAATTCCCTTTGGACAAAGCATACGAAAAATTTAAAGCTAATTCCAATGTTAAAAATCTCATTCTTGAAAGAGAATTCAAAATTGATGTATGATAACCTCAAAATTAAGGTTATTATTGTATTCCTTTAGTGAGCTTAGTTTTAAGCATTTTGGTCGCTATTATTGTATTTTTGTTATATTTTGTGTCCAAAGTCTAATTAGATTAATTTCTGTGTTTTTTAGTAATTAGGGTTAAATTGAGTCTAAGTTAGTTATTTGTATTGATGTTAATTTCTATAAAGGCTGAAAAGGTAGAATGACCAAGTTGGAAGCTAAATCCAAGAAAAGAAGCTAATTTTTCACGAACTCAGCAGAAACATTATTTACTGCGATGAAGCTTGCCAAGCTTAATTGGTTCGCCATGGAAAACTACTCGAAATCGAAGACAAAATCTTAGTTTGTCGTGGTAGGAAGAAAACTATTTGCTGCAGCGAACCAAGCTGAAGAAGGCTATACTTGAAAATTTCCATTAAAGTAGGATTCTAGCCTCTTACTTGTATTAGGCATTCTTTTTTGATAGTTTTATTTGATTAGAAAACCTTCTAACTTGTAGGAGTTGATTAGGAATAAATTGTGAACTCCTAGAGTTATTAAGAGATGTGGATCTTAATACATCAAATTATCAATAGTAAGAGGAGAACATTAGTAGTAGTAGTATTATTTTATTATTCATTTCTCTTTAGATTTTCCATTGCACTACTTTCAAATTTTATTTTAGAAGGCAAGGTCACGTTAATTCAAGCCTTTTAGTTCAGAATAATCATTAGTATTTTCTTTTACTCGTTCAATTAATTTTTGTTATTGTTAATTTTCTGCATTTTGTATTTACAGACACTAGTCTAATGGCTTTTTCGTTTTGTTGTGTTGTTAACGATTTCCGTGTTTTTATTCCATTAAACATGAACTAATTTTATTAAGGTTAAGTATAGATTATGTGATTTTCCTATGAATTGACTTAATTAACCATCAATTAATTACACTTATGGGTAATAATCATCACAAAAGAGACAATTCTAGAGAGTAACTAACTCTAGTTTTGGGTAGATTGGTCAAGGTAACATGGGTGTCAACCCTCTATCATAGATCAGTGATAATTTTGTTGGTCCCAAAGCAACCTCTAGATGTAAAAGGGGGGGGGGTGAATTAGGTTTCTAAAAAATTATGCTTTCACAAAGCAGTGAGTTTTATAAATTTAAATGCAGAGATAATAAATTTAATAAAACAGTAAAGTAAAGAGAGAAAAATTAGACAAACAATACTTCCAAGCTAGCACGCTTGAAGTATCAAATTTCTTGAATGCTTCACACACTTGATGAGCTAATAATCTTTACAAAGTTGGGAAGTTCTTGCTCACACTAAAACTCTTTTAGTTGAGCCAAGAATCTTACTTACACCCACACTCTTGTACAAAATTATCACTCCACTCAAAGTTGAATTGCACTCACAACTTCACACTAATACAACAAAGCACTATAGTCAATTTGCACTCAAATTACTCTTTTCTTAGGCTTGTATACAATGTATTAGATGATTTTCCAGGTTATTAAAGCCCCTATTTATAAGAGCAATAAATGGTGGTTTCAACCACTTCCTAACGGCTAAGTAATAAATGCACAAAATATAGCCGTTGGGGTTTCGGACGTCCGAGACAATTGAATGCGTCCGAGGAAGCGTCCGATCTTCTTTCAGTGTTGTTGAGAGACTATGTTCGGACGTCCGAGCATGCGTCCGGTCCTTCGTCCGACAGAGGCTTGACGGTCTGGCGTCGCTTTACAAGGACTGTCTCTTATACTTCTGTCACTTTGTTCGGATTTTGAACTTCTAAGTTTGTCAAAACTTCGGACGGTCCTGTGCGTCAGAAAGATATGTTCCTGCAACAACTTGTTTTACATAGTTAAGTGTTTATGTCATCATCAAAATAAGGTTTGGGAAACATCAATCTCCCCCTTTTTGATGATGACAAACCTCAATTGGATATGACTAATCCATTTGCAATATTGGATATCAATTTGTCAACACATTATATCAAAACATAATAATATAACAAATTATATCAGAACATCACAGCACATAGCATAATAACTACTCCCCCTTTTGACATCAATCAAAAAGACTCCCCCTTAGAATATGCAGGACATCACAGCACATATCATAATAACTACTCCCCCTTTTGACATCAATCAAAAAGACTCCCCCTTAGAATATGCAGGCAGTTTTTATAGAATTGAAAGAGGGGTAGTACATTCAACTGAAGGGTTTAAGTGAATACATATTCAAGCCACATAATTTTGCTGAAAATGCTAAAAAGTTCCAATGAGCAGAGAACTGCTGAAAACAACAAAACAGAAAGAAACTAATGAGAGTCATTTTTCTTTTTTGAGCATTTTTCTGTCTTTTGACGTTTGGATGGAACATCTTCGTCGGTGGCTTCACTGTCATGCTCCTCCCCGGTACGACGTTGCATGATAAACTCAAAAGTGTCGTCAATATCTTCATCGTCATTAATCGTCATCAAAATCTACTTGAGGAATGCTGCTGCAGTGTCGTCACGTGTCTGGTCATCTTCCAGATATCATGTTTGCTGTTTGTTTATGTGCTAGATTTCAGGGCCTCTTGGATAATTGTTTGGCGAGTCTCAAGTCGTCGAACTTGCGATTTGTGCGACGTTGAAAAGAACTGACTTGAGTGCTCAGAGATTGGAGAAGTCCACAGATATGTGAAAGGGATGGTTTAGAAGATGGCGCAGAAGTAGATGGTGCAGATGTGAATGGAGGTAGTTGAGGAGTGGGAGAAGGAGGGATAGCAAAATTAGATGTGGAGGCATGGGATTGGGACTGAGCAATATCAAAGGCTGCCTTAGTGAGCCATTGATCATTAAAAAACCGGAGACCTTTTCGTTCAATGTAGGATTTATTAAAATAAGGAGGATATTGTTTGTTTCCGGTAAAGGGATCTGTGGACATGTCTCTTGCATACACATCTTCAATGTGTATAAGAGACAGAGAGTAATCAGTTTGAAAAAGTTCCTATAGATAACAAAATGATACCCAAAGTCAAGAGGAATACCCTTGAAGACACAGAAAAATAAGTACAGTTGCATTTTTCCGGATGCTCAGTACGATGCCCGTCAGTTGGCAACAAAAGATTTGTGACAAGGGTATACATAATATTAAGTTCAGGGGTGAGCAGAGTAGTCTTGGCTTCCGAGAAGCGTTTAAAATGGATTTCATCAAAATGGCTCGAACTTCATCGATATCAAACTGAGTATCCTCAGCGGGCCATTTATGCAAGATGAACTTAGTCAGAAAAATCAGAGGGTTTGAGATTTCACATTCAAAAATGGTGTTAATTATATTCGATGAAATCTCAATATCAGTGTTGTTTACACGAGAAATAAGGGTGCGTATAGTAGGACCTTTCCGAAGATTGGCCGTGAATTGAAGCACCATATCGTGATAAACAGGTAAATCAAGATGTACTAAATGACCCCAATTTTGTTTTTTAAAACAGGATTTGATGATTGTCAGATTATATTCATCAAAGATGACTATAAGAGACAGGTCCACTTCTGAAAAATTTGGATAGAGTCGGAGTTGTGGAACCGGGAGGATTTGCCGATGATTCTCCGCGTTCAGGAGCTTTCCCTTTAGTCTTTCTACCCCGAATCGCTGTAGAGGAATCGCCACGTGATTTCACCATTGTTATGGAAATTTTTTTTTTTTTTTTTAAAAAATTGAAGATTTGTGAGATTTTGGGGAAATGAGATGGTGAAAGGGAGAAATGAGATGTGATTTAAGTGCTAAGGGTTATGAGGAGGATGATTCTTCAATCAATTTTGGAAGTGAGAGTGTGAATTTGGATTGGGTAGTGAAGGGGAAAAGAAATCGCCAAAGGGTTTTCGGTGGGGAAGGTAAGTCCGAAAGGGGGGATTTGGACGGTTTTAATAGAACAGGGGTACCGTTCGGACGGCCGAACGTTTGGCTGCGTCAAACAAAGCGTCCAAAGTTGAAGAACGGACGGCCGAAAGATGAGCAGTGCGTCGAAGTTTCTCTCGGACGAAGGCATGCGTCAGAAGATTTCCAGAGAGTTTAAGGAAAAATAGAATATTGTTCGGACGAATATGAGCGTCCGAGAAGTAACAGATGCTTTCGGACGATCAGGCGTCGGTACCCCTGTTCTATTAAAACCGTCCAAATCCGTCTGTCTCTTATACACATCTAGATGTGTAAAGAGACCCAAGCATTTTCTGAGCGATTCAAAACGATCTAGAGCTAAGGGTTTTGTAAAAATATCAGCCAATTGGTCTGAAGTAGGCACATAATCAACACGAATTTCCTTTTTACAAACGAGGTCTCTAATGAAATGATGCTTAACATCAATGTGTTTGGTTCTAGAGTGCAAAACAGGATTTTTTGTGAGATTAATTGCACTAGTGTTGTCACATAATATGGGCACACAATAAAAAATGACACCAAAATCTTTCAAAGTATGTTTCATCCAAAGAAGTTGAGCACAACAATTTTCGGCAGCAATGTATTCGGCTTCAGCCGTGGGAAGAGAAATGGAATTTTGTTTTTTACTAAACCAAGACACTTATACACACAAGACAATTTCCCAGAAAATAACACATTCCACTGGTACTTTTTCTATCAATTTTACACCCAGCAAAGTCAGCATCAGAATAGCTAATTAGATCAAATGTAGAGGACTTTGGATACCACAGACCAAAATCCGTTGTTCCCTTTAGATATCTAAAAATTCTTTTAACTGCCATCAAATGTGATTCTTTAGGACAAGATTGAAATCTAGCACATAAACAAACAGCAAACATGATATCTGGTCTACTAGCAGTTAAGTAAAGTAAACTTCCGATCATACCTCTATAGTGTTTTTCATCAACACTATTACCTTCTTCGTCTTTATCAAGTTTGGTTGAAGTACACATTGGTGTACCAACTTGTTTGCAATCTTCCATACCAAATTATTGACATCTAGATGTGTATAAGAGACATCTATCTGTAATAAATGTTCCTTCCTTAAACACATGAATTTGTAGACCGAGGAAGAAATTGCAACTTGAACATCATACTCATCTCAAACTCTTCTTGCATTAGTTGTGAAAAATCCTTGCACAAACTTTCATTAGTTGCTCCAAAAATAATATCATCAACATAAATTTGAACAATTAACAATCCTTTTAAATCTGTTTTTGTAAAGGTGTGGTGTCAACTTATGACCTCTCTCTTCAACACATTTTCCATCCAAAGAATCAACTGGATCAGATGATGTAAAATCTCTTGGAGCTTGTTCCAAGAAAAAGAATGAAGGAAGAAAATCTTGATTCAACTAAGGCAGCACTTGGGACGATTGCAAATCCAAGGAGAAGTTGAAGAAAACTTCTTGGTCGATAAAACCATTTAAAAACGCACTTTTGACATCCATTTGAAATAATTTTAAATTATTGAAACATGCAAATGCAAGAAACATGCGTATGGATTCTAATCTAGCCACGGGTGCAAAGGTTTCATCAAAGTCAATACCTTCTTCTTGAGCGTAACCTTTTGCAACAAGTCTAGCTTTGTTTCTTATGATCCCACCTTTGTCATTTAATTTATTTCTAAACTACCCATTTAGTACCAATAACTGGATGAGAAGAAGGTCTTTCAACTAAGGTCTATACATTATTTTTCTCAAATTGACTAAGTTCATCTTGCATAGCAATAACCCATGATTCATCACTCAAGGCAACATCTATATGTTTGGGTTCAATGTGAGAGAGTAATGCACAATTATTATTCAAAGGTTTATGAGAACGAGTAGTTACCCTATCGGATAGATCACCTATGATTAAATCTTGAGGATGATTAGAGACGAATCTCCAAGCTTTCGGAAGATCGTTTTGAGCATCCTCATTCTTTTCATCATCAACTTGATGGTTGTTGATATCAACGCTTGATGTAACCTCTTGATGATCTTCATGAATATCGAGTTTTTCGAGCTCCTTTAAAATACCTGTGTCTTCATCTTCACATAAATTCTTTGAGATAATATCATTAGATTCATCAAATGTAACATGCACAACTTTTTCAATTAAAAGCGTTCTTCTATTGTAAACTCGGTATGCTCATATTCTTGTCACTAGAATATCCTAGAAAAATTCCTTCATCCAATTTTTTGTCAAATTTTCCAAGGTTCTCTTTGATTTTCAAAATAAAGCATTTGCAACCAAAAACTTTGAAATAGCTCACAACGGGTTTTCTACAAAAAATGAGTTCATAAGGAGTTTTATTTAAAGAAGATCTTAATAAAATCTTCTTGACATAACACTCCTTATGAACTCGCACGCCCAAATTTGATATTGTGGTAGGTCACACTCACTAATCATAGTTCTAGCCGTTTCTTGAAGAGTCCTATGTTTCCTTTCAACAACACCATCTTGTTGAGGATAAGAACAGGTAAAACTCATGAAAGATACCGTTGTGATCACAACGGTATCTTTCATGAGATTTGTAAAGAGACAGGTGTGTTTCAATTCCGAATAATTTTTGTATCCAATAAATTTTGAATTTTGGAAAACAATTTTACAAATTTTTCAAATGCTTCGTTTTTGTGAACAAGAAATAATACTCCTAAGTAAACCTCGAATAGTCATCTACGATAACAAATGCATATTTGCAACCACCTAGACTAGCATATTGAGTAGGTCCAAATAAGTCTAAATGCAATAATTCTAAAGGTTTATGAGTAGACACAAAATTCTTAGGTTTGAAAGAAACTTTGACTTGTTTACCAAATTGACAAGCATCACAAATTTTATTTTTCAGAGTTTTGGCAAGCCTCTTATAAAATTGGCATAGGTTCATAGTGCAATCAAATCCATATTAAAATGACAAAGTTTTCTCATGCCAAAGCCAAGGATCATCTATGGATGCGGTAAGACATTTTACATTGCTATTGCTAATTTTATCAAGATAAATCACATAAACATCATTGTGCCTAGTGCCTTTGAACAAAACAACATGATTTTTATCAAGGATAAGACATTCATGATTGGTAAAGAAAACATATAAATTTTTGTCACAAAGTTGACTAACACTTAATAAATTATAGTTCAAATTATCAACATCAAACAGAAGTACATTCTTAATCAAGGTTTCACCATTTTTACCTACATCACCAATGCCGATTGATTTTGCTTTGTTGTTGTCTCCAAAAGTGACTTTTCCACTGTTTTTGGATGTAAGGTTTGTGAAGAGAGAGACATCACCCGTCATGTGCCTTGAACATCCACTATCTATGAACCACTTAGCATTGTTGACGATGTTACGTACCTACACAATAAATCAATTGATAACTTTTGGTACCCATATCTTTTTGGGTCCATGAGTGTTAGTGAAATTGCTTACTATCCATGCAACTTTACATTCCAAGTTTTTCATTTTCTTGACATAACACATATTCTTAGTATGTCCATGTTGTTGGCAATATCTACAAACAATGCTTTTATTACCATATAAAGAAGATTTTGGTTTTACAATACATAGATCATCCCTTCTAAGCATGACAAAATTCTTGTTGATTGCTACATTTCTATTTCTTTTCATATCAACAACATTTTCTTTCTTTCTAGCTTTTGTAAAGAGGGCATTCAAATCATCCATTCTTTTCTTCAAGGAGGCTTGTTCTTCCTTGACCTTTGATCTCTCATGCATTATTTTCTTCAAATCACAATTTTCTTGTGATAGCCTATTGTTTTCATTCACAAGTTTAGAGTTAGCATTCAATAAAGCATTTGACTTTTTTACTAACTCCTTATTTCTAGCATATGATTCTTTTAAGCTATCATGCAATTTCAAAATGAAAGCTTCAAGATCATCTTCATCATTTTCATCATTGGAGTCATAGTTAGATTTTACCTCATTGTCTCCAATAGCCATAAAGGCCATTTGTGCCGACTCCATTTCTTCTTCAACTTCTCCTTCGGAGTTGCAATCGTCCCATGTGATTTGAAAGTTGTTGAATCTTGGTTTTCTTCCTTCCTTCTTTTTCTTGGAAGGACACTCATTTGCAAAATGCCCGAGTTGACCGCATTCAAAGCATTTATCATTTTGCTTCTTAATTTCAAGTCTTGACTTCCCTTGAACATTGAAATTATTTGTGTTTGCAGCTCCGCCTCTTCTCATTCTTCGTTTGTTGATGTAATGTTTAAGAAATCCTTTGGTGATGAGTGGAAGATCTCCTTCATCAAGATCTTCATCTTCTAGATTGATGGAGCTGTTCTCATCTTCCTCTTGAGAGGTCTTTAGAGCAATGCTCCTTCTTGGCCTTGCTTCTTCATCATCCACAACCTTGGCCTTTAGCTTAAGTTCATAAGAGGTAAGAGAATTGATTAGTGATTCAATAGGCATTAAATTTAAATTCTCAAGGAGATTCCTCTAATCCAATCTCTTATACACATCTAAATGTGTATAAGAGACAATTGTTATATAATGCCTTGCCCTTCATGAATTTCCTTCAACTTATCCCATATTTCTTTAGCGAATTGCAACCCTTCACGCGAGTTGATTCATTTGCATCCAAGGCATTATATAGCACATTCATGGCTTTTGCATTCAACGTCAAGTTTGCCTTGTCTTGTGGAGTGAGCTCATTCCTTGTCTTTTCTCTTCTTCTATTTGTGTGATCATCAATGATAGATGCTTCAAATGGACCTTCATTGACAACGTACCACAACTCAATGTCAATAGATTGCAGAAATATTTTCATTCTATCTCTCCAACTAATAAAATTTGCCCCATTAAACATGGGAGGCCTAGTAATAGATTGGCCTTCAAAAAACAGAGCATTGTTGGTTGCCATAGTTCTTTTCTCAATAGCAGTTTAAGCAATATTGTGAGACCAAGCTCTGATACCAATTGTTGGTCCCAAAGCAACCTAAGAAGAGGGGGTCAATTAGGTTTCTAAAAAATTATGCTTTCACAAGCAGTGAGTTTTATAAATTGGACTAAAAGAGCTTGACAGTGTAACTTCTCTTAAAACAGTAAAGTAAAGAGAGAAAAATTAGACAAACAATACTTCCAAGCTAGCACGCTTGAAGTATCAAATTTCTTGAATGCTTCACACACTTGGTGAGCTAATAATCTTTACAAATGTGGGAAGTTCTTGCTCACACTAAAACTCTTTTAGTTGAGCCAAGAATCTTACTTACACCCACACTCTTGTACAAAATTATCACTCACTCAAAGTTGAATTGCACTCACAACTTCACACTAATACAACAAAGCACTATAGTCAATTTGCACTCAAATTACTCTTTTCTTAGGCTTGTATACAATGTATTAGATGATTTTCCAGGTTATTAAAGCCCCTATTTATAAGAGCAATAAATGGTGGTTTCAACCACTTCCTAACGGCTAAGTAATTTGTGTAATACAAAATATAGGAAATTTAATTTTCTGTCTCTTATACACATCTAGGATGTGTCCGATCTTCAGGCTCAGTGTTGTTGGAAGAGACTACGTCGGATGTTCTCTGTCTCTTATACACATCTAGATGAAATTTGCATAGATAGTAAGTCCGAAAGAAAGGCAGTAGGATCCCATTCTTTCTGTCACTTTGTTCGGACGATGCACTGCGTCAGAGAAGTTTTGTCCTGGTTCGGACGGTCCTGTGCGTGATAAGATATGTTCCTGCAACAGCTTGTTTTACATAGTTAAGTGTTTATGTCATCATCAAAATAAGGTTTGGGAAACATCAAATTTTATATTAGATAATTTATAGTCATGTCCACCATAAATTTTATATTAGTTCATGATAATTCCATAAAGAAATTACTTGATTTAGTTGAATTTGGGTCTAGCAAAATCTATACCCATAATCGATTAGGTTGATAGGACTAATCATCTCGAGGGATCAGGGGTGATTTGATAGTTGGGAATTGAATTTTCATAAATTTGTAATTGAGTCGATTGATTGGTGCATTGAGTTAGTTCAGGAAAAATTGCAAGTCTAGTACCTAGCCACTTTTTTAATATTTGGCAAATCCACTCTTTTAATTCAATTATGTTCTTCTTAATTCATTTTTAATTTAGAATTTGTAGTTAAACTTAACAAACTAATTGATTGTTTAGATAGAAACTTTCAACCATTCTTGGAACACATCTAAATATTTTCCTCATGAAAACGATCCTTATTCACTCTAGTGCATTGATACCATGCACTTGTAGAATCAGTGGAAAGTGGCGAGTAGGAAATTTAACCTTTTACCACGTAGCAAGTTTTTGGTACTGTTGCCAAAGAAAATTTTATTGCACGAAATATTAAAAGCCAAGCCAATTCCTACTTTGGACTTTTTTCCTTCCTTCTTTCTATTTTTGTTTTAGTATAATTTTATTTCCTTGTGACAATTGTTTCTGTGTGTAAGATTTCATTGTCATTATTTTCTATATATTGGTGTAGGTAATTTTGGTCTTTGAATATTTTGTAGTTTATGCACTCTGACCACAATATTATAGCTTTAAAAGATTCAGATATCAAAATAACTCTTAGATACCAGAGAAGAGTGCTACGATAATAGCAATAGGGAGTAGAATTAAGCATGGCTCAGGAGAGAAAAGGCAACTAGTAATACAATCATATACACCTAATGTGTATTTGGGAAACAATTATCACAATGGGAATAATGGAGAATTTGGAAACAATGGCCACAATAGACATTTCAGAAACAATTGTTCTCTAGCAGATTACACTTTATCTACTTTTGGAAGATCTAATTCCTACATCGTTCAACCACCAATTCAGGCTAATAACTTTGAGATCAAACCTAGTCTCATATCCATGCTACAGCAGAACGCAATGCTCAGAGGGTTATCCCTTGAAGATTCAAGCAGTCATCTAATGAACTTTGAGGAAGTATGTGATAATTATAAACAGAATGGAGTAAGTGATAATGCCTTCAATCTCAGACTATTTCCTTTTTGAAACAGATAAAGAAAAGCTATAGCTGCATGGGTATAGGCATGGGACGTATTCACCACATGGGCGGGATTGGCCCAAGCTTTTATGACAAATACTTTCTACCTTCCAAGACAACCTAGCTCAAAAATGACATCACTTATTTGAGAAACAATATTTGGAGAATTTGAGTGAAATATCGGAGAGATACAATGACCTCTTAAGTAAATGCCCTTATCATGGTTTGCGATTCTGGTTACAGATTCAAACTTTTTACAATGGTCTACACTATGAGATGCGAGAAGTGGTTGATTCGTCAGATAGTAGATCATTATCTTATAATAAGACACTAGAGGAAGCTCAAGAACTGCTTCGTAAAATATCAACTAATTATCATCATTCAACAGGTCCTTAATCAAGAAAGAATGGAGGGAAGTTCATGAAATGAATACCATGGATGTAATAATGGCACAAAATAAGCTCATAACTAATCAACTGGAGCAGCTATCAAAAAGGATGGATGGAATGATACAAAATGTCATGGCTATTCCACAGCCACTTATTTGTGATTTTTATGTAGGCCAAGGTGGTCACCCTAATGGTCAATGTAGTACACTAAATTATTATTCTTCGTCGACACTCATGAACAGGTCAATTACATGTGAAATCAAGGGTAGAATCAATTGAGGCCACCGAACAACTAGTTTGGAAATATTTACGACTCAAGTTGAAAGAATCACCCAAATCTTTTGTGGGAAAATTAGCAGAACTAAACTCGTGTTCAAATGAATAATTGAAACCCTAGATCCCTATTTTAGCAACAACAATATTAGTAGCAGTATCAACCTTAGTAACAATTTCAATCTCAGTATCGTCTAATCAAATTTGGTCATTACAACTGGAACTTCAACAGTTTAGATACTCAATGAATCAGTTTGTATAGTCCACTACTGACCTATTGAATAGTTAGGAGGCCTTAAGCAAAAATTTGGAGATTCAAGCTGGACAAATTGCGATGATGCTAGCAAAAAGATCAATAGGGACACTACCAAGCAATACCATTGCCAATCCAAGATAGCAAGCAAAGGCTGTATTGCATTATAAAATGAGAGAACAGTTAGAGCTAAGGTGATTAAAGAAAGTGAGGAAAAACAGAATGAGCCGGTACGAGAGGAAAAGAAGTACTTTCCACCAAGAAGGAAGCCTGACAGTCAGCTTGAAAGTTGGTTATCAAAATCGCCTGTTAGGGTTCTTTTCCTAACGATTGAAGGTTAAAGAAGAGGACAGTAAACTCAAGAGGTTTCTGGAAATTCTCAAAAAGATGGAAATTAACATTCCCTTATGGAGGCTTTTGAGAAAATTCCTAGTTATGCTAGAATCATGAAGCAAATACACAACAATAAGAGAAAATTGATAAGTGATGAAGTTTTGCACTTGACAGAAAGATACAGTGCCATTATCCTAAAGAAGTTAACTCCTACAATGAAAGATCCTGGCTTATTTTCCATTCCATTCACTATTGGAGGGATGGATTTTGAGAATGCACTTTGTGAGCCAAATGGCTAGCAGTTCAAGCCTACAAATGTTTCACTCAACGAAAAGAGTGGATTTCCCATGGGAATAGTAGTGATGTTTTAGTCTAGGTGGATAAATTCTATCTACTAGCAGACTTTGCCATTTCGGACATAGAGGAGGACATGGATCTGCTATTGATCCTTGAAAGACCTTTCTTAGAAATTGTAAGAGTATTAATTGATGTGCAAGAAGGGAAATTGCAATTGAGAGTGTTAACTCTCTAAAAGAGAGTGTTAACTTTCTAAAAGAGAGTTATTTACATGTATTTTGGCCTGAGTTTTAGTTAGTTTTGAGGTGTCTTGTTCAATAATTAGGAACATTTTGGTAATCTTAGGGTTTTACAATAAAAAAATTATTTATGTATTTTTTATTTTTAAATACATTTATTTATGTGTTTTATAGTGTTTTTATATGTTTCAGATCAATTGGTGGCCATACAGGGTGAAAACGGAGCAAAACGACAGGGTTGGTGGCTAAGTCCCAGGCACTGGTGCACCTGGGAGGTCTGAGCCGCACTCAGGGATTGTGTCTGAGGTATGGGTGCACCTGGAGAAGCTAGGTCGTGCTTGCGCTATGTGCTAAAAAAGAGAAAATGTTTGTTTTATGCGTTTACGTCTTTGTAGGAACATATTTGACCTGTAAAGAACAAATAACATAGCTAACACTATAAATATATATTCTTAGGATGTTATTAGTGAGTATTAGAGTAAATTAGTGTAGGTTTTTAGTCAGTTATAACACAGAGACACGATTTGGAAAAAATCATCAGAAGAGAAAGAACTACCATTCCACGAAGAGAATCCACATAGAGAAGACTCAAGGATTGAGACTAAGCACTAGTTTTCCTTCCTTATTCTTTTATTTGTTGTATTATGTTCTTTTTGTGGCTGTAATTTAATCTTGTGATGTATTTAATTGTTTAATTCCATGACCATGTACTGAATTATAACTAGGGTTCATTCGGATTTTACCAAGATGATTAATTGATGTGTATTTTATTTGTTCTTATTAATGTCATATATGAGTTTGCTTATTTGAACTGATCCTAATGCTTCTAGAAGACTAATCACCTCCAGATGAATTGTAAACCCTATTTCAAATTGATAGAGGGTATTCAGAGTTTGGATAGGTTCAAATAACCTTTGTTTGGAATAATTGCTTATATATTGAACCATTTCATGAGTACGGATAGAAATATACCTTCTCATCTGAGGCAATTAATTAGGGTCATGTTTATGCATTTATCGGGGCTTTAATCCGCATGGCATATAGTGGACTAGTCAAGGTTAACAGATTTGTAATGAGTCCAACAGGAATTTCCGATTACTATCAAAACCCTAGATTAATAAACAAATGCTGAAATTGAAGGAATAATAAATCAACTCAATTAATTGGATTGGTAAATAAAGAATAAATCCTAAATTTAATATACATTGGTGTCGTGTTTATTTATTTCGTCAGTTATTTATTATTATTGTCATTACTCATCTACTTGAGATATTATTTAGATAGGTTTTATATGTGCCATTCTATTAATTGTCAATTGGGTTAAGCATAGTCCTTGTGGGAAGGATCTCTGCTTTCACTGTATTAATTGTCAACTGTACTGCTTTCACTGGGATGTGTTGGTAAAATATCATTTTTCATTTTGGTAAAAGTAGATCAATTTCTTGGTAAACCTTTCTTAACTATAGGAGAAATCCTCATTGATATGCAAAAAGGTGTACTCACCATGAGAGTGAGCAATGAGCAGGTAAAATTTAATGCTTTTAATGCTATGAAAATGCTTGATAAAGATGAGTAATGTTTTGTAGTTAATTCCATGTCAGGGATGATAAAGATGTGGTATCTCAATAAGGGAATTCACATTGCACCAATCGAGACAAAGATTTCAAAGAGTCTTGTAAGAAGTTGGATGACAAAGAAATTGAAGATCTTATGAAAAAATGTGGTGAAATGATCCTTAGAAAACTATCCCCAAAAAGGAAAGATGCAGGGAGTTTTAAATAAGCCATGCCTTGTAAAATTGGTGGTGTTTCAATTGATAAAGCTCTTTGTGATCTAAGAACTTATATAAATTTAGTGTGTTTGTCTATTTGCAAGGGAATCTGGTTTGACAATCACTCAAAAAATAGATAAACCCATTCAACTCGTAGATCAGAAGTATGAGGGACATACTAGGAGTAGTAGAGAAGGTGCTTGTTTGCATAGAGTAGTTTATCTTCCCAGTGGATTTCGGGATAATAGACATGGAGGAAAATGATTGTGATGATAGCTCACTAATCTTAGGAAGACTATTCTTGTCCACTGCCTGAGCATTGATTGATATTGAGCAAGCAATGGTAACTCTTAGCGATCACAAGTGGAAAATATCCTTTCATATTGTATAATAAAAAAGATATCTGAATGAGCATTTCATTAGTCTCAATGGTGGAGTGAGGAATCAAATCAAAGGTATCCTCAATGGAGATTCAAGAAGTTCAATCACGTGAACTAATAGTTACGTCTAGTTGTAACGAATTTAAACAAACACTTTGAGGGAGGTAATCCATGTTTTACTAACTTCGTACCTTCCAATCATTAGTTATTTTGCATGCTTGTAACACTATAATTTGTAACTATGTTTTGATTTTTATGTGTTTAGGTGTTATACATAAAGTATGGAGGTGATTTGGGGCTCAAATATTACAAAAAGATGTAAAACAGTTGGAAGAATGACTATCAAACTGAGCATGGATAAGCTGACCAAGCACTGGTGCACCTAGAAAGGTTGAAATGCACCCAGCCACTGCTGGCTTGGTGTGGGTACGTCCTCTTAGGCTGAGCTATGCCCAGCCTGCTCCAAATTAAGGGGAAAGGTTGCGAATTGCAGCCCATTTGGCTACCAATTTTAGATTCTTCCAACTCCAAAAAGCCCTCAAAACTCTTCTAAACATTTTTAAGCCTTCTCTAACGCAAAACCCACTTGATTTACACTTGAAATATTGCATAAATTTCACAAAGAACCCATATTTTCTTGAATTTTCAGCTTGCTAAAGAAAAAGAAGTGAGTTTTCAACAAGAACATCAAGAAGGCTAAGCTCTTGGAGGATTCTTCTTACTTGCAATGAGGTTCCAAGAAGGGTTTATAAGTTTCCAAATTGGTGATTTCTATCATTTTCAGTACTTTTAAATTTCAATTGTTGACTTTGTTTGAAAGTTGTAGTCTTCTGGTATATGTGTGTTTGAAATTGCTAGGAAGAACTTGATTCTTCTTAATTTGACTGAATTGTTCTTTATCTTGTTCATTACCGGTTTCAAGATTTTTTGTGCTTATTTATTTGAATTTTGAATTCATGGCTTTCAAATGGATGGATAATGCTAAGGCTAGTAGTTCTTCAAGGAAAAATTACTCTAAATCTCAATTCCCGAATGGTAAAGCTTATAATAGGTTTATTGAGAACTTGAATAACAAGAAGTTAACTGTTAAAAAAGGCTTTAAACTTAATGTTGCATGGACACATAATGACCTCTTGAATGATGTTTGATAACTCGTATATTTAGGGTTACTTTTATACCTCTTTTGTTGAGTGTTTTGGTGTGTTTAGTCCCATTTGCCATGTTTTTAGGGTACTAAAGTTATGTTTAGGATGTTCATAGTTGATTGTATGGTTTTAAGTCATTTTTGTAGTTAAATGTGTGTTTTATTAGCATATTTGTCTATTCACTTCGTTTTGTATTTAGTGCAGTTGAAATGAGGGGCAAAACGGTCAATTGACAAATGAATGCGGAACTAAAGTAGAGAAGAAAAAAGTTTAGGAAAGCAAGAGAAGACTGACTGCTGATTATGGCTGGAATGCATTTAAACAACTGCTAACTGCACTACAAATAGAACCATAGCCGCAGACTGGGGTTAAACCATGCATATCACTCGTAATCTGCGAGTGAGCCACAGACTTCGAGAAAACAAAGCTAAACCACCTGCAGTCTACGGGTGGTTCGAGTTGGGCTTGGCTCTATTATTCAATTTCTATAAATAGGCAACCTATGTAACAATGTATAAAAGAAAGATTACGAAATGAAGTGGAGTGATTCTCGTATTTTATTTTTTTAGTCTTTTGGCTAGGGTTTTGGAACTAGTTTTCTCATACTTTAGGGTTTAATTATTCTTCAATTCCATAGTTTAATTTTGCAACTTTTGTATCGTTCAAGTTATTCAATTCAAGTTCTCTTGCAACAATTTCAATTTTGGTAACTTGTATTTTATTTCTTTATTCATAATTGTCTCTTTCAATTATCATTTATCAATTTATTTTGTCTACTAGCAATTTAATTAATTTGTTACTTTTACGCACATCATGATTGCTGTATTAAGTAGGGTTTGGGTGCCAATGATGCATGTGTTCATGAGTTAATTCAAAATTAAGGTTTGATCGTAAAATTATATTAATCAGCCAATAATTAACATAAATTGACAATTCTAAGGAGTAGCTAACCTTACTTTTGGTTAGGTTGACCGAGGGGATAAGATTTTTGAAACCTCTGTCATAGGCTAGTGTTAAGTTATAAGTCTAATTATTCTAATGACTAGGTGGCGGAATTGATTAGTTGATTCATCGAGTATTCCTGACCAGAAACCCAACTTCGTGTAGATAAAGATTCGAATTTATTAATTAGGCAAGATAAGGTCTCGAACCCTAGTTAATAAATTTGATATGATTCAATTACCAAAGGCTTCGAGGATGGGTTGAAACATGGGAATAGAATCACCATTAATTATAATTGAAATTGATTGATTAACTTGGGATTTGATTTATTCCAGGATAATTTATAGCTTAGCACTCATCCCACTATTATCATCTGCTTGCATCCTTAATTTTATTTAGTAGTTCTTTAAATGTCAGTTATTTATTTCTTTAGTAATTTTAATTCTAATAATCTGAATTCTTCGTAAATTGGCTATCTAAATCAAAATTGGTACAGATTCTCAATACTTGTTATTAGTCTTCATGGGATCGACCCTTATTCACCCTACTACACTGATAACCGTATACTTGCGGATATTAGTGGAAACTTGGCGTAAGGGTAATTTTACTCGTCCAGCGTGGATCAAGTTTTTGATGTCATTGCCAGGGACTGTTGTAGGCAATATTGAGCCGCTAAAACAATTCCTACTTTAGACTTTTGTTTTTATTTTTTGTTTATTTTTAATTGTTCTTTTGACAAAAAGAGTCCTATCAAATTCTTATTGATTATTTTATAATATACATTGATGCTCGTAATGTTTTCCTTGTGCTTGATAGTTTATGCATAGATCTGATGGAACTCTTGCAAGGTTTGATCCTGAGATTGATAGGACTGTCAGGCAGTTAAGAAGATAAGTGCTACAACATCAACAACAAACAGAATACGATATAGCTGATGAAAGAAATCCACATCAACCGGTGATTCAACCAGGTAAAGAGAATGAGGTGGAATATAATGAAGAATTTGAGGGGAATGGATAGAATGTATGCACTTGTAACAGACCGTTGGGAGACTATACCTAACCTCCTTTTAAAGGATCTCAGTCGAGTGTTGTACCACCTCTCTCATATTCAAGTGAGCTCGTAAATGTACTATATTGTATATGTTGTTTACCTCCATATTTAAGTAATTTGTGTAATAATTGAGTAATTTTAATCTAAAATAGTTTATTTTGACTTTTGTAGGGTTTGAGTGATGAATAAGTTAAAATGGATCACAATATTGGAGGAAAACATTCAATGGCGTGGTGCAAATCGAATATAGTTTGGAAGATCAAGAATAACTCTCTTGTTCGAGCCCAATTGATGTGATTTTGGATGATTTGGAAAGATAAAGAAGATTTCTACAACTTTTGTGTTTGAGTTTTCCCAGGATTCTGTTGGCATCTCGTTCAAAATTGCAAATTTGGAAAATATGCGCCGGCGAGGAGCAATTCTTACACAGTTTGGTAGATTGATACATAACTTTCTTGTCAAATGTTTAATTGAGGTGATTCAAGATGTTTTAGAAAGATAAGACATAGATCTACAACTTTAAGGTTTTGAGTTTTCCCAAATTCTACCTGCATAGTGGAGAAAATTAGATAAATTGAAGGAACTCACTGGAATTCACGCCCAGGCGTGGGTAAACAGGTAGTTTGTGTTTAGTGACTAATTTTGTAAGAAAAGTAGTCCTGTGGGCCCGGTTACACATCTAAGCGTGTACTTATCATCCCGGAGACACAAAACCCTAAAAATAGCTATAAATACACAAAGACAGGGTAGGAAACACATCTAGACACATCGTCAACCATCATTAGTTTTTTGGTTATTTCAATCCTAGAAGCCTTTGGTAATTGAATATATCAGACTGTTGTATTGTTAGCGCAAGAATTTCATTCTCTTGTCAAAGAATTGAAGACTTGATGACCTTCAATATTCGTTCCTGCTTCAATTACTGAGTTTGATATAATTTTATGCAATTTAATTTTCATTCTTATGGCTTTTTTGTTCTTTAATTATCGTTCTTCGTTTATTTCTTTTAACTTTTGAATTGCTTCCATAAGTTTAGTCGTTAGGGTTTTATTTTATTGTCTTTAAATTATCACTTTCATAGTGTAGATTAATTTAAATTCTAGTTCTTGATTAAATTCTTGCAAGTAGGATAGATTGAATTAGGGTTTTTAGTTAATTATCTTTATTTGCTTTCTATAGGGTTACAATTTTACATTCTTATCTTTATTTTAATTTCTTATGATTAAATTTAGTTTAAACTTAGTCAAAAACCCTTAATTATGTTGTCTAACTAGTAAATAGGCTTGTGAACCTAGTAATTGTTCCGATAGTCCTCGTGGGATCGATCCATTCTCATCCTATATACAATCTCACCTAATATACTTGCGAGTATGTGGGAGTTGATTAGGATAATTAAGGTTTTCTTTTATTACTTGTTCATTGTTTTCAAAGAACCTAATCAATATGTTATCGAACAAGTTTTTGGGACTGTTGCTGGGGACTATTTTTTTGTTGGTAACAATATTAGGTGTAGTGAGTCTTACTAGATTAGACTTTTTATTTCTTTTGCTATTTATTTACAATTATTTCTTGAGGTTCTTTCAAGTTTGTTTGGATTTTGTTTTAGATATTTGATCTTCGGTTTTATTTTCTTGTAGCTTATGGTCGATACTCGTTCATCCAATCAACCACTCAATTCTATTGACTTGGAGATTGAACGGACGATAAGTGGAAATCGTAGACGACAAAATTCAATCCGATGTGACCATCTAATGGAGAATCCAAACCGCACCGTCAATGAACAAGAGGAGGTTGCAGGCAACAATGGCAACTTAGTTAATGCTAACCCTAACCCCCGACATCTTCGAGATTATGCAATGCCTAATTTTGAGGGGGCAAGTTCTAGTATTGCTCGACTACCAGTATAGGCGAATAATTTTGAAATCAAGCCTGCGCTAATACAAATGCTCCAAACACATGCTATGTTTGGAGGAGGACCAAATGAAGATCCCTATGAGCACTTAATTAGATTTGATGAGGTCATTGATACATCCAGGTACAATAGAGTCCCACCCGATTGTATCCGGATGAGAGCAACATCTTCCCTTTTTCCTTACGTGATAGGGCAAGGTCTTGGCTACAATCATATCGACAAAGCACTTTCACAACTGGGACCAACTTGCTCAAGAATTTCTAGCCAAACACTTTCCACCGGCTAGGACTACTAAGTTTCGAAACGAGATCACATCATTCAGATAAATCACTGGAGGAAGCTTAGGTGAAGCGTGGGACAGGTTCAAGGAGGTGTTGAGGAAGTGTCCGCACCATACTATACCTCTATGGCTGCAAGTCCAAACCTTTTATAATGGGCTATTTTCGGAGATGAGACTAATAGTTGATGCAAGTGCGGGAGGTTCTTTCCCTTATAAAACTCTGGAGGAAGCACAAGAATTGTTGGAAAGAATGGCATCTATTTATTACTATCATGGAGTAATAACTCCTTCAGTTGGACAACAACAATCGCAAGTGAATCAAGTGACGTTCAACAAGGAGGTATGCCTATAAGAGACAGTTTCTTTTTTATCCCAACAGAATATTATGATGAGTGGACAACCATTAGATTTACTTAACAAAAGCCGTAAAGAATACATCTAATAAGCTCGGTGAACTCCATAGGTTCGACAAATCAAGGGATCTTGAATTGTGACTTTTGCGGAATAAATCACCAAAATGGCTTTTGTGATGCTTCGATGATGCAAGATGAGCAAGCTCAATACGTTTCTAATCAAAATTCTAGCTCATATAATCAGCCCACATACTATGGAAATACATACAACCCTTTGTGGTGGAACCATCCCAACTTTTCCTAGACTAACCAAAACAATGTCCAAAATCCTTCATTTTAGCTCAACCAGCCACGACAAATTTTTTCCAACCAGACCTCATTATCTAGACCATATCAACCACCGTATCAAAGGTATACCCAAAACTTTCCATCTCAACAAAATATCTCGTACCAGCCTCCACCAAAAAGACCATCATCTCAAAATCCAATTTATCCTGCACATGTGAATCCTAATTCATCAACGATGATAATTTGAGAAGGGATTTTGAGAAGAGTTGCAAAAAGAGTGTGAAAATTTGCAGGTTACCACGAGAAACCTTGAGCTAAAATTGGGACAAATAGCAAAATAATGAATGCCTGGTTGGATTCTTGCCAAGCAACACAATTCCAAATACAAAGGAGCAATGCAATATATTTCACTAAGGAGTGGGAAAGAATTGGTTATACAAAATGACAACACAAAGGTTGATTCTGACGCTGCGAAGCCAAAATCCAAGACAATTGCAGAAAAACTTGAAATTGAAGATAACAATGAGAAGATGACTAAGGAGAATGCAATGAAGGAGTCGAGAAAGAAAAAAATGTATGATTCCTTTAAATTGGATCCTGCAATAAAAATGCCATTTCCTTATTTTTGAACTTGATCCAAAGAAGGAGGAAAAAGAGAAATAATTCCACAAGTTCCTAGACATGCTGAAAAAAGTGAATGTAAACATTCCTTTGGTTGATGTTCTCGACAAGATGCCAAATTATGCACGGTTTATGAAGGATCTATTGGCTAAGAAGCAGTGATGGGATGATGACGAGATAGTTTGTCTTGACGCCATGTGTAGTGCCATTGTTCAGTAGAGGTTACCCTCCAAGCTCAAGGATCCCGGTAGTTTCTCTATACCGGTGAATAATGGAGGACACACGTTGAATCGCTCACTTTGTGATTTGGGAGCGAGTGTCAACATTATGGCAAAGGCCATCTATGAAAACCTAGGGATTACCAATCAAAACCAACCGACATTACACTCCAATTGGCAGATTTGTCTGAGACAAAACCATATGGCTTGTTGGAAGATGTGCTTGTGCAAGTAGAGAAGTTGGTGTTCCCTGTTGATTTCTTGGTATTGGACATCGGAGAGGACAATGAAATTCCGTTGATTCTAATTAGGCCTATTTTTATCAAGCGCACATGCTTTAATAGATGTTAATATAGGGAAGTTGATTTTGTAAGTTCATAATAAATCTGTTGAAATTGATGTTTTTAATTATGTTGATAATGTTCCAATATTTGAGAAAAAGTATGTGCTAATTATTCCCTTGGTTCATTTGTTGATAGGTTTGAAGAAGAGGTATCCAAGGTGGGTCACGGTATTGCACTAAAAAAGAATGATGAAATAAATGAAGACTCTAAAATTGACTTGGAAAACAAGCCACCAGATGATGAAAGTGAGATGGGATGAATTCATGGATCGATTTTACAAGCGTGGAAAGGTAAGGGTTGGGTAAAAGAACCGTGAACAAGAAGAAGAACGAGCAGTGCAAAGAGCGACTTGAGGCTATCATTTGTGCACTATCTCTGGTAAATGCATGGAAACGAGGGAAAGTTCAAGTTCATGTTGGAATTCAAGCATCAAGAGTGATGAAAACTGGTGTTAAACTTTTTCCGTGGAAGCCGAAAAGAAAAGGATGGTCAACCGTCCTTAAGTGCTTGAATTGATTTCAAATGCTGAAGTCGAGCCTAAGACTATAAACAAGGGCGCTACATGGGAGGCAACCCATGTTTTTTTCTTAATTTTATTTCTTATCTGTTTTTGTTTAGTTTATTGGTTTTATTTTTTTTCTTATTATTGTAAGTGTTTTTATGTTCTGTTTATAGTTTTATGGATTGGTGTTTTCCACCTCGACTCTGGTGTATTTTGTCCAAAATAAACGGCACCAATTGTTCTTCATTGACAGAGAAGCTTCCCTTTTACCCTTTTTACTCTTTATTTTTGCATTGGGGGCCAATGCTATACTTTAAGTGTGGGGTGGGGAGTTTTCTTAATTTATATTTATTTGGTGTTCTGGTTGTTCATTCTCTCAATTTTTCCTTTTTTGTAGCTTAGTTTTTGATTTGAGAGTTTTTCAAATTTTTTAAAATTTTGTTCCCAAATTGCTTGGCATATACCTTTGATTTTCTATGCGATAATTTTTGAGATAAGTTGTCATGGGTAGTCGATGTTAATATTTTTCTATTGTGATTTCTAATTTTTGAGCACTAATAGCCCTATAATGTTGTAGCTTGTGGCACTAAGAGAAAATTGTGTAGATTCACTTATCTATTGACACTACTAAAGAAAAACTAAAATTAACAACTAAAACAATAAAAAGTACCTAATCTATGCGATCAGTAAATCACTCAATATTGCCAAAAACCAAGGACAATCCCTGGCAATGGTGCCAAAAACTTGTTGCTTGTTTAGCTTGGGTAGAATAAAAATTTCAAATCTAGAAGTAATGAAAGCCGCGCTAACTCCTAATTTCTACCATTGTGCCTGGAAGTATATGGGGCTAGATGGTAGTAAAGGGTGAGTAGGATTGTTCCCACGAAGATTGTTAGTTAACGGGTGCCAAGATTTATGAGTCTTTGTATAGTTAGGCGAATCCAGTAAGAGGAAAATAATCTACACTACACATAACCATGATTAAATATGCAATTAAAATCTAATTTAGATTAATCTATCGATCAAAACAAGTAATGAAAGCAAGTAAATTACTTTGATTGAAAGGCTAATTAATATAACCTCATGAAAGCAAGTAAAATTATTGCTAAATTAACTATATCTAACAATAAGACTTTACTAGAATTGGAAGACATGTAATTCTAAATTGGCTAAAGAAAACAATTAAAAGTATGAGAAACAAATAAACTCCATTTCATACTAATTTAGACTTAATTAAATTAGCTAGTTAAGCTAAGCTCAAAATAAATACTTTTGGATTTTTCAATAGATAAAAAAAGTCCAAATGAAATTAACTATAAAATAAAGAAAAGAAATGGAACTTCTAACTAGGAAACTATAAATTTTGAAGAACCCTAATTTACTCCAAGAAAACTTGAAAGGAAAGCAACTAGGATTTGAAGAAATTTAACTAGAAAGCAAGTAAGAATTATATCTACTAGTAGCTAAAGATTGACCCACTAAAACTATCTAATCAAAATTTAAACTTGCAATGAATTAAAAACAAGATCTAAGGAGAATTGAAAGAAAACTTGTATTAAAACTAAAATCTTGGAAATTAAGTTACTCGAATCTATCCTAATCTAAAATTACACAGTACCTACTATTGCATACTATCACTACTCTTGCTTGCTATATATGTTAATTGCTTTACAAGGCAAGAAATAAAACTCTGATAGCCAAAAATCACAAAAATGCCATTTATCATTAGCCAAACGCGTCAATATCGTGACATGAAAATTTGATGTCGTGACATCGAGCTGAAAAATACTCAATGAATTTCTGCCATGTTGTCACGACATCGAAATCCATGTCGCGACATCGAGCTTATTTCAACTCAAGTCTTCAATTCTTCATTAATTCAAATTTGGCCCTTGAACCTTTATAATTTTGACGTCCATCTTTTCGGTTCTTAACCTGCAAACACACATAACTAAATAAGCTACAAAATTAACTTATATTGATTAAAAACTCATGATATTTACAACAAATGGAAATGCAACTACGAAATTTAACTAAATTAAAATCAAAATACTTAATTATTTAAAAATCGTCTCTTAAACTATCAAAATGCCATAATTTAGAAGTAAAATAACTCCAATTTACTAGACCTAGTTAGCTCTAATAATTAACATAAATAGACAATTTTGGAGATTGATCACCTCTAGATTTGGTTAGGTCGACTGACAGAATAGGGCTTTTGAACCTCCATCATAGACTTGTGTTAAGTTATTAGGCAAATTATTCTAATTCTGGATGACAGAATTAATTAGTTGATTTGCCAACTGTTGAACCCCAGTTATGATAATCATGTTTTGATGATGACCAAATCATACTAATGGTTTGCAAACAAGTGTGCAGAAAAACAGGAAGGATCGGATGAAAATGATCATCCGAACACAATCAAGAAAAACGACCAAAAGTTGAACAACACCTTACGGACGATGAAGGCAAATCAACTAATTAATTCTGTCATCCAGAATTAGAATAATTTGCCTAATAACTTAACACCACTCTTATACACATCTTTCAGATAAGAAAACTGTCCGAAGGAGAGTGCTTCGAACGCAAAAGACCGTTCGAGAAAAGGAATTTGAAAGTATGATGATTGGACGTTGAAGACTGCCGTCCGAAACCAAAAAGATCGGACGTTGAAGACCGTCCGAAGAAAGAAGCTGAAAATGAAGTAATTTTCTGTCAAAGCTGTAGGACGCATATGACCGTCCGAGACACTGTTCATCAAGCTGTAGGATGCATATGACTATCCGAGACACTGTTCATCAAGCTGTAGGACGCATGAACGGACGTCCGAACCCCTAACGACTAGTTTTTAACAGCTGGTTTTTTGACCGTTGGAGCTCAAATTTCAGCACATCTTTCACCTATAAATAGCCCAAGGATATCCAAATGATGTGTGGAACTACTACATTCAATACAAACACTTGTAAGAGCTATTTTGGGAGAAATAGGCTAAAATATTGTGGGTTGTATTGGTTTGAGTAGTATAGTTCTCTTGGCTCAACTAGTGGGAATTAGTGTGAGCAAGAGTAGACTAGTGAGTAATCTTCAAGTGTAAGAGTGGAGGGATAACAAGTGTACAAAAGTGATGTTGTAGTGTAAAACCCTTTGGCAGGCTCAACTAGAGGAACTTAGTTGGTGCAAGGGTGAGCCTACTTTGTGTACAAGAAGGTTATTGCCTCACTTTCTTTGAAGAGGCACTACTAGTGGATATATTCCAAGCTTGAGAAGCTTGGGAGTTTGGTTTATATTCTTTATCTCAATCTTTTATTTCTTCTTTAGGCTTTGATTGTTAAATATTTATCTTAGATCATTTGTGCTTAAGCATTCATTTATTGCACAAAGTTTGAATTTCCATTAAGCACATTAAAAGGTTTGTTTTTTGAGACAACCTAATTCACCCCTCCCCCTCTTAGGTTGCTTTTGGACCAAAGTTTGAATTTCCATTAAGCACACTAAAAGGTTTGTTTTTTGAGACAACCTAATTAACCCCCCCTCTTAGGTTGCTTTTGGACCAACACCAACAATTCCCAGAAAGAAACTCGAATTCCATAGGGTTAATGGCTCAAATTTGTTAGGTAGGCAAGAGATGGTTTCTCGAACCCTAATTAATTAATTTAATAGGTAATTCAATTACTTATTGGGGTTGGTATAAAATATGGGAATAGAATCTTCATTAATTATAATTAGATTAGAAAAAGATTCATTCTCTTCATAAAAAATAGGAACTTGAGTAGTTTCTTGAAATCTTGCTTCAAATATAAAACTTTGAGTATTGAGAGATGCTCGAGTTATTCCCTATAAGACAGCTTATTAACAAATCACTTCTTCTAAAGCATACCCCATTCGCTCTACTCGCAACAATCTAGTTACACTATAGCAGACTGCAGTTGTTAAGCGTTGTTTTTGCTTGAGACAGAGCTGCTATTGTAGACTACGATAATCAACCACAGACTGTGGTTGTTCCAATTGGGTATTGGGCTTTTACTCTGATTTATAAATGGGAAATTGTAACAATGGATTGAGGGAGTCAACTCATAGTTCTAATTTTGGGGTTCTTATTATTGCTTTTGAGACCATAGAACTTCTTGCTACTCTTTAATTTATTGCATTACCAACTTCAGATTGGAGACCTATTATTCAATTCAATTTTGAATTAATTCTTCAAGTTATTACCGATAAATCTGTTCTTTTAATTATTCTCTGTTCAACCTCAATCGTATTAATTTTATTCTTCAAGTCAATCATGAGTTATTGCAATTGATTTAACTATTGTTTATTTATTTAAACTTTGAAGCACTAAATTCACTTGGATTTGGGAGTAGGTAACTCAATTTCTCAGAGGTTAATCAAAATGACGTTCAATTGGAAGATTATAATAATTGGGTAATAATTAACACAACTCAATGATATGTTGAATATCAAGTTATAAAATTTATAATCCGCTATCGCTACTATTAATTAGATAATGCACTACAATTGTACGGGGTCAGATATCTACAGTGGAAGTAGGGATTTAACCCACAAGGATTGGTTTAGCAAGCACCGGTTATCTAGTTTGGACGCTATTTGAAGAATCGATAATGGAGGAGAGAGTTAACTAGGATTAGGCTAAAGACTAGGTTCTATTCAAAGCATGTAGACTGCAGTTGACAAGTGCAGTCTACGATAATGCTACTAATCCAAGAGCAGATTGTGCTTGGTCTCCTTGTGAAAATACTATCTTCACCCTCCAATATCCTATACACAAGGTAAAAATAGTAAATAGACATCTTAACCTCTTAAACTCACTTTAATTGTTAAAGTGACACAAAAACCTATAATGTTTACTATGATTACCTGTTGTGTATAAGTGTCTCTTATACACATCTAGATACTGTATAACACAACAGCATGAAGTATAAGAAACTTGATCAATGAGTTTTGGCCATGATTTAACATGGTCCCTTGCTTTTATGTGTATGCCCTTATCCTATAATAATCCAACTATACCCCATTAAATTTAAATTGGTCCAACACCTCTTCGAAGTTCATCAAGTGAGTGTAGGGATCTACGCTAGGTCATCTACAAACATAGTATATGCTTACAATATTTGAATGAGTGCCGGATTGATTTCAAAATTGTTGGCATTGACAAGGGGATCCTCACTATGCTAGTGTTGGTACCATCAAAAGTAGGCATAGCATAATCCTTTGGTTTTTTTACCATTTCAACTCAATCCCTTTCTTCCATTGCCAAGACTACCCAAAACATTGCACGTATACCTTCCTCACTATCATTATCTTCCATTGCCAAGAAAAATGGTGTGCTAAGTGTTATAACAATATAAACGATCACTCAAGTAATAAACCTTGAAAAATACTTATACTATAATCCACATGCCTATAAGTATATGGGAAAGATTTGCAGTTAGTTGCAAGGGGATCAGGCCCATGAGGATTGGTCTAAACAAGTAAAGCAAGTAAATATGGGAAATAAACAACTCATTAATCAACAACAACAAAGAGGGATCTGTCTAAAGAAGTGTTCCTACTACAAGGTGGTTTCTTCTAGTGGAGTGGCCATATATTTGGTCCAAATAAGGATTCCCTCCCAACTTATAAAGCTCTTGGTTCTGGTCTAATTAACAACGTGGAGTTCAGCATATACAATCAACTATAAAAGCAATCATCTTGGCCTAATTACTAACCTTCCTATTCAAGTAATAAAATAGTCTAACAATTAACAGTCATAGCTCGTATTTTGTCTTAAAACCCACTAAATTGGTTCAAGAAAAGGCCCTTCTCTCTCACCAAGCAAATATCTTACTACTACTAATTTGTCTAACAAGTTCAGGTTCCTCCACTTAGAATCAACCACACTTACATAAAAGTTACATTTCCTTAGCCCAATCCTATACAAATTTAGCTACTCATGCCTAAAGCAACAAGCAACAAAGTAAAATGAAAGTATATAACAACTACAACTAGAGCAACAAGTAATAACATGAAAAGTAAAAAACTAGAAGCCATTCTAGCGAACTAAGTAATTCTACTAGGAATTGGAAATTTTTTATATCTATATAAAGCTAGTAAATAAGAAAAAATTCAATTACTAAGAAAATTATAAACATTCATTAAATCAAAATAGTAATTAAAGAGTTAAAATGTTGAAATTCAATTTTTGAAAGAGAACCAAAATTTACTTGGATCCTAAGTTAAAAGTACACAAAATCTAACCACTACACTATCTAATGTGTTTCTGGTATCCTAAGTGGTCCTATTTATAAATTTCATAGCTATTTCAAAATATGACAAAAAATTACTCTCTGAAAAATACTTTTGGACCGTGGTGTCAAGTTTCCTTCTTTGATTTTGACACGGCGGTCAAGATTTACTCAGACTAAGGAATTTTGGCTCTCAGGACTACAGTGTGGAATTATTCCTTCGAGATTGAAACCATGGTCTATTCAATGTAATATTGACTAGACAATTCAATTCATAAACAAGTTAATAAATAAGCCTTAAAAACCATAATCAATACTTATACATGGCTTGCAAGGATACGAGGTATGTTTGTAGATCGGGTAAATAAAAATCATTCCCACGAGAACTATTGGTCAAGTACTAGGGTTCACAAACCTATGAACTAGTTTGACAAATAAATTTCAAAAATTTTGTTCGCATCCTAACCAAATCAAGTTGAACTACTAGAAAACTAAAAGAAATTATCAAAAGCAATTAAGTCTAGGGGAAACAAGAAAGTAAAACTAGAGAAATTAATAAAATTCACCAGAATCAAAGTTAAATTAATGTATAAGAAAATAAACGCAGAAAAATAAAACTATGAAATTGCAATAAAAACTAAAATTAAATTAAATTTAAATCATGGAATCAAACTCAATAGCGTAGCCTGCAACAAGAAGTTGATGTGCTTGAAGTCTTGAGCAAGAAAAGTAAAGCCCTAGCTATGATTTTTTTTGATTTTCTATTCTAATCCTAATCTAACTAGTAGCTTCTATGGTATCTTCAACTACCCTCTTAATGGGGTATTTATAGGGGATACATCAGGGTTTTCAACGCCTACAATGATAAGAATGCGTTAAAACTTGATAAGGAGTCCAACCAGGCGGAGAAAACTTCCAAAACAAGTAATTCTCGCCACCAGCCACTCGACGTGCGTACACATGTATAGGATTTCATGGAGCATGTGTGCAAATTCTAGTAGCAACAGCTCCCTTTCCTTGACCTACGCACATGTGCAAGATTTTCTTGCACATGTGCACAAATTCCAAATTGTCAGTGTCACATTCCACTTGATTTTGATCTTGATGCTACTGGAATTTGGGAAACATAAAAAGCATCAAATTGTAGACCTCTCTCTTTTATTTTCAAGAGACATCTTGAAGGACCTCAATTGGAGCTCAGACAAGAAAGTTAAGATTAAAATGCCAAATAGTGTCGAAATTCGCTCCTCGCCGGTGCACGTTTTTCATCCTTTTGATTTTTCTCCAATTTTTTGATAATTTTGTCTCTTTTTTCACTCAAGACCAACACAAACTAAAAATGAAACATTTAAGCTCTTAATTAACTCAATTATTGCTCAAATTAAAAGAAAATGGAGGTAAACGACACCTAAAATATATGACATTTATGAGCTTTTGATGGTCCAAAACCCTTGAATCCTTGGACTGTGTCATGTACTAAATCTCATTTTTTTGCAGCTTGATCCTTGACTTCTTGGTTTTTCAAGGTTGTACCTATTTGCAAATTTGACCTATTATAACAGATCAAAACTTAGTAAGTACTAATATTATATAGAAATAGCATAAAAGTAACACTAAAAATCTAATAATGCTCAAATGCATCCAATGATATTCTAAGCATCAAATTAATGAAAAACACACAAAGAAACCCAAAAGTTGGGAAAATAATATCAAAACACTATAGTTTTGAGAGGCAAAATAAATATATTTACTAGAGTTATCAAGGAGCCCACCTTCTAAAAATAGCAAAGCTGTTAGGGTAGTTCACTAAACCCAATCGGATCATCACAATTGTAATAGAACAACTTTATGTTTAAACTTATTTCGTATTTTAATCAATAGCGGATTTGTGTTTCATTCAAGTATTTCTAGTAGTAGACTTATTTGAATAAGTACATAGGATGATGTAGAAGACTTCTTTACAATAATTGTGAATATGAGACTTACACTGAATCCTTATTCACATCGTTTATAAGTATTTATAGTTCCAAGTGGAGCGTACCCAATTGGGCACGGCGACCCTTAGAAGCTAATATCATGACTTTCTCTCAATGTGACAACTGTTGTTCACAAGCGAGGATGATCGGTCTCATAACATTTTATATGAGTTGTGAGGATTAACATGATAGACAATTGCTAAAACACTGCATTGAACTAGACCATAACTCATATTAGAACACATAGGGTTCAAATTTATTTGTCAATGATCCAATGATGTCATGATTGTCTGGATTGGTCCTTCGATTTGTAGAGTAATGAACACCTCATGCCTGAATGTATGATGTTCATGGTGTATAATATTGCACTCTTTTAGGATATTATAAAGCACTAATCGGCATCACATAGCTCAAACCTGTAAAGGTTGTAAATCACAAGAATCCATTACTTTTAAGTGAAAAGTAAAGAGGGTGTCAATAATACAATAACGGTGAGTTTAGGAAGGAAATATCCTTGGCCAAGGTATTTGACGTGTAAAGGAAAGAGTTTCCAAATTAAATCATGCTAAGATAAAAATAAGTCATATAAGAGATTGTAGATCGGCTTGGCAAGGAAACCACGGCCATGATTTGGAAAAATGGAAGCATTTTACCACATGGTAATAATGATATAATGGTTTATGATGATTTCCTCACATTCAATCCTATTGATAGCCATGATATGTTGCCAGACTTCCCTCCTGGACTTTGGGAGCAATTTTGGAGTTAAGAGTTAATATATCCATAAGGGTACTTTTAGGGTCTTGAAGTCAGTTATAAGATAATGGACAAAACACTTGACTTGGTTGGTCATTATCAATTTATTTGATAACTATCTTGATTTCATTAGGGTCACGAACTTGGTCACTCACACAAAGACATGTTGATCAATTAACATTAAATTACTAGAAGACTGTGCAATAGTTGCACAGTATGTATCATATTGTGTGGTGATGCATGGGATACAAGCCTTAAAGGAGGGACAAAGGCAAATTTTATAGAGGAGACAATATAAGGTTTGATTTAAAATAATTTTGAAGTTTAATAATACATGCAAAAATGTTTTGTATGTGAATTATTGAATTTATGCCTTTAGTTATCATATTTAAGACCAGTCGAGACTTGGACTTAAAATATGATTATGTGTGTAATAAATAACACATGTGGGGAGGTTTAAATAATTTTAGAAAGTCCCACTTTATTTATTAATAACCCAAAGACATGAAATTAACTCTGAGAAAAAAATTAGAATTTTCAATTCAACCATATTAAACTGGGTTCCACCGAACCCTAATTTCCTTTAAGTAGTCTATAAATACTTACTAAAACTCCCCAAGTAAGTAAAGGACCAACCTTTTACATAAAATAAGGGATGTATTCAGAGACCCCTCTCCCTCATGGATCATCTCTTCTTCTTCCCTTTCTTAGTGCTTCTAGAATTAGATTTTTGCGAAAAGGTGAATTCTTTCACATGCTAATTTATATTTGTTTGGGATCTTCGCTAGCACAAGGTATTAATAACTATCCTAGAGGATGAGTTTTTTGATCAAGTACTCGCCTGTACAACTAGAGACGTCATATGTTTGGTATTCTTCTTCTTCAACTTGAGACTTCTCCAGTTTACTACAAAAATTCAATTTTTGCTATAAAGATCTCTTCTTGACGTAGGTCATCTCCTAACCATAAAGTTTCATAGATTGATCCATGTGTGAGTGTACACAATTGTTGGCCCCAAAGAGCAACCTAAGGGGGGGGTGAATTAGGTTGTATCTAAAACAAACCTTTTTATGTGCTTAATAGAAATTCAAACTTAATGCACCAAATAAAAACTTAAGCACAAATGAATACAATAGATATTCAACTATTTAAGCTTAAAGAACAAACAAGAATATTGAGATTAAGAGAATCAAACCTTGGAGCTTACAACTGGAAAGAGTTTCTTACAAGGCAACTACCAAGTTCACAACTTGAAGTTTAGCCACTAAAAGTTCTCTTCAAAGTAGGTGAGACAATAACCTCTTGTACACAAATGAGGATCACTCTTGCTCACACTAATTTCCTTTAGTTGAGCCAAGAGTTTTACACTCACAACCTCCCTTGGTTACAATTGTTATCTCTCCACTATTACACTTGAAGAACTCTTACACTTCTAAGCTCTTTTCACAAAACTACCTACACTTTTGCAACACTTGTACACACTATTTCTCCCAAATAGCTCAAGTATTATTTGCAATCAATGTAGAAGTCTCTTCTTTTTAATTTAGGCTTAGGGGTATTTATAGTTGCCCAAAAACTGCTTCCAACAACTTTTCAACGGCTATTTTCTGTTTACTGTAAAACTAGCCGTTGAACCTTTCGGACGGCCGCTGCAAACTTCTGCGTCCGACGTTGCGTCCGTTCTCTGAGGGTATTCGTTCGGACGTCCGAGGATGCGTCCGATCGAAGCAAAGTCTTCTGGAAATATGATCGGACGCTGTTCTTCGTCTGAGACAACACAACATGCTTTATTCTTTCGTGTCGGACGATTATCATCGTCCGAAGATGGTCTTATAACAGTCATTTGCGTGTGGAATCTGCTGGTTGTTTTGTTCGGACGATCATTTGCGTCCGAACCTACATGTTTTTCTGCACACTTATTTTCAAACCATTAGTGCGATTTGGTCATTATCAAAATATGATTAACATAACTGGGGTTCAACAACAATTTTGTCCACTATGTTTATTTTTTTAAATATGTGTTTCCGCAGTAACGTCATCCTTCAACTGGAATCAGAGCCATGACTATAAAACTAATAGTTAGAGTATTTTGATGCCTTTTTTATTGGATTAAATTTTTTTGGTTCATATAACCTATTCATAATTTTCTTGATGTGATTGAGATGTTGTAATTAACCAAAAAAACAAATAATGAAAAAAGAAAAACCACACCTAGGGTTTGATAGTAGCTTTCAGCCAAACTATGGTTGTGGAAAACCCTTGGGCTTTGGCCTTGGGGTGTATGAAGCCATGGTGATGATTTTCAATCCTTTAAATAGAAAATTAAATTTAAAAAAAAAAGAAAACTATAAAGGAGAAAGAAATCAGTAAAACTAGGGTTTCAACCCTACGTTGTACCATGACCATCACGTCATTTGGGCTGCTTTGGCAACCTATTAAAATCCGTCTAGGGTTTGTACGGTGGCTGTAATAAGCCTCAATAAACTGCTAGGTAGCCCAAGTTTTACGTATTTTAGGTTTTAACCATTTTCTTAGTTTTAACGTAATATTAAATTTTATTTTATGTTGGTATGATTTTCAATCTACATGTTGAGAAAGGTGTTTTTGCACGTTAATGCACTAGAGGAAAATATTTAATTAGTTAAATCATATTTAATCCAAAATTTTGATTTTGGGCCTAAAGTATGCTTCCAACCAAATCATTGCATCTTTACATAATTGTTTTGTTTTAGTTCTTACCAATTATGCTTAATGGGCCATAGAGGACTATTTAATGTAGTTTTATTGTTTGATTGAAAGATTTTCTTATGGGTTGTAAAAAATTTATATTGGAACCCCGTGTCTTTTATCCCAATAAGCATCCCGTAGTTTGAGAAAATATTTGTAGCACTTAGAATATTTTTCTTGTAAATTGATGAAGCATTACAAGATCAAGTAGTGGGAGTAAACCATGGTGAATCTAGGAGTTGGAGTGGACCGCAAGCCCAATATGGAGCTAGAATAGTTCCAGATTCCAGAGGGAGCAATACTCCAAATTTTTGGGCCATTGCGATTGTTTATTACTCTTGAGACTCGATCCAGTTTAGTGGCTCAAGTTAGATCACTTAGTGGCCCATTAGCATCATTTTTTTATATGCATATGTTGTAGGTGTATGGTTTTAATTATGATATGATTAAAATGGTTGCATGCGTAAAGAGAAACCTAACTAATAACCTAAATCTTCCAAACATTAATCTATTGTGTTGTAACATTAGAAAAGTTCTAGCGTAGCTCTCTACATCAGTGGGCCCATAAGGCTCATTCTCAAGGCATGAGATGTCAATGTGTTGAGGATATATAATTATCCAAGAAACTATTATTTTGTGAGGGTAATTATATTCAAATGCAATCACATTTACGATGGTGAGTTTAGACCTAACCAATGAAATAAACCAAGAAACTATTATGTGAGGTTTCAAATCATTAGGAGCTAAATTAATCGATACAGGCATGAGATACTAGTAAGAGTTAGTTTCTCATTAAACTTAATAAATCAAGAAACTATTGTGTGAGGTTTATTAACTTTAATAGGCCATTGATTTATTCAGTAAAAATTCTTCCAACGGGCATTTCTACTTTTCATTTGGATGTATGAAATTCGAAAAACTTAATGAATGGCTTTATTTGATTTGAAGACAAAAATCAAATAGAGAGATAAGTTGAACTAATTAATAATCTCGTTTACATTTTTCTGAAGATGTCTTATAGCATATCAAGCCCCATTTTCACATCCTTGATACCCACTATTGTAGGAAAAATTATAATGCTTGGCTCCGTAATTTGATAATTGTTCTCAATTTGGAGAAAATCCCTTATGCTTAGATCACTCATTTTCGGTGGTCCTTCCTGAGGGTATGACCCAAGAAGAAGTGAACACCTTTAAGAAATGGTAGGATGATGATAATAGGGCTAAGAATTACATGCTACCTCTATGTTTGATGAACTACAGAGACAAAATGACAAGATGCCAAGTGCTTCTGCTATTTTACTACACATGCAACAATTGTATAGTAAGCAAAGTAGGTCTATTCGATATGAGATATCAAGGAATTGTTTCCCTGCAGGATGGCTGAAGATTCGACTATGGATAAGCATGCCCTAAAGATTATTGGGCTAATAAAATGTCTAGAAAGCCTTAATTTCTTTATGGAAACCGATCTTCAAGAAGATTTGATACTTCATTCTCTCGCTAGCTAATTTTCTCAATTCATAATGAATTTTCATATGAATAAGGAAGAAAAGACATTGGTAGAACTTATGAAGATGATAGGTCGAACTCTTGCTCAGAAAAAGATGAAGGGGAAAGGCAATGAGACTGCTCTAATTGCTAGCACTTCCAAAGATTAAAAGTTCAACCCCAAGAAGAGAAGGATCCTGATACTAAGCTTAGTGGGAATGACTCCAAGAAAGACAAGAAAAATAACGGAGTTGCGGTAGACAGTGGAATGTGTTTCCACTGCAATAAGGATGGCCACTAGAAGAGAAACTGTGTGGAATACCTAAAGACCTTGAAGGGCAAGGCAACTGATGGTTTGCACAATTCAACTATTAATGAAACTAATCTTTCAATTAGTTCGATTACTATTTCTTCAATTTTAGATTTCGGAACAAGTTCGCATGTTGTGTTCATCCATTATGGATTTGATTAGAGGTCCATCAAATGGGAGAATGTTCTTCGAGTCAGTAATAAGGCAAATGTTGTCAACTACGAGGATCATTCTTCCTTTGATCTCACATTTTTTTCTCAAAGAACATTTTTTTTGTAGCTTTAGTGTTTAGAAACTTTATTTCTTTACCATGATTAGTGAAAGACAATTATGAATTTTCTTTCAAGAACATTGTTTGCTATATCTATTTTGGAAACAAATTAGTTGGTATTGGTTCATTATTTCATTATTTTTATTATCTATATTTGAAAGTTAGATTATAGTTTAACCAAAGTGCCAATATGATACACAACTCCAAGAAAAGAACTAGAGAAACTGTTAATCCAAAGAATCTATGGCACTTAAGATTCGGTCATATTAGGGATTCTAGAGACAAGATGGTAAAATGAGGCTTATTAAGCTCTTTTATGTTTGAACTATTATCATCCTGTAAGTCTTGTTTCCTTAGTAAAATGACCACATTACCCTTTGTTGGACAAAATTGTCTCTTATAAGTATCTTTTGTCCCTAAGAGACAGCACAGATGTATCTGGACCACTCTCTGTAACTACATGTGTCCATTATCATTACTTCATAACCTTTACTAATGATCTTTCTAGATATGGTTACGCATACTTAATAAAGTACTACAAGTCTGAAGCTTTTGGAAAGTTCAAAGAGTTAAGGTCAAAGTATAGAATAAAACTTGACAAAAGTATTAAAGCCTTGCGATCAAATTGAGTAGGTGAATACTTGAGTGATAAGTTTGATGAGTTTTTCTAGTAAACTAGTTTCACAATTAACTCTACTAGCAACACACAACTCAATGGTGTTTCTGAGAGGAGAAATAGAACTTTGATCGACATGGTTCGGTCCATGGTATGTTATGCAGACTTACCAAAATCCTTTTGGGGTTATGCATTTCTTACTGATGCCTATATATTAAACAAATTATCTTCTAAATTTGTCCCTAGCACTCCACATGAAATATGGAAAGCCAAAAAACCATGCTATAATCACATTAAAATCTGGACAGTATACATCTTTCATTTGAAATTTTAAGACATAAAAATTGGAAACTAGATCCATTATGGGATGGTTTGTTGGATAACCATGAATGAACAAAGGGTTATCATTAGCTATAATGTCCTCTTTACCTTGAAGAAGAGTTCATTAGAGAATGTTGCTGTAGAATGAATGTAAAACAAGAGGGCACTTCTTCTCAGCAAATTGACACGGACACAGTGGAGGAAAATCTAGAAGTACATGTTGGCCCCAAAGAGCAACCTAAGAAGTGGGTGAATTAGGTTGTTTCAAAAAACAATCCTTTTAATGTGCTTAATGAGAAATGCAAACTTTATTCAATAAATAAACACTTAAGCACAAATGAATACAAATGATATTCAGTAATTGAAGCTCAAAGAACAAATATAAAAATGATTGAGATAGAGAGTATCGAACCAAACTCCCAAGCTTCTTAAGCTTGGAGTATAACCACTAGTAGTGCCTCTTCAAAGAAGGTGAGGCAATAACCTTCTTGTACACAAAGTATGCTCACCCTTGCACCAACTAAGTCCCTCTAGTTGAGCCAAAGGGTTTTACAATACAACATCACTTTTGTACACTTGTTATCCCTAGACTCTTACACTTGAAGATCAGACTCAATAGTCTACTCTTGCTCGCACTAATTCCCTCTAGTTGAGCCAAGAGAACTACACTACTCAAACCAATACAACCCATAATATTTTAGCCTATTTCTTCCCAAATAGCTCTTATAAGTGTTTGTATTGAATACAATAGTTCTACTCTATAATTTTTGCATTTACAGACTTGGGGGTATTTATAGATGCCCAAAAACTGCCTTCAACAATTCTTTAACAGCTATTTTCTGTTTACTAAAAAACTTGCCGTTAGATCTTTCAAACGGCCGATGCAGTGGGTATACGTCCGATCGAACTAGCCGTTGGACCTTTTGGACAGCCGCTACTAAATTCTACGTCTGAGGCTGCGTCCGTTCTCCGAGGGTATACGTTCGAACGTCTGAGGATATCCTGTATTCAATCGAACCTGCGTCCAGTCAATGTAATGTCTTCTGTAGATATGATCGGATAGCTATTCTTCATGTAAACTCAGACAGGTTCTTTGTGTCGGACGCTCTATCTTTCAGATAGTCATTCCTGCCTACACTGTCCGAGCTCCTTTCTCTCGGATGGTTTTCATCATTCGAATCTCCTTGTTCTTCTGCACACTTGTTTACAAGCCGGTAGTATGATTTGGTCATCATCAAAATATGATTATTATAATTGGGGTCCAACAGTACAAAGTCTAGTTGTAGCGCAAACTCCTGATAGATCTAGTTGGATATCTCATTCATTGGAGAGACATGGCTTACTCCTAGAAAGAGAAAAATAATTGTTTGCTCTAAGAGATATTGATCATAAAGATCTCTGATCAAGGATAGAACAAGATCCGCTCTGCATCATATCTAAGGGATTCCTCGAATCCTATTGGATATGAAGAGATGATGTCTGATATCGATTCTGGCAAGTGGCTAGAATCAATGAAATCTAAAATAGATTCAATGCATACCAACCAAGTTTGGGACCTAGTAGGCCTACCTGAAGGAATAATTCTAATGGGGAACAACAGGTCTTCGAGAGAAATATTGGTGTGGATGGCAAGGTAGAAACCTTGCCATGGATAAAGCCAAGCTAAAGGGTATCATCAAGTTCATGGATAGACTATGGGGAAACTTTTTTGCCAGTGGCCATGCTCAAATCTATCAAGAATTTATTAGATATGTAAGCATACTATGACTATGAAATTTGGAAAATGGATGTCAAGACCATTTTATGTAAACATATATTTTGAATAGAATATATATATATATATATATATATATATATAATGAATAGCTTAAAGATTTTGAATACATTGCTGAAGCCAATAAGGTATCCAAGTTTAAGATATCCATTTGTAGTCTTATAAATGCTTCTAGAAGGAACATCCATTTTGGTGAAGCAGTCAAAGGATTTGACTTCATTAAAAATAAGGATAAACCATGTGTCTATAGGAAGACTAGTGGGAATGCAATCAGCTTCCTAGTTCTGTATGTTGATCACATACTATTGATCGACAATAATATAGGGATGTCAACATTGGTCAAACTACGGTTGTCAAAAGTTTTTTCCATGAAAGATTTGGGAGAGAAGCAACCTATATCCTTGGGATTCAAATCTATAGAGACATAATTAAAAAGATAATAGTTCTTTCCCAATATCTGTATATGGACACCGTGCTGAAGAGGTTTCTGGATGAAGAATTCTAAGAGAGATTTATTACCTTTTAGACATGGAATTCACCTTTCTACGGTGGGAAGCCCAAAATGTCTCTTATACTAAAGAAATGGATCAAATGGAAAGGATACCTTACGCATCTGCTATAAGTAGTATAATGTATGCCATGCTATATACAAGACCTGAAATTAGTCATGTTGTAAGTGTTACTATTAGATATCAGTCTAATCTAGGAGAAGAGCATTGGATTCTTGTTAACAATATCCTTAAGTACTTGAAAATAACAAGGATCTTTTCTTGGCGAATAGAAATGGAGAACTAAAGGTAGAGGGGTACACAGATTTAGATTTTCTGTCTGACATGGATGATAGAAAATCTACATCTAGTTTTGTGTTGAGTCACAATGGTGAAGAAGTTAGTTAAGGAAGAATTCCAAACAAATTATGACTGTTGACTAACCATTGAGGCCGAATACATTGTTGAATTTGATGCCACAAAGAGGTAGTTTGGATTAATATAGCACATCTCTTATACACATCTAGATGTGTATAAGAGACAGGTAAGTGCCTTGTGAAACATTGAACATAATTTGTTGCTCATGATAAGGAACCAATGGTCTCACAAGAAAATAAAACATATTGAGAGGCAATATTACCGGATCAGAGAAATCGTTGGAAGAGAATACACCATGATACAGAAAATTGGGGTGCTTGAAAATTTTGTAGATCTATTTCCCAAGGCACTAACACTACAACAACTTTAACGACCTCTTAAGAAGATGGTATAAGATGACATAGCAATTGGCTTTAGTTCAAGTGGAAGATTGTAAGGGTAGTGCACTATACCCAATCAGCTATCATAATAATAGAACATCTTTATGTTTAAATTTATCTCATATTTTAATTAATGGCAAATTAAATTTTTATTTTTATTCATGTATTTCTGTGAATAGACTTATTTTAAATGAGTCCATTAGGTAATGTTAAAGATTTATTCACATGAGTTATGAATATGAGAACTAAATCTTTAATTACATCATTAATAAATATTTATATCTCCTAGTGGAGGATAATCCATTAGGCATGGCTACCCATAAAAGCTAGTATTGTGACTTTCTTTCAAAGTAACATGAGTTGTTCACAAGTGAGGATGATTGGTCTCGTATCTTTTTACATGAATTGTTAGGATTCACATGATAGACAGCTACTAAAACAATGCGTTGAACTAGATCATATCTCATGTTGTATCACATGGAGTTTCCATTTACTTGTCAGTGATCCAATAATGTTATGATTGTGTGGAGTGGTACTTTGACTCATAGTGCAATGAACACCTCATGCTTGAATGTATGATATTCATGGTGTATAATATTTTACTCTTTTAGGGTATAATAAAGCACTAGTTGGCATCATATAGTTCAAACATGGAGAGATGTTGCGTATTATGTAAGAATCCATTACTCTTAAGTGAATGTGTAAAGAGAGAATCATTGATACAATAATGGTGAACCTTAGCAAGGAAATCCATGGCCATGGTAGTTGACGTACAAAGGAGAGAGTTTCCTAATTAAATATGCGTTCTAAGATACAAAAAAGTCATATAAAAGATCATAGATCGGCTTGACAAGGAAACCATGGCCATGATCTGGATTAGATACAAAAATGGAAGCATTTTACCACATGGTAATCATAATATAAAGGTTATGAAGAATTCCTCTCATTCATATCCTATTGACAGCCATGATATGTTGCTAGACGTCACTCGTGGACTTCCTGGGCAATTCAAAAGGTAAGAGTTCATATCTTCAAAAAGATGCTTTCCGGGTTTTGATGTCAGTCATGAGATATGGACAAACTCGTGACCTAGTTCGTCATTATCAATTTCTTTGATAATTATTCCAATGTCATTAGGGTCACGAAACAAGTTGGCCACACACAAATGCAAGGGCTTGAGGATCATTTAACTTCAAACTAGCAAACAAAAGTACAATAGTTGCACAGTAAGTATCATATTGTATGATGATGCATGGGAAATACTAATTAAGCTTTAAAAGGGGCTTATACAAATGTTAGAGATGAGACAATATGAAGGTCAATTGAAAACAATTTGAACTTTAATAATACATGCAAAATATGAATTATTGAAGTCTTTATTTATCGTATTAAGGCTGCGTAGAGACTTTGGCTTCAAATATGATTATGATGGGGGAATAAATAAGATATGTGGGCAGGTTTAATTAATTTTAGAATGTCCATGGTTAGTTATTAATAACCCAAAGACATAGAATTAACCTAAGGAGAAAAATTAGGGTTTTTAGTTCAACTGTATTAAATAGGTTTCCATCAAACCATAATTTCCTTTAAATGATCTATAAATACTCACTAAAACTTCCCAAGTCAGTAAAGGAGCAGCATTTTACTTAAAAACAATGGAGAAATTCTTGATGATTTTTCCATCTCTTTTACAAATCATCCATCCTCTTCCCTTTCTTAGTGCTTCTAGGTTTAGGGTTTTTACCAAAAAGTGAATTCTTTCACTTGCTAGTTTATTTGTTAGAGATCGTCACTAGCACGGAATATTAACAACTATTCAAGAGGAGGAGTTTGTTGATCAAGAGCTCATGTGGACTACTAGAGATGTCATTAGTTTGGCGTTCTTCTTCTCCATCCCGTGACTTCATCAGTTTATTGTAAAACTTCAACTTTTGAGGTAAAGATTTCTTTTTGACACGTTGGGTCATCTATTAACAATAAAGTTTCACAGATGGATCCATGGATAAGGGGTTTTAGATTAATTACATGTTGTTTTTTGCGCTGTGTTTAATTTTTTTATATATATGTTTCCGTAGTAAACTCATTCTTCAGAAGCCACCTTGCTTTCCATAAAGCTTCCCAATGGTCGGTGGACACAAAATACTGGAAGAATCCTAAACATCCTTAGCGTCATGAGGGTAGTATTCTACATTTGTAAATTTCTTTTATTGTTTGGGTTGTTTTCACGTACGTATTTGTGTTATTTTCAATTTTTGTTCAAGTTTTTTCATGGGTGTTTGGTAGTGCATCACATTTGTTTGTTTCTATACTTAGTGTGTTTATCTGTTTTGTGAGTCTTGAGGATCTGACTATTTTAAAAGACTCCCTGGCTATCAAACGACAGCCTTTAGGATTTCTATTCCCTCTTTTCCTAATGTATTGTATAGAGATACAAAAATATTAGTTAGGCTTTTTGTTTCTTTTTTTATATGGTTTATGCTGGTTGGGTTGCATCTTGTTGTTGTTTTGTGTTGTGTTTTAGTTGGCTTTGATATTATTTAAAATAGTTTAAATATGTTTTATTTGATGCCTTTTTTAGAGCAAAGAATTGCTAGAGTATTATAGAACGCTTTGGCTATCGATCTCATTGATTTATGATTTGCCTTTTTTGTTGAGTTTGTGACTTTTTTGCCTCAATGATAGAGTTTTATTTCTTTCCAAGTGTTGTGTACTTATTTGGCATATATATTTTATTTGATTTAACTTGTGACATTCGGTGGGATAGCCTGGATCTTTCGTTGGGGTGAAATACTTAACGAAATTTCATTTTTGGAAATAATCTAGACCTTATTTGGACTGTTTAAGTGAAATTTACCTAACTTTATGAATTTTATCCCTAGTGTCCCATTTGAACTTTATAAGCCTTTGATTTCCTTGCTTGAACCATATTATTTAAACCTTAATTCCTTTGTTTATTATCCTCTTTTTCGCCCATTACCTTAGACATTGCTGATTTTCTAGAAGTTCTTGAATGCCATACTGATGAGTTTGTTTTGAAGGGATACTATACAAGGAAATATGGTTGTTTTATTGATTGTACAAGAGATCAAATGACTTCAAATTCTTTGTACATATTTTTTCCCTTGCTGTAGAAGGTGTAAGAATGTGAAGTAACTTTTTTCGTTAAAAGAAAATTAATGAGGAGAAAGAAATGGAAGATCAAAGATGTCAAAAGAAAAGAAAAAAAAAAAGCACAAGGCGAAAACAAAAAGGTGTATAATTCCCTTCAAGTGTACATAACGAATAATAAGATTATTGGATACTATGAGATCATGGTCTTGTAATGATTATTGTGTCTAAGGTTATTATAGCCAATTTATCCAACCCATTTTTACCTTAGCCAAAAATTACAAGATTCTAAGGTCCTAAATTATCCTTAATTTGAGTTAGTTTGTACTAGTGAAGGTGGGGTGAAGCACTACATCTAACTCTATCCCTTGTTAAGCCTTGTAATCACTATAGTCTTGTCTAGAAAAGATTGTTGAGTGAGTATTTGTTGTGAGCTTTTCTCATTGTTTTGTTCTTTATTGAGTGATTCGAGTAATTATATTTTTCTATTGATGTGGGATCTTTGATCAAATTGTTCTATGGACTCAAAGTTCTTTTCTTCCTTTACATTATCATTGATTATTACCACCATTGTGATTTATGTAAAGAATTTCGTATGTGTTATTAGTTTGTTTATATATCTGCTGTCCCGTTTTGCTCAGAACAAGAAAAGTTTAGGTTAAGTGTGTGATAATGATAAGCTCATAAATATCTTTAATTTTATATATCATTTGTCTCATTTTTATATGTTCTTAGCAATATGAGAGCCTTAAGAAATTATGGTTAATCTTAATCTTTTTCATTCATTTTTTGTACTAATTTCGGCACTTTTAGGTTTTATGTATTTGTTTTTGTGCATTTTTTGTTTCTATGCATTAATATGTGTTTAGTACAGTGTTTTAGTGTTTATTTATGTTCTTTAAATTATATTTATGTGTTTATGTGTTTAGGATTGTATTTAGGTTGTTTACCTAATTTCTTAAGGGTGAAAAAAATGAAGAGAACTCGCAAGGAACAAATATGCAAAGCATGGGAGCAGTTTGGACACTATTTGGTATTTTAAGAATAACTTTCTTTTTCGATCTTTGATTGAGGTAATTGAAGATTCTTTGGAAACGAGATAATAGAAAGGGCTACAACTTTCATGTTTTGCATTTTTCCAAATTCTACTGAGGTCAAAATCAAGGTGGAATTTGGTACATGTGCACTAAAAAACCGTGCACATGCCCAAGAATCCTTGAGCATGCGCACAAATTCCAGAATCAAAGTTCTAGGGTGATCCTCTCATGCATGTGTGCGAGTTCCAATGCAGATATGTGCCCGTTGTGTCACCTATGTTGGGCTACCATGCAATTTTGGTGTATTCTAGGACTCCAGATGTCGGTTTTGACCCATAAATATGCATTTCAAAGCTTATTCAGGGCCCTACGCTATATAATATTTAAAAAATATAAATAATATGGTTTAGGACATCAAAATCTCATATTTATTTAAGCTTCCCTTTTAGGGACTACAAGATTATATTAGAGTTTTCTTTATTTGTCAAGAAGAGTTGAAGAGAGGTTCAAGATTGTCTCCTTAGCTGAACCCTTGCTCTTATACACATCAAAACCGACTATCTGGAGTCCTAGAATACACCATTTATTGCTTGTTTCATTGTCCATTTAAATATTTTCTAGGGTTCAAATCTTTTTCCATGCTTTCAGTTTAATGTTTTCTTTAATTGCTTTTCTCTTATTAACGGGAAGAGTAGTTTATTTGTTTTTGTAGCTTAATTATAATTTTAGCTCTTAGATTAATTTTAGTCAAATATCTTCCATAATGATTTCTTCAAATAATGTTTGAGTCAAATAACTGGTAATTGTTAAATCAATCGTTGTGGGTTCAACCCCTACTTCCGCTATATACTATTGATCCCGTATACTCGCGGTACGTTATCTAGTTAATAGTCAAATTAGGAGATTATAAATTGTACAACAAGATATTTTATGTATCAAGTTTTTGGCGCCGTTGCTAGAGATTGGATCTTTGGCAATATCAGTATAATTTGACAAGAATACTAGTTTGAAGTGTAATTTGTGTTCTAATTTTCTTGGTTTCATTGTGTTTGCTAAAATTTTCAAAAAAAAAATTAAAAAATATTTTCCCTTTGTGGTTTGTGCATCTTGTATAGGAAAATCTAAAAAGATTTTCTCTTTTTAACTTGTAGTTTAGGCTAGTTACCAGTCTAAACTTTTCAAATTTTTTTTGTGTTCTTTGGTGTTAGTACTTATTTTTATGTTTTGTTTTTGTGTCGGTCTTATAAGAACATGGATGGAATGAATTAAAATGACTCACACCACGAATATTATTGTTCTTTTCGTTAGGAGGCATGACCAATGAGCATGGTTCTTATAATTTTCCTTCCTACTCTTATGTTTATCAGACGGGATAGTCAAACTATCCAAATTCTTTCTCAAGTTAACAAGATTATCCCTATTCTTTCCCTACACCAATAGAGCCTTTATATGAATGAAGGGAGGCCCAATTCTTTCACCTGTCAGTCCAAGAGTCTGATGAGGCAAGATCAATAGACATGTGGATGGAAATTCAAGAATTCTGAGAAGAGAGTGCTAAACACAGCCAAGAAAAACTAGCTCAACTTCGAGAATCCACCAAATGATTACAAGACCAACTTGTCCAAATTCAAGGAATGGTAAATGGTGAAGAACAATAGAACTCCAACACTCCTATTAATGGGTAAAGAACCAGTTCAAGAGGAACCAATCAAAAATGACTTGCAAGAAACATCTTCCCTAGTGTATAAGAGACAAATTTAAAGTCATAACCATTGGGATGCTCAACACTTATGTATAGGAATCACCAACTTTTCCTTTCCATGAGTGTGAAATTGTCCCAGTTACAACAAAGAAGGTTCCATTTGTAGTGTCAATGGATGAAGAACCGGCTTACAGGGTAGAAGAAGAAGAAGGATACCTTCTAGAAAGAGTTACGGAGAAGATGATGAATATATATATTGATGTTTCAGCTGTGGTTTGGAATTTCGGATGCGCTAAGCATTAGAGCACATTTACTAAGAATTACAACATCCTCGCAAGCCTCCTTGGCTTTACTAGGGGAGTATTTCTAGACTACCTGTTAATTCTATTTATCCTTTAATTTATTATGTACTTCAGTTTAAGAACCCGATGGGGGTGATAAAGGATTAAGCCTCATGACTAGTTAATTTTATGTGCTTTGTATTGTGAATTGCTTTTAGTTATACTTGTGTAGCTGATAACAATGATGGTAGGTTATTCAAATATAGTTATGACTAGTTCACTAGGTTTGTCTTTGAAAAAAAAAATGGACATTTTTTCCCAGAAAAATCCAAAAAGATTTTCTTTTCTTTTAATAATGTCTTAGTAGTAGAGAGTATCAGACATGAGGATCTGACTGTTTAAAAGACTCTCTAGCTACCAAATGGTAACCTTCATGATTTCTATAACCTATTTGCCTAAAGTATTGTGGAGGGTTAAACAAATAATTTTCTATTTTTAAAAGTTTTTGAGTTCATTAACTTTTGTGATATGTTTCAATAATTTAAAATGTTTCAAGGAGACTATGTGTTAGAGTATTTAGATTGAACATATATATAAGTTTCAGTTTTCTTTTTGATCCCTTTGAATTATGAAAGTGTTATCACTATACACATCTATGTTCCTTTGAGTGCGGGTGTAAAAGTGAGATAATTTTCAAGAGTGTGAATCATGATGGCCTTGCGATATTCATTTTGCTTGTGATATTTGTTGGAATTGTGCGTGATTTTTATACTTGTGAAGTATGAGTGAATATTCAACCAAGGAAATGATTTAGGCAAATTATTTGGACCATTTGAGCTAAAACACCTACCTGAATGTCATTTTAGGCTTAGTGTGCCATTTTGAGCCTTAAAAGCCATATTTCTTTGTTTAACCATGTTATTTGTTCGACTTACTTCTTTTATTCTATCATTCTTTCTACCCATCACCTTAGTAGTTAGCATGGGTAGTGCACAACATCAATACTATGTGTACAATGTTATAGATGGTTGGGAAGAAGATGAATTCTGTTTGTTGTGAAAAAATCTATTCTATAACTTTAATATTTGTAATGATCCTCTATATTAGAGGGATAATGTTTTGTTGAAAAAAAAATTTAAAAAAGAAAAAAATATAAATAAAAAAGGACAATTCCTTCAAAGTTGTGTTAAGTGTTATGAATAAAGAAGGATAATTTCTTCAAGTTGTATTAAAGAAGGTATATTTTTGCCTTTTCAAGTGATAGTTGGTTAAATGCTACGGTTATTCGGTGAATTTTCTAAAGGATTATGGTCCGAAGTGATTCACTAACATATCTAAGGTGATATAAGCTACTTCTATCCAAATATATATCCTAGATTTATCCCTAGCCTACGCTATAAGTTTTAAAGACCTATTTGATCATTGGTTTCAGTTCATTTATATTAGTGAGTATAGTGTGTGCTAATTTCTTCCGACATGTTTGTCACTTGCTAAACTTTTGCTCAATTGGTTTTTCATCGATTAGTGAGCGAGAGATATCTGCTTTCATAAGTGGAGAGATTATCACTTTCATGGTGAATTGGGGTTCAATTATCAAAGTTCTCTTATACATATGTGATTGATTCATTTCTCGGCTACTATAGTTTTCCTTGTTACGATTGTTGATACACTGAATAGAATTAATGTGTTTTGTGTCTTTGTTTGTTTTGTTTTGCTGGGCACTAGTAAAACCTTAAGTGGGGGGGGGGGGTGTTTGCAAAACTTAAAGAATTAGAGTCATTTTTATTATTTTTCATTCTGTTTTTGCAGTAATTTCATCAGATTTAGGTTTTATGTGATTGTTTTCGTGCATTTTTGTTTCTATCTGTTAATATATGTTTAGTATAGTGTTTTAGTGTTTATTTGATGTTATTTAACTTATATTTATGTGTTTATGTATTTAGAGCAGCATTTAAGTTGTTTAGCTAATTTCTTAAGGCTGAAAAATAAGAAAAGAAATCGCAAGGAACAAATGTGCACAAGCATGAGAGCACTTTGGTGGACTGTGCTGTCGTAGGCAACAAAATTAAACAAATCTCAGTATTAATGTAGTAGTTGTGAGTCCAACTCATCCCACATAGATTGATTAGGAGTTTATTTTTGTGCTCAAAAGAAAAAAGAGAGTTTTGAATATTTTTAATCTAAAAACTATAGAAAGAAAGTAAATTGAAGAGATTTCAATTCAAGAAGAATCTTGGTTCTGGTCACATCCATCATGACAATTTTACTATTCTATCATTGACACCAAAGATAATTCAATTTGTATACCAAGCACTATTTGAAAAATTAGCCCAAATTTTAACTCAGAGTTGATTCTTATTTCTTTCTAAAGTTGGCTAATTTTCAACACAACACACGATCCAGTTAACCCTAAACATTTATTTAATCCAAACGCACGCCAAGAATTAATTAATAGAAGCATTAAAATAAACAAGAATTACGCTAATTAAACATAGACACACGCAGTTATGCCAATTAGTTGATTATTCTCCTTAAATTCAGTTACACTAATCAAGCAATTATCAAACTTAGTTGCTTCACATATTGAATTAAGCACATGTGGTTAAAACAATCTAGTAGTAGATTAATTCCAATGTGCATAACTTAATATTCTGTACTATTAGAAAGTTAAAAAGAACAATCATAAAATTAATCGCAAAAAAATAATCAATACTTGATATAAAAGCGAATAAGTTCACAACAAAAAGTCTCACAACATAGTAGAATTGATCATGGCTTCAATTCCCTTGACCAAGAAAAAGGGTCTAGGCACTAAGTGCCATGGAAGAACGAACAAGAATTTTCTCCTCTGAAAACCCTAGCTAAAACAAGGAATAAAACGTGTTCTCTCTTTCTACTCACTCTACATGGGGTATTTATAATGTATACTAGGGTTACAATCATTGTCTATGGAAAAGAAAGCGAAATCGTATGAAAAAGAGTCTAACTGGATGAAGAAATCAGCCGAAAATAAAAAATCAGGTAACATCACTGTATCGAGTGCACATTGTCTGCCTGATTGTGCGCATGTGCACTCTAGCATGTTATAATGCACTGGGCCTTAAAACTATACTACACTTTCAACCTTGATATTGACCCGAAACGTGTTCTTGGAATTTGGAATATTGTAAAACACAACAGTTGTGCTCTCTTTCTTAACTTTCCAACGCATCTTGAATCAATTCAATCGAAGCTTTGACTTCAAAGTTACACTAAAAATACAAAACAGCATCCAGAATGGCGTCATAATCATACGCATTTCGCCGTTAGCATTTTCTTTCATCTTTTCTATCTTTTTCATCTCCTTTTCACTATAACCCTACAAAACTATGAATAACCAAATTAAACTCAATAATAACTCAAATTTTGCTTACAACACATAAAAATGTGGTAAATGATACATCAAATATAGCATAATTATGAACTTATCAAATTACCCCACACTTAGTCTTAGATCGTCCTCAAGCAAACATAAGATTAAAACACTTGAGCATAAAAAAATTCCTCTCAACACATTCCCTCAAATATCCATATAAATAATCAATAATCAATCATCCAATCAGAGTAGTCTAAGAACCCAAGATCTCAAATGCTAATAAAAATCAAAAGACTGAACATGAAATTCGTGTGTACATGTGTATAGCCATTCAAAAATTTAGAATTCAAAATATTTAGATTAAATCATAAAGACCCTCGAAAATTTTTTAAACACCCTATAGCTCACTCTTCTTACACCCCTACACTAATCTAGACAACCGATTCTATTTAAATTAGGTAGGAATTTTAGCTCGAACTATAGGTTAGGATATTATTTAGCTAAAGAAGGGAGAGGATATAACAAATAAGAACAGGAGCATTATAGTAATGGTGGCCACACATTAAATAAAACTTTTCTTCGCTTGCGAGACATCATAAATCCACAACCCCACACTTGAGGAACAAACACCCATGAATAATTTCGAACAACCAATAAGCATATAAGTTCCCCTTTCTCGAATTAACAAAACATGCCGACCTCCGTCCGGACATATATATATATATATATCACATCATTATTTCATTTTTTTATGTCTGCTCACGGTACGGGTACCAATGGTAGGTTCTACCTGCAACATATAAACAGATGTGTCGTAGGTACCAGTGATGAGTACTACTTGCAAAAACATGTACCAGTAATAGGCACTACCTGTACATATCAAAATCTCTCATTATTATTATTTTTATTCAACAATTTTTTCCATTACCTCATTTTGCTCCATAATGTACACCAGATGTCTTCTCACATACTTCCACCCTTGAAGGTTAGCGATGCTATATTCAAACATTTTTTTTTATTTTATGTTTTTTGACCCTACTTGTAAACAATGTGATGTAGATTAAATTTTATGGAGATGTAACCAACGAGATTACACCCTCTAACTTGTTGGTTTGTCGCCACATTATTCGCCTATAGGATTTGCTCAGTTTACTACGATTCCTCAAGTACCTTATGATGGTGGAAGTGGTGTGAAAAAGCTAAAAATGTCACTACATCCCCTCCACTGCTCATTAATTTTTCTTTGCTAGATAAACCAATTCACCCCAAACAAGCAGAGATTTATGCTTTGTTCAGATGATTCTCAAATTATCATTTTCTAACTTCTTACCCGGTTATTTCTTGCACTAAGAAATTCCGCATTCCCCTGAAGTTTGAGAATGTATGTCAATCTTTCACAACTTACACATATGCATGTCAAACTAAGCTCTTGGAATGGCTTTTATGAGAATGTATGTTTTTCACTTTTGGATTTCTCTTCTTTTTTGTACTTGGTTCAGTTTTCTCGCATTATTTACTTTCTTCATATTTTTGTTACTTGGAGAACTAGAAATCTCTTTTGCATGGCTACTACTCAAAGCAATGTTCCCTGGAGAGTTGATTAAATTTTAGCACAAATAAATGTTGCTCCTCCGTCAACACAATCACTCCACCATGTCTTTCATGGAGCTAACACAGTCGCAAATTTACAAAGCTGGTTTTGAACATCTCACATAGAACACATTTTTTCATAATAAAAAAATTTAAAAAAGAACAAACAATTCTTGATGGAGTGATTTTTATTAACATTATGTTATTGCAGAAATTCAACATAAATATTAATTCTTCGTACATAGTACGAGACATTAAGTTAGTCTATATATATATACACACACCGACATAATTGACATTCTATCCATAGTGACCACTTTTGAGTTTTATAAGCCTTAATTCTTGTTTAACCACATTAAATTTGAAATCCCCCCACTAACCCGGTCAGAGCATGTCATCCTTACATATTTTAACACATATAAATTACCAATACATATTTTAACGATTTATCAAATATTTTATATAATATCATCCACTAATAAAAAATAAAAAAATAAAAAAATAAAAATCAAATTTAAATTTTTTAATAGAACTTATTCTCATATTTAACGTCTAAACCAATCTCTGTCTACTACGGAATTAGTCAAAGTCTACACATTGCTAGCTTGTAAAGCAAACGACCATTCATTCCCTGGGTCCCTACTATACAAAAACAATCAATGACCGTTTTGGTTTGCGAAATATTGGGATGCTATACTAGGATTTCATAGCCATTTTAGTTAAGCATAAAGTGATATTTATTTGCTATTTGCTCTCACAATTGTTTCAGCATGCTCATACTTTTTCTATTTCCTTATAAAGGGTTAAAAAAATTAAATATGTTTCAACCAGAATAGCACTTGTATCGCCCATGTTAGTTGTGGGCTAAAAAAAAATGTTTCTATGACTTTTCACCTAATATTTGCAGCACAAGACAATTATAAATTGTAACTTAGAAAACTTAATTAGAGCTAAAAAATGAGTACTACAATTAACATATTTTAGTAATTTCTGATTATATGATTTATTGTGTATTAATTCTACAGAAAAATTTGAAACAAAAAATAATAAATTTGAGGTAAACAAAAATAGAACAAACTAGGATTTATTGAACTTTTTTCATACTGGAAGTATATGGGTCTAAATACTTAATAGATCTAAGAACGATTATGTGGCCCATGAAGGCATTAAAAGACTATAAGGAAAAAGAAAAACGTATCAAGTGGTTATTTTCAATGTCCATAATTAATCACTGATGAATAGTTAGTAAAAGTAGTGGGGTTTGTGGTGCATTGGCATGTGCAAATGCATTATTGAAATGTTGAATCTAGCAGAGCTGCAGCTAAAAGCTTAGCCTCTTGTGAGAATTAAGTTCTAACCCCAAACTAACATGATAAAATAGGTCCTTAAAGATTTCTATTTATAGACACAATATGTATACGGGTGTTGGGAAAGGTTTTAAGTTGACATTGGAACAAATGTGTCCAGCAGAGAAGAGGTTGGTCTCATCTCGACTTTTTGGAACTCAATGCAACCTCTTCAGTAAAATTTCGTTTATTTTTCCATCATCTTTCCCAACAATTCCAGAGATTAAGCCGTGAGATCTCCTATGTGATTTAACTTTCTGAACTCTCACTATTGCCCTCTACTTCAATTGATCCAATCGTATAAATATGTTCCCTTCCAGTCCAAATGAACAAATAAACGAATCATAGAAATATCTACCACAACCACTACTAAGAAGATTTCAGACAAGTTGTTAGTTCTATTCCTGAGAAAAATCAGTCTTATTTTACCCCTAATAAACTGTATAACCCTGCATCATATGATAACATGTTGAATTATAGGGATATTTATGGATCGACATTCGGTCTATGTGCCAATGGACTGCCCAACTCAATTTAATGAGTCAAGTGAAAATTACCTGATATTTGGTCCATGTTCTGTTGCCAGGCATGCTGAAAGTGAATGTAAGTATCAAATCGGCGTTGCATACGCTGTTGTTTCATCAAAAATTGCTCAAAAGCTCCTCTTGACTTGGCCTTGGAACTAGTTCACTAGTCAATGGCAAGTTTACACCAACGTTCAGCTTTAACTCCTTATTTATTTGCATTGGTTATAGATGAACTTACAAAGCACATACAAGAGAAAATATCATGGTGCATGTTGTTTGCAGATGACATTGTTTTAGTAGATGAAATCAAAGATGGTAGGATTAGAAGAAATAAAAATGCACATGACATACAAGAAGCATTAATCTAGTTAAGAGTGTTTAATTCGACATTATGATCGCTATCGTATATAACATAGCACTCTTTCCTTTTTGGCATTGTAGCCCTAATGGCTTGTTCAAAACTTTTCTTCGTTATGAAAGAAAGACATTCAATTTTATTAAAAGATTCATTCGCTTCAAACCATGAAAGCAAAAAATAAAAGCTCATTTGAAACTCTAAGCAAAGAGAGAAACATTAAAAATGCACCAACAATTTGGAGAAAACATGGAGAAGATACTAAAACCTCCTTATATTTTTCATTTTTTTTTTTGGTTTCTTTTTAACATTAACTATAAAAATATGTAACTATATATTGCGTGTGAAGTAAGAACACCCCCATTCCCATTGTCTATCCTACAAATGCTTGATTGAAGTAGTTGTTTCCAAAATTTGAAATTTCTTAAATGCAACAGTCCTTTTCTTATCAGAATTTGGATTAACAAATTTAGGAAACCTGGTATCTATAAATAAACCATGACATCCTAGAAAATTTTGTTGCCTAAAATACCCGACCTTAATGAAATATTAATTTTTAATTCCCAAAAGGAAAACATAATTAATTTACTCATTATTTATTCTGCCTGCTTTTTAGGATAAAACCACCTTAATTATGAATAACTCTGTACATAATATTTACGTTAATTATTTGGGACATTTTTATATATCTTATGTCTCCTGGTTAGTTTATTCGTGGAGATACTGAATCTGGTTTCGTTTAGCACCCGGATAATATATTGCGAGAGTTGACATGTGAATCCTGTGCCATTTAAAATAGTTAATTAAAAATCCAAGACAAAATTATATAATAAAATATTGTTTTGTGCAGAATTTGCAATGGATGATGATGGGTCAAATTCGGTTCGTCGAATGTCAACCCGGTCCCGAAAGATTGCTCACAAAATGGTGGTTGCACTGTGTATGGGACAATGTAAATGGCATTCATGGAGACTCTTATAATCTTCTATGGTTATGACTACACTTAATCACCACTTGACACTTGGTGATACTTATTTAAAATCAACTACTAATTGCTGAACCCTAGGCACTTACTTTATTACATTTCTGAGGAAATTTTTTTAGATAATTTGATTTAATTTTTAGGGTTTCAGTTAATTATATTCAATTGCTTTCTGTAGGGTTAGAATTTTACATTCTTGTCTTCATTTTAATTTCTTGTTATTAAATTTAGTTCAAATTTATTCAAAAACTCCTGATTAATCTAGACTAATCAAAGCGGGTACACTTGTAAGCAGATTTTTTGACACTTTTGGTTGTTTTTGACCTATTCTGAGCCACCATTGTTGCAGCTTCAGAATTTCCAGTCTCATCCTTCAAAGTTGGTTTATAAAAAATCATTAATTAGGGTGTGACTTTGGTTGCCCACTTCCAATCATAGTGGTAGGATGCCCTACATTAGATGTAATAATTTTGAAACATGTGAGATAATGAATTAGCAAAAAGTAGAAAAATAAAACCTAAACTGATGAGCTAAAATAAAAAATAAGTTATAAATATAGGATGAATTTATCTCGATGTGCACAAAGCATTCAACATGTCAATCCCCCTTCAGTCATATTTACAAGTCTCTTTTACACATGCTAGAGGTTGGATGAGAAGGACAAGCACTCTTAGTGCTCGAACCCAAATCTTGCAGCTAAAGAAATAAAACCAAAATTTAGCCAATAAAGATAGACCCTTGCGAGGAAATTTCAACTCCTTATTATTAGTCATCTTCACAATCCAATTCATATTAGTAGAACTACAGACATTCTACGCAGACTGGCTGACCCTTTTGTATGTCGGAGAACATTGGATTTCGCTTGGTTGCCCGTGTCTGTTCGAGAGAGTGAGAGAGATACCCGTGGGAGACAGCCAAGAGAGAGTGAGAATTCACATTGCTGGCCCAAAGCAACCTAAGAGGGGGAATGAATTAGGTTCCTTAAAAATAATTTAGAAATGATGCACGAATAAGATCTTTCACTCTAACAAGTAATTGGATAACAATATAATCGATTAAACACACTAGATAAAGCATAATATTTCATATACACGAAAAATACATATAAAGAAAACAGAATAATTGAAAATTGTGGTTAGAAAATTATACTGAATTTGACACACGATGAACCCTAGTATCTACACAACATGTTCAACGTGGCTATCCAACAATGTTGTCACAATGTATAGTTATATGAGCAAAGATTCCGTTATAAGTTAGACGACGATATTAAAAATTTGACTGAATTGTTATGAATTTGATACTTGGTGGTCCATGTTGACTGTTTTTCACAAACATGTATATTCAATGACTTCTACTTCTCAAATTCTTCATCTTAATTTTTAGACACACTTTTGTAAAAATTAAAACTCATCTAAATGTGTCGAAAGTGAGCATATTTTGAATGAGAGTGACTTTCAAAATGACAATTTATCAGTTGATTCCATAAATGGTTGGCTGTGTTTGGGAATTTGATGGTTTTGGCTAGAGTTCTTGTTTTATGAATTCCATTTGTTTGAGCACTGATTGTTTGTTGGCATCATTGATGAATTTATTAATTTTAGCTTATTCATAGTCTGCATCACACATTTGCAACAGGTAGTACATATTAGTGGTACCTGTATTTGCAGGTAGTGCCTATCACTAATACCTGCGTGTTTATATGTTCGGGTAGTGCCTACCACTAGTACCCCTATTGTGAGCGAACATAAAAGAAATTAAAATAATGATTGATGTATATATGTCTGAGGGAGGTTGGCATGTTCGGTTTCGAAAGTTTTGAGGGGTGTTTGTTACTCAAGTGTGGGGTTGCAGATGCATGATATTTCGCATGTGAATAGAAATTTTATTTTAATGTGTGACCACCATTACTATAAAGTTCTTGTTCTTATTTGTTATATCATGAATTTATATCTTAGACATCTGTATGTTAATTGATTAAACTATTGAACATATTGAAATACATATTCATACCCTAAATGGTCTAGAAGAATTGTTAGTTAATAAAACTCCGTCAATTAATCCCAACACATGAACACGGGCTCGTACAGGGTGTCAGGGGAACACACTCGGGTGGGTGCCGGTGGAATGCCCCCGCACGGGAACGTACGGGGTGCCAAGGGCACTCCCGGGTGGATGCCGAGGGAGCGAATTGGGATCAATTAATCTTTTATTCTATTAGCAATTCTTGACCCTTCATTTAATTTGGATTATGTTATATCTTTATTGTGAATTAGTTATCTCGTACTGTTAAAATTTTGATTATTGAGGCCCACTCTTTTTAGTCACCTATATACAGTGGAGAAAATGTTTAATCTTAATATTACTCTAAAGTCATAAAAACCACAGCCAATCATAAAATATGAGTAAAAAAAACATAAAATCAACCTGAATACAGCTAACATGACCAAAATTACATAGTATTTAAAGGCAAGTAAAAATCTATTTCTCCTTACAATTTCCTAAATTAAATTCCAAATCAACTAATCTGAATTCTCCAAAAAGATTCAAACTAAAGAATAAAATACCTTTTTGTAGATTAATTTTTAGATTTAAGGACAACATCAAGTTTGATTTCGAATATATTGTCTCGTCAGAACCGTAAAGTGGTCTTGTGAAAATTAGGAGTGTTAATTGAGGTGTGTGAGTTGGGTTTAGTAAAGTGTAAATTTGAATCATATCTTGTCGGGTTCAGGTGATTTTAATCACCCAAGGAGTATTCATTACCATTCAACATTTAAATAGGCCAAGACAATTGCAACTTGAGCTACATAGTCAATCAGCCAAAAGGGCTAGACTGGCTATCTAGATATGCTACTTTTAAGGATTTTAAAATTTTAGGGGCACAATGTATTGAAAAAGAAAAACTTGATAAATTTTTTAGGGTGCAATTATCGGATAAAACTAAAGATCTTTAAAACCTTCCATACCTAGGTTTGAGTCATTACATCAAGTGACTTTTTAGGTGGTCATAGGGCTGTCTGGATCATTTAAAGATGCAATTGCAGTCATATGGAAATAGTAGGAGATATGTCCAATTAATTTAATTTAATGCCACAGAAAGTAATTGTGGGTGTTAACTTGGACTATTAGTTAAACATAATTTCCTAATTTTTAAGTCTGGTTAAAAGGGAATTGAAGTTGGTGTCAGTTGCCAACATTTTTTGGGGGCAAGAGTATCTACATGTTGTTTCTGTATTAGGTCATTGCATTCACTGAACAGAGAAAGAAGTTAGAAGTGAACAAACTACAGTTTCTAAATTGACTGAAGGGGGACTGACAGGTAAGATGTAGGGTGCAGGAAATTGGAAGATACACTCACAGGTACTTGTAAGCTATGAGTATATTAATACCTAAGATAACGAGTGCAATGTTGATTGGTTTTGCATTGGTTATTCCTACCTTATGATAGATGGTTTTCGGCATAATATTGACGCTCGTCCCTAAATCACAACGTGATCTATGCAACTTGTGTACACCTATATTCATCGGTATAGAGAAACTATCGGATTAGATTATTCATATGATGCGAACCCCGTGCACATTCGACTTGATGTCACGAATCCTAATAATTCAAGATGGCACCAAAACTCTACCCAAGGATCAACTCCAAAGTTGGTCACAAGAATTTTGGACAGCAAACACACACAAACAAGAACGCTCTACCCTCATCTTTAAACTAAATCAAGTTGTCTATAAAGCATCGCCTCAAAAATGTAATAGAGTAAGTTTTTTGGGATGCAATATAGGTAAATCTATATAATTGTCTCTAAGTATTAAAAATAGAAATACTAAAAATCACTTTGGGAAAATAACTAGCATGAGTTTCCAAAGAAATCACTCTTTAATGAGTGGGAATTTTGATGAAACTAGAAAATTGAAATTTGCTTTAGTACCAACGATTGCCTCATTAGGGATTAACGTAAATCGATAGGTTTTAGTCCCCAAAATTGCCTTCCAAGGCATTTGATTAAATTAATTGACTTTAGTGCCCCCAATTGCTTTCTAAGACATTAAATTTAAATAATTCTCCTTAATGTCCACAATTACATACTAAGCCACGAAATTGCATTAATTGGCCTTGGTGGCAACATTTAGATGTGGCCTTGTAAAGCATTAAATTAAATTAATTGGCCTAAGTACCTACAACCACCCCATTAGATTAGATATTAGTTTGAAGTTTTTCTCTTATATAATTGCTTCATCTATTTGAAAGGCCAAAAAGATTTTTCATTTTGGTATAATTGAATCCTTTATTTTTAAAATCCAAAAGGATTTTCACTTTTGTAGTTTACCTGTCTTATTTTGAAAAAAAAATTGGCAAGGCCGCTCGATTCTATGCTTGGTCTGTTCTTGGTGTGCTCGCCGTTACTAGGTTATCCTCGTTAGTTTCTTTTCCACCGCTTACTGATATGCTTAAACTCTATGGGTAATCCAGACTGACCTGTGGTCGCGGTCGATGTAACATAGTAGCTTGGGCATGCATACTCTTGAGTCAAGGCCGCGCCAAGGAGTTCTTCGCAGCTGGGTTATGCAATGCAAGTCCTCATGATGATTTGGTTGAAGTCTTACACTTGGTAGTTGTCTGCACAGTGGACACACTTCAAAGATTGGCAGTATTTTTCTAGTCTTGATTAGCCATGTCACTACAAGAGATCACAAGAGAATATCAAGAGAGACTGCGGAACTTCTTGATACATATTTCTAGTAGGCTGAGTACTCATAAATTGTAATTTTGAAAGTCACTCTCATTCAAATATGCGTAACACATTTGGATGAGTTTTAATTTTTACAAAAGTGTGTCTAAAAATGAAGATGAAGAATTCGAGAAGTAGAAGTCATTGAATGTACATGTTCGTGAAAAACAGTCAACATGGACCACCAAGTATCAAATTCATCACAATTCAGTCAAATTTTTAATATCGTTGTCTAACTTATAATGGAATCTTTGCATGTTAGTCTGGTCGGTGATAAATGTCAAGATACTAGTTAAGCTAGATAATATGGTATAAACAACTATCGACTAACCACAAAAATTAGGCGAAACGAATTTGAATGTATACGTAAAAAAAAATTGATTTGAAATTTTTTTGAATAGAAGATATAGGATTCTGTAATCGATCATTAAATACAAATCAGTGAAGTTTCAAACACCTTTTAGCTTCATAAAATAGGGATACAGAAGTATGTAGATTTTTTATAGCATAAACACCCATTTTTGTCTTTACTATAATATTTATTTATGAAATTATTTACAAGATCACTTAGCAGAACAATTGAGAATATTTAATTGGTGTCAACGTTTACTTTTTATAAATGAAATTGGAATTTCTATCCAATTTTGATAGATGTTGATAAAATCGAACCAATTGTTCATGTTCATTTGAAAACTTTTGCTCTAAAATTCGTCCATATCCTGTGTCTGAAGCATTTGTTTCAACTATCATAAGGGCATCTGGATGATGCATCCCCAAGCATGGTAGGTTTGTAACATGTTTCTTAAGCAATGTAGCTGCACAAATTGAGCGCAATAAGCTTGATTTACAGCCTCCATTTGGTCCTGTCAAAAGGAACAGTGATTGCATATCAACTGTATTACCTACAGCCCTTCCTCGTGCTACATCAAACCAATGGTCATGGTGAAAGACTAGTAGAAATTAATTGAGAAGTTGAGAATTTGGGGCTAGAAGAAGTTTTTGGGAGAGGATTCAGGAAGAGAATTGGAAAATAGAAGAAAAAAAACTAATCCAAAACCTTCTACACGAAGGGTTATACTACATCATTACAGACTACACAACTTTTGTATTCAAAATACTACATCATGTGGCAGCCTCTTTCATCCCTCCTTTAGAATTTCTAGTCTCATCCTTCAAAATTGGTTTATAAAAAATCATTAATTAGGGTGTGACTTTGGTTGCCCATTTCAAATCATAGTGGCAGCATGCCCTACATTAGATGTAATAATTTGAAACATGTGAGATAAGAATTAGCAAAAAGTAGAAAAAGAAAACCTAAATTGATGAGCTAAAATAAAAAATAAGTTATAAACATATACCAATTTATCTCGATGTGCACAAAGCTACCAGGGACCAAGCTCTGAAAGGGATTGGACAAGGAAAATTCAAGCACTGTCAGAGGTTGGGTCAAGAGAATGACAAGCACTCTTAGTGGTTGAACCCTAATCTTGCAACTAATGAAATAAAACCACAATTTAGTCAATAAAGATAGACCCTTGCGAGGAAATTTCAACTCCTTATCTTTTGTTGCATTCACAATCGAATTCGCATTAGTAGAAATACTGACATTCTACGCAGACTAGCAGACCCTTTTGTGTATCAGAGAACATTCGATTTCACTTGGTTGCCCGTGTCTGTTCGAGAGAGAGAAAGAGATTCCCGTGGGTGACAACCAAGAGAGAGTGAGAATTCACATTGCTGGCCCAAAGCAACCTAAGAGGGGGGAATGAATTCGGTTCCTTAACATTAATTTAGAAATGATGCACGAATAAGATCTTTCACTCTAACAAGTAATTTGATAGCAATATAATCGATTAAACACACTAGATAAAGCATGATATTCCATATACGAAAAATACATATAAAGAAAATGGGATAATTGAAAATTGTGGTTAGAAAATTATACTGAATTTGACACACGATGAACCCTAGTATCTACACGACATGTTCAGCGTGGCTATACAGCAGTGTTGTCACAATGTATAGTTATATGAGCAAAGATTCAATTATAAGTTAGACGACGATATTAAAAATTTGACTGAATTGTGATGAATTTCATACTTGGTGGTCCATGTTGACTGTTTTTCACAAACATGTATATTCAATGACTTCTACTTCTCAAATTCTTCATCTTAATTTTTAGACACACTTTTGTAAAAATTAAAACTCATCTAAATGTGTCGAAAGTGAGCATATTTGAATGAGAGTGACTTTCAAATGAAGGACCGACATCCATCTGGCTGCTTCCATGTATATCTTTTAGCATTGTCGTATCAAGAACAGCAAGTGAAGAACTATCTCCCTGGTTTCGAAACATGATCCGAACTTCCAGTTCAACTTTAGTATTCAATTCCAATTCTTAATTAGTAATAAAGAAAAGTATGAATCGAACACACAAGGATAGGTTGGCGATTACCTAGGAATTGTTTGGATAGATTATTAGTAAAGTGATTGATTTTAAAGCGATTTAACTAAAACTATAATTCTAGGGACTAAAAAGTAATTTAAAAACTAACTAGGAAAGTAATTTTTTGTTTTTTTTGCTTCAATTAAACTCCAAGGGACAACTTTGTTAATTTTTGGTGAAACTGTGAACAAATAGGTCTCCCTTCCCACTTCCGAAATCCTTTACATGCCTAGCCCCCAGTCAATGGTAAGCTATCAATTTGAAGATGAAACCTAAAACTGCAAAAGAAAATCTTAGGCCAATGTATTAAATATAGAATCAAGATCAAGTTTTTGAAAATTTTCTTAGAACTTTTTTTTCTGTGCAAGAATTTTTGCTTCTATGTAAATATATATTTCATTGATAGTTATTTGGAATGCTAGATTATGGAAGTTTTGTTCAATAGATCACCTTTCTGCTGACTGCATGTTTTGTAAATTTTATGGAACACCCCGTGCGTGCCCTTGACAGTCACCCGAGTGAATGCCCTAGGCACCCCGTACATGCCCTTGCTGGGGTATTCCATCGGCACCCCATGCGTGCCAACGTTGCCCACTCGGGTGTTCTCTTTGCACCCAATAAGTGCCCGTACGTGCCCGTGTGCACCTGCTGGGGCATTCCATAGGTGGCACCCCGTGCTTGCCCTTGGTAGGCACCCCTTACGTGCGTGTGAGTACATGCCGGGGAATTCCATCGGTACCCCGTGCGTGCCCTTGGCTTCCCTGTGGACATTAAGCATAAGTCCTCCTACCCTTGATTTATCTAGGTTGCCAAGGGAACCCTATCGGTGTTGAGCTTGACAAAAGAAGGGTTAGGAGGAAACCAATGTATCAGCTTTTTGGTCTTAAGGGTGTGCCTCTGAGAGTTGGGTCCAATAAAATTCAATTTTACAACAGAGGACTTTGGTATGTCTACCCATATCCCCTTTGCCTTTGAAACCATACCCAATAATATTGACAACCAATACAGCACAAATTTTTGGCAAAAAGGCCATGAAGATGTGAAATGATTAAAAATTCAAAATATTCTCATCTTTATAAAGAGGGAATAGGAGAATAGGGGTATTTTAATCATTTAATATTTTTACTGTGACAATAACAAAACATGTGGTATTAACTTTTTCCAATAAAAAAGCACTTAAGTAACCAGGTTGTACTGGATAAACACGATTCGTAAACTCATTTAACCCCATCCACCTCCTTAATTGTTCTGTAACTTCCTGCTTAAATGATCCAACAATTTTGGGAATAAAGGCATTCTTGTTGTTATATAATCAAAACACTGACATGACAACATTGGAATGGAGTCAAACATATTTTTTGATATCTCCAAGGAACACTTGATCTTGGCTTGTTTTATTCCAAATAATCTACTCCAGGACTAATTGGATATGCGGATGCTGGATCCCAAGATTGATCAGTTTCTCCTCATCTTCCCTCTCTAATATACTCGAAGGCTCGATAATATCCAACAATAATGAAAGATTGAGAGGGCTTTGATTCCAGATGAATGATAGTTTAGACATAGGGAAGATCATTTAGGCTCAATGTCTTCAACTTTTGTAGTCTGTAAATTCCTGCAAATGTGATTTTCATAAATCATCCACCACTAGCATAACAATGGAACGCGTATTATTTTAGCAACAAGTATTGACATACAATTATTTTTAATGTACTTGTTATTGGTTGGTCATAAACAAATTTGAGACTTAATAGTTTGAATACCGTGTGAATTTCCTAGGACAAAGTCTTTTAAGTCTTGAAACTATTGTAACTTTGGGAATACCACAATCTCTTCAATAGTTATCTCTTTGATCTTCTTGGTTGATAATAATGGTGCTATTTCGATAGCCAATAATCTCTTATTATTTGGTGAATAGTATTTGCCTAGAAGACTTTAGTGGTTTTTGAAAATAATATTTTTTTCTGTAAAAATAGAATAATTATTTGGATACAAAATTGTATTTCAAATTTTACTGTAATTCGTAGGAGGTGTTTGCTTTATTATGGGTATCGAGGGGAAAGAATCAGAATCAAGACTAATGATACTCATAAATGTTGTTTGGTTAATCATGAGAATCAATCTATGTCCAATTTACATTTCCATCCATACGATTTTTCTCCGACTTTTTGATCCTTTTTCACTTCTTTTTCATTCTAAACATACACAAACTAAAACTCATAATTAACTCAATATGACTGATTATGTTTTGTTATTATGGCGGTGTTGGAGTAATAACCGTAGTGGCACTTCCATCACTACTTGGGACCAATTTGTTGATGATTTTGATCTCTTTTGAATGCTTGGTCTTGTTTGCTTCCCTATTGGCAGCCAAGTATCTTGTAGAAGCAAAAGCCAAGAAAGGGGAAAAAAACAAACACGTACGTCATCATCAATTCTAACCTTACACCCAGAATTTTAGTTTTGGAATAAGTTTAGATTTGTGGTTTCCTGGATACCTTGACTTTGGTTTGAGCCCATGAGCTCCCTGCAAGACCAGATACGAGAGCCTGGAGGCCAGAAACATAGTATTCCAGAGGTTGTTTGTCTGGATTAGATTCCTCAGGCTTCTTATCTTCTTGTTGCGCATATAGAGTTCAATCTTTTGAATACGTATAAGTGACTAATGAATTTGTTTTAGAATATAAAGTTTTAAAGAAAAAAATAATTTACAAGAATGATGAATTTAGGCAATGGTAGCAATAATCTCCATTGATGAAGACTATGCTAACATAAATTTAAAGGGTAATTGTTCACTTAAAAGTTTCAAATATACTTTTGTCAGTCAAGTAGGATGCTTCTGTTCTAGGATGCATCACGGATACTCACGGGCGACTCAGTCAAATCTGAAAACTTGCTTTCTGATGATAGACGGATCCATCTTCCAGCAAACTTGCTTTCAAACTCCAAGATAATTAGCCTTCCAACACGATCAATTCTATTCCATAGTCTCCAGATTCCTTGAATATATCTTGCACTTGCATCACCTCTGTTTTGTTAATATGGTATTGCCTCTGTGGTCCTAGGACAGTTTGGGTTAGGGTGGTTCAGGTGGTGCACAATGAAAGCCAATACCAATGACCGTACCTAACCTTATCATGTACAGTGCATGTTAGTCCGGTAGGAGATAAATGTCAAGATACTAGTTAAGTTGGATAATATGGTATAAGCTACTATCGACTAACCACAAAAATTATGCGAAACGAATTTGAATGTATATGTAAAAAAAAATTGATTTGGAATTTTTTTTAATAGAAAATATAGTATTCTGTAATCGATTCAATATAAATCAGTGAAGTTTGAAAGACCTTTTAGCTTCATAAAACAGGGATACGGAAGTATGTAGATTTTTTATAGCAGGAACACTCATTTTTGTCTTTACTGTAATATTATTTGTGAAATTATTTACAAGATCACAATACAATATCACTTAGCAGAACAATTGAGAATATTTAATTGGAGTCAACGTTTACTTTTTATAAATGAAATTGGAATTTCTATCCAATTTTGATAGATGTTGATAAAATCAAACCAATTATTGTACATGTTCATTTGAAAACTTTTGCTCTAATATTCCTCAGGCACGTCATATGTCTAAAGCATCTGTTTCAACTATCATAAGGGCATCTGGATGAGGAATCCCTAAGCATGGAAGGTTTGTAACATGTTTCTTAAGCAATGCAGCAGCACAAATTGAGCGCAATAAGCTTGATTTACTGCCTCCATTAGGTCCTGTCAAAAGGAACAGTGATTGCATATCAACTGTATTATCTACAGCCTTTCCTCGCGCTGCATCAAACCAATATGGTGATAGACCAGTAGAAATAAATTGGGAAGTTGAGAATTTGGGTGTGGAAGAAGTTTTTGGGAGAGGATTTAGGAAGAGAATTGGAAAATAGAAGAAAAAAAACTAATCCAAAGCTTGCTACACGAAGGGTTATACTCCATCATTATAGACTACAAAACTTTTGTAATCAAAATACTACATCATGTGGCCCCACCTTCAGAATTTCTAGTCTCGTCCTTCAAAGTTGGTTTATAAAAAATCATCTTATCCTAATTAGGGTGTGACTTTGGTTGCCCACTTCCAATCATAGTGGCAGGATGCCCTACATTGGATGTAATAATTTTGAAACATGTGAGATAATAAATTAGCAAAAAGTAGAAAAAGAAAACCTAAATTGATGAGCTAAAATAAAAAATAAGTTATAAATGTATACCAATTTATCTCGATGCACACAAAGCTATAGGGACCAAGCTCTAACAACCATTGGACAAGGAAAATTCAAGCACTATCAGAGGTTGGATAAGAAAGACAAGCACTCTTAGTGCTTGAACCCAAATCTTGCAGCTAAAGAAATAAAACCAAAATTTAGCCAATAAAGATAGACCATTCCGAGGAAATTTCAACTCCTTATCATTAGTTGCATTCACAATCCAATTCACATTAGTAGAACTACAGACATGCTACGCAGACTAGCTGCTTTTGTGCGTCGGAGAACATTGGATTTCGCTTGGTTGCCTGTGTCTGTTCGATCGAGAGAGATAGATACCCGTAGGTGGGAGACAACCAAGAGAGAGTGAGAATTCTCATTGCTGGCCCAAAGCAACCTAAGAGGGGGAATGAATTAGGTTTCTTAAAAATAATTTAGAAATGATGCACGAATAAGATCTTTCACTCTAACAAGTAATTTGATAGCAATATAATCGATTAAGCACACTAGGTAAAACATGATATTCCATATACGAAAAATACATATTAAAAAATGGAATAATTGAAAAATGTGGTTAGAAAATTATACCGAATTTGATAAACGATGAACCCTAGCATCTACACGACATGTTCAGCGTGGATATACAACAATGTTTAATATTGATATTACTCTAAAGTCATAAAAACCACTGCCAAATATAAAATATGAGTACAAACACATAAAATCAATACGAATATAGCTAACATGACCAAAATTACATAGCATTTAAAATCAAGTAAAAATAAATTTTTCCTCACAATTTCCTAAATTAAATCCCAAATTAGCTAATCTGAATTCTCCAAAAAGATTGAATGTTGACTAAAGAATAAAATACCTTTTTTGTTGATTAATTTTCAAATTTAAGGACAACATCAAGTTCGAATATATTGTTTTGTCAGAACCGTAAAGTGGTCTTGTGAAAATTAGGAGTGTTAATTGAGGTTGTGAGTTGGGTTTGGTAAAGTTTAAATTTGAATCATATCTTTCCGGGTTCAGGAGATTTTAATCACCCAAGGAGTATTCATTACCATTCAACGTTTCAATAGGCCAAGACAATTGCAACTTGAGCAACATAGTCAATCAGCCAAAAGGGCTAGCTTGGCTATCTACAGATGCTGCTTTTAAGGATTTTAAAATTTTAGGGGGACAATGTAAAGAAAAAGAAAAACATGATAAATTTTACAGGGTGCAATTATCGAATAAAACTAAAATTCTTTAAAAACTTCCATACCTAGTAGGTTTGAGTCTTTACATTATTCACTTTTTAGGTGCTCATAGGGCTGTCTGGATCATTTAAAGATGCAATTGCTGTCATATGGCAATAGTAGTAGGAGATGCGACCAATTAATTTAATTTAATGCCATAGAAGGTAATTGTGGGTGTTAAGGACTATTAGTTGAACATAATTTCTTGATTTTTAAGTCTGGTTAAAAGGGAATTGAAGTTGGTGTCAGTTGCCAACATTTTTTGGGGGCAAGAGTGTCTACATGTTGTTTCTGTATTAGATCATTGCATTCACGGAACAAAGAAAGAAGTTAGAAGTGAACAAACTAGCTTTTCTAAATGGACTGAATGGGGACTGACAAGTAAGTTGTAGGGTGCAGGAAATTGAAAGATATACTCACAGGTACTCGTGAGCTATGAGTATATTAATACCTAAGATAACGAGTGTAATGTTGATTGGTTTTGCATTGGTGATTGCTACCTTATGATAGATGGTTTTTGGCGTGATATTGATGCTCGTCCCTAAATCACAAAGTGAACAATGCAACGTGTGTACACCTATATTCATCGGTATAGAGAAACTACCGGATCAGATTATTCATATGATGTCGAATCCTGTGCACAATCGACTTGGTGCCACGAAACCTAATAATTCAAGATGACACCAAAACCCCAAGGATCAACTCCAAAGTTGGTCACAAGAATTTTGGACAGCAAACACAGACAAACAAGAACGCTCTACCCTCATCTTTAAACTAAATCAAGTTGTCTATAAAACATCGCCTCAAAATGTAATAAAGTAAGTTTTTTAGGATGCAATATAGGTAAATCTATATAATTGTCTCTAAGTATTAAAAACTAAAAATACCAAAAATCACTTTGGGGAAGAACTGGCATGAGTTTTTAAAGAAATCACTCTTTAAGGAGTGGGAATTCTAAGAAAACTAGAAAATTGAAATTTTCTTTAGTGCCAACGATTGCCTCATTAGGGATTAACGTAAATCAATAGGTCTTAGTACCCCAATTTGCCTTCCAAGGCATTTGATTAAGTTAAGTGGCTTTAGTGCCCCCAATTGCCTTCTAAGATATTAAATTTAATTAATTCTCCTTAATGGTTCACAATCCACAATTACATACTAAGCCACGAAATTTCATTAATTGGCCTTGGTGGCCACATTTGCCTTGTAAGGCAATAAATTAAATTAATTAGCCTAAGTACCTACAACTACCCCATGAGATACGATATTAGTTTGATGTTTTTCTCTTGTATAATTGCTTCATCTATTTGAAAGGCCAAAATGATTTTTCATTTTTGTATAATTGAATCCCTTATTTTTAAAATCCAAAATGATTTTCACTTTTGTAGTTTACCTGTCTTATTTTGAAAAAAATTCCGACAAGGCCGCTCGATTCTATGCTTGGGTTGTTCCCAGTTCGCTCGCCGTTACTAGGGGAGTCCTTGTTAGTTTCTTTTCCACCGCTTATTAATATGCTTAATCTCAGCGGGTAATCCCACCAGACCTGGGGTCGCGGTCGATGAAACATAGTAGCTTGGGCATGCATGCTCTCGAGGCAAGGCCGCGCCAAGGAGTTCTTCGCAGCTGGGTTATGGAATGCAGATCCTCATTGATGATTTGGTTGAAGTCTTACACTTGGCAGTTGTCTGCACAGTGGACACACTTCAAACATAGTATTTGAATTTAATGTCTTGATTGGCCATGAAACTACAAGAGATCACAATAAAATATCGAGAGGGAATGTAGGACTTCTTGATATCCTTTTCTATTCAGGTCATCCACTAGGCTGAGTACTCAAAATCCGATGACACGGAATCAGAAAAATCATCTTTAGTGGATTGGTTGAACTAGTGCATTGTGGAGTAAGCAGTGATGATACAAGCAGTGATTTCTATAAGACTTGCACGTGTATTTAGAAACTTTATAAGAGTAAACTTGTAAAGCTGTAAAATAGTTTAGACGAACATAAGGTTGGTTCATCACCCAATTTGAACGCACAAGGAAGGCCATTATATCTGATCTATGATTCTATTTGTACATTTTGCGATATGAATTAAATCTTATGGGATAAATGACATCAGTTAATGCTAGAAAAAATTTATAATATTCAATCTGATGACTACTAGATCTACAAGTGACATTCAAAACTGGATCTACTAAGTATTTTTCAACCAAACGTAGCATTTTGCTACTCCCGAGCAAAACAAAAATTAGAAAGAACGTACTAGCAATTAAACACAAAAAAACCACCAAAATTGACAAAACACTTGATGAGTTGTAAATGTACTTATAACAATTAAGAAATCTCTCAAAAAACTTTCAATACTATATGATAAGTGAAGTGTTTAAATGAATCAATCCAAGTTTACAAATATTCTACAACCAAGCACACGTTCATTTGCTACATAAGATTTAAAGTCATTAAGATTGAGTGGTACTGCTTTAAATTATTCTACCTATGACAAGGAATTGTATGCTTTGGTTAGGGCTTTAGAGAATTGGAAACATTATTTGTGGACAAAAGAGGTAACTTGAGATTGACCTATTTTAAGCTGAAGTTGAGAGCTCCTGTGTATGTCGTTAGGAATGAATGAAATAGGGGGAATTTCAATGATGCTTAGATGGATGCAGTGTTCTTTGATAGAAATATTTAACATGACAAGTCTAAGATTAATCAATATGACAACAAACTAGTAAGAAAATAGTCAACGAGTCAACAAATCAATTAGCATTCAGCAAGTATAATCATTTTCCTTGAAATTAATAGTAAACAAAATTCAAGTGAATAAAATTGTTTAAAAAATAGAGAAGGATTATCTCGTTTGATTGGACTTTTTGAGTCAACTAGAATCACTACATCTGAGACGACATTCCTTAATTATACGTAGTAATGAATGCAATATTGTGTTTCATTTTCCCATGAATCTAAAGAAGTTGACTTTGTCATTCATGCATTGTGCTTCATAGTTTATGGTTGTTTTTAGAATTGTTCAATTGATTTGTCATCATCAAAAAGAGAGAGATTGCTGGACCTCAATTATGTTAATCACATTTTCATGGGACCAGAAAACTCATAACTTGAGAGTGCTATACATTTAACATAGTGAAGCCCTTGTTTAATGCCACTTAAATCTATTATGTGAACCCCATTCTTTCCTTCAAAAGCTCTCAACAGGATCTCATTTGATGTAAAATGTATAAACTTTGGAATTGGGCTGACCTGGATCAAAAGCCTCAGTGAAGTACCACAATCATCATCAAAGCTTTTCAATGGGATTTTCATTAAACCTGTCATCTTCAATTAACTTGATGAATTGGTTGCTTTTTTGCTGTTTTGAATACAATTGATTTCATGTTGGTTTATTACATTGCTTGTCCTGTTTCTGACTGTAGAATTAAAGCATTGTTCTTTGTAAACCACTTGAGAGATAGAGAGAACACTTGAGTCTTCTAAGAAGGAGAAAAATTAGAATTTTCTCTCCTCCCACTTGGCCTCAACAAGTACAAAAACCAGTTTTTCTCTTCTTTCTTTTGGCTGAAAGCACTAATCTTGTACTCACTGAAATTAACCTACACGCCTCTTATTCTTACCTTTCTAACCTCAAGATGACACAAATTGCAATGAAACTTTTCGTAACTAAGTTTGTATATCCTAGCTCAGAAGTTCCAACCAATGAAGCCAAAGTGGTCACCAAATTCCTTAGAAAGAACATCTTCTCTCGGTTTGGAGTGCCTCGGGCTATCATTAGTGATGGGGGTTCTCACTTCAAAATTCACATTTTCCAATAGGCCGGATTAATAGAGAATATGTGTACAAGATAGTTAGGGAGTTTGAGAGGCATCAACAGCCTGGAAAAGCACCAACCCTCCTCCGCCACCTTCACTTCAATAGCGTTTTCTCAGCCAAAAATATCACCAACTCACTCACCAAATGCCCCCTTGAAGAAATCCTAGCCACCACTATCGGTTTCACTAAAACTCCCACCAAAATCGTAACCACCCAAACCCTAGCTAAGGATGATGGAAAAACCCTGCCAATAACAACCAAAGGGTGGAAAAACTATGAGAAAGAGAGTTTTCTACCCTTGACTTCATTTCTACTGCCACTGTCGAAAAATCATCATCAAAGTAGAACTGTAAATTTTTTTAATCCATATTGTTCATTTCAATTTCAGATTTTCGGATTTATATTTACAAAACAGAGATTCAATAGGATTAAACTATCCTTAACATGTGAGGCAAAACCAACCATACGTAGTTGAGTCCCTTTAGCTTTGGCCAATGGATTACAAGATTCTGCAGCCATTGTTAATTGACAAATTAGTCCAATATATAACTTATACTATAAATTATTAATCTCTCCATCCCATTTTATTTGTCATGACGAAACTTGCACACATTTTAAAAATTGATATTTGACCAACTAAAACAATTTATTTTAATTTCTTGTGCATAAATTTAGTCAAAAACCCTTGATTATTTTGTCTAACTAGTAAATCTGTTTGTGAATCTAGTACTTGTTCTGATAGTCCTCGTGGGCACGATTCTTACTCATCGGGATTTAATCTACAAAACCACCTGAACAGAAAGTGCTCTAAAATGAAGAACCGACATCTATTTGGTTGCTTCCACGCATATCTTTCAGCATTGTCGTATCAAGAACAGAAAGTGAAGAACTATCTCCCCGGTGACTGTTCGAAGCATGATCCAAACTTCCAGTTCTACTATAGTATTCACTTCCAATTGTTAATTAGTAGTAAAGGAAAGTAGGAATCAAACCCACAGGGATTGGTCGGTGATTACCTATTGTTTACTTAGATTATTAGTAAAGTTATTGATTTTAAAGCGATTTAAGTAAAACTATAACTCTGGGGATTAAAAAATCTAATTAAAAGCTAACTAGGAAAGTAATTTTTTTTTTCTTCAATTGAACTACAAGGGCCAACTTTGTTAATTTTTGGTGAAACTGTGAACAAATAGGTCTTCCTTCCCACTTCCCAATTCCCTTCTACGTCGAGCCCCCAGTCAATGGTTATACACATATCAATTGGAAAATGAAACCTAAAACTACAAAAGGAAATCTTAGGCCAGTGTATTAAATATAGGATCATGATCAAGTTTTTGAAAAAATTTTTAGAACTTTGTCCTCTATGCAAGAACTTTTTTCTTCTATGTAAATATATATTTCATGATAGTTATTTGGAATGCTAGATTATGGAAGTTTTGTTCAATAGATCAGCTTTGTGCTGACTGCATGTTTTGTAAATTTTATGGAACACCCCGTGCTTGCCCTTGACAGTCACCCGGGTGCCCTTGGCACCCCATACGTGCCTTTGCTTGGGTATTCCATCGACACCCTGTGCGTGCCATCGTTGTTGGTCCCAAAGCAACCTAAGAGGAGGGGTGAATTAGGTTCAAGTTAAAAAATCTATATAAAGAATTAGTGAGTCTCTTTAATTTTGCAGACCAACAAAATCAATAGAACAGTAGAGTAAAGAGAGAAAAATTAAGCAATCAATATTTCCAAGCTAGCAAGGTTGAAGTATCAAATCTCTTGAATGCTTCACACACTTGGTGAGCCAATAATCTTTACAAAGTTGGGAAGTTCTTGCTCACACTAAAACTCTTTTAGTTGAGCCAAGAATCTTACTTACAACCACACTTTCATACAAGATTATCACTCCACTCAAAGTTGAATTACACTCACAATTGCACACTAATACAACAAAGCACTATAGTCAATTTGCACTCAAGATTACTCTTTTCTAAGGCTTGTATTCAATGTATTAGATGATCTTTTGAGGTTATTAAAGCTCCTATTTATAAGAGCAATAAATAGTGGTTTCAACTACTTCCTAACGGCTAAATAATAAATGCACAAAAAATAGCCGTTGGGGTTTCGGACGTCCGAGAAGTATTGAATGCGTCCGAGGAAGCGTCCGATCTTCTTTCAGTTTGTTGAAGAGTTTCGTTCGGACGTCCGTGCATGCGTCCGTTCCTTCGTCCGACAGAGGTTTCGGACGGTCCTGAGCGTCCGAAAGAGAAGCAGTAGGATCCTATTCTTTCTGCCAGTTCGCTCGGACGATGCAATGCGTCGGAGGAGTTTTGACCTAGTTCGGACGGTTCTGTGCGTCCGAAAGATCTGTTCCTGCAAAAGCTTGTTTTACAGAGTTCCAAGTGTTTATGTCATCATCAAAATAAGGTTTGGAAAACATCAATCTCTCCCTTTTTGATGATGACAAACCTTTATGTAAAAACAATCGGATATGACTAATCAATTTGCAATATATCACAATTGGATATCAATCATCAAAGCACAATAGTATAGAGAAGACTACTCCCCCTTTTGACATCAATCAAAAAGACTCCCCTTTAGAACATGCAAGTAGTTTGACAGAAATGGAACAAGTTTCATACATCCAACTGAAAAGTTTAATGGTGCTAGAGTCAAGGAAATACACAACCAAGCCACAGAAATGCTGAAAACCAAAAGAAATGCTGAAAGGTTCTAACAAGCAAAAAACTGCTGAAAAACAAAATACAAATGTGAAAAGAACTAATGTGAGTCATTGCGCTTCTTGGAGCGCTTTTCAGTCTTTTATCGTTTGGATGGAACATCTTCAGCAGTGGCTTCACTGTCATCCTCCTCTCCGGTACGACGTTGCATGATGAAGTCAAACGTGTCGTCAACATCCTCATCATCGTCGTCATCGTCATCGGCAGCTCCTTGTGCAGCTTCTGAATTGTCTTCACGGGTATGTCCATCTTCAGGTTCATCACTGTCGAAAGATGATTCAAGTGGATATTGGGACTGAAGATTAGCAAATTGAACCTGAGCCGAAGCAGACATGCCAAGGCTGAGTGCCTCTTGGGGAATCATTTGACGAGTTTCAAGTCGCTTTAACTTTTGATTTGTACGATGTTGAAATGAACTGACTTGAGTGCTTAGAGAGGTGAGAAGTCCACAGTTATGTGAAAGAGATGGTTCAGATGTAAGTGGAGGTGGTTGAGGAGTAGGAGAATGAGGAATAGCAAAATCAGAGGTGGAAGCATGGGATTGTGATGTGCAATATAAAGGCTGCCTTAGTTAGCCATTCTCGTTGAAAAAACAGAGGCCTTTGCGTTCAATGTATGATTTGTTAAAATAAGGGGGAAATTGTTTGTTTCCGCTCTAAGGTATGTTAAGGAAATCAAATATTTTGGTGAGAAATTTGCCAAAAGGAATATTCCTTCGAGTATCAGTAAGAAAGAGTTCCCATAGGGAACAAAAGAGATACCCGAAATCAAGAGGAATGCCCTTGAAAACACAAAAGAATAAGTAAAGTTACATTTTACCGGGCTCAGTACGATGCCCGTCAGTTGGCAATAACAGATTGGTGACAAGAGTGTACAGAATATTGAGTTCAGGAGAAAGCAATGTAGTTTTGGCTTCCGAGGCCTGTTTAAAATGAATGTTAAAAATAGCTCTAACTTCATCGATTTCAAAATGAGTATCATCAGCGGGCCATTTGTCTAACGAAAAGAAGTAGGAGAAATCAGTGGGGTTTGAGACTTCACATTCAAAAATGGTGTTAATGATGTTGGATGAAATCTCAAGATTGGTGCAGTTAACACGAGAAATTAGATTGCGAGCAGTAGGGCCTTTCCGAAGATTGGCTGTGAACTGAAGCACCATGTCATGATAAAAAGGTAAATCAAGATGCACAAGATGACCCCAATTTTGTTTTTCAAAACAATATTTGATAATGGGAAGATTATATTCATCAAATAGACTATGAGAAGCAGGACGTTGAACGATTATAGATTTACTTAAAAGGGAAGTATACCGTTCAGATGCCTTGGCATCGATAAATTTTGATAAGATTGGATTGGTGGAGACTTGAGGATTAGCTGATGATTCTCCTCGTACTGGAGCCTTCCCTTTAGTTTTTTGACCTCGATTTGCTGTAGAGGAACCTCCGCGAAAGTGTGGTTGTAAGTAAGAAGTCTTTAAAGAAAAGAAGAGAAAATTGAAGCAAGAGGATTGGTGAGAATTTGAGGAAATGAGATGATGGATGGGTCAAAGCATGTGATTTCAGTGAGAAGAGCTTTGGGTAGGATAATTTTCCAATCAATTTTGGAAGAGAGAGTGGGAATTTGGAGGGGGTGGTGGAGAGACAATTTTTCGCCAGAGGGTTTTCGGGGGAGGTGGTGAGTCCGAAATGTTCTGGGGAAGATGGATGGTTTTAATCAAACAGGGGCACCTTTCGGACTCTTATAACATTTGGTGTGCATCCGACGACAGCGTCCGAAAGCCGAAGAACAGACGGCCGAAGGAGGAGCCAATGAGTCCGAAGTTCTTTCGAACGATGGTGCGCGTTCTGAAGATTTCCAGAGAGTTTGGTAAAAAAAAAGAATAATGTTCGGACGATTATGAGTGTCCGAGAAGTAACAGAAGCTTTCGGACGATCCAGAGCGTCCGAAAGAAAAGTTGTTCGGACGAAGAAGTGCGTCCGAACTATGAACCTATGCCAAATTTATTTGTAAAATCCCCAAACATTTTTTGAGCAATAGCGGTCTAGAGCTAAGGGTTTTGTAAAAATATCAGCCAATTGATCTGAAGTAGGCACAAAATCAACACGAATTTCCTTTTTACAAATGAGGTCTCTAATGAAATGATGCTTAACATCAATGTGTTTGGTTCTAGAGTGCATAACAGGATTTTTTGTGAGATTAATTGCACAGATAGTGTTGTCATACAATATAGGAACACAATCAAAAAATACACCAAAATCTTTCAGAGTATGTTTCATCCAAAGAAGTTGAGCACAATAATTTCCAGCAGCAATGTATTCGGCTTCAGCCGTAGAAAGAGAAATAGAATTTTGTTTTTTGCTAAACCAAGACACAAGACAATTTCTCAGAAAATAACACATACCACTGGTACTTTTTCTATCAATTTGACATCCAGCAAAGTCGGCATCAGAATAACTAATCAAGTCAAATGTAGAGGACTTTGGATACCACAGACCAAAATCCATTGAACCTTTTAGGTATCTAAAAATCCTTTTAACAGCTATCAAATGCGATTTTTTAGGGCAAGATTGAAATCTAGCACATAAACAAACAGCAAACATGATATCTGGTCTACTGGCAGTTAAGTAAAGTAGACTTCCGATCATACCTCTATAGTGTTTTTCATCAACACTATTACCTTCTTCGTCTTTTGTAAGTTTGGTTGAAGTGCACATGTGGCGTGCCAACTTGTTTGCAATCTTCCATTCCAAATCATTTGAGTAGCTCCTTTGTGTACTTGATTTGTGTAATAAACGTTCCTTCCTTAGTTTGATGAACTTGTAATCCGAGGAAAAATTACAACTTGCTCATCATACTCATCTCAAACTCTTGTTGCATTAAATGTGAAAAATCCTTACACAAACTTTCATTAGTTGCTCCAAAAATAATATCATCAACATAAATTTGAACGATTAACAAACCATTTGAATCTATTTTTGTAAAAAGTGTGGTGTCAACTACACCTCTTTTGAATCCATTTTCTATCAAGAACCCACTTAATCTTTCATACCAAGCTCTTGGAGCTTGTTTCAAACCATATAAAACTTTGGAGAGTTTGAAAACATAATTTGGAAGATTTTTATTTTCAAATCCCGGAGGTTGTTCGACAAAAACTTCTTGGTCGATAAAACCATTTAAAAAGACATTTTGACATCCATTTGAAATAATTTGAAATTTCATTGAAACATGCAAATGCAAGAAACATGCAAATGGATTCTAACCTAGCCACGGGTGCAAAGGTTTCATCAAAGTCAATACCTTCTTCTTGAGCGTAACCTTTTGCAACAAGTCTAGCTTTGTTTCTTATGATTTCACCTTTGTCATTTAATTTGTTTCTAAAAACCCATTTAGTACCAATAATGGGAGAGAAGAAGGTCTTTCAACTAGGGTCCATACATTATTTTTCTCAAATTGACTAAGTTCATCTTGCATAGCATTAACCCAAGAGTCATCACTCAAAGCAACATCTATATGTTTAGGTTCAATGTGAGAGAGTAATGCACAATTACTATTCAAAGGTTTATGAGAACGAGTAGTTACCCCATCGGATAGATCACCTATGATTAAATCTTGAGGATGACTAGAGACGAATCTCCAAGCTTTCGGAAGATCATTTTGAGCATCCTCATTCTTTTCATCATCAATTTGATGGTTGTTGACATCAACGCTTGATGTAATCTTATCTTGATGATCTTCATGAATAACGAGCTTTTCGAGCTCCTTTAAAATACCTACATCTTCATCTTCACATAAATTCTTTGAGATAACATCATTAGTTTCATCGAATGTAACATGCACAACTTCTTCAATCAAAAGTGTTCTTCTATTGTAAACTCGGTATGCTTTCTTGTCACTAGAATATCCTAGAAAAATTCCTTCATCCGATTTTTTGTCAAATTTTCCAAGGTTTTCTTTGATTTTTAAAATAAAGCATTTGCAACCAAAAACTTTGAAATAGCTCACAATGGGTTTTCTACAAAAAAGGAGTTCATAAGGAGTTTTATTTAAAGAGGATCTTAATAAAACTCGATTCATAACATAACAAGCCGTGTTAACCGCTTCGGCCCAAAAGTATTGTGGTAAGTCACATTTACTAATCATAGTTCTAGCCGTTTCTTGAAGAGTCCTATTTTTCCTTTCAACAACACCATTTTGTTGAGGGACTCTAACAACCGAAAACTCATGTTGAAAGATACCGTTGTGATCACAAAAGTCGGGAAAACCCCCAAATTTAAATTTGGCACCATTGTCACTCCTTAGACGAACAATTTTGTATCCAATAAATTTTGAATTTCGGAAAACAATTTTACAAATTTTTCAAATGCTTCATTTTTGTGAACAAGAAATAATACCCAAGTAAACCTAGAATAGTCATCTACGATAACAAATGCATATTTGCAACCACCTAGACTAGCATATTGAGTAGGTCCAAATAAGTCTAAATGCAACAATTCTAAAGGTTTATGAGTAGACACAAAATTCTTTGGTTTAAAAGAAACTTTGACTTGTTTACCAAATTGGCAAGCATCACAAATTTAGATGTCTATAAGAAACAGTTCTGGCAAACCTCTTACCAAATCTTTCTTGGCAAGTTTTTCAATCAAATCCATATTAAAATGACAAAGTCTTCTATGCCAAAGCCAAGGATCATCTATGGAAGCGGTAAGACATTTTTCATTGCTATTGCTAAGACTTTTATTCAGATGAATCACATAAACATCATTGTGCCTAGTGCCCTTGAATAAAACAACATGATTTTTATCAAGGATAAGACATTCATGCTTGGTAAAGAAAACATATAAATTTTTGTCACAAAGTTGACTAACACTTAATAAATTATAGTTCAAATTATCAACAAGAAGTACATTCTTAATCAAGGTTTCACCATTTTTACCTACATCACTAATGCCGATTGATTTTGCTTTGTTGTTGTCTCCAAAAGTGACTTTTCCACTATTTTTGGATGTAAGATTTGTGAAGAGAGAGGCATCACCCGTCATGTGCCTTGAACATCCACTATCTATGAACCACTTAGCATTGTTGGCGATGTTAAGTACCTACACAATAAATCAATTGATAACTTTTGGTACCCATATTTTCTTGGGTCCATTTGAGTTAGTGAAATTGCTTTCGATCCATGCAACTTTCATTCCATGTTTTCATTCCTCTTGACATAACACATATTCTTAGCATAGTCCATGTTGTTGGCAATATCTACAAATAATGCTTTTATTACCATATAAAGAAGATTTGGTTTTACAATACATAAGTCATCCCTTCTAAACATGACAAAATTTTTGTTGATTGCTACATTTCTATTTCTTTTCATATCAAAAATATTTTCCTTCTTTCTAGTTAAAAGAGCTTTCAAATCATCCATTCTTTTCTTCAATGAGGCTTGTTCTTCCTTGACCTTTGATCTAACATGCATTCTTTTCTTCAAATCACGATTTTCTTGCGATAGCCTATTGTTTTCGTTCACAAGTTTAGAGTTAGCATTCAATAAAGCATTTGACTTTTTAGCTAACTCCTTATTTCTAGCATATGATTCCTTTAAGCTATCATGTAATTTCAAAATGAAAGCTTCAAGATCATCTTCACCATTTTCATCATTAGAGTCATAGTTAGAATTTACCTCATCATCTCCAATGGCCATGAAGATTTGTGCTGACTCCATTTCTTCTTCAACTTCTTCGGCTCCTTCGGAGTTGCAATCATCCCATGTGATTTGAAAGTTGTTGAATCTTGGTTTTCTTCCTTCCTTCTTTTTCTTGGAAGGACACTCATTTGCAAAATGCCCGAGTTGACCGCATTCAAAGCATTTTTCGTTTTGCTTCTTCATTTCAAGCCTAGACTTCCCTTTGAAATTATTTGAATTTGTAGCTCCGCCTCTTCTCATTCTTCGTTTGTTGATGTAATGTTTAAGAAATCCTTTGGTGATGAGTGCAAGATCTCCTTCATCAAGATCTTCATCTTCTAGATTCATGGAGCTATTTTCATCTTCCTCTTGAGAGGTCTTTAGAGCAATGCTCCTTCTTGGCCTTGCTTCTTCATCATCCACAACCTTGGCCTTTAACTTGAGTTCATAATATGTAAGAGAATTGATTAGTGATTCAATAGGCATTAAATTTAAATTCTTGGCTTCCTCTATAGCAATTGTTTTGGCATCCCATTCTTTGGATAGAGCATTTAGGATTCACTTTCTATTTTTTTCACCCAAAGAGTTCTCCTTACTCAAGGCTTCAAAATCCTTTATAATGTCATTGAACATGCAGTACATTTTGTCACATTCTCATGTGGATCCATCTTGAACGACTTATACTTGTCAATTATACACATTTCTTTCTCACGTGTATAAGAGACAGAATAGATGAAAATTTCTTTCAATGCAATGAGCTATTTCTCTAGCAGAATACAACATTTCATGCGAGTTGATTCATTTGATAGGAAGACATTATATAACACATTCATGGCTTTTGCATTTAACGTCAAGTTTGCCTTGTCTTGTGGAGTGAGCTCATTCCTTGTCTTTTCTCTTCTTCTATTTGTGTGATCATCAATGATAGAAGCTTCAAATGGACCTTCATTGACAACATACCACAACTCAATGTCAATAGATTGCAGAAATATTTTCATTCTATCTCTCCAACTAATAAAATTTGCCCCATTAAACATAGAATGAATCTAGTATCGGATTGACCCTAAAAAAATAGAGCATTGTTGGTTGCCATATTTCTTTACTCAAAAGCAGTTTAAGCAATATAATGAGACCAAGCTCTGATACCAATTGTTGGTCCCAAAGCAACCTAAGAGGAGGGGTGAATTAGGTTCTTAAAAAATATATATAAAGAATTAGTGAGCTTTTTAATTTAAATGCAGATATAACAAAATCAATAGAACAGTAGAGTAAAGAGAGAAAAATTAAGCAATCAATATTTCCAAGCTAGCAAGGTTGAAGTATCAAATCTCTTGAATGCTTCACACACTTGGTGAGCCAATAATCTTTACAAAGTTGGGAAGTTCTTGCTCACACTAAAACTCTTTTAGTTGAGCCAAGAATCTTACTTACAACCACACTTTCATACAAGATTATCACTCCACTCAAAGTTGAATTACACTCACAATTGCACACTAATACAACAAAGCACTATAGTCAATTTGCACTCAAATTACTCTTTTCTAAGGCTTGTATTCAATGTATTAGATGATTGCTTTTAGGTTATTAAAGCACCTATTTATAAGAGCAATAAATAGTGGTTTCATTACTTCCTAACGGCTATATAATAAATGCACAAAAAATAGCCAGATTTAGTACTAAGAGAGAATTATTGTGTGCGTGAATTCGTCTTATACACATCACCAATTGTTGAAGAGTTTCGTTCGGACGTCCGTGCATGCGTCTGTTCCTTCGTCCGACAGAGGTTTCGGACGGTCCTGACTGTCCGAAAGAGAAGCAGTAGGATCCTATTCTTTCTGCCAGTTCGTTCGGATGATGCAATGCGTCGGAGGAGTTTTGGCCTAGTTCGGACGGTTTTGTGCGTCCGAAAGATCTGTTCCTGCAAAAGCTTGTTTTACAGAGTTAAGTGTTTATGTCATTATCAAAATAAGGTTTGGAAAACATCAATCGTTACCCACCTGAGTGTTCCCTTGGTACCCAATATGTGCCCGTGTGCACCTACTGGGGCATTCCATAGGTGGTACCTCAAGCGTGCCCATTGGTAGGCCCCCCTACGTGTGCGTGAGCACATGCCGGGGAATTCCATCGACACCCCGTGCGTGCCCTTGGCTTCCCTATGGAGATTACGAATATTTCCTCCTACCCCTGATTTATCTGGGTTGCCAAGGAAAACTCTATTGGTGTTGAGCTTGACAAAAGAATGGTTATGAGGAATCCAGTGTATCAGCTTTTCGGTCTTCAGGGTGTGCCTGTGAGAGTTGGGTCCAATAAAATGCAATTTTGCAACAAAGGACTTTGGTATGCCTACCCATATCCCCTTTGCTTTTGAAACCATACCCAATAATATTAACAACCAAAACAACACAAATTTTTGGCAAAAAGGCCATGAAATCATTAAAAAATATTCTTGTCTTTATAAAGAGGGAATATGTGAATAGGGGTATTTTGATCATTTAATATTTTTACTGTGGCACCCAGGTTGTACTTAAACAGGATTTCTAAACTCATTTAACCCAATCCACCTCCTTATTTGTTCTGTAACTTCCTAACTTAAATGATCCAACAATTTTGGGAATAAAGACTTTCTCATTGTTATATAATCAAAATCCTGACATGACAACATTGGAATGGAGTCAAACTAACTTTTCGATATCTCCAAGGAACAATTGATCTTGGCTTATTTTATTCCAAATAATCCACTCCATACAGCTAGATTGGATATGCGGATGCTGGACCCCAAGATTGATCAGTTTCTCCTCATCTCCCCTCTCTAATATACTCGAAGACTCAATAATATCCAACAATAATGAAAGATTGAGAGGGCTTTGATTCTAGATTAGATAGTTTCGACAGAGTGAAGATCATTTAGGCTTAATGTTTTCAACTTCTGTAGTCTGCAAATTCCTACAAATGTGATTTTTGTAAATCATCCACCACTAGCATAACGAAGTAACGCATATTATTTCTACAACAAGTATTGACATACAATTATTTTTAACGTACTTGTTATTGGGTAGTAATAAACAAATTTGAGACTTAATAGTTTGAATATCCTGTCTGACTTTCCTAGGACAAAGTCTATTATGTCTTGAACCTGTTGTTACTTTGGGAATACCACAACCTCTTCAATGGTTTTCTCTTTGATCTGCTTGGTTGAAATAACAATGGTGCTATTTGGACAGCCAATAATTGAGTATTATTTGATGAATAGTATTTGTCTAATATTGACTTTTGTAAAAATAGAATAATTGTTTGGATACAAAATTATATTTCGAATTTTACTGTAATTCGTAGGAGGTGTTTGCTTTATAATGGGTACGAGGAAAAGGAATCAGAATCAAGACTAATGATACTCATAAATGTTGTTTGGTTAATCATGAGAATCAATCTATGTCCAATGTACGTTTTCCATCCTTACGATTTTTCTCCAACTTTTTGATCTTTTTTTACTTCTTTTTCATTCTAAACAAACACAAACTAAAACTCATAATTAACTCAATATGACTGATTATGTTTTGTTATTATAGCGATGTAGGAGTAATAACCGTAGTGGCACTGCCATGCCATCCACTACTTGGGACCAATTTTTTGATAAGCTTGAACTCTATTGAATGATTGGTCTTGTTTGTTTCCCTATTGGTAGCTAAGTATCTTGTAGCAGTGAAAGCCAAGAAATGGGAAAAAAACAAACACGTGCATCATCATCAATTCTCACCTTGCACCCAGAATTTTAGTTTTGGAATCCAGTTTAGATTTGTGGTTTCCTAGATACCTTGACTTTGGTTTGAGCCCATGAGAACCCCTGCATGATTCAAATTCTGGCCTCCCCTCTCCATAGTATTCCAGAGGTTGTTTGTCTGGATTAGATTCCTCAGGCTTCTTATCCTCTTGTTACACAAATAGAGTTCAATCTTTTGAATACGTATAAGTGACTAATGAATTTGTTACAGAATATAAAGTTTTTAAAGAAAAAATAACTTACAAGAATGATGAATTTAGGCAGTGGTAGCAAAAAGCTCAAGTGATGAAGGCTATGCTAACATAAATTTACAGGGTAATTGTTCACTTAAAAGTTCTTAAAATATACTTTTGTAAGTCAAGTAGGATGCTCTTCACCGACAGGTTTGTTCATCCTTGCTTTCTCATTTCTAGTCATTTTTTTAAAATTTTGCTTCAGCATTACTTGAATTGGTGAACAAGTTTGAACGAATTTGTCTTGAGTCGAATTCTAGCCTAGTATTAATCTACTTGAATTCATTTACAACCCTATCTGTATACAAAATTATTATTATCTTTCACTGCCACGTTACAATTATAGCCAATTTTTTATCAAAGAAATATTTAGGTAAGTTTAGCCTACGATTCCATTTGTAAATCTCGAATTATTACATAAGCCACCTCGACAGTTATATCAGACGACACCCTAGTTTTTATAAAAAAAATTTCCAAATGACGTCTATTGCAGAGAGAGTGTTACAAATTATTGGATAATTAAAAAGCAATTTCACAGGCGGCTCAGTCAAATCTGAAAACTTACTTTCTGATCACATACGGATCCATCTTCCAGGAAACTTGCTTTCAAACTCCAAGACTAGATCTATAATTAGCCTTCCAACACGATCAATTCTATTCCACAGTCTCTAGGAGGATTCCTTGAAGATATGGTGCCACTTGCATCACCTCTGTTTGGTTAATATGGTATCACCTTTATGGTCCTGGGAGTTAGGGTGGTTCTGGTGGCGCATAGTGAAAGCCAATACCAATGACCTTTCCTAACCTTATCGTGTACATTGCATGTTAGTCCGGTAGGTGATAAATGTCAAGATTCTAGTTAAGTTGGATAATATGGTATAAGCTACTATCGACTAACCACAAAAATTGTGCGAAACGAATTTGAATGTATATGTACAAAAAAAATTGACTTGGAAATTTTTTGAATAGAAAATATAGTATTCCGTAATCGATTTAATATAAATCAGTGAAGTTTGAAAGACCTTTTAGCTTCATAAAACAAGGATACAGAAGTATGTAGATTTTTTATAGCATGAACACCCATTTTTGTTTTTACTGTAATATTATTTGTGAAATTATTTACAAGATCATAGGGACAATACAATATCACTTAGCAGAACAATTGAGAATATTTAATTGGAGTCAACGTTTACTTTTTATAAATGAAATTGGAATTTCTATCTAATTTTGATGGATGTTGATAAAATCAAACCAATTGCTCATGTTCATTTGAAAACTTTTGCACTAAAATTCCTCCATATCCTATGTCTGAAGCATCTGTTTCAACTATCATAAGGGCATCTGGATGAGGAATCCCTAAGCTTGGTAGGTTTGTAACATGTTTCTTAAGCAATGCAGAACACAAATTGGCAGCAATAAGCTTGATTTACTGCCTCCATTTGGTCCTGTCAAAAGGAACAGTGATTGCATATCAACTGTATTATCTATAGCCGTTCCTCCTACTGCATCAAACCAATATGGTGACAAACTAGTAGAAATTAATTGAGAAGTTGAGAATTTGGGCATGGAAGAAGTTTTTGGGGACAGATTTAGGAAGGGAATTGGAAAATAGAAGAAAAAAAACTAATCCAAAGGCTGTAAACACAAAGGGTTATACTGCATCATTAGAGACCTCACAACTTTTGTATTCAAAATACTACATCACGTGGCAGCCTCTTCCATCCCCCTTTCCCAGCTACCATCTCCCGGATCGCAAAACATTTGTTGCGTAGTGAAATTGTACCTCAAAAACTTTGAGACATGGTAAAATTGTGTCGCAAATACTTAAGAACAGCCTAAAAAATGTTGTTTTTCACATTCAATTAAATCAATTGACCGTTGTGCCCACAATTGCCTGCAAATAATTCTTAAAAAATTCACCAAATATATGTGAAGTTTAACTTTCTAAATGGTGTCCTTGAAGAGGAGTTGTATGTTGAGCAATCTGCAGGTTACACAGAAGAGTCCAAGAAAATGAAGTCAACAAATTGAAGAAGGCAATAAACATTTTCTGATTAATATTTGTGGCATTACTTTTTGTAGATATTTACTTCGTCCCCTGTCTTACATGCGTTCCAGTGATATTTCTATTGGTTCAATGATTATCACATTTGCAAGTTGTATTTCTAAACACGAATCATCAATGAAAAACTAAAAACTAAAAAAATAATAAATGAAGAAAAAAATTACATCATACGTTACTAATCATGACATTACTAGCCAAATTAACAAATAATAAAATAGTACTATTTATGAAAAAGAAACCCAACCTTTTATGGATTGATTTTTCCATTATTTATTAACAAAGATGATTATTTATGCAAGTTTATGGTTTATTCTTTATATTCGTTTTATGAATGGTTGATTGGAGTTTGCAATTATTTAATATTATGCTTGTAACTTCTATTATTTTTCTTTCTTTCAAATTGTACTCTTAAAATTTAAAAAAGAAACAAAAAAATACATAAAGGGAGAGTCCACCACATCAAATGGAGGCTCTATATACATATGTACATATATATATATATATATATATAACCTGTCATGATGGACAGATTGTAGGTTTGCTAGGGTTCCTTGTAAGTTGCACAATTCTTTATAAAACAATTTGTGACAGGAACAAAATTTACTCAAGAAAAGTGCTTTGGAAAATCTCCATCTAAAAAGACACAAACATTTAGTTATAATAAAAATACCTAAATCTAATAACTTTAACTAGATAACAATCAATAAGTTTCCTGGGAAAGAACATGTTTATACAAGCACAGATAGGACTCTTAATCAACAAGATCAAGCAGACTATGAAGATTTTCTTAATTCATTGAATCCAAATGGTCTCCTTCCCTAGAAATGTGGTACACTAGAAAACGAGATAGAAGAGTTTTTCTAATAAGCTTCCCCAGGACGCAATGCATTCTTATTGTGGCATTATTAGTTAATTAGGGTTGTGATAACTCACTCTTAGAGAGTTAGAAATTCAAGAATCAAATTATGGCACAGCAGTAACAAAAAAAGAGTTTTAACAAAGATTGGCTTGGCACTTGAGATTGATTTGATTGAATGGACTTTGTAGTGCATGGTACGTGAAGAAGACGGATTCATTAGCCTTGATGACGAGATTCGAAAGAGAACTAAGAAGACTTAGAAAGGAAAGGCACATGGTTCCAAATTGTGTTTGGTGGTTTCGTGAGACCCTATTAACAGTCCTAATAATTATCCATGACCATTAATTTAATCAATTAATAATTATTAAATTAGCTACTAATTATTTAGTACCAAATTAAATTGGAATATAAATTATAATTAATAAAATAACTAATTTTTTTGTAGGCTATTATATCAATTAAAACTTATATTTTAATTGACAAAATTTTAATGTTAAACTCAGCCCTAGAAACTGCCTCTTGGGTAGCTGAAGATCATGTGTTTGACCAGTACGGAAACTTTGGCTAGTTTTTTCAATGTCATTGTTTTCTTAACTCTTGATCGGGTAAGTATAGGATCATGATTTGAATAAAATTTGCTGCTTATGGTAAGTATTTTTACTACACTTCTCCACATCCGTCTTTATATAAACTTTTGCAGATACCCTTAATACTTCTTGTGTCTTTTCTATTCAGGACGGCAGAAAGTCAACTCTCGAGGGATAAGAAGTACACAAGGAAGGAAAAAAGGAAAAAAGGAAAAAAGGCAAAAGGAATAGAGGGAAAAATATCTATAAACTTGCATATGCGAGTCAGACCCAGTCTTCCCAACAAACTGACTTTTTAAATTTGGATCTAGGTCAGCCAAATCTAGGAATGAAATGCTCAACATAAGACCTGCAGAGAAACCCTGTAGATAGTAGATCTTGAGATATACCATTTAAATTTCAAAACAGTCTCTGAATCTAAATGTGTATAAGAGACATAACTTACATTTGGATGATCCCTACATCCAGGATTATAGGTATTAGAAAAGGGATCATAATTTCGTATTAACGACCCTTGAAATCCCTTTAATTCAGTTGGATTTAGAGAAATTTGGCGGGTTTGTTTCTTTGATGAAAAAACTAAAATAACGTAAAAGGATCATATAAAAAAACCTAAAATTTTAAATATTTAACCTAATTGTTAACATATTGGTAGTATTTTTAGGATACAACTACCTACATTTGAAGATTTTTATTCTTATAGAAATATTTATTATAAATAAAATTTCAAAAAATAAAAAAATAAATCAAATCTGTCCAAAACAACATCAAAAAAGAATGATAAGAGATGCAAGAACATTTAAACAACAGCATCTCCAAAGGATTAAAAAATTGTCACTATTGCTTTCCACCTTTCATGGATCTATAGCAATGCCTTCCTCAGATATTATATGACCTAAGAATGATACCTTATCTAACCAAAATTCACACAAGCTATATGCTAAATTTAGCCCTTAGTTTGTGTCGTAGTCCATTTTGGTCCCTAAAGTTTCAAGCAAAACACATTTATCTCTCAAATTTTCCAATTTCAACTAGTTTAGGATAAATTTTAAGGGTTAAATACACTTTAACCCCTTAAACTTTTCACAATTTACGATATTGTACCCTGAACTTATTTTTTGATCACTTGCTCCCTAAGATTTTTGTTTCTTAATGATGCCTCTGGTTTGGGAGCTCTTCTAGGTGCGTGTAGAATACATGGAGCCACAGACTTGGCAAATGAAGTGCGGCAGTGGAATATTAAACTGCGTGCATAGTTTTGAATTTTAGTTAGTAATATGTGATTTTCTTTTGCAGTAATGGAGAAGTAAGGGTCTCTTCTAAGGATTCTATTAGAGGGAAAATCTGTTTGAGAGATGGAGAAACAGAAGGTTTACAGGGCTCATGCAGTTGTGGTACCTTCGGCAGGCAAAATTAAAATTATCATACTTGAGTTTGATATTGAAGAACTATTTAGATCTAAATTTAAAAGTTTAAGATTTGATAGATACTTTTAAAAGTTAATGAGAGATCACAATCCTAGGCCATTGTTTTATGTTTTCCTTTAGTTTTTAAAATTCTTTTGAATTTTTTCTAATAAATTTCATATAATTCTTTTTCCTTTTTATTCGACACTTTTTCTTTTCCATTCCACCTAAAAAAAAATTGTACTTTTATTCTTATTTTTATTCCTTTTTATTTTTATGGTTTTTCACGATTTTAAGGTATAATCTCTTATACACATTCTAGATGCATAAATTAATGAAGGTGATCAGTGATAAAAAAGTAAAAATTTTAAATAAAAATCACAAATATCATGTGAACTATAATAAAAATTAATTTGTACTTGAAACTTTATGATCAACATAAAAAGTAATTTTTTTAACAATTGATAATATTACATAACAAACATATTAAAATACGATAATATCTTGTTTTAGAAATTGGGAAGATCTTGTATCTGTGGCCTTTTTAAATTTGATTGACGTAGTTGAAGGATTACATGGATTAAGTCTCAAGAGTCATTATACATAATCATTGTTGGTCAACTTGTACAAGCCTCAACCTTCCTATTTCACTATAATTTTTTGACCAACATATCCCATGACCTCAAAAATGCATGAAGACAGATGGTTCAACAGTCCTTACTCCTTTCATTTCTTTAGTTAATGCAAGTTTAGAATTTCCCAAAATTCAACTTTCTATACTCCTTGGTGGTGAAATTGCTCAAAGCATCTGTATGGGTGACTTCTCAATGCCAATTTCAACGGTAAAGAAACAACTATTATGACTGATTCAAACGTAACCTGATAAACGAATCTACTAGATCTATATATTACAAACAGATATAAAAAGATAGCCTAACAAATCTAGAAATCTAAATTTCGACAAAACATAGCTCCCTTATTTCTAGTAAAGTAATCCAAATTGGTTCATCTTCTTGATCATTGAGCAACTATTAGCACCTTAAGTGTATTTCTCTCATTTTATCATCAATTGGTGCTACAAATACAAATATTCTATAATGGATTGTTTTCAGACACTAGGATAACGACTTTGACCCATTTTCGTGAAAACCTACTTGGCACTATATAAGGGTCAAATTAGGCCATTAATTAGCATACATAGACTTGTTAGAATGTAGAAAACCCGTCACCCGTATTTATTATGGTCTTTTGGTTTTACTTGGCTTGTTTGAACCCCGTGAAATCTGAAGATTCCCACTTCGATTTGTTATGTTGGTTGAATTAGAAATAGTGTTTTTGTGTTCTAGATTTTGTGTTCTTGGTTGCTCACCTTCTAGTTCACTCTTCTTCTCTCTTTCTTCTTCTACTTCTACATCTCTACCACTTCTCCATGTGATTCCACTTGCATGCTCCTTTTAAGGTTCACAACAGTGTCACTTGGCAGTGTTATCTTGGATCAATAGCTTCAAAATTTGTCGGAATAAATTACTGTGGACAAGTTCAATCACTAATTTTATTTCATTTGTTTTAATGAATTGATTTTTTGTCTATTCTTAACGAACTAATGTACATTTTCAATATAAAATGTCGACAATGATGCATATAATCCTGGGTAATAGGAGTAGAGTATTCAAACTATCCATTCTACCCTTAATAGTAGTACTAATCAAATCCACTAAATAAATTTATACCATATCCAAAAGATGAATGGTATGATGTAGAAGAAAAATCTAACCTTGATGGGATAAGGCATCCTTTTAGCAAAATAAAATCAAAACATGTTTTTAATAGACTAGATGTGTATCAACTATCAACTAAGATATCTTGATGATTCTTGACGGAAGCAAGAAAATCATAATCGTTATGATCCATCAGATAGGAAGTAATTATAATTCTACAGTGTGTTTAGAGAATTATATTATTATGTTTTAAAATTTATATGTTATATATTTTAAAATATGACGAGATGATTTATAAAAAAGTAAAACTTTTCATAATTTTATAAGTACCTCAAAATATTTGGACAAAATTCAATGAATAGAGAAGCAAGCAAGTGGTCATACACAGCCAAACCCAGGAGCTTATCACATTATTGATCAATTTGAACTAAAATGTTAAAAAAGAAAAAGAGACCTGCTTATATACGCACTATTGCAGACAGTCCCAGTGCATGAAACCTGTCTGAATGATTTCACTTCACATTTTCGCATAAATTCTAGATGTTTAAATAGACATTAAAATCCCTTTCAAATATTAAATAATCGTTTTACCCTTTTTAAATATTTTTTAAAGGGATCGGGTCAAAGTATAATTTTACAAAACTTCAGGGACTAAAGTGCAAATATTAAAAGTTTATTAAAACGCCGTCTCGAAGTCTCCTGATTCATTTTCCTTCTGCTTCTCCAAGTAACCTTCAGAATTAAGTTTACTTTGAAAAATCCAATCAACCAATTCTTCAAATTCCATATTTGGTTTGAAAATTTACTCACAAATCAAATTGGTGATTCAGGAATCTTCGTAGACCTTTAATCCAATTTCAAAAGTAAGTTTTACTTTCAGATCTATATGATTTTTATGTTAAATTCCAAGTTCTTCAGGAAATTAATTTGTTTAATTTTGTATAAATGTTTATGAATTTGATTTGATTATCAAATATATTTATGAGCTATTGGGACTGAATTTATGGTTCGAAATGACTTTTTAACTATTATTTTTGTGAGATTTGAATTAGGGTTTTGACAATTCTTAACCTAGTGAGATATTTGAAATTATAAACCCTAATTCTTAGATTTTTATCTTATTTTCACAAATTTAAGTCAATCCTTATTTAATTGCGTTCAATTAATGACTAATTTGAAGTTTTGAGTGATGCCCAAAAGTGAATCCCTATCTCGATATTTATCTTAATGGTATAACACTCTCCTGATTTAGGTGATTTGGAATTAAAGTTTTAGACCGTCAAAATTAGAATACGTATACGACAGTCTCTTTTACACATACAGATAATTTAAGAGACGGCCTAGCCTGTATATGATTGGTATTGTAATCATAGAATAAGTGGTATTAAGGTAAGTATATTTATTTCGATTAATATTTATAAGGTAAGTACGTTTATAAATTATATGTTTTGTTATGTAATGTATCAATTGTTCGTTATTGTACTATGTGTTAATGAATGATTACTGTGAAGAGCTCAATGGGTCACTTTAATGGACTTGGCTATGAGTGAGTGAATGAAATGATATACTGAGTACTCTGCTTTGTAAATGTTATACCCAGTCTATCGGGAAGACAAGTGATAGACACTCAGTTATCCTTGTCTACTCCGGCGGCATAAAACAAAGACCTGGAAACAGTGCTTGGGCACACTTTGGTGAATAATGAGCTCATTGATTGACATTTACGTTTTAAATAATGATAATGTCTCGTATATTGTTCCCTGTACTGATTGTATACATGTTATCTGTAATTAGGTTTAAATGTTATTTACTAAACACGATGTGCTTACTCCGTTATTATTTCCCCTTTGTTTGTAGTCGAGGACCAACAGGAGACGTTAGCAGGTCCTGAGTCGAGTGCTGATCAAGGAGGGGATTATAGTACAGACCCCAGTTATTGGGGATAGTATTTTCCTGGATTTATTATCCTAGTGTGAGGTTGGTTTTTATACTTAGGCCTGTGTGTCTATGGACTTGTTAGATTTGTCTTGTGATCGAATTTTTGACTGTTGTGGGATTGTGGTTTGTTGTTTATGACTGTGATTTGGTTATTGTGGATTGTTATGGATATGGCTGTTGAATATATTTTGTGGTCTTGTATTATACATCTGGAGGTTAAATGACAGGTATTATGGTTTGTATATTGCTCTTGTACTGTGCCTTGCATGGTTGATGTGATCCCGAGGTGCGGCGTGTCATTGTCCCGTTTTGGGGGCGTGACATTGAGTGGTATCAGAGCTTAGGTTATTCAATCATGTTTCTAGTATTAAGGTGAACTGTAATGGTTATGAGTGCAGTATTGGGGACTTGGACTTGTATATAACTCAGGGTTTAGGATTGGCCAACCTAAACCAGGAGTTACTGCAATTTCTTGTTCGTAATGCTTAGGTGGGGAGTGGTTGAAGTTTGTAAGTGTATTATTTCAGGTTAATGTCTAAATAAGAATTGACTGTAATACTTACCCTATGTGAAATATGCAGGAAATGGAATCTGAATTGAATAGACAGACACAGATTGTTATATCTCAGGAGGGGGCACCTAGGCAAGAAACGGGGACCAATCAAACACAAGCTGAGGAATCTGTTGGAATCGATCAAGGGGCAAGAGGACAGATTGAGACTGAGTCACAGACCCAACAGGTACAGCAATTACAACAGTCTCAACCGTCACAAACACCTGTGCCGGTGATAGATTACGCCACAATTGCGGCGATTGTAGGGCAAGCTGTGCATGCAGCTCTTCATACTAATCCTATGACTCCTGCATCTAATCCACAACCACAACCAGAGGCTAAGGATGTTGATTACTATTATCGGGCCATCACGAAGATCAATATTCCTACCTTTGAAGGTAGACACGATCCAGATGAAGCAGAAAAATGGTTGGGTCAAATTGAAGAAAATTTAGAATTGTTGAAGGTGCCTGATGAGTATAGGTCTTTGTCCCGATAATTAAGCCCTATTTGGTTGGAGATGCATCCAGATGGTGGAAGGGGGTAAGACCTGTATTTGTCCCTACAGGACAGATTGCATGGATGGTTTTCAATGAGGCATTTTTAGAGCACTTTTACCCATCGCATCTCAGAATTGAGCGAAGAGATGAATTTAATTCATTTAGACAGATCCAGGGATGTCTATAGTGAGATATTCATACAGATTTCATGCACTGGGGATGTTTGCTCCGGGGGTCATGAGTGACAGGGTGGAAAAATGCGATCGTTTCAAAAAGGGATTGCTAAAAGACATTCGAGATAGAATAGCAGCTGTAGACACAGATACATTCAAAAAGTTGTATAATGCTAGTGCCCGTGTAGATACATACCTGAGACGACAGGCAGCGGAAGAGAGGGATGACCGAGGTCTATATGTTCCTCCGCAAAGACCAATTTATAGACCTGTAGTACCTCCAGTTCTTAAAGAACTGAAGACGCAATTGCAAGAGTTATTAGATAAGAACATTCATCAGACCCAGTGTATCTCCTTAGGGAGCTCCAGTATTGTTCGTGAAGAAAAAAGATGGTAGCCTAAGATTGTGTATTGACTACCGAGAATTGAACAAAGTTACCATCAAGAATGAATATCCTTTACCAAGGATCGATGATGTGTTTGACCAATTGAAAGGTGCCAGGGTATTTTCCAAAATAGATCTGAGATCCGGGTACCATCAGTTGAGAATCAAGTCAGCAGATGTTCCAAAGAATGCCTTTCGAACGAGATACGGCCACTATGAATTCTTGGTGATGCCTTTTGGATTAACTAATGCACCTGCAGCTTTCATGGACTTGATGAATAGGGTATTCCAACCTTATTTAGACAGGTTCGTGATAGTATTCATTGATGATATCTTGGTTTACTCACCTTCAACGGAAGAGCACGAAACCCATCTCAGACTGGCCTTACAGAAGTTAAGGGAGCAGAATTCTATGCAAAGTTCAGTAAATGTGAATTTTGGCTGAAAAATGATAACATTTCTTGGCCATATCATATCGGAGAGTGGAGTATCAGTGGATCCCAAGAAAATTGAGGCAATTGTTGACTGGGCCAGACCGACGAATGTGACAGAGGTTCGCAGTTTCTTGGGTTTGGCAGGTTACTACCAAAAGTTTGTAGAAGAATTTTCCTTGATAGCTGTGTCATTGACCAGACTTACACAGAAGAAGACCAAGTTTGTGTGGGATGCAGATTGTGAAGCTAGTTTCCCGGATTGAGAAGAAGTAAGATGATATAGCACCAGTATTAACCTTGCCATCCGGGATTGAAGGGTATGTCATCTACATTGATGCTTCTAAGAATGGTTTGGGTTGTGTACTAATGCAGAATAGTAGGGTTATTGCCTATGCCTCACGAAAGTTGAAGTCTTATGAACAGAATTACCCTACTCATGATCTGGAATTAGCAGCCATTGTATTTGCTCTGAAAATTTGGAGACACTATCTTTACAGAGAGCAGTGTGAAGTATTTACAGATCATCAAAGGTCTCAAATATTTGTTCACATAGAAAGAACTTAATATGAGGCAGGGCAGATGGTTAGAACTACTCAAAGACTATGATTTAAAGATCAGTTATCATCCAGGAAAAGCTAATAGGGTAGCAGATGCACTGAGTAGGAAATCTGCAGAGGTCACAACTAACATGTTGATAAGGCAAATGGAGGAATTAAATTTAGAGATTGTGGAGTCTACAGCCAAAATTTTTGCAGCACTTGTGGTACAAACGACTTTGATAGACAGGATTAAACAAGCTCAGGTTACAGATCCAGAGTTAATAAAAGTCAGGAACAAAGTAGAAAGTGGAGATCCAGGAGAATTTCGAGTTGATAATGGCATTGTTTGGATGCAAAGTCGGCTTTGTGTACCTGCAAATGAAGACTTGAAGAAAGAAGTCATGGCTGAAGCTCACAGTTCCAGATTTTCTATTCATCCTGGTAGTACTAAAATGTACAAAGATTTGAAACAACATTTTTGGTGGAACAACATGAAAAGAGTAGACAAATTGCTGATTTTGTATCCAAGTGTTTGGTTTGTCAACAGGTAAAGGCCGAGCACCAAAAGCCCAGTGGTTTATTGAATCCATTGCCTATTCCAGAGTGGAAATGGGAGCATATCACAATGGATTTCGTTAGTGGGTTGCCCAGAACCAGATTGGGACATGATTGCATTTGGGTTATTGTAGACAGGTTAACCAAATCTGCTCATTTCTTACCATTGAAGGTTTCTACTCCTATGGATAGGTTAGTACGGATCTATATGGATAATATTGTGAAATTACATGGTGTACCTGTTAGTATTATTTCAGATCGGGATCCACGGTTCACTTCTAGGTTTTGGACAGCTTATCAACAAGCCATGGGTACAGAAGTAGTTCTGAGTTCTGCATTTCATCCCCAGACAGATGGACAATCAGAAAGGACAATTCAGACTTTAGAAGATATGTTAAGAGCTTGTGCCATTGATTTTAAAGGTAATTGGGATGAACATTTGATGTTGATAGAATTTCTCCTATAATAATAGTTACCACAGCAGCATTGGCATGGCTCCCTATGAAGCTCTGTACGGAAGAAAATGTCGTTCACCTTTATATTGGGATGAAGTCGGAGAAAGAAGATTAACAGGGCCAGAGTTGATTCAAATTACAGTGGACAAGATAACCATCATCCGAGACAAACTCAAAGCTGCTCAGGATAGGCAAAAGAGTTGGGCAGATATGAAAAGAAGACCATTGGAGTTTCAGGTTGGAGACAAGGTATATTTAAAGGTTTCACCGACTAGAGGAGTTATGAGATTTGGAAAAAGTGGAAAATTGAGCCCAAGATTTGTGGGACCCTTCGAGATACTGAAAAGAGTTGGAAACCTAGCGTATCAGTTGGCTTTACCTCCAGAGTTGGCTCGAGTGCACAATATATTTCATGTTTCACAGCTCCGAAAATACACATCCGATTCAAGCCACATGATTGAGTACCAACCTCTCAGTGGTAAGGAAGAATTGGTTTATGAAGAGGTGACCGGTCCGCATTATTGATACCAAAGAACAAGTCCTTCGACATCGGTCTATTCCATTGTTAAACTCTAGTGGTCTAATCATTCAGAAAGGGAAGCAACATGGGAATCCGAAATTGACATACAAAACAAGTATCCTTACTTGTTTGTCTTGTAGGTATGTTAAGTTTCGAGGTCGAAACTTTTCTTAAGGAGGGGAGAGTGTAATACCCGATTTTTTTCTGATCATTTCACACATTTTCGCATTTGATTTTATACTTTTAAATACTCATTAATATCCCTTTCAAATATTAAATAATCGTTTTACCCTTTTTAAATATTTTTTAAAATTTTCGGGTCAAAGTATAATTTTACAAAACTTAAGACAATCTCAGATTTAATTATGGAAAATACCGATGGCACCTGTCTTGTTCCTGTCTCTTATACACATCTTTGCTTTAGTTTAATTTTATGTTCAGAATTAAGTTTACTTTGAAAAATCCAATCAACCAATTCTTCAAATTCCATATTTGGTTTGAAAATTTATTCACAAATCAAATTGGTGATTCAGGAATCTTCGTAGACCTTTAATCCAACTTCAAAAGTAAGTTTTACTTTCAGATCTGTATGATTTTTATGTTAAATTCCAAGTTCTTCAGGAAATTAATTTGTTTAATTTTGTTGTTTATCAATTTGATTTGATTATCAAATATATTTATGAGCTATTGGGACTGAATTTATGGTTTGAAATGACTTTTTAACTATTATTTTTGTGAGATTTGAATTAGGGTTTTGACAATTCTTAACCTAGTGAGATATTTGAAATTATAAACCCTAATTCTTAGATTTTTATCTTATTTTCACAAATTTAAGTCAATCCTTATTTAATTGCGTTCAATTAATGACTAATTTGAAATTTTGAGTGATGCCCAAAAGTGAATCCCTATCTCGATATTTATCCTAATGGTATAACACTCTCCTGATTTAGGTGATTTGGAATTAGAGTTTTAGACCGTCGAAATTAGAATACGTCTACGACACTACTCGATTTTTGAGGTAAGTAACGTTTACTCCTTTTTATCGATACCCTGTATATGATTGGTATTGTAATCATAGAATAAGTGGTATTAAGGTAAGTATATTTATTTTGATTAATATATATAAGGTAAGTACGTTTATAAATTATATATTTGTTATGTAATGTATCAATTGTTACTTATTGTACTATGTGTTAATGAATGATTACTGTGAAGAGCTCAATGGGTCACTTTAGTGGACTTGGCTATGAGTGAGTGAATGAAATGATATACTGAGTACTCTGCTTTGTAAATGTTATACTTAGTCTATCGGGAAGACAAGTGATAGACACTCTGTTATGCCTTGTCTACTCGGGCGGATAATAGGTAGACCTATCCAGTGCTGGGAAGACTTTGGTGAACCTTGAGCTACATTGATTGACATTTGCACATTTAGATCTGTATAATGGACAGACCCACTATTGAAATCCATTACTGATTGTATACTATGTCCACTCTGTAATTGTCTAAATGTTATTTAAAATGTTTGTATGACGTTAGAATTTAAATCCCATCAATGGATGTTGCTCTTGTACTGTGCCTTGCATGGTTGGGGTGATCCCGAGGTGCGGCGTGTCATTGTCCCGTTTTGGGGGCGTGACAGGGTGTCCCATTGATCCCACAGAATTTATGATATATCCAAAGTGCAGGATAAATTGGAAATATCTAGTCTATAAGATGGTACGAGAATATGAAAGCTTACTGAGGTAGAAATGAAGCCTACTTTGGCCACGAAGGCCTCGAGGGGGCAAATGAAGGTTAGCCCATCCGCCATGACCACAAATAGGCAAAATATGCTCATATATTGTGTCTTTATCCCCAACAAATTTCCCACCATGATGCACTTTAATTGAAAAAAATATTGATACTTTGACCTGTTAAAAATATATGTATACTTTATTACACAAAACTCCATTTTGTTGGTATATTGTGAAGCACAAAACCAAAACAAGCTGTTAATAAAGTCTCTCCTCATAGATTCATTGATAACTTTACATGCATAAGCATGGCATTAATCACATCCTCCAATGTTCTATTTTTCCTTTCAGCTAAGCCGTTTTGTTGATTCACAATATGCAAGTAGTGGCAGCCTCATTTGTTTGTTGTTGTGAAAATGAGCCATACTGGTGGTTGAATTTTACTTCAAGTTTGTACCAAAGAATACTAGGTCTAAGTTGTTTATTGCACCTGATTAGGCCTTTAAGAATTTATTGTTTGAGTTCACTAAAAACTAAGTATTTTAACCATAGTAAACCAAATTTTTACTAATTAGCCCTAATTGACTAATTAATGAATTAATGAACATAAAATTAAACTAAAGCAAAAATTAAGGGAAAGAAAAGTTTGGATTGCCTCCCGAAGCGATTATTTATATTAAAATTTAAAGATCATTGACATAAACTGACTTTTGATAGTGCTGGCAACTTTATCTCGTCTTTTTGGCTCACCTGCTGTCATCACATTCACAACGAAAAGAAAGTTTCATGATTTTTCTTGAGATACAATATTTGCTCTTCTTTTCTTGACCCATTAAGAGTACGTGGCATTTAATTTAGAGTCACCTTTAATTTTAATAAAGATAATAGCCCAAAGTTTAGTAGTTTAAAACAAGATAATCCGGTTTTGGTTGTGAATTAACATATGTATAAGCTCAGAGTTTCAGAGCTTGGATTGTTGATATCACCACTCTCTTAGTATGTTCAATAACTTGATCATATTAGTTTCTGTTTGTTCTGGAAATGATAATACTATCTTATGGTTTATGGTGCAGTGTTCTCATTCTGCATTTGATCTGTATTTAGGATATTTTAGGTTTCTTTCTTCATTTTTCTTAAACAACCGTGACCCTACCACCTCCGGTCCTCCGCGGATGACTGCCACAGCCTAATTGGCCTTCCATTCCGACGGGATATTTAGGGTATATAAATCTGATTTAACAAAGGAAAGATTAGAATATAATTGACAAAATATTCCAAACCATTAGCTCGTTTGAAACTATGGAATAGCCAGGGGGTTAAAAAATTCGAATATCTAACGACAATTAGATTGGACTATATCAAGTATTCCAAGCGCTGGTACAAATATGATATCAAGATGTTAATTAAAGTACTGATATTGTGTTGCTTAGTCCAATAAATCTATGGTACTAGACGTAATTGTAGTTAAAATTAAACTTTTTCCGATATTGAAAAAGTTAGCCATAGGAATTACTTTATAAAAATAAAAGTATTAGAAAAATACTCACTTTTATTTTTTTATTTTTTTATTTTTTACTTGTGATTAGTTTTCAAATTTAACATAATCAAATTCATTCATTCATTGTTTGAATGAAACAAGTAAGGGAGAATGAGATATGAATTTGAAATCAACCATAGTCCCCTTTGGTCATTTTCCTAGAATCCTCCTTTTTTGTCTTGCAATGCACGGACCGTCGTCCCCTTCTTCTGGCGGCCGCCGCTTTTACCCGCCGGCATCTTTTGACCGTTACAGTCAAAATATATATCGGGGAAGTTACTTTTTGTTTGTTTTTTCAGAAAAAAATTAAGATACAGGATCAGATTATTTTTTTATTTTTTTATTTTTAGAAAAGTAGTGGAAAAATTTACACGTTATTCTTTCGAGTTTTCAAGTACTCCATTGGATTCTGAAATACTCCTCAAATCTGACTGAGAGACCCCGATATATTGAGAGAACATCCATGATCACATTAAAATTTCCTCCAACAAACCATGGTCCTTTACAACCAGTAGCGAATCCCTTCAGAGAATGCCAAAGTTTCCTAGTTTTTGAACTAACTTCACATAAATGATATACATATGGAACACATCAAAACTTAATAAACAAAAGATTTGCTCAGTTTACATATCTCCCGGAAGGAGATATGGATGTTGGAGGAACGGGCAAAGCTAGGACACAATTTTTTGTTGCTTGATCTACTGCTTCTTCGTCTTTCAAATAATCTTTGTAACATTTGGAACGAAGATTCTGTGTAGCTCAAACATGGACCAAGATCCCACTCTTTCATGCTTCTATATATAAGTACTTATAAATTAATGGGATGTAACTTCTAACGTCATATGTGCTAAAATGTTAAAGATCATAAATTGCATCGTATCAACATCGTCATTTATGGGGCAGAATTTGTGTCTCGGAAAGTCTCTAATGCTCAAGTCAAATAAAGATAACAAGAGACAGGTTTAGCAGTAAAATAAAGAGAAATGTTGTTCTCAAAATAGTAAATGACAGGGAATTGCTCGAGTAATGACAATATTAGATACTTATAGGTCATGCTAGATTAGACGTTTTTCTTTGTTTAATAATTAATTATAGTTTACATTAATTGTTGTTTTAACCCTACCCAATTAATAATCGATTCGTATCATGTCAAACTATAAATTTGTAGTTTTGTAAATGATTTTCTCAGATTTGGGCTTCTTAAAAAATTGTATAAATTTAATTCCGAATTTAAAATTATTAAACTCCCATTTTAATGTTTTCAACAATAAAAAAATAAAATAAAAAAAATCCATTTGGCTTATCTAATCGCGGCGGAACGACCCATTGGTTATTTAAGTTGGGAATATTTTGAATGTTTGGAAGGATAAATTTGAAATTTCAACCAAGTAAATCATCTATTTTAGGTAATGTGACATTTTTATTGGAACATCCCAGCAGCTTATAGGAAAATGAAAAGTTAAAGAAAATAGAAAGGGGTGCAAGGATTTCAAGCATTGCAATGAACTGAAAGTAAAATCCTATAAGCAAGAACATGATACACTGCAATAAATAATTTTGAAAATTATAGTTACGAAAATAGAAATATTAAATTTTATAGCAATTAATAAGTGACCTGGGTAACTGTGTATGGCTTGTCTCAATTGATAAAACAAGTTATCAATAAAATCTTGAGAGAAAATCAATCGTGAACTTGTGAGTTTTGAGGTCTTCAACTTAGGTTCTTGATTTAATTTAATGTCTTAGTGTGCAATTGCATCTATAAAACCACATCTAGAATGTGTATAAGAGACAATTGTTACCTTGGACAATTACTTAAATTTAATTTTTTGGAAGGTAATAGTACCATTAAATGAGGCCAATCCCCTATAATATGCACCATAAAGTTCTTAAAGAGAAAACTTTAGATAAAACAATTAAATGAAACATTAACCTCAATAAGGGTATAAGAGACAGTTCGGAAAACTGAGTTTAAGTGAAAGAATGTGAATGATATTTCCTTTTACAAGAATAAGGTTCAAACAAGGTACATAGAAATAAATTGTTAAAATGGTTGGCTAGCAAGGCTTAACAAACGAAAAAATGCACTACCCTTATTTTTAAACTAAATCAGGTCGTCTAAGAATTAGTTTCAAAAATGTAATAAAGTTTTTGGGATGCAACATAATTGAATCTACAAAAATTTCTCTAAATAATCCAAATAAAAAATTATTGTATGGCTTAGTACTCAAAAGTCTTGAATATGAATGGAAAATATTAACACCAACTACTCATTCATGCATGGTTCAATTAAAGATTTATTATGCTAAAAAATAGAAATATACATTAAGCGAAAACTTTCAAAAATTTTAAAAAATGGTCAAATAATCTGCAAAATTTTCAAAAATTTTGACAAGCTCTTAGATCAAAAGAAAAGTCAAAATATTGCAACAAAATTGAGCAAAAACACACCAAACAACTTAAGAATAATTCCAAATAACTCCCCTACCCCACACTTAAAAATAAGCATTTTCCTCAATGCAAAGATAAAAGCTTAAAATGGGAAAAAGAAAAGGTTCTCTGGATTTAATTCGTGTTTAGAGCAGTATCCACTATAGATATCCCTTGTCATGAATGAAAGCTGGAGTAAGACAGAACAAAACAAAACAAAACAAATAATTCCCTTGAGCTAATAAGAAAAACAAGAATATTGTAGAAAATAATCCTACAATAATCAAAGAAAAAAAAAACTTACTTCTTTAAGGGAATACACGACAAAAATAAACAAAAATACCATGATGAAAATTAACCCTTAAATATCTACAGCATTAAAAACAACTAAACTGTTCAAGAAGTATACTTACAAAATTAAAATATCAACAAAATGGCCCTAAACATAGGACATTAAACACATCTAAACTCATGGAGCAGAAGGCCCCAAATCCATAGGGAAAGGATCCGGGACGGAAATGTCGATGGGTCCTCTCCCTTTGAAGAGACTTTGATGACTTCCTCACCAACTGGCAAGCCTCCATGGTCTACTTCCAGGTATACTGGTACTAAATAAACATGTCGAAATGGTGACTCATCCGTTGTTGCTCCACCAAGATTTGATGCAGAAGCTCTTCTTGAGTATGTTGTGGCACAGGCACAGGCTCATCTTCTGAATTAGTAGCTTCATCTAGGTGCGATGTACAGGCATGGGACCGAGTGCGTTCAAATGGGTCTCTAATACCCTTCATGGAAATTAACTTCCCAGGCTTAAGTTTTTATTCGGAAGGAACAATCACGACACCACTTTCCAAACATAGAGCAGTGATCAAATGGGGAAACCATAAGCCAGGTTGCTTATTAGCGGCTGAGTAGCATATCTGCTAGTGTATAAGTTGACCAACATCTATGGATTTCCCTGTAGTAATGCAATACAAGAGTTTGGCTCTCTCCATAGTGACATGTAGAAGATGCTTGCCAAAAGGAGGCAAGCACAAAGGAACTTAAACCAGACAAACCAAACCTTCATGGTTTAAGCGTATTAGCATTGAAATACCTAGCCACGTTGCCATCAGGAACGTGTAATAGGAGAACCCCTGAGGTAGAGAATTGTGTAGGTCCATTCAACATTCCCATTACAAAGAACACTTGTGATTTCAATTAACTCCATGTTGTTATTTTTGGTGTCTGGCCATTCATCATTGCATACCCGATTAACCTTCAAAACTCTATTATTTTCATTGGTTGAGACATCCACTTTCTTGCCTCGAACATAGAGCCTGGTGTGGCTGTAATGATTGAAATTAGAGTAAAATTCACGTACCACTGGGATGACTACATCTATAGAAAGTTTGGATTTGAAGCCACAAAGGAATTCCATGATGGGGAGATTTCCTTAGCAACTCCTTAAACCGCTTCCAAGCTTATCTTAAGCTTTCTCCAACGTCTTGCTTAAAGGATGTGATTTCATTTCTCAATTTGGTAGTTCTTGCAGGTGGAAAATGCTTTGCCAAGAACTCTTGATCAAGTTGACAAGCATTCCAAGTAGTAAACGTTCCTCGGGCATGGGATTGTAATCATGACTTTGCCCTATCCCGGAGAGAGAAAGGAAACACCTTCATTCGCACACAATCTGGGTGTACTCCATTGAACTTGAACATGTCCAAAACTTCTTCAAAGTTCATGAGATGTGTATAGGGATCTTCATTGGGGCTACCTCCGAACATGGCATGAGTTTGGAGCATTTGGATTAAGGCTGGCTTAATTTCAAAGTTGTTAGCTTGCACGGGAATCCGTGCAATGCTAGAGTTCTCTCCATCAAAATTTGGTAGCATATTCTCTCAATGGCTTTCCTTTCCCATTCATGCCATTTCCATTCCCATAACCACCGCCTATCCCATTATTTCCAACAACCTCTTATTCATAATTTTTTGTGTTCAAATTCCTTTGATGAGCATTAGCATTCGCCATTTGAATCCTTTCTTGCTCTTGGTGTACCCTTCTCAACTTCTAAATTTCCCGTAGCTTTTTTCCTTTTCCTTCGTGTCTAAGCAAATGAATGGCCCTTTGTCACCTCTTACCATGCCCTACAACAAAACCAAGTAAATAGTTAATTCAAGTGCCAAGTCAATTTCTCAAGACAACCAACAAACATAAAAGAAAATACAAAGTTAACAACTAAATTAAACTAAAGTGCTTAATCCACACGACCCGTATAGTGCTTGATATTGCCAGAAACCAAGGACAATCCCCGACAACGGTGCCAAAAACTTGATGCTTTTAACATACCTAGTTAAAATATTTGTGAAACACTTAACTTCTACTACTAACTAGGTGGCATCCAGCAGGTATACTATTGTCAACTAGTAGTAAAGGGAATAGGGATCATTCTTACTACGATTGTTGGATGGCAAATACCGAAATATAAAGGTATTTGAATAGTTAAGAAAAAATCAATCAATGAGAGTTGAAATTTCACTAATCAAGTTCATATTTAAACTCAAGTAAACAAGACCAAATTAAGCTAATTATCTACTAAAACAAGCAATTACGGAAAACTAAGAAATTATGAAATTAAGAGACTAACTACTAAATTCTAACCAAAGAAATTAACTAAAGCACTTAATTCTACCCTAGATTGACCGAAATAAAGCTAAAATTAAAATCAAGAAAGTTACCCAATTAAAAAAACTACAAATAAGAACCTTGAAAACTAAAAACAACCATTTACACACTAGAAATTGGAACAAGTTAAAGTTGAAATCTAAATATTTTTTGATTTTTAATGATAATAATGAAAGCCCACAAAAATTAACTAGAAATTAATGCAAGAAATGGAGAATTCTTAACTAAAAAGAAAGAAATTAACAAGCACCCTAATTTTTCTAAGAAACCCTATATTGGAAGAAAATTGTTTTCATTAAATTATTATCTTAGAAAGCAAGTTTGGTATTATATATACTTGAAGCTAATGATAAACCCACTACAACTATCCAATCAAAATTTAAACTTGGAAGGAAATTAAAAGTAGATCTAAGAAATGATTAAAGAGGATTTTTGCATTTGAAAGAAACTTAAGAGTCATGTTATCCTAATATATCCTAAAATCTACTAATTTCCCACTTAATTCTATCCTGCTTACTCTATTACAATTTTTTTAAGTAGCTTAAGTAGTGTAGTGTTATACAAGGCAAAAATAAAAATTTCGTGCTGGAAGATTACAAAATTGGCCACACAACTTATCCTTCAGCGAGTCCAGATCGCGATCTGGAGGATTTGAGATCTCGATCTCGACTCTAATACATTTAGGGATTTTTCCCGAGTCGAGATCGCGATCTGGACTCTCTTCCCAGCATTCTTTCATTTCTTCCATTATTGCAATTTGGTTCTTTGAGCTTTGTTAATTCTAGCGTCCAACCTCTAATTTTGACCTGCACAATATTAACATCATTAAGCAATCAATTAAGCTAGAAATTTAATAAAAACTTATCATTGTTGGCCCCAAAGCAACCTAAGAGGGGGGTGAATTAGGTTTCTTTAAAATTACTTTGCCGAATATTCACTTGTATAAAATCTTTTGCATTAACAAGTAGTTTGATAGAGATAAAATCAATTAAGCTTATGAAGTATAGAAAAGGTAAAGAAAGAGATTAGACAAACAACACTTCCAAGCTACCAAGCTTGAAGTGTTGATCCACTAGAATGCTCCTCAAATTTGGTGAGCCAATAATCTCAAATGTAACAAAGTAGGAAAATCCTTGCTCACACTAATTCTCTTTAGTTGAGCTAAGGATTTTAAATCACAATTCATTTTATACAAGATTAAACTCTTGTTAATATTTTTGAAAGATTTCTATAAGTACACACTAATATAATATTGCTCAATAGCTAATTTGCACTCAAATTGCTTTTCTTCTTACTTGTATTCAATGTGTACGATGTATTTTACATTATGATCAGAGTTGGTATTTATAGGTGCAATAAATTGGGTTGTAACCACCTCCCAACGGCTCAATAATAAATGCTCAAAAACTAGCCGTTATAGGTTTTGAACGTCTGATGTTATTGGTTGTGTCTCTGACCCATTGTCCGATCTTAAATATAAGTGAGTAGTGGATGCCATTCAGACGATCGAGCATGCGTATGTTCCATCGTCTGAACAAGGTATGTTTGAAAGGTTCACACATCGGATGGTGTATTGTGTCCGAAAGGTTTAATGCCTACCAAGGATTTTTTTTCTTTCTTTCGGACAGTTAGCTTCGTTCGATGTAAGTTTCTTTCGGATGGTTGGAAGTGTCCGTTGCAAGTGCTTTAAACTCTTGAATCTGCCTTACTTTTTCGGACGGAGAAATACGTCGTAGGAATATTCCTTCGGATGCACCTGTGCGTCGATTATAGATGCACCAAAAAACTTGCCCTCTGTCTAATTGTTCGAACAGTGAATTACGTCTGAGGAAATATTGTTCGGACAAGCATCTAGTGTTCGAGAGAAATAGTGCTGTTCGGACTGTGTACTTCGTCCGAAAGCTCTGCTTCAGGAAAATATACTGGCAGTCCTGCATAGCTTAGGTTAAGTGATTAAAAACATCTTGTCATCATCAAAATAGGATTTGTAGATCATCAATCTCTCCCTTTTTTATGATGACAAACCATGAGGTAAAATAATAATGCAAACATAATTAATACACATAGCGCTTACTACCTCTTTTGGCATCATCAAAGGGAAATAAACTCTCGCTTAGAGGGTGCTCCCCCTTACGTAATCAATAGAGTAAAACCAGAATAATTTTAACATGATCAAACCAAACCAAGTAGAGTAGGCAATAAATATATTTAGAGCAGTCAATCGCCATAAAGTTAAACAAATTAAAACAGTCAATCTAAGTAAAGTCATTCTTCTTTTTGAATCGTTTCTCATGTTTGCGTTTCTTGGTCGGTGCATCATCCTCGGTAGCTTTGCTGTCGTGACAACTTAAATCTTCAAGATCACGGCGTTGCATGATATAGTTGAAAGTGTCATCAATGTCTTCGTCATCATCATCAGCACCAGGAGTAGTGGATTTGTCATGACTGGATTTGGTGGTGCCAGTTGGGCTCTTCACGATCGTCTACCTCAGGAATGGAATGATTATCATCATTGGTGCCACCGTCAGCACTTTCAGAGGAAGACTTAAGAGTGTATTGGGACTGGATATTGGTAAACTAGACTTGAGCTAAAGCAGACATTCCTAAGCTAAGTGCCTCTTGAAAAATGGTTTGTCGAGTTTCAAGTCTTTTGAGTTTCCGATTGGTGCGATGCTGAAAGGAGCTCATTTGGTTGCTCAAAGAAGTAAGAAGGGTGCATATATGAGATAGGGAAGGTTCTGAAGAAGATGTATGGGGATCATGTTATTGTGGAGGTGTTTGAGAAGGAGGGGAATGAGGAAGTGCAAATTCTGAGGTAGAAGCTGGAGATTTAGATTTTTCAATTTCATAAGTAGCTTATGTGGACCATTGATCATTGAGAAATCTCAAACTCTTACGCTTAATGTAAGCTTTGTTAAAGTAAGGAGGATATTACTTTTTGCCAATGAAGGGAGATGTCAAACTGATCGAAAATCTTAGATAAGGAATTTGCCATCTAGGTATGTTCCGGCGAGTATCATTTTATAGAACAGCACCCACAGAGAGCAAAAGAGATAACCAAAATCAAGTTGCATGCCTTTAAAAACACAGTAAAATAAATAGAGCTGCATTTTACCGGGCTCAGTGCGATGCCCATCAGTTGGTAACAATAAATTAGTGACCAAAGTGTATAATATGTTGATTTCAGGAGTAAGCAGAGTGGTTTTGCCTTTTGAAACCTGTTTAAAATTGACACTAAAAATCTGTCTGACTGCGTCGATGTCAAAATGAGTATCCAAAGCAGGCCATTTATCTAATGAGAAGAAATAGGAAAAAATGTTAGGAGAGGGAACTTCACATTCAAAAACGGAGTTAATGACATTGGAGGAAATCTCAAGATTTTTGTTATTCACACGAGATACCAATGTACGAATAGTGGGAACTTTCCTAAGATTGAATTGGAGTACCATATCATGATAAACTGCCAAATCTAAGTGAACTAAAATACCCCAGTTCTTGTTTTTCAAAGCAAGATTTTACAAGAGGTAAGTTAAATTTATCAAAAAGACCTTGAGAAATAGGTCTTTGAACAATAATGGACTTCCTAAGAAGAGAGGTGTACCAATCAGATGCCTTGGCATTAATGAATTTGGGTAGGGAAGGATCGGTAGTGGTTTGAGAATTTGTGGATGATTGTCCTTGCACAGAAGTCTTGCCCTTTGATTTTCGTCCTTTGGTAGCTGTTGAAGATCTGCCACGTGATCGTACCACTATAAATTTGAAGAAGAAGGAGAAGAGGGAAAAATGTGTTTGAGGAGATTTGTGGGAAATTGCAAGGGATGAGATGTGAAACTGGTGAAATAGGATTCAATTGGGGTGAGTGAGAAGATGGGAAAGGAAAATTCTTAAGCAATTTTAGAGAAGAAAAATGAGAGTGAGAGAATTTTATGGAAGTTCTTGGGTGCCAGAGAAAGGGTTCGGTGGGGGGAATGTGTCTGAAATGAGAAAAATGAATATGATTTAAACAAGTAAAGCAATCGTTCGGACATCTAAATGATTCGCATTCGTCCGATTGTGCGTCCAATCGAAGATGAACGAACGGCCGAAACCCTATGCTGTGTGTCCGAAGCAATGTCGGATAGTGATACGCGTTCGTTAGAAATTCAGAGAGTTAGAGGAATCAGAAGAAGAGTTTGGATGATTATAAGCGTCTGAGACAAAAGAGAGGATTTCAGACGTTGAGGTATGTCCGATGGAGCAGATAGTTCAGACGATTATATCTGTCCGAATGCAGAATTCAGATAGATTTGAAATTAATGATGCCCAAACGAGTTCTAAGAAATTCAAAGCGATCTAAAACCAAGGGTTTAGTAAAAATATCAGCAAGTTGATCTTTTATAAACACAAATTCAACACAAATTTCCTTTTTGCACACAAGATTTCTAACAAAGTGGTGTATGACATCAATGTGTTTGGTTCTAAAGTGCATGACAGGATTTTTTGTGAGATTAATTGCACTAGGTGTGTTATCTCATCTTATAGGCAAACAATCAAAGATGACACCAAAGTCTTTCAATGAATGTTTCATCCACAAAAGTTGAGCACAACAGTTTCTAGAAGCAATATATTCGGCTTCTGTAGAAAGTGAAATAGAATTTTGCTTCTTGCTAAACCAGGATACTAGACAGTTACCCAAGAAGTGACACATACACTAGTATTTTTTCTATCAATTTTACAACCAGCAAATTCAGCATCAAAATAACTAATTAAATCAAAAGTGGAGGATTTTGGATACCAAAGATCAAAATCCATTGTACCTTTTAAGTATTTGAAAATTCTTTTTACTGCAATCAAGTGTGATTCTTTAGGACAAGATTGAAATCTAGCACACAGAGAAACAACAGACATAATATCCGGTCTGCTAGCTATTAAGTAAAGTAGGCTTTCGATCATACCTCTATAGTGTTTTTCATCAACACTATTACCTTCTGTAGAGTATTGTCAAGTTTGGTTGAGGTGCTCATAGTGTCCCAACCTGTTTGCAATCTTCCATTCCAAATCGCTTGAGTAGCTCCTTTGTGTACTTGATTTGTGTAATGAATGTTCCTTCCTTTGTTTGGTGAACTTGGAGTCCAAGGAAGAATTGTAATTCTCCCATCATACCATTTCAAATTCTTTTTGCATCAAGCACGAGAATTCCTTGCACAAGCTTTCATTAGTTGCTCCAAAAATAATATCATCAACATAAATTTGAACAATTAACAAACCATTAGAATTAGTTTTGGTAAAAAGAGTGGTGTCAACAACACCTCTTTTAAATCCATTCTTAATCAAAACACCATTTAACATTTCATACTAAGATCTGGGTGCTTGTTTCAAACCATACGAAGCTTTAGAAAACAATGAAAACATGATTTGGAAAATTTTTGTTTTCAAAACCTGGGGGTTGTTCAATGAAAACTTCTTGATCTACAAAGCCATTTAAAAATGCACTTTTGATGTCCATTTGGAATAATTTGAAATTGTTAAAGCATGCATAGTGCAAGAAACATGCGAATGGATTCCAAACGAGCAACGGGTGCAAAGGTTTCATGAAAATCAATGCCTTCTTCTTGAGCATAACCCTTCGCAACGAGTCTAGCTTTGTTCCTAATGATTTCACCTTTATCATTTAATTTGTTTTTAAAAACCCATTGTGTTCCGATTACAGGATGAATTGATGGTCTTTCAACTAATGTCCATACATTGTTTTTGTCAAATTGGCTAAGTTCATCTTGCATAGCAAAGACACAAGATTCGTCATTCAAAGCATCATCCACATGTTTAGGTTCAATGTGAGAAAGTAATGTACAATTACTATTCAAAGGTTTATAAGATCGAGTTTTTACCGCATAGGATGTATCACCTATGATCAAATCTTGAGGGTGACTAGAGACAAATCTCCATGCTCTTGGAAGATCTTTTGGAGTGTCTTCGTTCTTTTCTCCTTCTTCATCCAAGTGATGGGTGTTGTCCTCATTGTTTGATGTGATCTCTTGATTTCAATACGTTGTTCATGAATAGTGAGCTTTTCAAGCTTCTTTTGAATACCTACATCTTCATCTTCACATACATTCTTTGAAATAACATCATTAGTTTAATCAAAATTAACACACACAACTTCTTCAATCAAAAGTGTTCGTCTATTGTATACTCGGTATGCTTTCTTGTCACTAGAATATCCAATAAAAATTCCTTCATCTGATTTTTTGTAAAATTTTCCAAGATTTTCTTTGATTTTTAAAATAAAACATTTACAACCAAAAACTTTGAAATAGCTCAGAAAACAAGAGTTCATAAGGTGTTTTGTTTAAAATAGGCCTCAATAGAACTCGATTCATAACATAACAAGCTGTGTTAACGGCTTCGGCCCAAAAATATTTTGGTAAATCACATTCACTAATCATAGTTATAGCGGTCTCTTGAAGTGTTCTATTTTTCCTTTCAACAACACCATTTTGTTGAGTCACTCTAACAACCGAAAATTCATGCGAAATACCATTGTGATCACAAATTTGGGAAACCCTCTGAATTTAAATTCAACTCCATTATCACTTCTCAAACGGATAATTTTCAAATTCAACAAATTTTGAATTTTGGAAAACAATTTTAGAAAATTTTCAAAAGCTTCATTTTTGTGAACTAGAAATAGTACCCAAGTATACCTAGAATAGTCATCAACAATCACAAATGTATATTTACTACCACCGAGACTCGCATGTTGAGTTGGACCAAACAAGTCCATATGCAATAATTCCAAGGGTTTAGAGGTAGACACACAATTCTTTGGTTTAAAGGGCACTTTAACTTGTTTACCAAATTGTCAAGCATCACAAATTTTGTTTTTCAAAAACTTCAATTTTGGCAAGCCTCTTACCAATTCCTTTTTGACAAGTTTTTCAATTTAATCCATGTTGAAATGACAAAGCGTTCTATGCCAATCCAAGGATCATCTATAGAAGCGGTTAGACATTTTACATTGCTACTACCAATATTGTCAAGATAAATCACAATATCGTAAACATCATTGTGCCTAGTATCTTTAAATAAAAAAACATAATTTTTATCAAGAATTAGACTTTCACGTTTGGTTAAAAACACATAAATATTTATCACATAGTTGACTCACACTTAATAGATTGTAATTCAAATTATCAACAAGAAGCACATTTTTAATCAAGGTCTCACCATTTTTACCTACATCACGAAGGCCAATTAATTTTTCTTTCATGTTATCCCCAAAAGTCACCTGATCCACTACTTTTGGATATGAGTTTAGTGAAGAGAGATGCATCACCCGTCATATGTCTTGAGCACCCACTATCTATGAACCATTTAGTATCCTTAGTAATATTCATTTCCTACACAAGAAATTAAGTGATAAATTTTGGTACCCATATTTTCTTGGGTCCATAAGAGTTAGTAAAATGACTACAAATCCATACGGTATTCATACCAAGTTTTTCATTTCTCTTGACATAGCAGTTATTTTTCATATGTCCATGTTGTTGACAATAATTACAAATAATATTTTTATTTCCATATAAAGAATATTTTGATTTTACAAAGCATAAGTCATTCCTTCTAAAGGTGACAAAGTTCTTGTTGATCAATAAATTTCTATTCTTTTTCAAATCAACAGTATTTTCCTTTTTTCTATGCAAGAGAATATTTAAGTCATCCAATATTTTCTTCAAAGAGGCTTGTTCTTCCTTGATCCTTGTTTTCACATGCATTCTTTTCTTCAAATCACTGTTTTCTTGTGATAATCTATTATTTTCATTCACAAGTTTAGAGTTAGCATTCAATAAAGCATTTGATTTCTTTACTAACTCCTTATTTCTAGCATATGATTCCTTTAAGTTATCTGAAATTTTAAAATGAAGGCTTCAAGATCATTATCATCATTAGAATCATAATTAGAAGTTACCTCATCATCACCAATGGCCATAAAGGCCATTTGTGCCGACTCCATTCCTTCTTCAACTTCTCCTTCGGAGTTGCAATCATCCCATGTGATTTGTAGAGAAAATTGTTGAAGCGGGGTTTTCTTCCTTCCTTTTTCTTCTTGGAAGGACACTCATTTGCAAAGTGTCCGGGTTGACCACATTCAAAGCACTTTTCATTTTGCTTTTTTGTTTCTAGCTTGGTCTTCCCTTTGAAATTATTTGAGTTATAGATCCATCTTCTAATTCTCAGTTCAACAATTTAGTTTGAGAAATCCTTTGGTGATGAGTGCAAGATCTCCTTCATCAAGATCTTCATCTTCTAGGTTGATGGAGACATTTTCATCTTCTTATTGAGAAGTCTTTAATGCAATGCTCCTTTTTGGTCTTGCTTCTTCATTATCCACCACTTTAGCCTTTAGCTTCAATTCATAGGATGTGAGAGAGTTAATTAAGGATTCAATCGGTATGGAATTTAAATTTTTTGCTTCCTCTATAGCGATAGTTTTGGCCCCCTACTCTTTGGATAGAGCATTCAAAATTTTTTTATCCTTATCCAAGGCCTCAAGATCCTTAATGACGTCATGACGTCATAATGAACCTACAATACATTTAGCAATGTTTTCATGTGGTTCCATCTTGAAGGACTCATACTTGGCAACTAGTAAGGATTTCTTTTGCTCTCGAACATCATCGCTCCCTTCATGAATTTCCTTCAATTTATCCCAAATTTCTTTTGCAGAAATGCATCATTTGACACGAGTTGATTCGTTAGCTTCCATGGCATTGTATAGCACATTCATAGCTTTCGCATTTAAGGTCAAGTTTGCCTTGTCTTGTGGAGTGAGCTTATCCCTTGTCTTTTCTTTTCTTTTCTTCTACTTGTATGATCATCAACGATTGTAGCTTCAAAAGGACCTTCATTTACAACATGCCACGAGTCAATATCAATGGATTGCAATAATATTTTCATTCTATCTTTCCAACTAATAAAGTTTACCCCATTAAACATAGGGGGTCTTGTGATAGATTGACCCTCAAAAAATAAAGCATTATTGGTTGCTATAAGGGATCTTTACTCAAATGCAATCTAAGCACAGTTACAAAGAGACCAATGCTCTGATACCAATTGTTGGCCCCAAAGCAACCTACGAGGGGGGTGAATTAGGTTTCTTACTAATTACTTTGCAGAATATGCACTTATAAAATCTTTTGCATTAACAAGTAGTTTGATAAAGATAAAATCAATTAAGCTTATGAAGTATAGAAAAGGCAAAGAAAGTGATTAGACAAACAACACTTCCAAGCCACCAAGTTTGAGTTGATCCACTAGAATGCTCCTCAAATTTGGTGAGCCAATAATCTCAAATGTAACAAAGTAGGAAAATCCTTGCTCACACTAATTCTCTTTAGTTGAGCTAAGGATTTTACTCACAACCTCACTTTTGTACAAGATTATCACTCTACTTAATATTTTTGAATAGCACTCTAAAGTACACACTAATATAATATTGCTCAATAGCTAATTTGCACTCAAATTGCTTTTCTTCTTACTTGTATTCAATGTGTACGATGTATTTTACATTATGATCAGAGTTGGTATTTATACACCTATAGGTGCAATAAATTGGGTTGTAACCACCTCCCAACGGCTCAATAATAAATGCTCAAAAACTAGCCGTTATAGGTTTCAGACGTCCAATGTTATTGTTGTGCATCTGACCCATCGTCCGATCTTAAATATAAGCGAGTAGTGGATGCCGTTCAGATGGTCGAGCTTGCATCCCTTCCATCATCTGAACCGGGTGTGTTTGAAAGGTTCACACATCGGATGGTGTATTGTGTTCGAAAGGTTTAATGACTATCGGGGAATTTTTTTTCTTTTAGACAATTAGTTTCGTCCAATGTAATCTTCTTTCGGACGGTTGGATGAGTCCGTTTCAAGTGCTTTAAACTCTTGAATTTTCCTTACTCTTTCGGAGGGAGAAATACGTCTGAGGAATATTCCTTCGGATGCGCCTATGCGTTCATTGTAGATGCACCAAAGAACTTGTTCTCTGTCTAATCATTCAGACTTTCGAAATATTTCACAGGAAATCTTGTCATTACAGACATATAGACATCCGAAGAACAATAGTATAAGAGACAGACGGTGTACTTCGTCCGGAAGCCCTGCTTCAGGCAAATATACTAGCAGTCCTGCACAACTTAGGTTAAGTGATTAAAAACATCTTGTCATCATCAAAATAGGATTTGTAGATCATCAATCATATTTAACAAGAATGAAAATACGAACACATATTGAAGAAATTAACTGAAATCTTCAATTACTTACCCAAATCTTCAATTACTTACCAAGGTTTGGGATTTAAACTGTCAAAATGCCATAATTTAGGGAAATAACTCTAGTTTACTAGAGTTATCATCTACATGTGCAAAGAGAAATCTAGCTAATAACTTGAATCTTCCAAACATTAAGATATTGGGTTGTAACGTTAGAAAAGTTCTAATGTAGCTCTTCACATTGGTGCTCCCATAAGGCTTATAAGGCATGTGATGTCAATGTGTTGAGGGTATATAATTAAATCTTGGAAACTATAATTTTAGGGTAATTATATTCAAATCCATTCAGACATTTTCAATGGTGGGGTTAGTCCTTACTAATGAAATGAACCAAGAAACTATTATGTGAGGTTTCAAGTCATTAGAAGCTAAATTAATCGATACAAGTATGAGATACATTGAGCAAGAGTTACTATCTCATTAAACTTAATAAACAAAGAAACTATCATGTGGTTTATTAACTTTTAATGGGTCGTCGATTTATTCACTAGTAATGCTTCCAATGGGCATTTCCGTTTTTCACTTGTAAGTGTGAAATTCGATAAATTTAGTGAATGGAACTATTTGATTGAAAGACTAAAATCAAATAGAGGGATAAGTTAAACTAACTAATAAGCTCATTTTCAATAGATGTCTAATAGCACTTTAAGCCCTATTTTTTGCATCCTGGATACACACGGCATTATTGGCAAAAATTACAATGATTGGCTCCATAATTTGAGAATTGTTCTCAAATTTGAAAAAATTTCTTATTCTTGGATTAGTCATTTCCGAAAGCCCTTCTCGAGGTTGCGATCGACGAAGAAGTGGACACCTTTAACAAATGGCAAGATGACGACAACAGGGCTAAGTGTTACATGCTAGCCTCTATGTTTGATGAACTACAAAGACAACATGAAAAGATGCCAAGTACTCATACTATTTTGCTACACTTGCTAGAGTTGTATGGTAAGCAAAGTAGGCCTATTAGATATGCGATATCAAGGGAACTGTTCCACTGCAAGATGACAAGGTTTGGATGTTGATGAGCATATCCTAAAGATGATTGGGCTAATATAATCTTCTAGAAATTCAGATAATTTCTTTATGGAAGTTGATCTTCAAGAAGATTTGGTACTTCAGTCTCTTCCTTGCATGGACTCTCAATTCATAATGAATTATGATATGACTAAGCAAGAACAAACATTTGAAAAACTTTTCTAGATGCTAACTCTTGCTTAGAAGGAGATGAAGGGAAATGGGAAGAAGATTGCTCTTATTGCCAACATTTCTAAGGCTAAAAAGTTTAATCCCAAGAATTAGAGCAATAGCAAGAAGAGAAAGGTTCCTGATACTAAGCCTAGAGGGAGTGACTCCAAGGAAGATAAGAAAAATAAGGGAAATATAGCAGACAAGGGAAACTGCTTCCACTACAATGTGGAAGGCCATTGGGAGAGGATTTGTACAGAATACCTAAAGACCTTGAAGGGCAAGGAGACTGACTGCATGCACAATTCATCAATTATTGAAACCAGTATAGCAATTGGTTCAAATACTACTTCTTGGGTTTTAGATTCTGGAGCAAGCTCACATGTTTGTTCATCTTTTTAGGATCCAAATAGAAGTAGTGGGCTCACCAAAGGAGAGAAAATTCTTCAAGTCGGTAATAGGGCAAATGCTTCTCTTGTAGCCGAAGGAACTAGGAGGATCATTCTACTTTCATCTTTCATCTCTAGATTTGATTTTAAAGAACATTATTTTAGTACCTTTAGTTTTTAGAAACATTATTTCTTTACTATATTTGGTGAAAGACAATTATGAATTTAGATTAATTCAAGAATAATGTTTGCTATATTTATTTTGGAAATAAATTATTGATACTGGTTCATTATTTCATGATCTTTATCATCTAAATTTGAAAGTTGATAAGTTTAACCAAAGTGTCAATATAATTGACAACTCTAAGAAAAGAACTAGAGAAACACTTGACCCTAAGAATCTATGGCACTTAAGATTCGGTCATTTTGGAGGATCTAGACTAGACAAGATGGTAAAATGAGGGCTATCAGGCTCTTCTGATTTTGAACCATTATCACTTTGTGAGTCTTGCATCCTTGAAAAATGACCAAATCACCTTTTGTTCGACAACATGAAAGGGCCAATGATATTTTATCCCTCATACACACAAATGTATGTGGACAACTTAGTATAACTGCATGTGGTGGTTATTGTTACTTTGTAATATCACTTTATGTATGGTTACGTGTAAATGAGGTACAAGTCTAATGTTTTTGAAAAGTTCAAATTGTTTATGGCTGAAGGAGAGAATATACCAACTCTACAAAAGTATTGAAGCCTTCGATTAGATCGAGGAGGCGGATAATTGAGTGATGTGAGTTTAACGAGTTTCTCAAGTCTAGTGGCATAGATTCACAATTGACTCTACTAGCAACACCACAACTCAATAGTTTTTTTGAGAGAAGAAATAGAACTTTGATAGACATAAGGAAGTCCATGGTAATTTATACAGACTTACTAGAATCCAACCGTGTATATGAGACAGGTCTACTGCTGCCTATATATTAAATAGGGTACCTTCTAAATTTGTCCCTACGACAATATATGAAATATGGACAGGCAAACCACCAAGTCTTTATCACATTAAAATCTGGGGTTGTATGGCTTTCATTAGAAAGTTTAAGATTAAAAAATTAGGAACAAGGTCCGTTAAAGGATAGTTTGCTGGATATCCTAAAGATAGTTTAGGATATCAGTTTTATGTTCCGAATGAACAAAGGTTGTCATCAACCAAAATGTCCTCTTTCTCGAAGAAGAGTTTTTAGAGAAGGAGGCTCCAGAAGGACTGTACAATTAAAGGATATTTATTCTCAACAAATCAACACAGACACAGTGGAAGAAAATTTAGAAGAAGTACCAGTGCCAATTGCAGCACAAACTCCTTGTAGATTTAGTAGGATGTCTTATCAACCAAAGAGATATGGCTTACTCCTAGACAAAGCACAAGAATTGTTTGCTCTAGGAGATAGTGATCATAAAGATGATCCTACTACATACGAAGAGGCGATGTCTGATATTGATTCTGGAAATTAGTTAAATGCTATGAAATCTAAAATGGATTCAATACATACTAACCAAGTCTGGGATTTAGTAGACCTACTCGAAAGAATAGTTCTAATAGGGAGCAAATGGATCTTCAAGAGAAAGATTGGTGCAGATGGTAAGATAGAGACCTGTGAAGCCAAGCTTGTAGCTAAAGGGTATCATCAAGTCCATGGTATAGACTATGAGGAAACCTTGCCAGTGGCTATTCTCAAATCTGTCAGGATTTCTTATTAGCTATAGCAACATACCATGATTTTGAGGTTTGACAAATGGATGTCAAGACTGCATTTCTGAATGGATATATTCAAGAGGATATATACATGGAATTGCCTAAAGGTTTTAATACATTGCCAAAAGGAATAAGTTATGCAAGCTTAAGAGATCCATTTAAGGTCTTTAGAAAGCTTCTAGAAGTTGGAACATCCATTTTAATGAAGTAGTCAATGGAATTGAATTCATAAAAAATAAGGACGAACCGTGTGTCCACAAGAAGACTAGTGGGAATGCAATGACCTTCCTAGTTTTGTATGTTGATGACATAATAGTGATCGGTAATGATATTGGGATGTTAGCATAGGTCAAAGTATGGTTGTCGAAGACTTTTTCCATGAAAGCTTTGGGAGAAGCAACCTATATACTTGGAATTCGAATCTATAGAGATAAATGAATTCTATTAGTGTCTACTTGATTGTGGGTTGATGGAAATTCATATCAAGGTTGCAAATTGACTGGGATGGTCGGGTAACAGCTTTGGCAATCTAGTTGGAAGAAACTTGATAGATATGTGTGCAACCATGAATTCCTCTCGGTTTTTTAGCTTATCATAGTGGAACACTTGCCCAAAACATGCTCTGACCATTCTCTTCTTCTTCTCAAAACATCTAATGGGTTTTCTTTAGGGCCAAAGTAGTTCAAATTTTTAAATGTGTAGATTAATCATCCTCATTTTATGCAAGTTGTAGAGAACATTGGACGTTGGATTGCTCAAGCTGCCCCTTTTATGTATTAGCTTCCAAACTCAAAAGATTAAAGGCTGAGCTACAGAATTGGAGTTATACCAACTTTGGGAACAATTTCAGTAAAGTGAGGAAGGCTAAGCAACAAGTCAAACAACTAAAGGATGGTTGCTTGCTCTAGCTGAATCAACAAAACCAAATTGCATTGCCTCCTGCACAAGCTTTTCTTACCAAGTGCCTTGTGGAAGAAGAAAACTTTTGGAGGCAGAAAGCGAGAATAAAATCGGCTCAAGGAAGGTGATCAAAATTCTTGTTGTTTTCATTCTTCACTTATGGTTAAGTGGCATAAACTGGGCATCTCAAAGATTAAGATGAACAGGGCTTGGATAGAAGGCATGCAAATCATTAAATCCAAAGGTGTTAACTACTTCAAGAATCTCTTAACCGAGACTAATATTTCAAAAATTGATAAAACACTCTTGGGAACCATCACAAAAGTTATCATACAAGAGGACAATAATTGTTTGATAGTTGAGCCTTCCATGAGTGAGCTAAAAGAAGCAACTTTTTCTCTTAACCCAGAAGGAGCAATAGGAATTGATGGCTATAATGGAGTTTTTTTCACTACTTGCTGGTAGATTATCCAAATGGATCTACATAGTGTTGTAAAGAATTTTTACAAAGGAAGTGCCACTACCTAAAGCCTGCACAAGTACCTTCATTACTTTGATCCCACAATTAGTCAACCCCTTCTCTTTTAATGACTTCAGACCTATAAGTCTTCGTACTACAATTTTTTCAATAAAATTTGTACAAAAATCTTGGTTAACAAGTTATCTTCTATGTTTCCAGAAATACTCTCTCAGGAGTTGGTGGCTTATGTACAAGGTAGAAACATCCCTGACAACATTTTGCTTGTCCAGGAATTGATTCAATTTATTAACAAGAAGACGAGAGGCGGAAATGACATCTTCAAACTTGATCTAGCAAAGGTGTTTGATTGACTTTCTTGGCCTTTTCTTTATGCCACCATGAGAAAATTGGGATTTGATGAAAGATGGAATGCCCCATTGAAAAATGTTTTAGTGAATTGCTGGTTTTCAATACTTATCAATGGTGTTCTAAAACGTTTCTTTAAGTCTACAAGGGGGATTTGTCAAGGGGATCCGCTACCTCCGCTTCTTTTCATTATTATGATTATAGACATGCACAAGGGGACTAAAATTTCAGTTCCAAGCGGGGAGACTTTCAGACTACTCAATTCCAAGGCCATGCCCATCCATTTCCACCTTGTATATGCGGATGATATTGTTATATTCACAAAAGGGGAGGTAAGGTCAATCAAAAATATCATGGATTTTCATGCTCAATTTGACGCATCCTTGGGATAGCTCATAAACAAGTCCAAATGTTCCTTCTTCATGCCCAAAAAGGCTCCAATTCCTAGAGTCTGAATAATTCAAAATAAAATAGGTTTTGTAAGGATGTCTCTTCCATTCATGTATCTTGGGTGACCAATCCAAAAGCAAAGAAAATGAGCTCTTTTCCAACCAATGATTGAGAAAATTACTTTGAGGACTTATGGATGGCAAGCAAAGTTTCTTTCCGTAGGTTGAAGGTTAATTCTTGTTAAACATGTTCTTAGAAGCATTCCAATATATCTTTTGGTAGTTCTTCATCCCCCAAAAATGGTCATCAAAGAACTGGAGAGACAATTTGCAAATTTTTTTTGAAACTTCGAAAATCAGGGCACAAACATCATTAGGTCTCTTGACACTCAATATGCAAGCTAATGGCATCAAATGAGCTTGACTTGGAATATCCTCTATCTTGGATTTAGTTAGGGGATTTGGTATCAGAATATGGTAGAAATTCAAAAAAGGTAATTCTCTTTGGTGCCTAGTGATTGAGGCACTTGGGGATTCTTTCACATGAAAATGGAGCTACGAAGTTGAAATGACGCTGAAAAAGACTTCCACTTCCTAATTCAAGATGGATGCTCTTCCTTTTGGTTTGATCCTTGGCTGTCTCAAGGCCCCTTATTCCATGAAATTAATTAGGTTTTTGATAAGAACTTGACTGTAGCTCAAGTGTGGGGCACTAATGGCTAGAACCCCTTAATTTTAGATGCACAATATTCGGCTAGGGAGCTGGAGAAAATCAGAAAGCATTTTGATAGGAGGCCTCCACTACTGATTGATGTGGACCTTATCATCTAACAAAAATTTTTCTATATCCTCTACGTTCCCTCCCTACACAACAAGTTTAACAAGAAATATGATTTAAGATGACAAATTGCAACTTAAAAACTCCATTGACTTTCATGCGGTGACTGTTAAACAAGCGGCTTCTATTGGATGCTATTATTACCAGATTTGGAGTTGTGTTGGTCACTACAATGCTAGATTTGTGACAACCAAGAGACCTTGGATCATCTTTTTGTTGAGTGTGAATCCACAAGGCAAGTCTAGTGCTTCTTCGAATCATGGCTTGAGGTGATTTTCCCTTCATGTTTTACAATGCTTGAAAAACTGAATTCATGGTAGTGGCATGAAATTTCTTTGACCACTATAAGAACTATCTAGACACATACACAATTGTCCTTTTACTAGGTTTGGAGCTACTGATGATCTATTATTATCTCGTGGTAATTGCAAACAATTGATCAATATGAAATTAAGAAGGGCATTGGCGGTCAAGTAGAACCCTCTCCCATGCGGCTATGCCAAGCTAAACATTGATTGAACTTTAAAAAGGAATCCAGGTCTAGCAGCTAGTGGGGGCGTAATTAGAGATAAAAATGGGTATCTAATCAGTGCATTTCAATGCAACTCCTATAATCTTCAATCCAACTAGGAGGCGAAAGCAATGGCTTTGTTAGATGGCATAAAACTTTGTGTGAAATTGCAACTCTTAGTAGTTGAAGTGGAACCTGACTCCTAAGCCTAGTGAACATGGTCAAGGGTCAAACCACACATCATGGAGCATTGATCAACAATGGCAAGATGTCAAAGCTTTTTAGAAGGCAGGAATTATTCTTTTTCTCATGTATTTAGAGGCTGATTGTTTAGCAAATGGGGGTATAGAGAATTCTTTCTATATAGAGTATAACCAAGACACAATTCCTTCATCTGTTAAAGGGTTGTTGCTCTTGGATGCTCAAGGTTGCCCTTATATTCGGCATTGTAAAGTTTGATTTATTTCAATAAATTTAACTACCCTATTGGGTGTTGGCTTAAAAAGAGATAAAGTTAAAGGATAAAAGATCTTTCCCAAAATTTATATATTAACACAGTGTTGAAGAGGTTTAGCATGGAGAATTCCAAAAGAGGTTCATTACCTTTTAGACATGGAATTCACCTACCAAAGAGATGAGCCCAAAATCATCTAAAGAAAGGTATCGAATGGCAAAAATACTTTATGCATCTGCTATATGCAATTTAATGTATGCTATAAAAAGATGTACAAGACTTGATGGTAGTAATGGGGTAAGTGTTACTAGAAGATATTATTCTAATCCAGGAGAAGAGCATTGGATTTTTGTTAGGAGTATCGTTGCTTACTTGAGAAAGATTAAGGATATTTTCCTGGTTTATGGAAATAGAGAGCTAAAAGTAGATGGGTATACATATTGAGATTTTAGTTTGACATGGATAATAGAAAATTGGCATCGGGCTTTCTGTATATTAATGGTGGAGTAGTCAGTTGAAAGAGTTCCAAACAAAATACGACTGTAGACTCAACCATTGAGGTTGAATACATTGTTGCTCTAATGTTACAAAGGAGGCCATTTGGATTAAGATTTTCATCACTTAACTTGGGGTCCTTCCTACCATTAATCTTTCAAGTTGTCCAAAACCTTTGTATTGTGACAATAATGAAGCCATGCAAAGGCTAAGGAACCAAGATCTCACAAGAAATACGAACATATTGAGAGACAGTATCACCTTATCCGAGAAATCGTTGGAAGGGAAGACATTGTGGCATAAAAAATTGGGATGCTTGACAATCTGGCAGATCCATGTACCAAGCACTGATAATGACAACTTGATTAATATCTTGAGAAGATTGGTATGAGATACCAAGGCGATTGCCTTTTGTACAGTAGTGTTCTAAACCCAATCGGGTCATCATGAGTACAGTAGAGTATCTTTATGTTTAAACTTGTCTTGTATTTTATCAGTGGCAAATTTATGTTTCATTCATGTATTTTTAGTAACAGATTTATTTTGAATAGCACATTGGGTGATGTTAAAGATTTATTCACAAAGGTGGTGAATATGAGACATTAAATCTTTAATTACATCATACATAAATATTTATAGGTCCAAGTAGAAGGTACTCAATTGTATGATTGGGCACGACTACCCTTAGAAGCTAGTATCGTGACTTTTTCTTAATGTGACACGAGTTGTTCACAAGTAAGGATGATCGAGTCTCATATTATTTCGCATGAGTTGTGAGGATTGATACGATAGATGATTGCTAAAATAATGTGTTGAACTAGACCATAACTCATATTGGATCACATGGGGTTTTCACTTGTTAATAATCCAATAATGTTATGATTGTGTGGATTGGTCCTTCGACTATAGTGTTATGAACACCTCATACTTAAATTTGTGATGTTCATGGTGTATAATATTGTACTCTTTTACGGTAAAATAAAACACTAATTGGTATCGTGTAGTTCAAACATGGAGAGGTTGCATATCACGTAACAATCTATTGCTCTTAAGTGAAAAATAAAGAGGGTGTCAATGATATGATAATGGTGAATCTTATAAAGGAAAACCTTGGCTAAGGTAGTTGGCGTATAAAGGAAAGAATTTCCTAATTAAGTATATGTGCTAAGTTGAATACAAGTCATATAAATGATCACAGATCGGCTTGACAAGGAAACCATGGTCATGATCTAGATTGGAAATCAAAATGGAAGGATTTTACCACATTGTAATCATGATATAAAGATTTTTGATGAATTCCTCTCATTCCTATCCCGTTGATTGCTACGATATGTTGCTAGATGTCACTTATGAATTTCGGGGGCAATTTGGAAGTTAAGAGTTAATATCTCGAAAAGATGCCTTTGGGGTTTTGACGTTAGTTATGAAATAATGGACAAAAACCCTTGACATATTTGGTCACACACAAGCACACGATGATTAATTAACTTTAAACTAGTATTAGAAAGTGCAAGAGTTGCACTATGTGTGTCGTATTGTATGGTGATGCATGAGATACACTAATCAAGCATTAAAAGGGGCTTAGACCAATTTGTCAAGGGTGGGAGAATATGAGGGTTGATTTAATTTATTAAATTGATCTTCAATAATTTTTGCAAAAATGGTTTGTATACGACCATTATTAAACTTGCGTATTTTGTTATCATCTTTAAGCCGAGTAGAGACTTAGCCTTAAAGTATGAATATGTGGGAGATTAGTAATATATATGGGCTGGTTTAATTAGTTTTAGAAAGTCCATGGTTATTTATTATTATCCCAAAGAAATAGAATTAACTTGAGGAGAAAAATTAGGTATTCAGTTCAATCATGTAGAACCGCATTCTGCTAAGCCCTAATTTCCTTTAAGTAGCCTATAAATACTCACTTAAGCTCCCCAAGGTTAGAACAGTAACAACTATAACCTAAAAAATAGGGAAGAAATTTGTCCTCTCCCTTCCCTAAGCCACTTCTCTCTTTCTTTCCTTTCCTAGTGCGTCTAGGATTAGGGTTTTTAGCCAAAAAGTGAATTCTTTCAGTTGCTAATTTATTTGTTTGGAATCTTTGCTAGTACAGGGTATTAATAACTGTCTTAGAGGAGGAGTTGGTTGATGAAGTGCTCGTGTGGACCGCTAGAGATGTAATCATACGTTTGGCATTCTTCTTCTTAAGTCTGAGATTTCATTAGTTTATCACAAGAATTTGGTTTTTGAGTAAAGATCTCATCTTGACCATGTGGATCACATCCTAACAATAAAGTCTTGTAAAGCGATGCATAGATGATGGGTTTATATTATTTATTTGATTACTTTTGTTGCGCTTAAATTTTTAAATATCTATTTACAGTAGTAGCATCATCCTTCACCACCCTTCTTCATGCAACCTGGAAATGTCTTCAACATACCTCAAAGTGAAGAAGAAAAGAATGAACTATATGATTATTGGACCTATAGTTAAATGATCATCCACCATAACTAGGCATGATGACGAGGAATGCTCAACCTTTCGTAATGGACTCATGGATCTATCCAAGGCCACTACTGACTTGGCATCATGGAGTACCTCGAGGACAATCCTTTTACTCACCATATGAGTGGTTTACTCAAGCATCACAAAAGGACCAGCTGGTGGAACTAGCCAATGGATGCCAGTAGAATCTGGGGGTGCTTACGAGAAAGATTTTGAAGAAAACTAATATGGTGGAGCCGATGAAGAAAATGAGTTGGTAGTTGAAGGGATCAATGAATCTGATAATGGATCTTGATTCTTGCTGAACTTGGAAAAGTCCCTTATCCCTACATCTTTGAAGTCCCAATTCCCTTATTAGTTTATAAGTTTTGAGTTGAAGGAAGAAACATTTTCACCTTTTATTTCCTAGACATTCCTTAGTTTTCTGGTACTTTTATTTCATGCTTTACTTATGTTCTATGGGTAGTTACTTTTAATGAGTTTGTTTTAAATAATTAGCCGAGGACAAATAGATAAGACCAAGTAGATTTTATCTTTGTGCTTGAATGATTTTATTAACTTTGGTTGAGCTTATTGTGATGGTTGATTGTTTTTCGGATATTCATGGTTGTTTTTTTTTTTAATTTTAAAATTTAGTGATTTGGTTTTAAATAAATCCTAGGGCTGGTTTGGCAGGATTTTACTCTTTTCCAGATGTATATCTTTTTAACTGCTTTTTATTGGAAGTTTATTGTGTTTTTGAGATGTATTTTTTAGAACATTATCTTATAACAAATGTATTTGTACTATTTTGGGTGAGTGGTAGGATGACTTGAACTAATCATTTGAATAAAATGGCAAGTTTGGGGATGTTATTTCTTGTTCATTGGAAATGATGTTATCTTTGTTTTGTTTGTTTGAGAATGTTGAACACAGGTCGCAACTCATTTGACAAATGGAATTTAACCCTCAAAACTCAATAATATTTTCAACTACTTCATAAAATGGTTTCTTAGCTAGTTTTTATCTCAAACTTTACTTTTTCCTTAAGTGTTTGTCTAATGCCAAGTTAAATTGATTGTTGATATAGTTTAAACATTTCAAAGTTTTTTAAAATTGGAGACAGGTGAGTATAGAAAGAAATGAATTAAGCATTTGTTGATCATATTCAATGGTTTTGCACTTTTAGATGTTTTGTGGTTTTGTCAAGGTTTAGCTTAGGCAGACCTACATTGATGGGGTAGTGTGAATACCCCTTTTAGCAAAAATAGCCAGATTTTAGAAATGATCTAGGCATTTTCTTGGATTATTTGAACCAAAAATTCAAGCCAAAAAGTCTACATTGTATTGATATTATCCCTAGTGTCCCCATTGAGCCTTATAACCTAATTTCTTTGTCAAGCATCTAACTCATTATTTCACTTCTCTTATATACACATTTCAAACTCATGACCTTAGTTATTGTTATTTTCTTTGAGTTCTTCAAATATAATGGTTTATTGTATTAAAATGGTTCATCAATAGTTTTTGGTATATTTGTTGGGGAATGAAGTCGAGAGTTTAATGTTATTTATATTTTCCCTTTTGTAATTGTTATGTTATGGTACACTTACTATTGTAAAAGCCAAAAAAAAAAAAAAAAGAGAAAAGAGAAAAGCAAAGAATTGCAAGCATTATGTTCTTATTGAATAAGGAAGGCCCAATTTACCAACAAAAGTTAGTTTAATAAGTTGAAGTAATGTTTTTGTCTTTCAAATATTGGTTGGCTAAGTAATGTTGGTTTAAACTTGTAATGTTTCAAAAAATATTCCAAGAGTTTGAAATTGCCCCCGAAATGACTAAGGCGATTTATGTCACTTTTATCCAAATTTATCTTACCCTATTACCTTAGCCTATATTACAAGCTTGAAAAGTCATAAATGATCCTTGATCTGGGCTAATGAGTGAGATGGGGGTAAAGTGTTGCCTCATTTTATGTCTTTTGCCACACCTCGTGGTGCCAATATATATCCTTGTGTGTTCATTTGCATTTATTTGTGTTCCTTTAAAATAAGTCCTAATGATCTTTCTTTACTTGGACAATTTTGGAAAACTTGATTTTTTTTTTGTTCTAGGTCAACTTACAATTGAATTAGCATTACATTAACTCTTCCGTAGTCAAAGTAATGTCTATAACCAAAACTAGTGTTCATTTTTGTAAATGGAAGATTGGATGAAAATGTTGAGTTGTTGACTTAAAACTACCCCCATTTTCACCCTTGATTAGTGCACTGTAGTTCAACATTTAAATTTTCTTGGTGGTGTTATGTGTTTTGTGTTAGTCGTCACTGTTGTTGTTGGTTTTTTTTTGCTCAGGACAAGCAAAAACTTAAGTTTGAGGTGTGATAACTCTTTGAAACTAGAGTTATATATACCCTAAATTTGGGTGTTTGGCCTCTAATTTTGAGCATTCTTAGTGTTTTAATATGTGTTTTCATCTATTTTTACTTTTATGTATTAGATAGAATGTGTTAATATGTGTTTATTAAGTGTTTTAGTACTTATTTAGGTGTTAATTATCATATTTTATTAGGTTCTTGTGTTTATAATTTGTGTCTTGTCTTTAACTCAACTTCATTGGGCGTTAGGGTTTTTATTCGTCTTTGTTCATCTTCTGTATATATTTTATTTAGGATTTTTATTCGTGTTTGTTCATCTTCTTTATATATTTTATTTACTAATTATTTATTTTTTAATTAAAAGAGAAGTTATCAGGAATTAAAGAGAAACTTGAAGAGTAAGAAAGCTTAAACTACAATAAAACTAAGAAAAACAAACTACACCTAAAACTATGTGTTTTATGGTACAACACATGCTTAGTTTGAGAGGTGGCATGAGTCAGAAGATTACAAGTGATGAAAATCTAGACTCTCATATAGAGTATCGATTTAGTATAAGAATCTAATGTGCATACTATACAAATTCAATGATGCAGTGTGGAATCTAATTCCAGCAATCTTGAATTTTTTAACCTAATGTATAACAACAGATCCATTATAGTTAGGAAAAAAAATGCAATTTTGGCCCCTAATATTTGGGTCGTTGTCCAATCTGGTTCCAAAGTATCAGGCAACACACGTAAGATCCTCACAATTTCTTATTTCAACCAATTTAGGAAAAAATATTTTTATTAATTGCGGTAAAGTTAAATTTATCAGATTTCGACCAATTTACTAAATGCACTTTTAACCTGGTGTATAATAATAAACCTACAATAGTTATTAAATCCAACAAATTTTACTCTCACACTTTTGTTTTCCTTTGCGATTGTCATAAAAGTAAAACCCTAAAAAATTACAATTGCTGGTAATTTACCAAAATATAGATTAAGTGCAATCAATTTAAATAATAAATTGAAGTTCCTGTACATCAAATTGGGAGGTTTTTATGAGTACAACAACCAATTTCTGAAAATGGCAAGAAATAGAGTTGGGTTTGTGTTCAGCTCAACAACAACAACACCCAATTGCAGGTGCGAATTTAGAGTTAAAATGACTACATGATGGTGGGCTGATAATCTTGGATGAAAATTCTATGGATGTCCACAGTGGCTAGTGAGTTTATGATCAATTTTGGCTATTTTTAAATTTTATTTGGTAATTTCTAGATATCAATGTTTGTAATTCAATGTTTAAGAAGCCGAAAAGTGTTTACTTTTTTGTTTGTTGTGTATAATCCAAGGAGTACAAGATCAAGGGCTATTATTCCTGAGTTGTTGAGAAAAACATATGCAATGGAAGCGAAGGTGATGAAGATTCAAAGAAGGCAAAATTTGATGATGAGTTTGTGATGCGTGCTAGACACTCTAGTAAGTGCATTAGTCGAACATACACATAAACTGATTATGTATAGTATCATTCCCACAATGAAGAGTGAAGGAATAAGCAATTAATCATAACTAGACTATGAATACCTAAGAAATTAGAGTGAGAAATAGATTCTCTAAATAAATTAAACTAGGAATAAAGCAATTTAACAACTAAAGCATAGACAAAGAAAAGAAGACAAGAACTAAGGTTGCTAGTGAATGGACTTCACCTAACTAACATAATCATGAGACTCAAATCAAATATGAATCAATCAAAATGCACATAAGACGACAAAGTTCCCTAATTTTTATTATACTTTTGAAACCAATAACTATTCAATTAGATTTACTTTTGACTAAGTCTTTTTAGAGTTAATCTAGGCAAATAAAACTAGAACATAGGATTTTTGGAACCCCTTGCAACCATTAGTACTTTTTCAAGCCAATAAAAGGACCACACAATTAGTTTATCAAATTCCTATTGTGAACATAAAAGAAATTATGTCATGAATTATTTTTGACTGATAATCAAATATCAATTCCTACATATGGTTGCACAACAAATCATATATATAGAAAGGCATTAAGATCAATAATACATACTCTTACGAATAAATGACAAAAAAGGTTGAATCTTTATTGAAAATAAAGAACTCATGGCGTGTAGTTGGGCTACATCAACCCCAACACAAAACTAAGACAAAAGAAGAAAATTGTTTAACGACCCTACTTCTACTCCTACAGTACATTATGAGTTACAATATGTCCTTAAGGTCCTATTTATAGTTAAAAGGTGACATAGGGTGTAAGGTATGGTTTTAGGTTGAGTTAAATTCATCTGGGCACAAAACCAGACTCATAAGTTGTAAAAATTGCAAAGTTAGCTATTCAGGAAATGAACCAAATGCCGCAATACTAGCTTTTGCCTGCGACAAAGCACCACGGCGATCTGCTCTTGGAAGTTCAAAAATTTCTAGATGGCGCCATGGCATAGGCTCCTTTTGTTAATATGAAAGCTACGGTGCTAGTGTTGTAGACCCATTCATTTATCTTCACTTTGCTCTGTGCTATCTTTTGCACTTTTAAATTCTAAACCATCTACCTACAAAATATAAAAACAATATATAAATACGACAAAAGCACATAACACATAAAAAATAACTAAATATGCACTAAAACATTAAAATATACTCGAGTCATACCAAGAATCTAGACTTAAATGAATGAAAATTAACTCTATTTTATATAGTTATTTGGTCGTGCTATCGGTTGTACCCAAAAATAAAACCTATACTTCTAAAGATTAATGTAGTAACAGAAGTACAAGATCCTCCCACAGAGAGTGTTACTAATTGTGTTTGGATTATAACAATGGGGGGTTGTGAAGAAGATTGAATTAAAACATCATTTAACTAAAAACAATGGAATTGAAAGTTGAAGGAAATCAATAGAAGAAATATTCTTGGTCCAATAGATTGAATTAAAATTTGAGAGAATTAATAGCCAAGGAATCAACTATCTCTTCCAGGGACTTATTAGATTGAGTAACCAAAGTGAATTGTTGTCCTTGAGCAATTGGTGGCCTGCATGGTTGGAAATTTTGTCAATTTTGCTAAGGAAACTACCATTGTACTTGATTTCCATAACAAAGATTTGAATGATCCCTCTATCCAAGATTATATGTACTAGAAAAGGGATCATAATTTCCTATTGATGACCCTTGAAATCCGTCCACTGCCCCTACTTGTTCATTATCGCCAGATTCATCTTTAAGAGTTGGACACATATATGTAGAATGCCCCATATTTGAACAAATTCCATAGGCTTTGACAGTAGGCATTGTACCTATAGTCATTTGAGAAAAAGAAAGGTTAGACTAGCCATTTGTACTTCAAGAGAAGAAACATTAACCTCCTTAACAAAGTTGAGAAAAAGATCGCACGCCTTGTTCCAAATTTTTTGAGAATGAGCTGCCATATTTGATATCAATTCACGGGCAGCTTCTTTGGTCAAATTCTCCAATGCTCCTTTACTTGTAGCATCGATCATGGTCCTCTAATGAATCAAGAGTCCCTCATAACCTCCAATACTTCTCTTTGAAAAGATTCACGAATGCTTATCTACTGAAGATTAGCAAATTTTCAGTCCAAAGTTGTCAATCTTGAACCTCTCATCAGTTCAAGAGAAGAGATATTAACCTTCTTAACACGGTTGAGAATAGGATCACGCCTTGTTCCAATTTTTTTGAGAATGAGCCGCCATATTTGATATCAATTCACGAGCAGCTTCTTTGGTCAAATTCTCCAATGCTCCTTTACTTGTAGCGTCGATCATGTTCTTCTCATGAATCAAGAGTCCCTCATAACCTCCAATGCTCCTCTTTGAAAAGATTCACGAATGCTTAGCTACTGAAGATTAGCAAATTTTTCAGTCCAAAGTTGGATCAATCTTGAACTTCTCATCAGTTCTTCATGATAAACAAAGAAAACCCTAGTCCAATCTTTTAGTCCCAGAAGGGAAGCTGGAAGAAAAATGTGATATTTATAGTTTTTAAATGTTACATAGTGTAGGGATCTGAATAAGCTTCGAAATCAATATTTAGGGGTCCAAAGCGGACACCTGGAGCCCTAGAAAACAGCAAAATTGCTAGTAGCCCAACATGGTCAAGCACAACACGCACGATGTGCATGGGAACTCGTGCATGTGTGTGAGAGGATCATCCTGGAACTTTGACTATGGAATTTGCGCACATGCGCAAGGATTGTCGCGCATGTGTGCGGTGTCCAATGCATATGTGCCAAATTCCACCTCAATTTTGACCTTGATGCCAGTTGAATCTGAAAAAATGCAAAACATGAAAGTTGTAGCTCTACACTTACCTTTCTAAAGCCTCTTGAGTCACCTCAATAAGATCTTGGACAAGAAAGTTATGCTCAAAATACCAAACACTATACAAATAAAGTTCATAATTGCTATATTTTGTGTCATTTACCACGTTTTTGTGCTGTAAGCAAGATTTGAGTTATTATTGAGTTTAATTTGGTTATTCTTAGTTTTTGTAGGGTAAAGTGAAAAAGAGCTGAGAAAGATGAAAAAGATAAAAGAAAATGCTAAGGCGAAATTGCACGAGTATGATGACATTCTGGATACTATTTTGTATTTCTAGCGTGACTTTCAAGTCCAAGCTCCGATCGAATTGATTCAAGATGTGTTGGAAAGCTAAGAAAGTGTGTTAGAACTTTTGTGTTTTACACTTTCGCAAATTCCATGAGCATCCGAGTAAATATTAAGATTGAAAGTGAAGTACAGTTTGAAGGCCCAGTGCATGCAGCGCATGTGCGCTGTGTCCAGAGATGTTTTCAGAACATGCTAGAGTGCACATGTCGCAATCAGGTAGAGCATGTGTTTCTGATACAGTGAGATTTTTTGTTTTTGGCTAATTTTTTCGTCTACTCCATTGGACTCTTTTTCATACGTTGCCACGTTATTATCCTTAGACAATGATTGTAACCCTAGTATGCATTATAAATGCCCCATGTAAAGTGAGTAGAAAGAGAGAACACATTTTATTGCTTATTTTAGCTAGGGTTTTCTGCAGACAAAATTCTTTTGTATTCTTCCATGGCACTTAGTGCAATAAACCCTTTTTCTTGGTCGAGGAAATTGAAGCCATGATCAATTCTACTATGTTGTGAGATTTTTTTTCTTGAACTTATTTTCTTTTATATCAAGTATTGATTATTTTTCTATGATTAATTTTATGATTGTTCTTTTTAACTTGCTATTGCTACAGAATATTAAGTTATTGGAATTAATCTACTACTAGATTGTTTTAACCGTGTGTGCTTAATTAAATCTGTGAAACAACTAAGTTTGATAATTGATCGATTGGTATTATTGAATTTAGGTAAAATAATCAACTAATTGGCATAATCACATGTGTTTATGTTTAATTAGCCTAAAGATTGTTCTTGTTGATTTTAATGCTTTTATTAATTAATCCTTGGCGTGTGTCTCGACTAAATTAATGGTTAGGGTAAATTGGATCATGGTTGAAAATTAGCCAGCTTTAGAAAGAAATATGAATCAACTATGAATTGGAAATCGGGTTAATTCTTCAATTAGTGCTTGGTATAGAAATTGAATTATATTTGGTGTCAATGATCGACTAGTAAAATTGTCATGGTAGATATGATCCGAGCCAAGATTCTTTTTGAATTGAATTCTCTTTAGTTTACTTTCTTTCCATAGATTTTAGATTAAAAGTATTCAAAACCCCCTTTCTCTTTTGAGCAAAAGAATAAACTTCATTCTCTGTGGGACGACTTGGACTCACCATTGCTATATTAATACTGAAATTTGTTTCATTTTGGGTGCCTACGATAGTACAGTCCAAAATTTTGGCGCCGTTGCTGGGGAACGACTTGAATTATTTTAGTGCTATTTATTTCAGTTTTTCTTTTCTTTTATTTTATTATTATTTCCTCTGTTAATTGTGTATGCCAGTGGCATGATTTACTGGACAAGTTGAATTTCTTTATCCAGAATGTAGATGTGTATAAGAGAAATTAGGGAAGGAATTAAGGGAAAGACAGTTAATGTCAATTCTTCAACTCCTTCTTTGCAGGCGATAAAGAAGGCCAAGGAGAGACGAGCATGGCACAAATGACTTTGAGGGAATTAGCAGCACCCACCTTAAATCAACAACCTTTGTGCATTACATATCCCAAATTAGTTGCAAATGTTATATTTGAATTAAAATTTGGACTAATCCATCTATTACCTTCCTTTCATAGATTACCAGGTGAAGATCCAAATAAGCATCTTAAGGAGTTCCATGTAGTTTCCACAAGTATGAGACCTACTGGAGTTTCAGAGGAGCATATTAAATTGAAAGCATTTCCACTCTCGCTCAACGACGAAACAAAGGATTGGTTGTTCGATTTACCTTCGGGCAGCATTACAACTCACATAGGAGAAAATGAATAGGCTATTCTTGGCAAAATATTTTCCAGCCTCTTGAACTACAAATATCCAAAAAGAAATTTGTGGCATATGGCAATTCAACGATCAGTCCTTGTATGAGTATTGGGAGTTCTATAAGAAGTTGTGTGAAAGCTGTCCACATCATTAGATAAGTGACTCCCCTTAATTCAATATTTTTATGAAGGTTTGCTACAAAATGAACGGAACATGGTCGACGCCACTAGTGGAGGGGCGTTAGATAATTTAACTATCGATGCTGGTCATGAACTCATATCAAAATGGCCACGCATTCTCAAAAGTTTGGGACACGATGTGAACAACCTCTCAAATGTGTTAACGAGGTAAATGTTTCATCTTTAGAACAACAAATGGCTAGTCTGACTTCTTTTGTACAATAATTGGGTTCAAGAATTGCGTAGACAGTACAACCCTGAGGTATTTTTTCAAACGAGGGACACTCAACAGATATGTGTCCCACATTGCAAGAGGTCAAATCTCAAGAGCAAGTAAATGCTTCAGGAGGATTTCCAGAGCAACCATGAACAAATTATGATCCCTATTCTAGCACGTATAATCCTGGATTGAGGGATCATCCTAATATGAGATATAGGAATCCAACACAGCCACAGCCTCAACAGAATGGGTAGAATTTCCAACCATATAGGCTCAAAGACAACAAGATAATATGACTAATCAGACTAGTAAGTCACTATGCAATTCCAACAGGAAACCGAATCTAGTATTCAGCAATTGCAGTACCCAATGGGACAAATGGCGATTGCTATCAGCGGATTGGAATTGTAGAGTTCCAAAAAGTTGCGGTCTCAAACTATCATCAACCCCGAGGAAAGAGTTAGTGCAATTATGTTGAGAAGTGGTAAGAAGGTTGAGGTACGGCACAAATTGGTTCCTAAACATGATGAGGCCTAGAAGAATTTGGCCAAAGTTGAAAAAAAAGTTGTTCCAAGTGAAATGAAAGATAGTGGCAGTGAAGAAAATTGTATGTAGTCCTGTGTGGCCAAAATATAAACCCAAACCCCCATTTCATGAGGCATTGGAGGAGTTTTCAAAGGTGGATCCCGATAGAGAGTTGTATGATACTTCCATAAGTGCGAGGTAAATATCCCTTTATTAGATGCTATTAAACAAATACCTTACTATGCTAAGTTTTTGAAGGAATTGTATTCCCATAAAAGAAAAAAAAAAAGAGAAGAAAGTTATAAAGGTAGTGGTTGGAAGAAACGTATCGTCCATCATTAAAAAATCCCTACCTTGTAAGATAAGAATACACAATTCGAAAAAACCATTTTGGATTTAGGTACATCTATTAATGTAATGCCATATTCTATCTATGATGCATTGAAAATTGGACATTGAATATGACTCGTATGGTAATTCAGCTAGATGATAAATCTTTAGCCTATCTTAAGGGAATTGTAGAGGATATCTTAGTTCAAGTGGGAAGTTTAGTTTTTCCTTCTGATTTTTATGTTCTAGAAATGGAACAATTTGATGATTCTAGTGCTCGTATTTTATTAGGAAGACCATTTCTAATTACTTCTCAAACTAAGATATTCTTTATGGCACTCTTATCATGGAATTCGGTAATACAAGTGTTAAGTTTAGTATTCATGATGATGTTGAATCTTTTGACCATACTAACCTTGTTTCTATAATCAACGTGTTTAAGTCTCCAATACAAGAAATTCATATACATAATAACAATAAGAGAGGAGGACGTGAACCATAAAGAACACCTTGAGGAAAATAAGAAAAACTTGTCGCTCAATGCTGATATGCAGCAATCGGTGGTAGAACTAGGGAGTTCTTCCAAGTTGCAGGGAACAAGTAACGGAGGTTCTAATGCTTTACCATTTTCTGACAAGAAGTTGATGCTATCACTTGTTCGGGTCCTAAAAGAACGAACGAGATTGAATCCATTATTTATGAGAACAGTGAAAAGAAAGATCCTTGGACTACTCAACATGGGAGTTACTTGATTTGTGTAGAAGAGCATCAAATCAAGCCAACAACAGTAAATAAAGGCGTTTCATGGGAGGCAACCCATATTCATTTAAATTCTGTTCTGTTTATTTAATTTTTCTATTTTATTTTTAGGGTTAGCATAGTTTCATTGTGTTGTTAGTGCAGGAATTCGACTTCATTACTAAGTTAAACTGATAAATTGGTCCTTTGAAGTTTAGTGTGTTGTGTGGGTAATTTAGAGTAGAAAATTTATGCTTTAAAAATTATTCTATGCTTTAAAAAAAATTCTAAAAATTTGTCTCTGTATAGCGCGCACATGCGGTACATTGCTCGCACATTTGAACGAGGTCAATCTTGCAAAATTTGTTTCTGTCTAGCGTACACATGCGCATTATGAGCCACGTGCATGTGTGCAAGGCAGAAGTGGCAACCGTGTTCTCTGCTTCGCATGCACATGCACGCTAAACATGCAACACATGTGTGCGCGACTATATATAAGGGTCGAAACCCTTCTCCACAAGCATAGCACACGAACACTTTTATTTCTTCCCTTCCAATTCCTCTCAACCCACAACATCTCCCACTATTATTTCTTCATCAAATCACTACTATCTCATCAAATTCGCATCCAACACCTTTCTTTTTCAAAGGATAACTGGATGAAGGTTTGAATTTTGTCCAATTTCTTCAATTTTTCCTTTCTGGGTTTCAATTGATTACAAGGATGCTTTGATTTTTTATACTTTAATTGATTAAATCTGTTATGGATTGAACTTTGAACTTGTGATTGGAGTGGTTTATATTTGGTTTGTTTATTAAGGAGTGATTTCATGTTAGTTATACACACAAATTTGCTCTTTATCTATGCTTGTCATGTGCTCGATAAATTGTCTCAATAAATAAAAATATTAAAACACAAGACATTGACTGCATGAATTCACTTCCTAGAATATTGATTATGCCATGTGATCTCTTTTTGATTAAATTTCATGCATAAGAATGTTCTTGTAATGTATATAAGCCTTAGTTTTAGGCACTATTTTTCTTGAATTTTCTTGTATAATCTAGGGCTTATGATTTGGGGGGTGAAATTTTGTTTAAGTGTGGGATGTAGAAGTTAATTGTTGGGAGGCCATGTTGCTCATATTTATATTTTGTAGGAATGGAAAGAATAGGCAAGAAAACAACTACGACCAAAAGTGCCGGAGCATCCTCATCATCCGAGTATCAATAGCCTAGGGTTGTTGGGGGTCTGAGATTCTTCATTGCAGAAGCACAACAAAAGTACGATAATGATATCTCCTAATGAGCTGTAATCAGGGTAAAGGGCATTCAAGTTCCATTGGCAGGGGTGCCCGAGATCAAGTTAACCACTCGCAATCATAGATGGCATCACTTTACCTCAACTCTGGTTTGACTCAAGAGACCATTCAATTGATCAAGACTCCAGAAGAAGCTCAAGAGTTGCTCAATAATGGTTTGACTCAAGAGACCAATCAATCATCATTTCCAAGGAACCCATCCAGAGCTTAAGGGAACACATACAATCCTTCTTAAAGGAACCATCCTAATTTTTCATGGAGCAACACCAACATCAATCCAATCCTTCTTATCAACGAAATCCTCCACCTCAAAATGTCCAACACACTCAAGCCCCAAGTTCCTCACCTAGACTTTATCAACCACCACATCAAAGAAATTTCCAACCCAACTCATATCAATCTTTTCCTAATCCTTCATTTTAAAACCAACAACCAAGACCTCCTTTCCAATATGCAAATTCTTCCCAACCTGTGTATCATGACCAATACGCTCTAAGAGAGAATGTGGGAAAAGATAGTTGGAAAAGAGAAGACGAGTATTTGAGAAGAGAAGTTGGATAGGAAAAATGAAGAACAGAAGAGAGATTATGAGAATTTGAAGGCATCTACGAGGAATTACAAGTGGAGATTCAATTGGGCCAATTGGAGAGGTTGAATAATGAGAGACCTTTAGGGGTGCTTCGAAGTGATACTATTCAAAATCCCAATGAGCAATGCAAGTCCATCACTCTTAGGAGTGGTAAATAGTTGGAAGAAAAGGTTGGGATAAATTTGTTGAAAAGTAAAGAAAAATGAGTTGAGGATGAAGATAAGGAAAAAGGGGAGTCTTCAAATGGGCAAGACAAAATGATGAATGAGTCTACTATGCCCACTTTACAAAGCAATGAAGGCAAGGATCCGAAGCATCATGAGCTGACGCACGTTAATGTGCCCTTTTCTCGAAGGCTAAGGAATGAAGAAAAGGCAACGAAGTTCAAGAAGTTTCTTGAGATTTTCAAAAGGCTTGAAATCAACATTCCATTCGTGGAGGCACTTGAGAACATGCCCGCCTATGCTAAATTCATGAAACAAGTCTTCACTTCTAAAAGAAAATTTCTTGGGGATGAAATCTTGTGCTTAACGGAGAATTATAGTGCACTCCTTACAAAATGGTTGCCACCAAAGCTCAAGGACCCCAGATCATTTTGTATACCTTGTAAGATTGGGGATTTATAGTTTGGGAGAGCATTGTGTGATTTGAGAACTTCAATAAATCTCATGCCTTTTTCAGTATTCAAGAAGTTAAATAGAGGACAATTGAAGCCAACAAGTATCTCATTGCAACTTGTCAACCGGAGCATAAAGTTTCCAAAGGGGATCATTGAAGATGTGATTGTGAAAATTGACAAACTCTACCTTCTGGCCGATTTCATTGTTCTTGATATGGAAGATGATGAAGAGATGCCAATCATTCTTGGAAGACTTTTCCTTGCTTCCGGCCGTGCACTTATAGATGTTCAAGAAAAGAAGTTGGAATTCCGGATAAATGATGAAATTGTTACATTTAATGTTTTTAGTTCATTAAAGCTTCCTTCAATTTTTGAAGATATCATGAATATTAATGTAGTAGAGGATCTAATTGATGATTGTACAGCATATAGGAAAGCAATGGAGAATTTCACAATGGAGGAGGAGATCTTGAGTCAAATGCCCTAAGTCAAGATGATGAAGAAGGGATGAAGAATGTGAATCAATTGTAGAATGATACCTTATTACAAAAGGAGGATGAGGAGAATCAAGAAAAAGGTAAAGGGGGGTCTCCGACCAACGAACCCCCCAAGTTGGAGTTTAAACCTCTTCCTACTCACTTAATGTATGCATATATTGGTAAAAATCTTCATACCCAGTGATTGTGAATACATATTTGACAAGTGAGCAACTTGAAAGATTGATTATGTTGGTCCCAAAGCAACCTAAGAGGGGGGTGAATTAGGTTTCAAAAAAAAACTTTTAGAAAGATTGAACTTATTGAGATTTTTCAATTAATGATTAATATAATAGAATCAATGAAACTGTGAATTAAGAAAGAGAGGAAATTAAACAGCCAATACTTCCAAGCTAACAAGCTTGAAGTATTAATTCACTAGAATGCTTCACACACATTGGTGAGCCAATAATCTTTACAAAGCAGGAAAATTCTTGCTCACACTAAAACTCTTTTAGTTGAGCCAAAAATTTTTACTCACAACCTCACTTTCGTACAAGATTATCACTCCACTCAAAATTGAATTGCACTCGAAGCTGCACACTAATACAATATAGCACTATAGCCAATTTGTACTAAAATTGCTCTTTTCTAAGGCTTGTATTCAATGTATTAGATGCTTTTTACAGAATGATAGAGCAGGTATTTATAGGAGCAATAAATGGTGAATGTAACTACTTCCTAACGGCTAAATAATAAATGCATAAAAAACTAGACGTTGAGGTTTCGGACATCCGAGCTAAGTATGATGCGTCCAACACAGCGTTCGATCTCCGTGCAGTAGGTGAAGGACATCATTCGGACAGCCGTGCATGCGTCCGTTCCATCACCCGAACAAAGTTTCAGACGGTCGTGTTCGTCCGAAAGAAACTTCATTCAGACAGTTGTATGCGTCCGTAGAACGAAGAAAGCATTAAGAAACTTGCTTTCTGCCTGTTAGTTCAGACGGTGAAATGCGTCCGAGAAACTTGACACAGTTCGGACGGTGTACTGCGTCTGAACACCCTGTTTCCAGCAGAAAAAGTAACAGACTGCAAAGCTTATTTTCAGAGATTAGTGCTTATGTCATCATCAAAATAAGATTTGGAAAACATCAATCTCTCCCTTTTTTATGGTGACAAATAGTCATAGAATAATTAACAAGTAAAATTAACAGATATGAGTGATAACTAATCATTTTGCTTTGCGATATATTCTTACTCCCCCTTTTGACATCATCAAACAAAGCTCCCCCTGAGAAAGTGTACTTAAATAACCAATATGAATTAATATCAAGGTTAAGCTTGGATCATTATCAACACCAATAGTGTAAAGTCAAAGTAATTCATAAAAGGATAATGAGAGCAAATCCAACTAGTCAAAGGAAAAAAAAATTCAAAGAAAGGCCAAAACTAAAGTACATATTATCATAGAATCTACGCTCTTATAGATCGAGTCATTTTTCTTCTTAGAGCGTTTTTCGATCTTGCGGCGTTTGGAAGGAGCGTCATCATCAGTAGCCTCACTGTCTTCATCTTCTTCATTACGACGTTGCATGATGAAATTGAATGTGTCGTCAACGTCCTCATTGTCGCCTTCATCTTCATTGGCATCACCTTGATTATTTGTGTTCCTTTTGTCATCCTCACGAACATCCCCTTCTTCGGCATTGTCATCACTTTTAGTAGAGGTCGAGTGGATACTGTGATTGAATATTGGCAAATTGACCCTGAGCTGAAGTAGACATGCCCAAGCTAATGACTCTTAGAGGATCAACTGACGAGTTTCAAGTCGCTTTAACTTACGATTAGTGCGACATTGAAAGGAGCTTACTTGTGTGCTCAAAGAATTGAGATGGTCACAGATTTGAGAAAGTGAAGGTTCGGAGAAAGATGGATGTGTATCATGGACTGGTGGAGGTGTTTGAGGAGGAGGAGAAAGGTGAGGTGCCAATCACCAGAGGTAGAGGCCTGGAATTTTGAACGTTCAATATCAAAGGCTGCCTTAGTTAACCATTGATCATTAAAAAAATGGAGGCCCTTTCGTTCCATATAAGATTTGTTGAAATAGGGAGGAAATTGTTTGTTTCCGCTGAAAGGTACATCAAGGAAATCGAATACTTTGGTGAAAATTTTTCTGAAATGAATGTTTCGTCGGGTATCAGTAAGAAAGAGTTCGCAGAAGGAGTAGAAGATATACCCAAAGTCAAGAGGAATTCCTTTTAAAACACAATAAAATAGGTAAAGCTTCATATTTCCGGGCTCAGTGCGATGCCCATCTGTTGGAAACAGCAAATTTGTGACAAGAGTGTACAGAATATTCAGTTCAAGAGTGAGCAATGTAGTTTTGGCTTCCGAGGCCTGTTTGAAATTGATGTTAAAAATTGCTCTGACCTCATCAATGTCAAAGCAAGTGTCAAGAGTGGGCCATTTATCTAAAGAAAAGAAATAAGAAAATTCATTGATCTTCCAGTCGCATTTGAGACTTCACATTCAAAAATAGTATTGATGATGTTGGAGGAAATTTCAAGATTTTGCTATTTACACGAGAAACTAATGTGCGAACAGTGGGGCCTTTCTTAAGATTGGCTGTGAATTGAAGCACCATGTCATGATAAATGGGTAAGTCAGTATGAACTAAGTGACCCCAACTTTGTTTTTCAAAACATGATTCGACAATGGGAAGATTAAATTCATCGAAAAGACTCTGAGAAGTAAGGCGTTATACAATTATAGATTTGCTAAGAAGAGATGTATACTTACTTTTCAAGATTGATCGATGTCGATAGACTTTTGAAGTTTCTTTCAAGCATCATGAAAATTAACCTTGTCAACTTATTTGACATCTAGAGCCTTATACAAATCTAGATACAATAATTTGACAGATGCTCATCTAGATGTCTCTTATACACATCTTAGGTAATAAGAATTTTAATAATTTTTTTTTTTTTTTTGGAAAGTTGGTCAAATTTGATGAGAGAAATGAGATGGTAGATGGGTGAAATTAGGTGCAATAATGGTGATGAATACTTTGGGAATGACAATTTTCCAAACAATTTCTAGAGAGAAGGAAGAAGTTGGAGGAATTTTTTAGGACAAAAATTTCGCCACAGAGGGTTTCAGTGGTGAGGGTGAGTTCGAAAAGAGGGAAAGTGGATGGTTTTAATCGAGCATAGAGACCGTTCGGACGTTCGAACGATTGGTGTGCGTCTGAAAGCTGATGAACAGACGGTCGATCGAAGAGCTAGTGCTTCCGATATTCTTTCGGACGATGGGAAGGGTCCGGTAGAATTCCAGTGAGAAAGTGAAGAAATTGAGGAACATTCGGACGATCATAAGCATTCGAGGCTCAGAGGAAGTTTTCGGACGAGAGAGAGCGTCCGAGAAAGAGTGTTGTTCGGACGATCGGGTGCGTCCGAACGAAGAGATTATGCCAAATTGAACTGTAAAATCCCCAAATATTTTCTGAAAGATTCAAAACGATCTAGTTTGAGCCAAGGGTTTTGTAAAAATGTCAGCCAATTGATCTAAAGTAGGCACGAAATCAACACGTATTTCCTTTTTACAAACAAGATGTCTAATAAAATGGTGCTTAACATCAATGTGTTTGGTTCTAGAGTGTATAACAGGATTTTTTGTGAGATTAATTGCACTAGTGTTGTCACACCTTATAGGCACACAATCAAAAACAACACTAAAATCTTTTAGAGTATGTTTCATCCACAGAAGTTGAGCGCAACAATTTCCATCAGCAATGTATTCAGCTTCAGCCGTAGAAAGAGAAATAGAATTTTGTTTTTTGCTAAACCAAGACACAAGACAATTACCCAGGAAATGACACATACCACTGGCACTTTTTCTATCAATTTTACACCCAGCAAAGTCAGTGTCAGAATAACTAATTAAATCAAATTTAGAGGAATTTGGATACCGCAGACCAAAATTCATTGTACCATTCAAATATCTAAAAATCCTTTAAACAGCTATCGAGTACGATTGTTCTTTAGGGCAAGATTGAAATCTAGCACATAAACAAACAGCAAACATAATATCTGGTCTGCTAGCTGTTAAGTAAAGTAGGCTTCCGATCACACATCTATAGTGTTTTTCATAAACACTATTACCTCTTTCATCTTTATCAAGTTTGGTTGAAGTGCACTTAGGCGTACCAACTTGTTTGCAATCTTCCACTCCGAATCGTTTGAGTAGCTCCTTTGTGTACTTGATTTGTGCAATAAATGTTCCTTCCTTCTTTTAGTGAACTTGTAGTCCAAGGAAAAATTGTAACTTTCCCATCATACATATCTCAAACTCTTTTTGCATTAAATGTGAAAAATCCTTGCACAAGCTTTCATTAGTTGCTCCAAAAATAATATCATCAACATAAATTTGAACAATTAACAAACCATAGGAATTTGTTTTTGTAAAAAGAGTGGTGTCAACTACACCTCTTTTAAATCCATTTTCAATCAAGAAACCACTTAATATTTCATACCAAATAGACCTTGGAGCTTCTTTAAAACCATATAAAGCTTTAGATATTTGAAAACATGATTTGGAAAAGTTTTATTTTCAAAGAACGGAGGTTGTTCAACGAAAAGTTCTTGATCAATAAAACCATTTAAAAATGCACTTTTGACATCCATTTGAAATAATTTGAAATCATTGAAACATGAAAATGCGAGAAACATGCGAATGGATTCTAATCTAGCCACGGGTGCAAAGGTTTCATCAAAGTCAAAAGGTTCTTCTTAAGCATAACCTTTTGCAACAAGTTTAGCTTTGTTTTCTTATGATTTCACCTTTATCATTTAATTTGTTTCTAAAAACCCATTTTGTTCCAATTACGGGATGAGAAGATGGTCTTTCAACTAAGGTCCATACGTTATTTTTCCCAAATTGACTAAGTTCATCTGGCATGGAAATGACCCAAGATTCATCATTCAAAGCAATATCGACATGTATAGGTTCAATGAGAGAAAGTAATGCACAATTACTATTGAACCTACAAAGGTTTATGAGAACGAGTAGTTATCTCATCGGATAGATCACCTATGATTAAATCTTGAGGGTGACTAGAGACGAATCTCCAAGCTTTTGGAAGATCTTTTGGACATCCTCGTTCTTTTCTTCTTCATCATCTACTTGATTGTTGGTGACATCATTGCTTGATGTGATCTCTTGATGATCTTCATGGATAGTGAGCTTCTCGAGCTCCTTTTGAATAACTACATCTTCATCTTCATATAAATTCTTTGAGATAACATCATTAGCTTCATCAAAGGTAACATGTACAACTTCTTCAATCAAGAGCATTCTTCTATTGTATACTCGGTAAGCTTTCTTGTCACTAGAATATCCTACAAAGATCCCTTCATCCAATTTTTTGTCAAATTTACCAAGATTTTCTTTGATTTTTAAAACAAAACATTTGCAACCAAAAACTTTAAAATAGCTCACAACGGGTTTTTTACAAAAAAGGAGTTCATAAGGAGTTTTGTTTAAAATGTAATCTTAAAAAAACTCGATTCATGACATAACAAGCCGTGTTAACGGCTTCGGCCCAAAAATATTGTGGTAAGTCGCATTCACTAATCATAGTTCTAGCGGTTTCTTGAAAAGTCCTATTTTTCCTTTCAACAACACCATTTTGTTGATACTAACAACCGAAAATTCATGTGAAATACCATTATGATCACAAAATTCGGGAAAAGCTCCAAATTTAAATTCGGCACCATTGTCACTTCTTAAACGAATGATCTTTAAATTCAATAAATTTTGAATTTTGGAAAACAATTTTACAAATATTTCAAAGTTTCATTTTTGTGAACAAGAAATAATACCCAAGTGTACCTAGAATAGTCATCTACAATAACAAAGGCATATTTACAACCACCAAGACTAGCATGTTGAGTAGGTCCAAACAAGTCTAAATGCAACAATTCTAAAGGTTTATGAGTGGACATTCTAATTCAGGTTTAAAAGAAACTTTAACTTGTTTACCAAATATGGCATGCATCACAAATTTTATTTTTCAAAAACTTTAGTTTTGGCAAACCTCTTACCAAATCCTTCTTAGCAAGTTTTTCAATTAAATCCATATTAAAATGACAAATTCTTCTATGCCAAAGCCAAGGATCATCTATGGAAGTGGTAAGACATTTTACATTGCTATTGCTATTGCTAATTTTATCAAGGTGAATCACATAAACATCATTGTGCCTAGTGCCCTTAAATAAAACAACATGATTTTTATCAAGGATAAGACATTCATGCTTGGAAAAAAACACATATAAATTTTTATCACAAAGTTGACTTACACTTAATAAATTGTAGTTCAAATTATCAACAAGAAGCACATTCTTTATCAAGGTTCACCATCTTTACCTACATCACCAATGCCGATTGATTTTGCTTTAATGTTATCTCTAAATGTTACTTTTCCACTGTTTTTGGATTTGAGATTTGTGAAGAGAGAAGCATCACCCGTCATGTGCCTTGAACATCCACTTTCTATCAATGAACCACTTAGCATTGTTGGTGATGTTAAATACCTACACAATAGATCAATTGATAACTTTTGGTACCCACATTTTCTTGGGTCCATTTGAGTTAGTGAAATTGCTATTAATCCATGCGGCTTTCATTCCAAGTTTCTCATTTTTCTTAACATAACACAAATTCTTGACATGTCCATGTTGTTGGCAATATCTACAAATAATATTTTTATTTCCATATAAAGAGGATTTTGATTTTATAAAACATAAGTCATCCCTTCTAAACATGATAAAATTTTTGTTGATTAATACATTTCTATTTCTTTTCAAATCAACAACATTTTCTATCTTTCTAGTCAAGAGAGCATTCAAATCATCCAATCTTTTCTTCAAGGAGGCTTGTTCTTCCTTGACCTTTGATCTCACATGCATTCTTTTCTTCAAGTCACTATTTTCTTGTGATAGCCTATTATTTAAATTCACAAGTTTAGAGTTAGCACTCAATAGAGCATTTGATTTCTTCACTAACTCCTTATTTCTAGCATATGATTCCTTTAAGCTATCATTCAATTTTAAAATGAAAGCTTCAAGATCATTTTCATCATTGGAGTCATAGTTAGAATTTATCTCATCATCTCCAATGGCCATAAAGGCCATTTGTGCCGACTCCATTTCTTCTTCAACTTCTCCTTCGGAGTTGCAATCATCCCATGTGATTTGAAAGTTATTGAATCTAGGCTTTCTTCCTTCCTTATTTTTCTTGGAAGGACACTCATTTGCAAAGTGTCCGAGTTGACCGCATTCAAAGCATTTTTCATTTTGCTTCTTCGTTTCTAGCTTAGTCTTTCCTTTAAAATTATTTGAATTTGTAGCTCCACCTCTTCTCATTCTCCGTATGTTGATGTAATGTTTAAGAAATCCTTCGGTGATAAGTGTAAGATCTCCTTCATCAAGATCTTCGTCTTCTAGATTGATGGTGCCATTTTCATCCTCTTCTTGAGAGGTCTTTAGAGCAATGAATCTCCTTCTTTGTCTTGCTTCTTCATCATCCACCACTTTGGCCTTCAACTTCAATTCATAAGATGTAAGAGAGTTGATTAGCGATTCAATAGGCATTGAATTTAAATTCTTGGCTTTCTCTATAGCGATTGTTTTGGCATCCCATTCTTTGGATAGAGAATTTAGGATTTTTCTATTCTTTTCACCCAAAGAATACTCCTTACCCAAGGCTTCAAGATCCTTAATGATGTCATTGAACCTACAATACATTTTGTCAATATTTTCATGTGGTTCCATCTTGAAGGACTCATACTTGGCAACAAGTAAGGATTTATTTTGCTCACTAACATCGTCGCTCCCTTCATGGATTTTCTTCAATTTATCCCAAATTTCTTTAGCGGAAATGCACCCCTTGACGCGAGTTGATTCATTATGATCCAAGGCATTATATAGCACATTCAGGGCTTTTGCATTTAAAGTCAAGTTTGCCTTGTCTTGTGGAGTGAGCTCATTCCTTGTCTTTGGATCTCTTCTTCTATTTGTGTGATCATCAATGATAGCAGCTTCAAAGGGACCTTTATTAAAAACATACACAAGTCAATATCAATAGATTGCAAAAATATTTTCATTCTATCTCTCCAACTAATAAAATTTTCCCCATTGAACATAGGGGGCCTAGTAACGGATTGACCCTCAAAAAATAGAGCATTGTTGGTTGCCATAATAGTTCTTTTCTCAAAAGCAATTTAAGCAATAAAATGAGACCAATCTCTGATACCAATTGTTGGTCCCAAAGCAACCTAAGAGGGGGGTGAATTAGGTTTCAAAAAAAAACTTTTGGAAAGATTGAACTTATTGAGATTTTTCAATTAACGATTAATATAATAGAATCAATGAAACTGTGAATTAAGAAAGATAGGAAATTAAATGTGTTACTTCCAGAGAACAAGCTTGAAGTGTTAAGTTACTAGAATGCTTCACACACTTGGTGAGCCAATAATCTTTACAAAGTAGGGAAATTCTTGCTCACTTACTAAAACTCTTTTAGTTGAGCCAAGAATTTTACTCACAACCTCACTTTCGTACAAGATTATCACTCCACTCAAAATTGAATTGCACTCAAGCTGCACACTAATACAATATAGCACTATAGCCATTTTGTGTGTATAAGAGACAGGTCTAAGGCTTGTATTCAATGTATTATATGCTTTTTACAGAATGATAAAGCAGGTATTTATAGGAGCAATAAATGGCGATTGTAACTACTTCCTAACGGCTAAATAATAAATGCACAAAAAAATGTAGATGTTGAGGTTTCGGACATCCGAGCTAAGTATGATGCGTCCGACACAGCGTCCGATCTCCTTGCAGTAGGTGAAGGACATCGTTCGGACAGCCGTGCATGCGTCCGTTCCATCGCCCGAAAAGAGCTTCAGACGGTCGTGTTCGTCCAAAAGAAACTTTATTCGGACAGTTGTATGCGTCCGTAGAGAAGCATTAAGAAACTTGCTTTCTGCCTGTTAGTTCGGACGGTGAAATGCGTCCAAGAAACTTGACATAGTTCGAATGGTGTACTTCGTTCGAACACCCTGTTTCCAACAGAAAAAGTAACAGACCTGCAAAGCTTGTATTCAGAGTTTAGTGCTTATGTCATCATCAAAATAAGGTTTGGAAAATATCATATTATGGTGCTTAAAATGCAGAAAAATGTCATTTCTTGGTCCATTGATGATATTAAGGTATTTAGCCCTTCCGTATTCATGCATAAAATCTTGTTGAATGATGGAAATAAACCGGTATGGCAACCTCAAAGGAGATTGAATCCTACTCTAAAAGAGGTTGTGAGGAAAGAGGTTATCAAGCTTTTGAAAACTGGTATTATTTACCCTATTAGCGATAGTGAGTGGGTTAGTCCCACTCAAGTCATTCCAAAGAAGGATGGTATTACCGTAATCATAAGTGAAAGCAATGAGCTCCTCTCCTCTAAATTTGTTACGGGATGGCATATGTGCATTGATTTTCGAAGGTTGAACGAGGCCACCCGAAAGGATCATTTTCCTTTACCTTTTATTGATCAAATGTTTGAGAGGATAGCCGGTTTTGCATACTATTGTTTCCTTGATAGTTATTCTAGTTATCTCCAAATTGTCATTTGTCCGAAAAATCAAGACAAAACAACTTTTACATGCCCATTTGGTACCTTTGCATATAGGAGAATGCCCTTCGGGCTTTGCAATGCTCCAAGCACATTTCAATGTTGTATGTTTGCCATTTTCATGACATGGTTGAAAAGAGCATAGAGATTTTCATGGATGATTTTAGTGTATTTGGTGTCTCATTTGATGATTTTCTTGCAAATTTGTCCAATGTGTTGAAAAGGTGTGTAGAAACTAATTTGGTTCTCAATTGGGAAAAGTGTCATTTCATTGTGACAAAAGGAATTGTTTTGGGTCACAAAGTTTCATCAAAGGGGATAGAAGTTGATAGGGCAAAGGTGGAGGTGATTGAAAAGTTTTCTCCTCCAATTAATGTTAAGGGGTAAGAATGTTTCCTAGGTCATGCATTCTTTTATAAAAGATTCATTAGGAATTTTTCACATATAGCTAGACTTTTGTGATTATTACTTCAAAAAGATTGTCCTTTTCATTTTGATGATTCTTGTTTGGAAGCATTCAATGAGTTAAAACATGCTTTTGTGATTGCACCGGTCATTGTAGCACCAAATTGGTCTCTTCCATTTGAGCTTATGTGTGATGCTAGTGACTATGCAATACGTGTCGTTTTATGTCAAAGGGTAAATAAGATGTTGCATGTCATTTACTATGCAAGTAGGACATTAAATGATGCACAACTTAATTATTCTACAACGGAGAAGGTACTACTTGCAATAGTTTTTGCATTTGATAAGTTTAGACCATACTTCATTGGATCAAAGGTAATTGTTCATACCGATCACTTGCATTAAAGTATTTATTCTCTAAACAAGATGCCAAGCCATGTTTATTGAGATGGATACTTTTATTACAGGAGTTTAATTAGGAGATAGCCTGGACAACAAGGCTGTGGAAAACTGGTAGCCGATCATTTGTCGAGGATTAAGCTTTTAAACTTGTCAATCATGAAGAGAGAGCTGTCAATGAAGAATCATCAATTGAGAAATTGTTTGAGGTGAAGGAAGTGAATCCATGGTATGCGGATATTGTGAATTATCTTTTGGCAAGGATAGTACCAAAGAAGTTAAATGTCAATGAGAAAAGGAAATTCTTTGCAGAACTTAAGCGTTACTTTTGGGAAGAGCCATATTTGTTCCGAAACAAATATGATCTTTCTTAGAAGATGCATTCCGGAATGTGAAGTCTTATGTATTAAGACATTGTCATTCATCTCCGGTTGGTGGACACCATGGAGCTCAACGAACGACTTACAAGGTTCTTCAAAGTGGTTTGTATTGGCCAACTATGTTCAAGGATTCTCACGAATTTATGCTCAAGTGTGATGAATGTCAAAGGGTGGGTAATATTTTAAGGAAACATGAAATGTCCCTTCAACATCTTCTAGATGGCATTATTGAGTTGGAAGCATTTGATGCATGGGGAATTAATTTTATGGGACCTTTCCCGATTTCATATTCCAACAAATATATTTTGGTTGTGGGGGACTATGTGTCAAAGTGAGTTGATACAACCGCCACCCCAACCAATAAGGCCAAAGTGGTTACTAAATTCCTTCGAAAGAACATCTTCTCTCAGTTTGGAGTGCCTCGGGTTATCATTAGTGTGGGGGCTCTCATTTCAAAAATTCACATTTTGAGGCCTTGATGACAAAGTATGGTATGAAGCACAAGGTCGCTTTAGCCTAGCATCGTCAAACATCGGGTCAAGTTGAGGTTCAAACCGAGAATTGAATTGGACCTTAGAGAAGATGGTGAATAATGCTAGGAAGGATTGGGCACTTAAGTTAGATAACACATTGTGGGCCTATCGGACGACATTTAAAACCCCCATAATCAAGTCTCTGTACCGTATTGTGTATGAAAAAGCATGTCATTTGCTGGTGGAACTTGGCATCATAGAACATATTGGGCAATAAAGAACTTGAATTTTGATTTGAAGGAAGCATATGAAAAAATGATGCTTTATCTGAATGAGTTGGATGAATTCCGAAGGGAAGCATTTGAAAATTCTTTGATCTATAAGTTATATTTATGCATATTTTATAATATGGAATTCTTTTATCTATTTGGTATGATAAAGTCTTTGAATAAAATATATGAGGGAGAAATCATAAATAGTTATGATGATTTGATTCTCTATATAGTTATATTTTATTCATAAATATCCCTAATTGTAGTATTTTACACGGATAGATTAGCACATAGTTGATGTGGATACCTATTGAGAATAAATGCATCGAATTGACCCGCTAAGACTATTCCATACGGATTATTATTCATATGTGAGTGGATTAATCTCTTTATGATACTAGTGTAATGACCCTTGGACTTGAGGTCACGAGTTTATCTTGACTATGGATTACTATACTTTGATTCTATTAGTTATTACTCTTACACAAACTATAGAGATCGGGAGCAGTGTGAATCATGAAAAGATAAGATATGACCATTATAGGATTTACCACTCCTCATAGTGGGAAAATATATCCCAGTATGGCCACTTCTTGAGATACAACTCGAAAATCTTGCGCAAAGTGAAAATAAAATTAAGAGTGTCTTAAGTTCTATTTTAAGTGAGTTGTATTTTGGAAGGAAGTAAATTGATTAGTACAATAAGAGTTGACATTATGTCTATACTCTTAAACTAATCGGGATATAATGTGGTGAAAGGGTAATAATTACACGGTAACTAAAATCACTAATAGGTAAAATCAAATCACTTGATATATCTCAACACTTGGGAGGTCATGATGCTTTGCTAAAAGCCATCTTGATCTATAACTGTAAATTAATTAATTAGTGAATTAATGATAAATTAAAGTTGTTTAATTTATTTAATCCTAATTAATTTAGGATTAATTTATCTAATCCTAATTAATTCAAGACTATAATTTACATACTTATTACTAACGTGAATAGTGACATATGAGTTCACACACTTTAAGATGATTAATATGATATTAATTGATTGTTTGAATCATATGAGATACTTATGGGTTAAATTATGAGATAAATTAACTTTTAGGGCTCAATTATAATAAGCCAAAATGTTAAGGGCTAATATGTAATATCATATAAGTTCCTAGGGTTTTCATGTGTGTGCATATATATATATGGATGCTAATCACGCAAGCATCATTACGAGAAAGAAGCAAATCAAATCATGTTGAAAAATAAAAGAAAAAAATGTGAGAGGAAAAGAAGAAGAAAAATAAAGGAGCTACCACTCCATGGCTTGGATCATTCAATCTTGAGAAACTCACGGATTAATCATCTGTGTGGATACTATTAGAGGCCGGGTGTGTTGTGCGGCTTGTGGATTGACATCCTTAACAAATTTGAGATTTTACCACGGTTGAGGTATAATCTCTATACACCTCTTATACTACATATAAATCGTAGTCAAGGTGATCCATGAAAGAAAGTAAAAATTTTAAATTCCGCTGTGTGTTGTATGATTAACTTTCTTACAGTGGTATCTGAGTCACTCCTGATTAATTTATGATATAGATGTGTTTAATTGTCATGGATATTGAATTTATTCAAGCTATATAAATATTTTATGCTATTTTTGAAAATATTAGAGAAAAAAATTGCGATTTTGATCGCAATTTTGATTCACGATTTTTGCAAGCCATGATATTGATGACGTCATCAGAAATGCATTCTTGACTGTGTTGACTATCACTTTTAGTGACAGTTTTTATTTCTATCACTAAAAGTGTTTCATATGTTAAACCCTTTTTAGCGACACTGTTTTTAACATGGGAAAGGTGAGATTTTATTAAATCAATGACTAACACAATGTGTTAGGAATTATAATGCCTTATAAAGGGAAATTCCACAGCGTCTGGATACAAAAAACCTATCAATGATTGGGGGATTGAGTGAGATTGAAAAAATAAAATCTATACAAGAATTGCTCCCTAGCTTAGCTAAGTAATCTGTCACAGTGTTTGCCTCGCAAAAAATATGAAAAACTTAGTGTTGGTGTCAAGCAAATAGCTATCGGGCTTGACAAATGATTGCATCAATTGCCTAAGGAGTTCAAATGTGATTTTGGTTGATTAGATGCAATATCAATGAGTCTATTTCGAATTGCACTTGCTGAAGGTTCGTGACCTGACAAAGCTTCAATCCACGTAAAAATGCCAATCCCTCATCTACCAAATTGGTGATTGTATGCTCTAGTGATTTGGAAAATCCAAAGATTACTTGTAGTATAAGAGAAGAAGCCCAACTCCTATTAAAGCTTGGCTTGAAAGATCTTTATAAGAGACATACACATTGAATTTAACTCCTTACATGGGCTTCTTCAAGGATACTACAAGTAGATAGTGGTATGAAATGCTTTAGTAGAAACCAAAATTAAACAATCTCCCAAGAATAACGTAGTAGTGGTGAGTCAAGTTTGTCCCCACAGAGATGGAGTTTATTCTTGTGCTAAATAAAAAAAGAGGGATTTTTGAATGCTTTTAAACTAAAAACTAAAACAATAAAATAATTAAAGAGAATTCGATGTGTATAAAATCTCGATTTTGGTCATATCCACGATGGTAATTTTACTAGTCAATCCTTGACACACAAAATAATTCAATTTCCATATCAAGAACTACTTGAAAAATTAACCCAAATTCCAATTCAAAGTTAATTCTTGTTTCTGTCTAAAGTTTCTGGTTTTTACACACGCGATCCAATTAACCCTAACTATTTATTTAATCCAGATACGCACCAAAGATTAATTAATAGAAGCATTAATTTCGACAAGAACAATTAGGCTAATTAAACATAAACATGCGGTTATACTAATTAGTTGATTATTTTTCCTAAATTCAATAACACTAATCGAGCAATCATCAAATTTAGTTGCTTCACATATTGAATTAAACACATCTAGATGTTATAACTATCTAGCTATAGAATTAATTCCAATAACTTAATTATTCTGTAGCAATAATCAGTTAAAAAGAACAATCATAAATTTAATCACAGAAAAATAATCAATACTTGATATATAATTGAATAAATTCAAGAACGAAAAGACTCACAACATAATAGAATTGACCATAGCTTCAAATCCCTTGACCAAGAAAAAGGGTTTAGGCACTAAGTGCCATGAAAGAATAACAAAGAATTTCTCTATTGAAAATCCTAGATAAAACAAGAAAATAAAGTGTCGACTCTCTTCTAATCACTCTACTTGGGGTATTTATTATGAGTACTGGGATTACAATCATTGTCTAAGAATAAGAATGTGAAATCATATGAAAAAAAGTTCAACCAGACGAAGAAATCTGTCAAAAATACAACAAATACGTAACATGCACTTCCTGAATGCTCGCATGTACGCCCTAGGTAGTGCTGAAACTTTCCCTTCTGGACTCAGTGAACATCCACTGCCTGATTTGTGAGCATGTGCTCTGAGCCTCGACTACACTAAACTTCATCTTTGGCTTCGATGTTGACGTTGATGCTTTTAGAATTTGGTAAAGTGTAAAACACGAGTCTTTCACTTAGCTTTCCAACACATCTTGAATCTCCTCAATTGGAGTTTGGACTCAAAAGTTATGCTTAAAATATGAAACAGTATCTAGAATACATACTCGAGTATGACACTATTAGCATTTCCTTTGATCTTTTTCATCCTTTTCAGCTCTATTTCACTTTAACCCTACAAAAACTAATAATAACCAAATTAAGCTCAATAATAACTCAAATCTTGATTACAACACATAGAAATGTGTTAAATGATACATTAAATATAGCACAATTATGAACTCACACTTAGCCTTTGATCTTTATCGAGCAAACTTAAAATTAAAACACTTAAGCACAACAAAATTTCACTCAACATATTCCCTCAAATATCCACATAAATAATCAATAATCAATCCACTAATCAGAGTAATCTAAGAACCCAAGAGCAAATGCTAATAAAAAACAAAATATGAAATTCGTGTGCATGTGTGTTTAGCCATTCAAAAACTTAGATTCGAAAATATCTAAATTAAATCATGAAGACCCTCTAAATTTTTCTAAACACCCCATAACTCACTCTTCTTACACCCCTCCACTAATCTAGACAACCGATTCTATTAAAATTACATAGGACTTTCAGCTCAAATTATAGGTTACGATATTAGTTAGCCAAAGAAGGGAGAGGATATAACAAATAAAAACAAGAGCTTTATAGTAATGGTGGCCACATATTAAAATAAACTTCTCTTCACATGACAAATATCATACGTCCCCAACCCCACACTTGAGCAACAAACACCCATGAGGAATTTTGAACAACGAATAAGCATATAAGTTTCCCTTCCTCGAATTAGCCAAACGTGCCAACATTCTTCAGACATATATATATTCACATCATTATTTCATTCTTTTATGTCTACTCACAGCACGGATACCAATGGTAGGCACTACCCTGCAATATATAAACACGTAGGTACCAGTGATGGGTACTACCTGCAAATACAGGTACCAGTGATAGACACTACCTGTACATATCAAAACTCCCATTATTATTATTTTTATTCAACAATTTTTTCCAATACCCCATTGTGCTCCATAAATGTACAAGACCCACTTCTTACAAGCTTTCACCCTTATATCCCTCTTCACATATACTGTGCACCATAAAGCTCTTCAAGGAATAATTTAGGATAGAACAATTAAAAGAAACATTAAGTTCAATAAAGGTAGGTAAATTGAATTTAAGTTAAAAGTTGAATGATAATTATCTTGAAGAGCTTTAGGTGCTAAGGCTCAATTAAAGTACTTAGATTAAATTATTAAAATGTGTCTTTTAGACAGGCTCAAGTTTGAAGAAAAAAAAAAAAACACAACACTCATCTTCAAACTAAATCGGGTCGTCTAAGAATTAGCTTCGAAAATGTAATAAAGTGAGTTTTTGCGATGCAACATAATTGAGTCTATATAAATTTTCAGACTCTAAATATCCCAAATAAAAAATTAATGAATGGCTTAGTTCTCAAAAGTTTAGAAAATCATCAATGGAAAATATTAACACTGACTACTCTTTCATGCATGGTTCAATTAAAGATTTATTCTGTAGAAAAATGGAGAAAGACGTTAAGCAAAAAAATTTTGAAAATTTTTCAAAAATGGTCAAATAATCCACAAAAAATTTCAAAAATTTTGACAAGGTCTAGATCAAAAGTAAAGTTAAAATATTGCAGCAAAATTGAGAAAAATTCTACACATCTTGATGTGTATAAAGACATTCACCTGTCTCTTATAATTTTTGGCATAAAATGGGAAAGACATTTCAAAGATTCTCTGGATTTAATTCATGTTTGGAGCAGTATTCTGCTATAAATATCCTCGTGTTGTGAATGAAAGAAGTAACACTAAACAAAACAAAACAGAACAAATAATTCCCTTGAGACAATAAGGAATACAGGAATATTGTAGAAAATGATTCTACAATAATCAAGAAAAACTGCTTTTATCCTTTAAGGGAATACACAACAAAAAGAAACAATAACACCACGACGAAATTTGTAACCTAGCTAAAAGAAAATTAACTAACTAAAATGTCTAATGTGTATAAGAAACTTTAAATTGTTTGAGAAATCAATTGCCAAAATTAAAAAATAAAGAAAATGGCCCAAAACATATGGCATGAGAACCTTAAGGATCATGCGGCCCCAAATCCTGCGGGAAAGGAGAAAAATGTGGAAACATCGACGATCTTCTCCCCACTCCCTTTCAAATGACCATTTATCAATTTAACTTATCAATTAAGTTGATTTCTAGCACTAACAAGTACAATAAAACTACTCTATAAGTTAACTAAAAAAATAAGATTTTAAGAATAAATAAACAGAATAAAATTTAAACGAACATGGGTTGCCTCCCTTGCAGTGCTCCTTTATAGTCAATAGCTTGAATGTGAACAAGATGGTCAGAATAACCATCTCTATACCAAAGGAAAGAGATCTCAATAATTGTTAGCGATCAATAACAATAACCATCTCCTTATAATTTCTTACCATACATTTATCCTTAACCTCCTTCTTGACTCCATTAGTTAGGAACTCAACTCTGAACAACCTATCTTTCCTAGTGTAGTTTACCTAGACCCCATTATCGTCTATGCAAACTAGCTTAATGCTTTCTTCAAGAGCCTTAAGAGACTCGATGATATCAAACTCTTTACGAGCCACTTCTTGATCTTCAACTCTTAAGATTGATCCATAAGAAAATGTACGGTCTACTGGCACCACAATACAATCCCTATTAACAGCCAAGCGGTGATCAATCACAGTGGTTAGAATCTCTTGTGCGTCCTCCATAGCTAAGTCTAAAACCTTGATTGGCTCTTGCACTGGAAAGTCTTGAGGCATTGACATCAGAGGCGATGAACTAGAGTCATCCTCAATAGGCTTGTCATCTACTAATCCCATCTCTATTTCTTGCTCTTTCTTTTCATCTTCTCCACCCTCGATCACTTGAGTTCTAGTAGCTACTTATGAAAGAATTTAGTTGACTTAGTTGATGCTTCAACCTTTGCAGATTGGCTCTTGTTTCCTGTTGAAATTACAAAGTATTAGCAACTAAAGAATAAATTAATTCTTTCCAAAAACTTACCAGTTTGGGTATAAGGTTGTTGTGGCAAAATTGGATGTATACACGAAAGATCTTGTGATGGATAACCTAACTCAGGATAATCTATCCATTCTTCATTGTACATATACGTGTAGGGGTCATACCAAGATTGTGGTGGTAATTGCTCAATAATGAAATCGAAACAATAAAACTCATGCGAATTGGTAACCATGATAGAGATCAAAAAGAGATAAAGTAATAAGTATACACAGTTAAATACAAAAATTTAAAGCACAAAAATAAATCAAAGCGCTTCCCGGCAACGGCGCCAAAATTTTGGTATAAAATGCTATCTTAGGCACACAAAATTAAATAATCTCTCAAAATTAATATAGTAGTGGTGATCAAGTTCGTTCCACAAAGAATTAGACACGGAGTTTATTCTTGTGCTAAATAGAAAAGGCGAGTTTTTGAATGTTTTTAAACTAAAAACTAAAAGAGACAAAATAACGTAGAGAATTCTCTGTAAGAAAAATCTTAATTTCGATCATATCCACCATGGCAATTTTACTAGTCGATCCTTGACACTTATGTATATACAATTTCTATAACAAGCACTAATTGAAGAATTAACCCAAATTCCAATTCAAAGTTGATTCTTCTTTATTTCTAAAGTTGGCTAATTTTTAAAACGCGATCCAACTAACCCTAACTATTAGTTTAATCCAGACACGCACCAAAAATTAATTAATAGAAGCATTAAAATCGACAAGAACAATTAGGCTAATTAAACATAAACACGCAGTTATGCCAATTAGTTGATTATTTTCCCTAAATTCAATAACACTAATCGAGCAATCATCAAACATAGTTGCTTCACAGATTGAATTAAGCACACGCGGTTAAAACAATCCAGCTATAGATTAATTCCAATAACTTAATTATTCTGCAGCAATAATAAGTTAAAAAGAGCAATCATAAATTTAATCACAGAAAAATAATCAATACTATAATTGAATAAATTCAAGAATGAAAAGTCTCACAACATAGTAGAATTTGACCATGGCTTCAAATCTCCCGACCAAGAAAAAGGGTTTAGGCACTAAGTTCCATGAAAGAATAACAAATAATTTCTTTGCTGAAAACCCTAGATAAAATAAGAAACTAAAGTGTGTCGACTCTCTTCTAATCACCCTACTTGGGGTATTTCTAATGAGTACTAGGGTTACAATCATTGTCTAAGGATAAGAACGTGAAATCCTATGAAAAAAGAGTCTAACCTGACGAAGAAATCTACCAAAAATCCATCAAATACGTAACCTTACTGTTTTGGGCGCACATGTACTGGCTTAATGTGCGCATGTGCACCCTAGACAGAGAGAAAACTTTCCCTTCTGGACTCAGTGCACATGGCTGCCTAATTTGGGCGCATGTGAGTCTGGGCCTTGACACTGAACTTCACCTTTGGCTTCGATTTTGACCTTGATGCTTTTAGAATTTGGGAAAGTGTAAAACAAGAAAGTTTTAGCTTTCTCATTCAGAGTTCAGACTCAAAAGTTACACTTAAAATACAAAATAGCGTCCAGAATAGCATCATACTAGCACATGTTCCGCACCTTAGCATTTCCTTTCATCTTTTCCATCTTTTTTAGCTCTTTTTCACTTCAGCCCTACAAAAACTTAGAATAACCAAATGAAGCACAATAATAACTCAAATCTTGCTTACAACACATAAAAACGTGGTAAATGATACATAAAATATAGCGCAATTATGAACTTATCAGACAGCTAGGGTTACACATTGTGTGCAAAGAGAGAGATGAAGAAAGTTGTGTTGGCACTTGACTAGGGGAAAACATAGCCAAGTGCCAAAAGATTTCTTCATGCTTAAGTGATTGAAACAAAGGAGCATGTGCTAAGTGCAAAGCTTGTCTAGCTAAAGTCATATAGAGGGATCTATTTCATGTACAAGCTAACATTGATCAACCTCTTTCCTACCTCTTCAATGCCCTCAAAAATGTTACCAAAAACCTACTAATTCAAAAGATGCAGGTGCCCCTTCAGTCGTTTCAATTGTTCAACCAAAACCCGCATGCCAAAATCTTCAACCAGGAGCTTCCATTTGTCACGCATCTCTTCAAAGAATGTGGGATGCTCCAACCACATTTGTTGACATCTAAATAATTTAGGCACTTGTCTAGACATAGCTTCAATTTCCAAAAGCAACTGAGAGTGATCCGAGATAGTCTTGGTCAAGTGAGTGACATGGGAGCTAGGATGCATATCAATCCATTGGTGATTCACAAGGAGCCTGTCTAAATGCCTAAAAATTGTCCTCCCATTCCTAACACCGTCCCAAGTGTAAGTACTCCCCGAGAAGCTTAATACCTAAAGACCACAAGCATGGACAACTTCGTTGAAATCATCCATTGCCACCTAATTCTACTATGAGGCTAGCCCGAATACTCCTCCAAGATCGAAATAATTTTAAAATCTCCACCACATATCCAAGGTTTATCAATAATAGCTGCAATTCAAGATAGATTTGACCATAAATTCAAGCTCTCAAGGGGGATGCATTTCGCATACACTAGAGTTATTAACGTCAAGCGGTTCAAAACATCATGCAAAATACCCAAATGCAAAATTGGTCATTCTTTTCTAATACTTGTAGATAAAAGCTACCTTTCCAATAGGATCCAATTTTATTGCTTATATCACTAGAGTAAAAGGAAATGCCTAACTTCAAATAGGTATCTTCCAAGCATGAAACCTAAATGAATGGAGGAAAAAAAACAAGTAATTGAATATTATGCAACTTAATAAAATGCTTCAAATTCCTTAAAGTAGAGTTTTCCAACACCCTTTATGTTCCAAATGAGCGACTTAATCATGATTACTTGGTTTGTTGTTCCACTTTTGAGTGGGCAAATTGCCTTGTGAGGATCGTACGAGTAATGTGGAATATTGTTTATGTGTCCTTCCATGAACTACCTGAAAACCATCATCATCTAAGCAAGGCTGCTGTTGAGGTAATTTTTTCTAGATACGATAGAGAAATTCACGAAGCTTATATTAGAGCTCTCCTCTACTCAAATTGTTTTCGAACGACATCCTCTGAAGCGAACATATCCATATACAAAAACTAGATTTTCTATTTAGGCAAGATTCCCTTTAACCCAGAACATGCAATATTGATCATCTCGAATTGGCTTCAAAATTATTGAGTGAATTGATGAATTTGCCATAACCATATCAATAGGAATATGCATTAAGGTTTTTTTTCTCCTTACATGGGTGATGGATTCTCGTTAGAGATTGCCATACATGTCAATCTCTAAGGTATCTTGATCATGAGCACGATCCAAATGAACTATTGGATGAGGATTAGGCTCTTAAGAGACATTAGGAACATTAATAACTGCATGCATAGCTATTGAAGCAGTTTCTTCAGAAGGAATTTTCACAACCTCTTGAGTGTTAAGAGAGGGATGTTCTTGCACTGACGTCTTATTAATTAGTCCCACCTGAGGAGTGTTTGCCTTTTCTACAATAGGCAGCTTTGATGATCCTTCACCAGTTGAATTAGTTGCATTAGGTACCCAAATTTGTTGAGAGGAGTTTTTCAAATTATGGTTAGGGTTATCATCAGATTGTTTCTTGGGAAGATCGCTTTCAACATTTTGCTTATTAGGCTTAGGGATAGGTCTGGCTGCTGCTTGTTTTAATGACTGATCCTACTTCACCAAAAATCAGCATACTACAAGAATCCTTACCATGGCCTACCTTTTACATTCACCACAATATTCTAGCAAGTCATGATATGTGATATATTGCCAAAAATCACCTTCTTCTCCGTTCCTATTCCTTACTCGTCGTGGGAGAATCTTTGTCCAATCAATTTCAACACAAGTGCGAGCATGGCTTGGGCGAGCAATTGTAGCAGTAGATAAATCTAATTTTAATGTATGGCTGATAACACGTTGTACAATGGAATATAATGCTTCTTTGTTGAACAAATGTGGTGGTAAATCTTTTAATGTGTATAAGAAATGGTACTATAGGAGTTTTCGTGTTAACCATAAACAGAGGGGTCCACTTAAAATACGCATGTCGAAACCCTAAAAATTCCAGAATCCCTGGCACCACATGCACAAATAATCCTCTTCTAGATTGAATCTGATCAAAATGTGACATTGATTAAGAAGACCTAGGAAATAAAAACCCTTGAAATAGATGGCAAGAAAATCTTTACGAAGTGACTCCATTGAAGAGGTTTCAACTCAACCTTGGGGAGTTCATTGATGGGAGACCCCCCCTTTACCTTTATTTTCTTTGATGAACACTTCCCTTTCTAATGATTGAACTTCCTCCGTTAAGCTCATGTCAACATGGATGTCATTTTCATCATCATATTCTTCATTTTCTTGCGCGAGTTCCATCTTCAATAGAGGTTCCTTCAAGTTGTCCTTACAAAAATTTTAATCAACAAGTTCATCAATCATATCCACTCCACTCACATGGCATCATCTTATAATGAAGGAAATTTATGAGAAATAAAAAATTAAAAATCACAATGTCACCATTGACTCTTAACTGAAGTTTTCCTTTTTGCACATCAGTTAGAGCTCTTCCAATTACCAAGAATAGTCTTCCAAGAATAATGGTCATGTTGGTATCTTTATCCATTTTAAGAACAATAAAGTCGGCAAGTAAGAACATTTTCCCACTTTCACTACAAAATCTTCAATAATCCCAATAGGTTGCTTGATACTTCTATCCACCAATTAAAGAGATACACTGGTTGACTTCAAACCACCCCCAATCAACTTCGTATATAAGGAAAATCTCATCAAATGATGGAAGTCCCAAGATTACCCAATGCCTTCTCTAAACTAACTCCCCAAATCTCTCATGGAATAGCAAATGACCCGGATCTTTCAATTTTGGGAGCTTCTTTTGAATTATTGTGCTATACCCCTTGGTCATAACATAAGATGTCATCTCCCAATGACTTTCTTTTGCTAGTTAGCATTTGCTTCATAAATTTAGCTAGCTAGGCATATTTTCTAATGCCTTAATGAATGGGATATTAATTTCAATCTTCTTGAAGATCTCCGAGAATTTCTTGAACTTATTTTCTTTACTCTCATCCTTTAGCCTTTGGGGATATGGAATTTGGATGTTTCTAGTAGGCTCCAAAGGATATTCCTTAGTTTCATCAACTCATTTGGAAGGGACTTGGCATTTCTTTGACTCATCAATCATCTTGTCTTTTCCTTTTGAGGATTCACTTTCTTCTTCATGTTGGGTGATTTTTCAAATTCCTTCACCTCTTTGCTCACCTCATCAACCACTTGATTGGTCAATTCCTTACCACTTCTCAAAGTTATTGGTTGCACATGTTCCCATAAGTTTGGAATGGTGTCACTTGGAAGTAGTTCCATGGGTCTTTCATTCACTTGTCTTGTCACTGGCCTAGTTGAGTCACATTCCAAGTTCCATGTCAAAGTTCCTTGATTCCTCAAAAACCATCCTTATCTCTTCTTGGAGTTTTATTCTCCCTCCTTTGCATCTCAAATTCTTTCCTTGATCTTTCAAGTTTCTCCTTAACTCCAAAAATTGAGCTTGTACATCATCCCCATCCCTATTGAAGTTTTGAACATTGTTCGTGGGGAGTAGTGTGTTATGAGGAATTTGATTGTTTTGGTAAGAGGAGTTGGGTTGAGAGTGTTGGAAGTTGCTTGAGGATTTCTTTGGTATAGGGATTGGTAGGTTCTTGAAGATGAGGCTTGGTTAAAACAACTTTGTTGATGGAAATTTGGTTAAGATGGTTGATCATTCCATATGAAGTTTGGATAGTTTCTCTATGATGAGTTGTAAGTGTTTCCAAAGGAATTTTTTAGAGGTCTTGGTAAATAGCCTTGGTTGTTCACATAATTCATTTGCTCACTTCCTCCCATGGGTGCTTCACATTCCCCATTTAAATGGTTTTCAAGCAAAAATCACACACTAATATGGCCCTTGTGGAAATAGTGGCATAGAATTCACGGAGTTTTATCTTCCAATTTTTTCATTAGCTCTAGTCAAATTAGTCATCATGTTCACCATTAATCCATTTTGTACCAACAAAGTATCATGGTGATTCAAGTGAAGAACACCTCCTTGAGGTTGAGGTACTTGAGGGGGTTGAACATTTGGTTGTTGATAATAGTTCGATGCCATATTGTTTAAGTGCCTCTGAGCCTCTTCCAAAGAGACAGGAATGATAAGAAGCCTCCGTCGAAGCATGAACAAAGGACTTTGTTTCTTGATAAACCCGGTTCTAAAAGATTTGTACTTGTAGCCACAACGGAATTGCATGATGAGAACACTTCTAAGAAGTTCCTTGAACCAATCCCATGCTTCACTCAATCCTTCCCTTGCATCTTGCTTAAATGAAGTTATCCCATTTCTCAATGTAGCCGTTCTTGATGATGGAAAATGCTTGACAGGTAACTCTTGGGCAAGACCATTCCAAGTGGAAAAAGTACCTTGTTCATGAGATTAGAGCCACCATTTTGCACAATCTCTCAAGGAGAAAAGGAATACTCTCATTCGTACAAGATGGTGGTGAACAGCATTAAATTTGAAGGTACCAAGAACCTCCTCAAAATTCATAAGATGAGTGTATGAGTCTTCATTTTAATTACCAAAACATGGCATGTGATTAGAGGATTTGGATTTACGCTGGCTTGATTTCAAAGTTGTTTGCTTGGATCGGCATCCTAACAATACTAGAATTTGCCCCTTCAAATTAGTTATGGCATAATCCCTCAAAAGCCTTCCATTAGCATGAATCTCATGTCCATTGTTACTAACATCTCCATTCCCATTACTACCAAGTACATTGATTCCAACTCCTTCATTCTCCTCATTTCTTTGATTCTCATTGAGCCTCTTGAATTTCACTAACTCTTGTTAAAACTCATTTTTCATTTCTAATTTGTCTTAACTCTTTTTTCCAACTCTATGAATCAAGTGAAATAACAGATTCTTCTTCAATCACTATGCACTACAATAGAACACACCCAAGAGCAAATCAACACAAGTGTAAAGAAACCAAAAACAAAAGTTAGACATTAATTAAAAAGCAATCAAATAAAAACAAACAACTAAATTGAAACAATTAAACTAAAAGAAAAGGTCTAATCTAGCACGACACACAAGTAACTAATATTACCATTATACAACAATCTTGGCAACAGTGTCAAAAACTTGTTGAGTGTTTTATATGACGTGATTGAATTTAACGAGACAAGTAATAAAAAAATAACTCTACCAATCGCAAAACCTTCACAACACTCATAAGTATACGTGGTAAGACTGCAGGCAGCAATAAGTGAGTGTCGTTCCCACGAGGATTAAGATGACAATTACTAATTTTAATAGGCCACTACGCTATTTAAGCAAATTAACAAGTAGTTTGTCACGAACAACAATATTTAACTAAGAAAGAAATTAACTAAGTAAACTAAGTTAACCCAATTAAACTAAGAAAAACAAATAAATGATTTAAACAAAGAAAACAAGTAAAAATTATCACTAATTCTTAGTCTAGAAAGCGTGATTAAACCATAAAAAGTCATTAAAATTAGTTTAGAAACAAATAAACAATTAACACTAAGAAAGCAAGCAAAAAAAAATCTAAGAAAGCAAATGAAAATTACTCTAATTGACTAGTTTTCAAAAAAGCTTAATTAAAAACGTAAAGGTAAATTAAGCTAATTTTAACTAGGAAAACATTAATTAAACTAGAGAATTGAAAATTTTCATTTTAACTAAACTAGGAATTTTAAGAAGTAACAAGGAAATTATATCAAAACTAGAGTCTTTTTACAATTAAAAGTGATAAGAGACAAGAAAACCCAATAACTTCTAATGTCTTTTAAAAGCAAAAAATGAAAATTTAGCTAAGGACACTTTAAATTAGCTAGACTAAAAGAGATTTGTAATAAAGTTTGAGATTTAGTGTACTTGACGAGTGCAAGAAATCTAAATGGAAAACTAATAAAAATTATATTTTCTTGTAGGTATTCGGAAAACCCATTAAAATTAGACTATAAAAGATTAAAACTTACAAGAAACTTAAAGAATAGATCTAAAAATTAATTAAAAGAGAACTTGGAATTAAAATGAAACATGAAACGTAAGAATTCTTAAACTACACCAAAACTAGTCTGATACTAATGAAAACTAACTACATCTAAAACTATATATTTTATGGTACTGCACATGCTTAGTTTTACAAGGTGGAAAGATTACAAGTGGCAAAAATCTAGACTCTTGTCGGTGTGTATATATACCGCGGTATCGATTTAGTGTACGAATCAATATTGCAATATCGAGCTTCAAATAAACCTTCTAATTCTTCGTTGATACTGTGGTATCGTTTGTTATACAAATTCAATACTTCAGTATAGAGTCTAATTCGAGTAGTCTTGAATTTCTTCTTTTCTCCCTTTTACTCCTTGAATTTTCTATTCAAGGCATTTTTACGCTTAATGCCTTTTAATCTAAACATACAAAATACCACAAACTTAATAAGTAGCAAGTTATACTAAAATTAACATTAATATCATGATATTTACAAACAATGCAACTGCAAATACAAAATGCATGAAATTAAACAAAAACACATAATTCAACTCTAAAACTCAAAAAATACCAACAAAATACTAGAATAATCAAGCAAAATAACTCTAGTTTTCTAGAGTTATCACCTACCAATCTAACAGAATGCCTTAACAGCAAGCAAAATAACTCTAGTTTCCTCGAATAATCACCTGTTAGAATCTAAGATATGTATGCTTTAATAGGCAGATTTATAATATTACCATTAAGGAATATTAGTAATTACTTGCTAAAGGACATATACTAGTAGGTGACTATTCTCTATATCATCACATATCATTATCAAATATTAAATCAGTAAATCAAACACTTGGCGTTTCTTGTAATTCGATCTCTTCATTTCTTTCTTATCATCATTTTATCCACATGCTTGAGAAGAGAACTTGTTTGGTTTTGGAATTTTGTAATCAATCTTTGTAATTTTTTTTTTTTTTCATAAAAAAGTTAAAAAGAGCATTGTAAAAGCATATGACTTTTATATCGATTCTCATGGACGCCGCCAATTCACAAGGAATTGAAGAACTAGAGAGAAGATAGAGAGAATTTAGAGATGGAAAGTATGATTTGTATTTGATTACGCAGAAATGAATTTATCCTGTGGCGCCAATTCATGAATAAGGAATTGAAGTAAGAACTAGAGAGAAGATAGAGAGAATTTAGAGAGGGAAAGTGTGATATGTATTTTATTAAGCATAAATGAATTTATCCCTTACAAGTGAGAGCTTGGGTCTTATACATTGACTTTCATAAAATCTCCAACTGTGTATACAATTGACCAATTTGTCTAGGAAAATTCTTGCATAGACCGTATATTCTTTAATTCATAAAAGACCATATTACTCACTTGAAGTGATGTGGTTTTTAATAGACCAATAAATTGCTCATGACAATATTATCATGAACATCATTTTGCCTTAATGGACTTGGCAAGTAATACCACTCAAATATTAATTCATGTATCATCAGTCACATATCACATATAAGACAAGATTTACATTTCAAGTCTTATACAAGGATTAATAGGTAACATGAGACAATTCATGCATTCCAAATCTTACACAACGATTACAAAGGACAATACGAGTGGTCCCAACAAAACTTGAAGCTCAATGTTTTCCCGCTCCAGAACTAGAATGTTATTTGTTCCATTGTACCAATAAACAGGGAAATTCCCTCTCTTTTCAATGAGAACATCTTTGACAATAATTTCTAAAATCTTCCTTCTGCCCTTGCCAGACAGCAGGACAAAGTTGACTTTTTTGTGGAAGTTAGACTGAAGCAAATAGCAGGTCACTTATACAAGTGGGGACACCAGATCTCTCAAATGTTAAATTGACTACCAATTTAGTAGTTGCAGCAACGGGCCGAACCCTTAACCAAATTCGTGCCCAGAGACAGAGCATCTGCCGTGGCGATTGATAATGTGCAGTGTAATAGTCCTCCGTGCACCCATACTGGCAAAACTTCCAGCTGTGGGAGTAATGGACGGGTGTAGAACTGTTGAACTGCTCAACCCACATTCCCATGCTGACATCCTCCATTTTAAACAACTGTCAGGGTTTATAAGAAAACAGTAGGATTAGGATTATATCCTTCTTGCATGTTAAGCTTCTTGATCAAAAGCACTAACAGAATAGTAAAGAAAGAGCTTTGAGTTGCTACTTACTCGCAGACTCCGCTTGAGATGCTGAGATACAATATATTGTGCAATGTCAAGAGAAATTATATATCCAGGTCCATTGGCATAAGGAGGATATATTGCTTCTGGCCATTCCTGCTTCACAAGGTTGTTAACTATCAGATACGCAAGTCAAATGACAGTGGCATTTATCTTTCTTACAAATGGAATGTAACTTTTGATAGAAGTTTAAAGTCGATTGCTTCTTCCTTTGAATTAACTCCAGCAAAATTGTCAAATTTACATATTGATTGCCAGAGGGAAACTTTCATACCTCGTAAGAAACAGCCCACTTCCCAGTTCGAAGAGGTCTATGCAAGAGATTTAGATTGCCCATATAAAGGGATCTTTTAGGGGAGACACCTTCGATTTCTTTAAGCACAGTATCCACTCTAACGAAAGTATCATCATCAACTTTCATAATGTATGCTGCCGTTGCATTTTGAACCTGCATAAAAACATTAGGGCCATATTAGGAACGCATATAATGCAATACATGGAGTTGATGGAAGATGCCTTGAGTAGAAGGACAAGGAAGAAAAAATGGAAGCAAACTAACCCCGTATTCACAGATGGCTATAGTTTTGAGAACTACTAATTCATATCGATCCATGAAAGGAATAATTACAATGTCGCCAAAATAAGCAGCCTCTTTCTTCAAAACAGCATTCACCTCCTTCCTTGGATTCTGCTTGTCAGTTGTTACATATGATGCAAAGATTCAACTTTAGAACTTACAGAGGTAAAACAATTGGAGGAAGCTCATCAAAATAGAAATGAAGAAAATCAGCATTATGTTGCAGATGTCATATTCAGCCTCCTTTCTTTCCCTCTTTTGCTTTTCATTCCTCTTTTCTTGGAGGGAATTGATGGAATGAACTGAAATTTGTTTGCTTTTCTACGGTGTACACTTATTTTTAAGTAATGGCTAATCAATAGAGAATTTCATCATTCATATGGTTAGACTGGAGGGTAACTTGTATTTCCGCACAATAGAAGTCAACTATCTGCATGGTAACCAGAAAAAGATACTTTTACTGAGCAACAAAGTGCTTTTGGCACTAATTAACATAGAATATTTGCGAACGATGATGTAGCTTCCAATCCTTTCAGGAATAGGAAGACTAGAAAAAATGAAGAATTTCATTTTTTTGTCCTGTTACTCTACAGATCTAGCTACTAAAAACAGAGAACTCAAACAGGCAGAAAAATGATGCTTCTGGGATCTTACTGAAGAAGCGAAGATCAAATAGAGAAGAGGAAATTTGCAACAGAAGATTGCCTTAATTAGATGATTACATACATGCTTAAGAGTTTAGAACAAGCAAATTAAAAACAAAGAAGTAGGATATTGCTCAATGAAGTTTCTTGGAAAGATGCATACAGTTAGTGAATAAGCTTTCGAAAGTAAATATTAGCACTTTTCTTTTTGAAAACTAAAATTGTTGGTAGACTGAAATAACAGAGAATAATGTGACAGCCATTCCTAGGAATATCACTTTATCCTAAGCTAACAAGTTCATAGCTTATGGTAGGAAAGAGAGAGGGTAACATGTACTGTACAAAATCATTATCCAAATGAAAGTTTCCGTGGCAGTTGAATGTAGAAAGGATACCATACAGTTCTGATTGTGTTTCCACAGTCCTATCTGCAGATGTCTTTTAAAATTTGACAAGTTGAAATGTGTAGTGGGTCATACTTGACTCAAGTAGGATTAATTTTTCTGACAGAACTGCAGTCAAGCTACAAGAATTCTAAGCTTGATATCCAACTTTGTTTGGAGCCCAAGTCATTTTTCGCAACATATATAGGTTATAATAGATTTAACTTGCGTGAAGATCCACAACTGGAAAATTCCCATAATTGGCAAACTCATACCCCTTGACACTTACCATACTGATGCAGTCAATAAAAGGCTCAAGAAAGAGTAAAATGAAAGATTTTCATAATTGAGTTCAAGCATTCTTTACAGAATCCTTGGAACAAGATGAGAAGCTGTCTCTTATACACATCTAGATGTGTAATAGAGACAGGTTGCTTATTTAATGTATTCAATTTTTTTTGGATTTAATTTTTTATGGTTTTTTATTAGACGGGTAATTTAGTTATTTCCAGGAAATTTTCTGATTTTAGTATTTTATTAATTTTGTCTTAGAGTCTAGTATGGAATTGGTTTCTCTTTGGGTTTAGGAATAAAGTTAAGTTAGGATTGTTATTCCTATAGGGAATAAGAGTATAATCCTAATCAAAGTAGGATCTGTCTTTGTTCTCTATAAATAATCTACTTCATAAAGATAAGAGATATATAGATTTCAGCTTAATAAAAATTTCCTGTAGACATTGTTGTCTTCTTAAGGGTTGTGTGATACAATTTCGCCTTGGGTATGATGCCTAAAGGTGCCTAGGAGTGATTCCTAGTGTTCCTAGTCATTATTCTCTTAATTTTCAGGTTTTCCAGCAATTTTTCTTCACTTTCCGTTCTGAAATTACATTTTTTTCTGCGATTTTCTGCCATAATATTGTGAGCTTAAAGCCCTTAAATCTACTCTACAAATCTGTTGGCCTAGCCCACAGCTTGTGCCTGTATCAATTTGGGGATGATCCTGTCAATAAAAGGCACAAGAAAGAGTAAAATCAAAGATTTTCATAATTGCGTTCATGCATTCTTTATGGAATCTGTGGAAGATGAGAAGCCTTCCTGGAGTCAAACAAGAGTTTTAATAGAGTTTATTTACATAGGAATCAATTTTTATGGTATTAAGGTATTTTTATGGTTTTTTTAGTCGACGGTTATTTTAGTAATTTAATTATTTTCAAGGAATTTTCTGGTTTTAGTATTTTATTAATTTTGTCTTAGAGTCCAGTATGGAATTGGTTTCTATTTGGGTTGAGGAATAGAGTTAAGTTAGGATTGTCAGTCCTATAGGGAATAAGAGTTAATCTTAAATCAAAGTAGGATTTGTCTTTCTTCTCTACAAATAATGTACTCCATAATTTAGATATACAGATGCAGACATTGTTGTCTTCTTGAGGGTTGTGTTATACAATCTAGCCTTGGGTGTGATGCCTAAAGGTTCCTAGGAGTGATTCCTAGTGTTCCTAGTCATTATTCTCTTAATTTTCAGGTTTTCGGAAATTTCTCCAGTTTCCGTTCTGAAATTACAATTTTTTCTGCGATTCTCTGGCATAATATTGTGAGTTTAAAGCTTTAAAATCTACCCCTAAAATATGTTGGCCTGTCTGTAAGCCCACAGCTTGTGCTGCGTCAATTTGGAATTATGAAAAGCTTTGATTTTTACTATTTCTTGAGCCTTTTATTGACTGCATCACATACCCATTCCCATGGTTGAACCATAAGAGACGAGCAACATGAGCTTATCGCCAGTACATTCCAGATATTTTAAAAGTTACAGACTAACATAGTGCACTTCTTTTGCTCTTTCCAATAACTTTTCTATTTCACTTACTAATCAGAACAACAGGTTCTAAGAGTAGTCTGTTCAGGTTCAGAAACAACAAATGAGGCCATCAGTAAATGCACAGGGAAAATGAATATTTAAGCAAGTAATTGTCAAAAACTACATCAGGCCTTTCTTCTTCAGCAATATAAAAAGCTTATCCGTTATGATGTGCAATCAAGTACTGTTTAGAAGAAGAAATACAAGAAGAAACCGGGGAAGCTTACCAGTGCAACAAAGAAGAGAACCACTACATTTGCAGACCTGATTGCTGAAGATTGCATCCAAGTATTTTCTAACAGCCATACGTTCTGCAAAATGATTTGTGGCAGAGAGAACACCGATAAAAAGATCAATACTGTGTTGGGGTAAAGGACGAGATTTCCACTGCTCAGAGAAATCTAATACTCTCTGGGGTGAAAAACTTGGATGAGATGTAGGAAGAGACGTAGCATGAACTGAATGAACATCCACATCACCTTTGATTGCCAACCCCGTAGCATCTTCCAATGTAAAACCCTAAATAAGAATTGGCTGATCAGGGAACAGTTCCAATGCAATGTGTTAGAAAAAGGAGCACTTCAAATAATTCAAACACTTACTTTTGATTCTCTTAACAAGCTAGCCAAAACTTTATCATTTTAATTGTGAGATAAACATGAAAAAGAAAATCCTTAACATAACAAATCCCATTTTTATGAACAGAGGCAATGGTAATTAAAATGGAAAACTATGGCTTTCATAGTCTAGTACCAGTGGAAAGATTAAGACTGTGCAACTATAAGAGCCATTTTATCTGCAGCATCAGAAAATTTTATTCGTGCATCCATTACTACTCGATCACAGCCATACAATTATATTACAATCAAAGCACAATTACATCTACCAGAACAATTCGAACTTCCTAGCAATCATCTCATAAGAAAAAAGATGGGAAGAAATCCCTTGAGTAAACAATCAACTTTAGCTACTAGCTACAAAATAACCTCACCAGCTTGACAGCATCTGATTTCATAGTGAACTTAATATATGGCATCTTACAGTAACTAGTATATTACTTGAATATACATACCATATTCCAACAACCAGCATACAATTCCAGTAATTCTGTTACAAACAATATCAATTTCATTCGAATGGAGTAATGGATAGTGAAACAAGTCCACTCTCAAATTTGTTAGTAGGTTTAAGTTTTTTCTCAAACATTCTGGTTCTCAATGATCAATTTACCAAAAATCAGAAGCAAAAAAAAGAACTCTATAATATGGAAAAGCTGCCAAAAGTCATCACCTGGACTAATCAGAGTTAAATGGAGCTGAAATGAAAATAATCAAAGGACCATTTTTAAATTGTGAACACCATACCATTCGATATGGAAAAGAGGTCACATGTCTGCCCCCAATATTAATATGGTATCCCTCAACACCAGCACGAACATCTAGAACAAATATCCGAGCCTCTTATGAATGGAAATGGCCAGGTCACTTCTGGCATTTTAGCACGTCCAATAAATCTCTCAAACCATGAAAATATCTTGGATTCTTTTGAATCCACAATATCATTTCTCATCCATTTCTCACATCTCAAGTAGCCGTCAACTGCAAATGGTAGTTGTAAGACATGCTGAATTTAGATGGGGGTTAAGCAGTATATCAAGAACCAAAAGAAAAGGAAGAAAATAATAGTGCTATTAAATCAATACACTCAAGCATCTTTCCAGAAGACAAGTTTAGCACCAAATTATAGTTGGTTACATTAAAACACTCAACATCAATGACCAAAGTTGGAATTCAGATTCCTAGAAGGGCTATTTGTGCCTAAAAGTTAAACTAAAATTTAATCACCCCAGCAGACTCTTATAGGCTTTTTATCTGCAATCAAATAAACACCCAAATGACTAGCAAGAACCACAAATTATGGAACTCTTGGGGTGAAGAGATCATAAGCAAACTAATGGTGGCAACCTTTTGCTACAAACTTCAGAGAAGCAAAGTATGCAAAAAACACAACACCAAAAGCAAAAAGATAACAAAATAAAAAATTTTAAAAAAAATCTCAGCAAGAATTTGAGTGACTTACAAAACAATGCACAAACAGTTTCCTTACTAGATAGAGAAAGAAAACCAAGCTTCTAATGCTGTCAGGTTATCAACAGTCAATAAGAATATATTTCTTAGCTTCTTATTCAATAGAAACTAAAAACAAAAGCATGGGATCCCAGCCAAAGCAAGAATCAAAGGTATAATTGAGCAAGTTATAGGATGTTCAACAATGCTTACCCTCCCTGAGAATGTATGGGTACAATGAATCCAAAACCTGGGAATTTGGTAATTGCAAAAATCCATCTAGTATTCCCTTCCTCCTATGCTTTTACTTTCGTCTATAGATTTCATTGTTTATACGAGAAACTGTGAAGAGCTAACCACAAACCAGAGTCCACAGTGATTTTCTCCTGGCTCATCCAAAAGAAGCCCGAAGAGACGCACATAATTATGTTCATTTGGTTTATCTTGCCATTTATTTACTGCAATTCCTATTATTGTGACAAAAGGTGAAGTTCATGCCCATGCACTTTCATTCATAAAGCATATGATCAACATTGCCATGCAAAACATTAAGTAGACTTGCAAGCAAGTAACAATGTCCTACAAGGTCCAACCTTCATAGAATTCAACCCAAACTTTGCAAATGGAAATCATGCTTCATATCGAAAGGTTATGGGAACAACTATCTGAAGACATTCCCTCATTTGTTTCCGGTTTACAAAATGTGAAACTTAAGAGATAGATAGGATGCACCTTCCTAGAATACGGGACGAATGATAAGAAAACTGAAGAAAATGGGATCAGACGTGATTAATAGAAGAAAGTTAGGTCAAAATTCATATCTTCCCCAACTTTTTATCTACACTCTAGAACTGCTAGTAGAAGCCATGATTAGGAAGCTTCTACTACACCAGTGTCCAAACAATTTCAAATGGAAAACCTAAGATTGGACATACAATACAAACGCGTGCTAGGATGTATCCTTTCAATTTACTTTTGTGTCCACAATGTTGTGTATAAGAGACAGATTATAGTGTCAAATGGTAGGGGAAGGATATCGTCCTATCAATAACCAAGTGGTTATTAGATTCACATGCAAATCAGCAGTGGTTATAGGGTAGATTGGATAGTAGAATCTAGTCAACTTAGATCAATGAGTTAAACTTGAGATTTAAGTCTTCTACAAAATATAGAAAAATTTCAACACATTTGGTAAAAGAAAGCATCATTTATTGAAGCCTTTTCCATCTTGGGTTCAGTAAATATTTCTCGGCTTTATTGACTTCAAAAGAAATTGTATCCACTATGACTTTGTCAAGAAAGGAAACTAATCACCTACAAATTTTCCAAATTGTTCAAAATCCTTGAACTATAACCCTTTTCAGGATTCAATAACACTCTTAAATCCTAAACCACTTTACTTCTATGTTATACAGATCCAAGAGTTAATTATTTTCTTACTTTTAGTTTAGTTTTCTGCTTAGTTGAATATTTTGGCTTTCAATCCTGAATTTTTAGTTTAATAAACCACCAGTAAAGAATTTTTTTGCTAGGAAAAAACAAATGCTCGTTCTGCCCCACTTATTTTGCCATGGTTGAGTTTTTGGGTTAAAGATATCTATGTAGTAACCAATAATTCATGTAGATTTATTTGATTTTTGATGAAATTTCTTCAGAGAATGCGAAATACTAACAAACATTACTATATTGAAACTTAATTTAAAAATAAATAAAAAAACCCACTAAGAAACATAACAGGATTGAGCTCTGAACACATTGACCCAAAAAGAGGAAATTTGTGACAAAATAAGTGACACGAAGGGAGTATTAAATGGACATTAACAATGCCATGCCTGAATCACATTGCCAGCACAGAGGCATCTTTGAGATGTGCCAAATCTTCCAATTTACTAAAGTCATTGCCACGTTTTGCAGTAGTTGAGAGCTTTCAAGTTCCCAACAAGTAGCATACAAAAAGGGGCAAGTCATTCCGATGAAATAAGAAAAAACACATTCTAAGATCAAGTTTAAACGTTGAGTAATGGAGCAAGGGGTATATTGGGCAAGAAGCATTTCTCAAACTGGTATCAGAAGAATAAGAAGGCATTTAAGTCCCAATTAACTTTGGGCAGAACGTGTTTCTATTTTTTGGTAAACACAAGATAGAAGAGCAAGGCACAATTTTTATTTATCATGAATAAAGGTGGAACACTCAATTTGGACTAGGACTGCACATGAACCAAGCTCAAGCTTGACCCATCTAAGAGTTTAAGTTGGTTCAACACAAAAACTCCAGCAGCTTGATTATAAAATCACATCAATCTCTACGTTGATTAGCAAATCACATCAACTTGGAGTTTTTTTTAGTTCTTCAAATTGAAATTACACAAGTAGCCCTACATACTAAAATTATTTAATGATTCTTCCCAACCCTTGCAAAAGGCACCAAAATGTCAACAGTCAAAAACAGGCAAACAATGAAAAATGTCCTAATCTGATTATTTCCGTGGTTCTTCCTTCCACTAATCCTATACAATCACTCACCACTACGCCATCATTTTCATTGCAAGGGTCATGATCTACTGTATCTTGCATCTTCTCTAATTGCTAGAGGCGGCATCTACAGAGAAGATGTGCAACATTAGTCTCAATATGCACTTATACAAAGGCTGCTCTCTACATTCTGGATATCAATCTAATTGAATGCAAATTTGGAAATTTTGTGATAACACAATGCATCAGGAACGAGAGTCCTCAAGGTCCAAATCCAGTTCATCTTGTCTCATGCATGTTACTGGAAAACGAGTGGAGTCATACTCTATGTAGATGTTCAACCAATTGACTCTAAGCTTTAGACATTTGGTTCAGTTTAATTAATTTGAGTTCAAGCCTAGGTATCAAGCTCCAGCTTGACAACCTAGGTATTCAAATCAATTTGTTTCATTAGCAACCCCAATTTGGAATGCAGAAGCAATCCATTTAGTAAATATCCGGAGAATAATTTTCTTACAAAACAATATGTGTCAGAGATAGTAAAATTATCACCTGACAGATACATTAATTCTATAGCAATATAAAAACAGCATTAGATGTTTGAAATTCTATCTTCGCATGTCAATATGATTGTAACCGTATTCTATATCAAACTATGCCAATCAAAAAGTTCTAAAAGTAATGTAGTTAGTTTTTGTTCTTTTCCCATTCGAATTTGTGCTTGGAGAGTGACCATGGTATTCACATCCTAGCATTTTATGAAAACCTAGATTCGAACACTTACCAAGCATGTCATCATATGACAACATTCTTGGATGGTAAACCATCACACCTTTGGGCACCACCCCATTGCATCCTATAGCATGTATTGTGTTCAATTACTGGTCGATGGCTGCAATCTCCTCTTAGTCTAGGATTCAAATAGATGTGTATCTTTGGTGGATCCTATCCAACTACAGCCTTCAGCCCTTGCAATTCAACCATGAACTGCGAAACCAAGACCAGTGAATCATCGGTCCTCAGTCTAGTCAGCTGCGGCACATACTCCTGATGAGCTATACGTGGCGTCCCGATCACTGTGATTGAAGAACCTGCAGCAAGCCCACAAGGAAGGAACATGATATTATCTCCCCTAACCAATTCTTCTCCACTAACTGACACCCAAGAAGGACAGGACTCAGGCTTCCCCTCAAATATGGAATTCATATCAATCTCCTTCCCATCATATTTATCTACTTCTTCCCATGCCTTCATGCCTAATGCCCAAGCTTCATCAGCCATTTTCTCTATTATTGAAAAGTCACTAGTTCATTTAGGTATTCTGACGTCTCAAAATAGCAGCAGCTATTCTGCCATAATGAGGGTGAACAGGCTTAACAGATGTGGAACCACCTTTCTTCTCTTCCAAAGCTTCCTCACGTGGCATACGGGGAGCATTTTGGTTCGCATTGTTTTGCAATATTCTATGGAAGCCATCCTTATAAGCAGAACTTAGACGCAGTCTGCTTAGTTCAGTATCCTCTTCAACCCCATTTCCCAGTCCCTCCTTACCCACATCATTAGAATTGCTACTCAAAACTGTTGCACTCTCAAAAAACTGAGGGAACTTCAAGCATAAAATAATCAAGTACAATGCTGCTAACCCCATTAATAGATGAGACAATTTGAACCTCCTTATACTATGAGACTCACTTCTCATCCTCTTCATCATCCTCAACCACACCCAACAGAAAACACAAACACAAACAAAAATGCATAAAACTGACTTCTCTGACTATGCATAAATAACTTCACCCCAGTTTTCACAAGCACAAAAAACCGATCAACGTTTTAAACTTTCAAACAAAACCCATTTCATGAGTAATACTAGTATCAATTTGGATGGATAGAATCACAAAATGCCCCAATAATCAAAGACTAATAGTTCAAAATAGAAAAGGATTGCTTAAAAACCATAAATAATCCAGACTGATTTGCACGAAGAATCATCGAAACCCCACAACAGAAAGATATAGATCAGAACATGAGAAACAAGGATATACTCCGTGAACCACTGATACTCCAGCAATGCACCGATTTCATCAGTATTTGCAAAGACAAATGTGCAAAATTAACCAAATGAGGTTTCAAATAAATATAAATGCAGACGAATCTAAACTGCCTTTACGTCTAATATAACCATCCAAGAGATAGAATTGATCAAATCTGAAGGTATTTAGAGAAGACAAACCAAGATGAGAAGAACTGAAGAACCGTAGCCTATAGAGAAGGAAAAATGGTCATATGGGATGTCCCCGTAAGTGGATATAAATTTGGGCCTGTCAAAAGGCTGAAACAGCAGTAAAAGGAAGATGCTTTTGGTAGTTTTGTTTTGTAAAAAGACACTAATAATGCCTTATTTTTTCTTTTTATCAAATAAAATAAGTTTTTATAAGTAGAGCATCCCTCACCAAAAATATTACACTATTACATACAAAGTTGTTTTTGTAAGTTTAGTCATTGAATCAATGTGTGAAGTCGTCTCTTCATTTTTATGGTGGATATGACACACACTTAAAAGTAGTTCGCTGACTAAATACAAAATTGTTTTGCAAGTTTAGTCATTGAATCTGTGCGTGAAGTCATTCTTTTCATTTTTATGGTGACTGTAACACATACTTAAAAGTAGTTCGTAGACTAAATTTATAGGCGGAATAACTCCAGACACACATTTAAGATAGTTGAGTAATCAAATTTACAAAAACAAATAATTTAGTAACGTTGTACGCAACAACCTAACTTGGTAACTATTGGTATATTTTGTTCTTATTCATAAAACATATGCATCAATACAAATAGAGCAACTACTTACAATTTACCCTTTCTGCTATAATTTCAAGGCAAATTTTGTCGATTAATAACTATCAGTCTAACACCATTTTCCTTCCTTTTAATAAACAAAAAGAAAATTCTACAGTCCCTTTTGAATAATCATTCTCTTGTACTTTAAATGTTTATACAGTACAATATCATGTGCTTTAAATACTTGTACTGTACAAGTTTTTAAAACTAAGGAAATGATTTCCTAAAAGAAACTGTAGAATTGCCCTAAACAAAACCTTGACATTTCTAACCATTTCAGCATTTTAGTGATAATCTCTCCCACATTTGCAAGTGCAACATCATTGAAGTTCCTTCTGTTAATTTTTCTACTGCAGTAAGACATTCAAATTACACCTCTATATTCTTCTACTGTTGTTCTTTTACCTTGATCAGTGCCACTCTGACAGCCAAGATAATGAGATATCTTCCACCTTAGGTTTCCTCAATATACTATTTGGAATTGCCCGAGAAGTGAGAAGATTTTCTAACATCATTTCTTAGCCACATTGGCCCAAGCATTTTTCTTATTTTGTGCTTTGATTGTGGCATTTACATTTAATCTGATTATCCCATTCCTGGGAGGCCTCCATTTTATTTCTGTTGTAATGTTGAAATTGTCACATTCCATTACATTACTTTGCACCTTTGAACCTTGTTATATTCTTGCTATTCCTCTACCGTTTTTATTATTCCTCTTCCATTATATTATTTATCATTCTTGTCTTCCAAATTTACTAGTATGATGTTTACCGTCAAAATTATATGATCTTTTCCCTCCTAATTGTTGGTTCTCTGCTGTAACTCATCCCACTAATGCCAAAAATTATTTCTCATCTATAAAAGTCTATCTCATTGGATAAGGGGAGTGTTGCCAAATTTGTTTGGCATTCTCATAGAAGAACATCATATTTTCTAGAGTTTTGTTTTGTTCACTTCAAATGTTGTGCCTTGCCTCACCTTTTCTATATCTTCCTTTACTAGCAATAACTATTCTTAAATCATTTCCAAACAAAATGCTTTAGTTTCTGTTTCATATTCATGCCCATAAGATCTTCCATATTCTTGATCTTTTGGTGTCTCATCTGTCAAGTTCGAAGAAGGGTCCCTATGCAATAGGGTTCTTGAAAGCGAAAGTTCGCATTTTCTCTTTTTTTAAAGGTTTTCTATGCATATATTATACAGGTTCAAAAAAAAGTCTAGGTGTGGAATGCTTACCTTACTATTATTAAAAGGAGAAAAGGATGCTTTAGATTAGGAGTAACCACAAGTGATAGGGCAAAAATCGGGGGTGAAAGAGAGAAAGAGTAGCCATTGCTGGACAAGAATGGCTTCAAAGCTACTAGAAATCATCTTTTTGTGTCACTTATGATATACAGTATACCAACCTCAAACTATAGTGGATGCGTAAAAGCGATCAGAATTCAAACACGCTGATGATCTAATCTTACCCTTAGACTACTGGAAAGGAATACAGAGATAGGAAGAAGAATCCAATGTCCCAAAATCAAGACCATGATCTGTCGAACCTCAAAGTTATCCCAAATGTGCAAGGCTCAATACCAAGAGCCTTTAATAACCATAATCTCAAATAACACTTGCAAATATCAACAACCCAAACTATAATATACATTGTACGAACAGGGAGTTCCAAGTTTTGAGCAAAATGTTCAATAGAAAATAAACACTATCAAACTATATAGGCATGCTACTAACACTATAGAATAAAGTTAATTTTCACTTGTTTTCATCTAAGTTTAGTTAGGTTTGAGATTGTTTTAGAGGTTTTGTGCGTGTTTATTTCATTGTTGAGTTTAAAGTGTGCTTGGTTAGTTTTATATGTGTTTGAGTGTTTTATAAGAGAATGAATGATTGACAATTTAAGAGGAAGAAGAATGATGAGCTAAGAAGGTCAAGTGAAGATTTGATGTAGCTCGTGGCATTCTCATGTAGTACATTCAGCAGTATCGCGGCGTTCTTCACTAAAATTGAAGAGAATCCAAGTTGAGTGTAGAGTGTCATGACGATCTGTTAAGAAGGAAAGTTATAAGTGTCATGGCTTTTCGACTTTTCTAGAAGTGGGACAGTTTGCAAATTTATTACTTTTGGGCCTTGATTTTAAACCCGTTTTTAGCATTCTCAACCTATAACTCTTCCTAACCTTAAGAGGCACCTAGACACTATAAATATGATTTCTTATTAAGCATTAAGGAAGTCAAAATGTTATTAACCGTATTTTAGTTTATAGGAGATTTCTCAAGAGTTGGAGAAGAAGAATGTCCACTTCTGAAAAGAGACTCAAGGATTTATTCTTTGGACCCAGTTACAAGTTTTTCAAGAGTTTGCTTTATTTTGTTGTTATTTCTCATGGTTGTTAGTAAAGATTTAGTGCTGATCTTTCTATGGGGTGGTTTTCTTTGTTAGGGTTTAATGTTGCCACACTATATTTATCTATCCTTTTTATTGAGTAATATTTTGTTGTTTCAATTGTAAGTATATGAATTTCCACAGTGTGCGTAATGATTTCTTGTATGTGATAAATGAGTAATTGGCTTTGTCATTTATTTGAAAAGAAGAACTAGTCCTCATAGCCCAAACATATACCTGAATTGAATTATAATTATAGTTAATAATGACTCCCAGCACAAGTTGGAAAGGATTATTTGAATAAAGCAATCCTAGATGATTTATGTAGGTAGTTTGGTAATCTTAATAGGGAGCTAACCGCAAAGGGTTCCATTGTTTAATACAATTCTTGTGATATTCACATTGATAACTCTGAGAAGACTTCAATAATAGTGGGCGAAACACGAATATTACTAATGTGGAGTAAAACTCAAGTTTACCTTTTCCACGACTTTTCACTAATACCTCAGTATCAATGTAGTAGAGTGAATAATGATCATTCCCACGAAAACTGTGTAAATAAGTACCAAGATTCTAACCTAATTTCTATCTAGATGACAAAGTGAGATGTTTTTGGGTTTTGGAATTAAAATGCAAAATAAAATTTTACAAACTAGAAATTAAATAATACAAAAGAAATAATGCAGAGTAATAAAAAGAGTTTTTCAAATAATGGAGAAAGTGGGTCAAGTATTAGGTTAGCAATTCCTACCTATTAATCAAAGTTCAAGTCAATTGGTCTAATTATGTTGCATGGAAGTTCAATTCCCATTTGTCAGTTTGTCCTCGAAAAATTCGTGGATGTGATTTGTATCTTGAATCTATTACCCCAGATAGAGGCCTCTATGGCCTACATTAATAAATTTGATTTCTTTTCGTATGAAGTTATTATGAACTAATTAACTAATCTTGCCACCCTGTCTCAAATTAGATTAATCTAACAATTAATATAGGTCTACGATGAAGAATCAATAGACCGTATCACCTCGGCCAACCTAACTAAATTTTGAGTTAATTACTCTAAAAAATTATCAAATTGTATTAATTATTTCCCTATTACTATAATCTCCCACTTGACCATCAAATTGATTAACTTATGAGAAATCGCATCATCTGCACCCGAACTCTAATGAATTTAATGATTTATAGTTTGAATAAATGAACAAGAATTAAACGAACTGCAATGCTCATAATCGAACTAAAAAGCAAAGGTAAAGCAATTGAAATTCAACAAGAATAACAAAAGAACGAATTTTCCAGAAAATAACCTGAAGAATAATCTAAAATTGAATTGAAAAATCTTTAATCCAAAGCTAAGAGTACGATAAATTAAAAAATATGGAGTTTATTTGATTAGAAAGCTATATTAAAAACCCTAAAATAAAAGTTATGAGTACGACTCCCCCAATCGAGAGTTACAATTTCCTATTTATAAAACATCGTATTAGGCCCATGACCCATATGGATCAACCGTAGTATGCAGTTGATTTGGCCTGGCTAAGTGCTGATTGCGCTTGGCCTATCTGGTCCTATCGCAATCTGCAATAGCAGTTCTGATGAGAGCACAAACTGCAGTTAGTTATCACAGTCTGTGGTTACATATCTAATCCAAGTGCAGTCTATGCTTGGTCTTTCTTGTGTTCTATTCTTCAGCACATTGCTTTCTAATCTAGATGCTCCATCTTCCAGTCTGCACTCTTGAAAAGACCATTTTTCTTCCAATGTGTACACACAATAATAACACAATAAATAAACATTTAAACCTCCTAAACACACAATTAACTACCAAAATAACACAATATCCCATAAACTACAAAACATCAATTTATTACACAAAATACCAACTAATTGGGACTAACTTACTCAAAAACACACCAAGTAAAGTGTAAAATAACTCTAAATATAGAGTTAACTCCCCAAGTTAACATTTTGCTAGTCCCGAGCAAACTAGGACAACAACAAAAATAAAATAAAAAAAATAAAAACAAACAAACACAACTAGGCAAGACAAGGAATGGTGACACTAAAATTGGATTAAATCAATTAGCTCATAATTTCAATTTTAAATGTAACCAACCACATGAAATACACATCACATCAGTACCCAATTAAACACCACTCGAATGAATGTCAAGCAGACTTTCTCAAATATAAAGACAAGAACTCAAATTATCGCACCAGTACACAATTAAACACCACTCGAATGAATGTCAAGCAGACTTTCTCAAATATTAAGCCAAGAACTCAAATTAACTAATATGGGTCATATCACACAAAATACATTGACTTCCCACAACCAATTTGAAAAATCTCGAGATTGTGACTTTGTAACAGTAATAAAGAATGACAAGATCATTAGAGTGTATAATTATAAACAAGCAAATGTCACACAAGAAAAGCATTAACGAGCTATTAAAATGTCTTAAAACAAATCAGCAACATAACTTTTCATAATCCCTTTATGACTACCTTTATTCGGCTCATCCTTTCTTTTGTTTGGAAAACACAATACACATTTTTATGTAAGCTACATTTTGATTTTTATTTTTACCATGCTCACACATTTTATGTAAAGTAAGCAACTTTTTCCTTTTAAGCTCACTGGAGTACATAGGAGCACAAGGAACTCGTAGCCAATGAAAAATGAGTTGTGTGCATTTGTAGATCTAAAATAACTGTAATAGAACCTAATACTTGCCATGCAATAGCACACACATGAACAAGCAAAGATCTACTTCATATCAAAATCTAGCCCTATTGATAAATCATAAAGCAACAATCTCAAAATTTTCAAATTGTTATTATCAATCAAAATTAGCTTGTGTAATTCCTTTCTAATGTCATCAAGTTCAAAATTTTATGCACAAGAAAGTACAAATTGAAGGACGCATTTGACCTGTCTGAGAAGGAACATTGTGCAACATGTAATCACGCGGTTCAAAAAATATTGGGTTGCTATATCATACACAACTAATATCAATTCAGAAAATAACATACCATTTTTGACACATAAAAGTCCATGAAATTGACATCTTATAAATTACTAACATAAAACAAAAGACATCAACTACCTAACATAAACATAAAACACATAAACCTATCTACCACTTGCCAATACAACAAAACAACAAGTAAGTTGTGCACAAAATAATCGCACAACTAACAAGACATAACAAACTAAAAACAAAAAAACAAAATAGAAAAAACTTCCCGAACTAAAATGCAGAAATTGAAAGCCAATCAAGTCCTTGAAGGACCAGCATCATCATTCTCCTTCTTTGTCCGAAGTCCTCTCTCAACCTTGTCTGGCGGACCGTAATGCCATTCAAGTGGTGGAGTCGTCTATGGCCAATGTGACATATCAAAGTTTCCAACTGACTGAGCTACCAAGTCAAAAAATCCATCTTCTGTCTTATATCCTCAAAGCATTGGTTATGATAACATAGGAGCTCCCGTTGAGTGTCGTTGTTGGCTGATAGGTGGAAAATGAAAGCAGATTCTGGTCGAGGCATGGAGTTACTAATGGTCCACATGGTTGGGTTTGTGGTTGAGCTCCTGGTTGAGCTTCTTCAGCATTCTCGTCAATACCAACTCTTTCACCTCTAGCTTTGACTTGAACTGTGAACATTGTAGATTATGTATTAAGTTACTTTCGATTGCAAACATTTTTATGTATCAGTTTTTGGTCATTCCACTTCTTGGTAATTGCAATCCGGAGCATTGCATATTGACACAACTTTGTAATTAAGTTAGGAAAAATTAGGCTTGTGTAATTGTAGCTCCCAATCCTCATAATCTCCTATTGAATTTATTGCCCAGCATTAATGATAAAACCCTCCATAATAGCAAAAATTAGTAAAGCCCTGTTTGGAGTAACCTCAGTGGTGTGGGTGGCAGGAATCAATCAAGCACAAATAAACTACATCAACAAATCTGTTTCCAAGAAAATATATTTTAGTCTAATCCATTTCCTAGCATCGTGCTCCATTTTCCAAGTCCCCAAACCCTCAGTCAGTACATTTGCAGCCTCATCATAATTTATGTTACCACTCAAAAAATGTACTAAACTAATTGTTCAAATTAGTAGGTAAATGACAATGTTCATTGCTAACTTCTTTCCTAAAACTAACTAGGGTATTATTTGAGTTTGACTACGTGTCCCCTTACCCCAATGCTATTACCATTGAACTCATACACCATATTTTGGTTGCAAGAAATAGTAGAAATTTTACAAAAGATAGTCCACCCCAACTTCCAAATAGTGTCTAAAATCATACAACACAATCGATTCAAGTCATCATTGTTTTCTACTCTAATAGAGGACAAATCAAAACCCTACCCACAGATAGGATTTAATCTTTGTTGAAGTTTATCATGTAGTTCTTTAGCCTACAATGAAATAAAAGCATTAACATTAGAAGACGGTGCCTCGGCATACTTTCTTTTCTTCACCATTAAAAATTTATCAAGTTATAACAAGAAATCCCAACACCAATTCAACAATTATCAAATCAACTGCCAACAATCCAAGTCAACAAATCAAACAAGTGAACCAAAATCCAATCAAAATTCAACCTTGGCTCAACCTCAAATTATCAATTTAAATCAAATTTCTAAGAGTTACCAAAAATAAATAAGATATTGATAATTTTATTTAATCCTTGGAAAATTTTGCCTTCTGTTGGTCCAAAAGTAACCTAAGAGGGGGGATGAATTAGGTTGTCTCAAAAAACAAACCTTTTGAAGTGCTTAATGAAAATGCAAACTTTGTGCAACAAATGAATACTTAAGCACAAATGATCTAAGATAAATATTTAACAATCAAAGCTTAAAGAAGAAATAAAAGATTGAGATAAAGAATATCAAACCAAACTCCCAAACTTCTCAAGCTTGGAATACATCCACTAGTAGTGCCTCTTCAAAGAAGGTGAGGCAATAACCTTCTTGTACACAAAGTAGGCTCACCCTTGCACCAACTAAGTTCCTCTAGTTGAGCCAAACGGTTTTACACTACAACCTCACTTTTGTACACTTGTTATCCCTCCACTCTTACACTTGAAGATTACTCACTAGTCTACTCTTGCTCACACTAATTTTCTCTAGTTGAGCCAAGAGAACTATACTACCCAAACCAATACAACCCACAATGATATTTTAGCCTATTTCTCCCAAAATAGCTCTTACAAGTGTTTGTACTAAATGTAGTAGTTCCACCCATCATTTGGATATCCTTGGGCTATTTATAGATAAAAGATATGCTGAAATTTGAGCTCCAACGGTCAAAAAATTAGCTGTTAAAAACTAGCCGTTAGGGGTTCGGACGGTGGTTCGGACGTTCGTTCATGCGTCCTAAGTTTCATGAACAGTGTCTCGAATGGTCATATGCGTCCTACAGCTTGATGAGCACTGTCTCAGACGGTCATATGCGTCCTACAGCTCTGACAGAAAAATTACTTCATTTCGAGCTAATTTCTTCGGACGGTCTTCAACGTCTGATCTTTTTTTGGCTTCGGACGGTCTTATCGTACTTTTGAATTCCTTGTCTCGGACGGTCTTTTGCGTCCAAAGCACTATCCTTCGGACAGTTATCTATGTCTTAAAGATGTGTTCTTCCTTGGTGTTGTCTAATCATGTTTCGGATGCTCTCTTGCATCCGAGCCCATTTCTTTCAGACGCTCTTCATCGTCCGTAAGGTGTTGTTCAACTTTTGGTTATTTTTCTTGATTGTGTTCGGATAATCATTTTCGTCGAGCCTCCTGTCTTTCTGCACACTTATTTTCAAGCCGTTAGTACGATTTGGTCATCATCAAAACATGATTATCATAATGGGGTCTAACAATCTCCCCCTTTTTGATGATGACAAATCAATTGGATAATGTATAAAACAATCATAAAGTATGAAGCTTAAGACAAGAGGTTTTGTCCATAATTTCTCCCCCTTTTGACATCATCAAAACATAAGAGTAAAAGCAATTTATACACACAATCGCCCCTTAAAACTATGCATGCAATTGTAGGAGTAGATAGGGGATAAGTCAAGTTAAAAATAATTTCTTTCCTTCAAGAATATAAAATCAACTAGAAATGAGAAATCTATGCAAAGGATTAACATCAAGGCATTTATCACTCATTCCTTATAAAAAGCATCCTCAAAACAAGAAAGTGCTATGTGATGCAATTTTTTGCGATGCAAAATAATTTCTAACAAACAAGCCATTTAGAAATAAGAATGCTCCCCCTTTTTTTTGCAAGTAGTGACTTAATATATATAAATTTTGGGATACTCATACCCAAGCACTTTAAATAAATTCAATCACATAGTTGATTAATATTCAAGAGATTATAGTTCACATTAATACATTCTCAACAAATTTAAATGTTGCCCATTTCAATGTCATATTAGCTTATATGCTTTGAACACCCTCCATTGATGATCCATCTTGAATTCCTTGGTGCTCTTCAAGCATACCTACATACAAATTTAAGCAACAACTTTTGGTACCCAAACTTTCTTGGGTCCAATTGGATTAGTAACATGCTTAATCACCCAAATAGAATTTATTCCCAATTTTTCATTTATTTTAACATAACAATTTTTCTTTATATGGCCATGTTGATGACAATAATTTCAAATAATATTCTTACTGCCATAAAAAGAAGATTTAGATTTAACAAAGCACAAATCACTTTTTCTAAAGGTGATAAAATTTTTGTTCAAAAACATATTTCTAGTTCTTTTCTTTTCAAAAACTTTTTCTTTCTTCTTTTTCAAAATATCATCAAGATCATCTAATCTCTTCTTGAATGAAGATCATTTTCTTTTGTCAAAGAATTATTTTTATGCACAAGTTTTGATGTGGCACTCAATAAAGCATTAACTTTAATTTTTAACTCTTTGTTCTTAACATATGATTCTTTAAAACATTCATGCATTTTAAAAATAAATGATTCAACATCATCATCATTATCACATGAATCATCACAAGAATAACAACTGGAGGATACCTCATTATTGCCAAGTGCCATAAAAGCCTCCTCATATTCTTCTTCAACCTCTCCATCCGAATTGCAATCATCCCAAGTGATTTGGAAGTTGTTGAAGTGAGGTTTCCTTGAGTCTTTTCTACTTTTTGATGAAGTTTTAAATGCTATGCATCTTTTTTCTTTTTCATCTCCTCATCTTGTACCTTGTATTTCATCTTTAATTCAAAGGAGGTTAGAGAATTAATCAAAGACTCGATAGGCATAGAATTTAAAATTTTAGACTCCTCTATGGCAATGGACTTAGGTTCCCATTCCTTAGGTAAAGCATTCAAAATTTTTATATTCTTCTCACCAAAGGAATATTCTTTACCCAAACCTTCCAAATGGGAACCATATCATTGAACATACAATACATCTTGTCAATGTTCTAATGAGGTTCCATTTTGAAGGATTCATATTTAGGCACAATAAGTGACTTCTTTTGCTCTCTTATATCTTCATTTCCTTCGTGGATTTCTTTCAATTTGTCCCATATCTCAAGATAGATGCCGATTTGCAACCTTTTACTTTAGAAAACTCATATGCATCCAAGGCATTATATAAAATATTAATGGCTTTAGCATTTAAAGATAAATTTATTCTATCTTGTGCATTTAACTCATATCTAGTCTTAGGCCTTAATCTATAAGTATATCTTTCATCAAGAATATTAGCTTCTAAAGGACCTTCAAAAATAATATACCACAAATAAATATCAATAGATTGAACAAAAATTTTCATTCTATCCCTCCAAAAAGCAAAATTAATGACATTAAACATGGTAGGTCTAGTAATAGAATGCCCCCTAAAAACAAAGCATTAATGGTTGCTTATAATGATCTTTTCTCAATCATCAATTAAGCTAATGCTTTGCATTTGAGACCAAGCTCTGATACCAATTGTTTGCCCAAAAGCAACCTAAGAGGGGGTGAATTAGGTTGTCTCAAAAAACAAACCTTTCGAAGTGCTTAATGAAAATGCAAACTTTGTGCAACAGATGAATAATTAAGAACAAATGATCTACGATAAATATTTAACAATCAAAGATTAAAGAAGAAATAAAAGATTGAGATAAAGAATATCAAACCAAACTTGCAAGCTTCTCAAGCTTGGAGTACATCCACTAGTAGTGCCTCTTCAAAGAAGGTGAGGCAATAACCTTCTTGTACCTGCATACAAAGTAGGCTCACCCTTGCACCAACTAAGTTCCTCTAGTTGAGCCAAACGGTTTTACACTACAACCTCACTTTTGTACACTTGTTATCCCTCCACTCTTACACTTGAAGATTACTCACTAGTCTACTCTTGCTCACACTAATTTTCTCTAGTTGAGCCAAGAGAACTATACTACCCAAACCAATACAACCCACAATATTTTAGCCTATTTCTCCCAAAATAGCTCTTACAAGTGTTTGTATTGAATGTAGTAGTTCCACCCATCATTTGGATATCCTTGGGCTATTTATAGATAAAAGATGTGCTGAAATTTGAGCTCCAACAGTCAAAAAACTAGCTGTTAAAAACTAGCCGTTAGGGGTTCGGACGGTGGTTCGGACGTTCGTTCATGCGTCCTATGTGTTAAAAACTAGCTGTTAAAAACTAGCAGTGTCTTGGACGGTCATATGCGTCCTACAGCTTGATGAGCAGTGTCTCAAACGGTCATATGCATCCTATGTGGAGCAGCTCTGACATAAAAATTACTTCATTTCGAGCTCATTTCTTTGGACGGTCTTCAACGTCCGATCTTTTTTTGGTTTCGGACGGTCTTCAACGTCTGATATCGTACTTTCGAATTCCTTGTCTCGGACGGTCTTTTGAGTCCAAAGCACTATCCTTCGGACAGTTATCTATGTCCGAAAGATGTGTTCTTCCTTGGTGTTGTCTAATCATGTTTCGGATGCTCCCTTGCGTCCGAGCTCCTTTCTTTCGGATGCTCTTCATCGTCCGTAAGGTGTTGTTCAACTTTTGGTTATTTTTCTTGATTGTGTTCGGATAATCATTTTCGTCCAAGCCTCCCTATTTTTCTGCACACTTATTTTCAAGCAGTTAGTACGATTTGGTCATCATCAAAACATGATTATCATAATTAGGGTCCAACACCTTCTTGGTTGCCAAATTGTAGAATAGCCTAGAACTCCACAACGTGTTGGAATCATCCACTTCAGCCCTGAAAATCAATGGTGTAAAGTTGACCTTATTACTGAGATGAATGCTTTGGTGTTAAAGTGAGTGACTAATTGTAAGGATTTTTGGATAGGGTTTAAGTTGCTAGAGGAATGGGAAGTAGGAGGGAAAACAATTTTGGTGAAAAGAGTTATGAAAATGAGGTATTTTAAAACTTGTTGACTGTCAAGGCCAGGGCTTATTGCAGTCTACTATAGCACCTCTGTTCCAACTGTAGATTACGCTTGGCAATCGCAGTCTGCGATAGTAGTTCTGACCAAAGTGCAGTCCACAGTTGGTCAGTACTGGTCAATCACACTCTGCGATTGACTTGCTATTAAACCAATATGTTCTCCCTTCATAATCCATTGTTCCTTTGCCGAAAATTCCATCTATAGAATAACACAAGAAATCATCTCTTAGATTTTAATTTATTAAAGTAAAAAATAAAATATGAGAAAAATAAAATAATTAAACTAAATATTGATTGAATTGCCTCCTAAGAAGTGCTCTTTTTAAGTCATTAGCTTGACTCAGATTGTTAAGCGTCCACTATTCTGCAAAGTGGACTACTTCAAGTCCACTATCAACATCAACTCTATGGTAGACTTTGAGCCGATTCCCGCTCACTTTACTATCAAACCTAGCACACTCAAAATGGCCCTATGGAAATGCCCCTGCTTCCATCATATCAAATGTGACTGAGTTATCTCCTGTCCCTAGAATAACTTGATTTTGATCAACATCAATCCGAGCATTTTCTTTAGTGAGGAATGGTTTTCCAAAAATGACGAAAATACCTAATCCATACCTAAAACAATGAAATAAATTAGGAAATTAAGTTTCCATACGTTGACCAACACATATTTATTTCTCCTATTTGCTCTACCATTTTTTTGTATGCTATTTGACTGATTTGGTCACACTCCTTGAAGTCCATCAATCCTATGCTCAAGCAAAGAGTTAAGCGCATTAAATTCATGCTCGCTCCCAAATCACACAAAGCTATATCACAAAAGTTTCAGCAATGTCACAAGGTAATATGAATAGTGAAACTCCCTAGGTCTTTCTTCTTTGAGGGTAGTATACTTAGAAATTTCTTGTCACAAATTTTTACAACTTCAACTTTTCTTCATTCTCCATTGCTTTAGCATTGCCCTCATCTTGGTATACACCTTTGATTTCTTCTTGATTATACCATACTTCAAGCAGTTTCTCTCCCTTTCTATCACCTTCTAAATAATCAAGACAATCTTCATTTTATGATAACTCAAGTAATTCACTAAAATGAAAAAGAGGAACATAACCCTTATAACTGTTAGGAGGAATCTTCTGATCATTGATGTGGAAGACCCATCCTCCAATTGTTCTCTAAGGTATCCACTTGCTTCTATCTTTTTCTTCAAAACTAGCCCTGTCTTTTGCCTTCTTACAATCGATAAACTACACCCAGTTTCCATTGGGAATTGAGTTGATAATGTTCTTTTCGACCTATCTAAATACCTCTTTTTTTTTTTCTCCTTCTACACTAGAGTTAAAACATCCTTCTTTTATGCTTTGTAAGGTTTAACTACAGGCTCTTCCATAACTGTACTTATTGCAAAGCACTTATTTTTTGGATTGTTCTCATTAGGAAGATGTCAAGCCATACCTAGAAGAATCATTAACAAGATTATCAGATATGTCAATTATCATCACATCATCATCAATAGAAGAAAGTTTAAGAGAGTTAAAACCAAAAAATTGACATTCTAATCATCAACTCTCATTGTAACTTCCCTACTTAGACATCTATGAATGCCCTATCAATTGCTAGGAATGGTTTGCCGAGGATTAAAGGCATCTCTTTGTCTTCTTCCATATCCAGAATTATGAAGTCTACTGGCAAATAGCACATCCTTAACCAAAATATTGTCAACAATGCGTTCAGTGTATTTAATGCTCCTGTTAACTAGCTGAAGAGATGCATTAGTTGACTTATGGTTCCCACCATTCAACTTCTTATTGATAGACATAAGCATCAAATTGATGGATGCTTCAATGTTACACAAAGCTTCAACTAAATCTACTCCACCAACTGTGTATGGAGTAGAAAATGAACTAGGGTCATTCATTTTTGGAGGTAACTTTTTTTTTGAATGATGGCACTACATCTTCTATTAAGCACAAAATTTCATCCCCCTAATAACTTTATTTTGTTGGTCAACATATGTTTCATGAATTTGGTATATTTAGGCATATTCTCAGGCATCTCTATAAAAGGTATGTTCATCTCAACTTTCTCTAAAAATATCAAGGAAGCTCTTAAATTTCTTTTGATCATCCTCAACTTTGAGCATATTTGAGAAGGAAAATTTCACTAACAGGTGAAGAGGTTGAATTTCAATTTTCCTTTGGGTAGAGACTTTGTACTTTTTTGCCTCATTCTTTCTTATCTTGGTGTTATCAGTGTTATTCTCCTCTTTATTTGAACTATCCTCCTTCTCTTTTACCAGTTCAGATTCCACAATTTTAGCACTTTGCAATGTAATGGCCTTAGCATATTCCCTTGGGCTAGCAATAGTATAACTTGGTAATACCCCAATTGGTTTCTCAGCTAAGCTCTTTGTTATATGGCCAACTTGATTCTCCATATTTTTAATTGAAGCGCCCTGAATTTTTAGCATATTACCTTGTCTCTATATCCTATTAGTACTGACTTGAATGAACTAAGCGAAAGCCTTTTCTAATTGAATAACACCATTCTCTTTTTCTAGGTGTACTCGGGATACATATGTCTGATTTTGTTGCAGTTGTTACTAGAAAGAAAGCCTATAATCCAAACCCTGTGGCTAGTTATGATGCTGATTTTGCTAATTTCTCCATGAAATATTTGGATGATTTTTCCAACCTGGATTATAGGTATTGCTGTGAAAGCCAAGAAAAAAAAATACAATAATAATATATTTAGAAATTAATATGCATTATTGGGATACTAATTATATGTAACTTCTATGAGTTAAGGGGTTGATTTAATCTAATGGATTAAGGAGGATTAACATAGATTTATTAGGGGGTTAGAGTCTTATTGTGTTCCCCATGATTATTGAGGGGTTAACCATTTGCCTACCCAATCCTTATTGCATGGGGAGTTATATCATTTGGTATCTAGCTATTATTAAGGGGATAATAGTAGTTCTATATACACGTGTGTGTGGCAAGGCCATTAGGAAGACAAGAGAGTTAGTAGATTAGCAAGCAAAGAATAGTTAGAAGATTGTATTGAAAGATATAAGGAGTTTGGGTTACACTTGTACACTTTAAGAGGTAAGAATATTTTTCTTTGTTCTAAAAGTATTTCAAGCAAATTTTGGCAGCAAAAGATTAAAAAATATAATGAATATGCATATATATGTTGTTGTGATTCGCAACTTTGTATGTAAGAGAATAAACAAATAGTTATAAGACGGATTGTTAATTGAATTCTACACTTGTATTACCAATAGTGTTATTTCCTTTAGATACACAAATTCATGCAATTTTTGTACATTAGTTTACACTATGGGATATTTTTTCATAGTTATGTAACAAGTATTCTAAGGAGAATTAAAAATGGACAGAAAACTTTTCTTATGTGATTATAAATTAGATACATATATTATGGGTGAACTGATTGTCAAATATGTTAACTTAATCTCTAGGGTAGAACACTATAATCTTAACATTATATGTTTATATATTTAAAAAAAACTTAATTTAAATGAAGAACTAAAAACGGGTTCAAATAATTTCTTGTTATGGCTTGTTTTCATATATTCTTAATAGAATATATATCTAGCAGGAAAATTTGAACGGGTTACTTTTATAACTATGATGCTTAAATATATATATATATATTTATTTATTTATTAGTATTTTTTTTCTACAAGTTAAGCTCCTCATTGGTATGTCTTACACTTATAATATATATTTTTCTACAAATTATAACTTCTTATTAACATAGTCTATACTGGCATTATATGTAAATTCGTATGGTCTTAGAAATATTGTTGTGGTTATATGAAAATTTTTGCATGCACAGATGATTTTGCATGCTGTGTACTTGGCAATATACTCATGAGATAAATTGGCATGTTGTGTAGTTGAATCTTGACATTGAGATAAAAATACACTTATGCTCATGATATAAGTTTTGGTGTAATATGACTAATTGACAATCAAGTTGATATGTCGTGAACCCAAAAGTAAGATTTTGGGGAGTTCATGAACCCAAAGGGTATATTTTGGGGAGGTGGGCCCTTATCAAGTCTTAGTTTAGGTCATCCGAGAAAGTGTTAGACTGATGGTGGACCTAATGTACCTTGACACACTATTTTCAGGAGAGTTAGGAGGTCAGTTCTATCCGAAATGGGTATTTTGAGATTCGGATTTATTCTGTTAAATGTATACCAGCATGGCAATGGGTGTGTTGTGGTTGAGCAAGTCGTGCACGCAATTTTTCCAGGAGAGATAAGGGCGGTATTTTGAGGATTATGGTAACTACGTGAATATGCCTTACATGTCCTAATTGCGCATATCATTTTGTTGTATATTTTTAAGTTATATTATTCCTTATATAATTAATAAGTTTTACTTTAGTATCTAAGTTATTACATATATATACACAAAATAGTGAACTTAAAAGACTTGTGCACACACGATTCTTACTGGGCTTAATAGCTCACATACATTTTTTTTTAAAATAAAATTTTCTAGATATGTAGGATGATTGAATTGACAAGTTACGTTTGTGTTTAGAAGTTTGTTCTGGAGATGCTTGAAGCTTTGTTAATAAATAATGACATTGAAGCTTGTATTTGAACAATTCTGCTACAGATTTCATTTTCGTGAATTTTGTAGTTTAAGTTGGAATTTAAGAGTTGTATGCGCCTTATGTTTCTTATTATGAGTATTCTTAATTATGGTAATTAAATTGTATCCCTTGATTTTTATAAATTTCACCTAGCTAGTGAGAGTTAGAACATCATCTAGCCTTATTGCCACTACGAAAGAGTGGGTCGTTATAAATGGTATCAAAGCATTAGCTATAAAGCCAGGATAGGATCTTTGGCTTGTGTTCACAATTAGAACCTTTTAAGCATGAAATTTTATAGAGCGATTAAGAATTTATTACCAAATAGATAATTTGTCATTTTTTATTGGAGTTTTTCTTAGTTGGATTTAGGGATGGCTCAAGGAAACAAACCTGTGATTTACGATCGCTTAGCACTTGGAGGGGTTAGGTTCATGTCTGCACCTCCTACTTATCATGTTGAGATTGGAGTTCAAAATTATCATTGTGGAAAACCTACCCTGATCATGTCACCATACATGTTGCTGAGGAGAGAGATCACCTACTTGGCAAAATTGAGGTTTATCGTCAAGAAGTTGGAGTTCTGAGGTATAGAATTATAGTGTTAGAACAAGCAATACACAATGCTCCAACTAATAAGTTCAGCAAGAAACTAATATGCTTTATGAGATGTTTGGTCGGCGACAATTTGGGTAGGATAGGTACCATAATTCAAGGAATACCTATAGACACATCCTTCAAAATGTTCATCATAACCTAAAACTGGCATACAACCAGCACAATGGGGTTGAATGGGATAGATGGTGAGGGTGATGAAAGTAATCAAGAATAGCAGATACCAGCCTAGAAAGTTGAGCAAGTGCAGGGACAACCAATTGGGGAAATGAATGCTATGGTGGAGGAGTTTGAGGAAGATTACGAGGAGGATCTTGAGGAAGAGCCTGAGTAAAACCATGGAAGGAATGTTGAGAAGGAATCTAAGTCTAGTGATGGAATCGTGGTAGTAGACTGGATGGTAGTGACTAGGAATAATAGGAAGGAAGTATTATGTTCGTATGAATTTAAAAAAAAGAGGTTGTTATTAATATTATTATTAGAAGGTTAAGTATCTTAGTATGGTTAAGTTTGTTTAATTAAGTTTTGTTTAGTTAAGTATTGAAGGATTAATTAGTGAAGCTTTATGCAAAAAAAAAAAACAAAAACAAAAAACAAAAAAAAGGCGTAAGAACTTTAAGTATTAATGAAATGTTTGTTTTTGATTTCTTTGTTGAGAGTATTTTCACTTGATTAAGGTAATATTTTATTTTTTTTATTATTCTTTTACTTCTTTCCTTCTATGTAATTTATTTTCTTCACATATGATGATATGGCAAGTGAAAATAGTTCTAATTTTGGGACTAATGACCATACAAGGTCAGGAGAGTTTAGAGGTTTTGTGGATCCTCTTATGACTCAAATGGTCTTTGTAATTACTCGAGTAATTGAGATCCTTGAAAGGCAAAATCGCCAAGGAAATGAAAACCATTTGGGTGAGGATGGTGCACTTGAGCGTTTCCTAAAATTCAAACCATCTAATTTGTTGGTAAGCCTGATGGCGAGAAAGCCGAGGCTTGGATTGAGCATATGGAAAGGTTTTTTGTAACACTAAGGTATGAAGATGAAAGAAAGATTGCTTTTGCTGCATTTCAACTAAGGGAAGCAGCTCGTGAATGGTGGAGAACAATTAAGATAAGTGGGAAAACAACAAAACTTAACGTACTTGGGCTAATTTTCTACATGAATTCAATGAGAACAAGTACGTCTAGCAATCATTAGGGAAAAGCGGGAAGAGGAGGTTATGACTCTTAAAGAAAGCTGACTATTTTTTCAGTATGGGACGAGATTTAATAAACTTTCGCTCCACAAATTGTGGACACTGAAGAAAGGAGGGTGCGGCATTTCATTCAAGGACTTCACCTTGAAATTATAGCATGCCATAGCCACTACAGAACCTAGTACTTATGGTGAAGCTATTGAGACAGCTTCAAGGGTTGAAAGTAGCGAGAATAGGTGGAAAAAGCATAGGAACCAAATCAATAAGCGATATGCGCAATCAACTTGGAAGATAGGCAAAAAGGATAACAAGAAAGGAAAATTTTCCTCTTGAGAGAAACAATATCAAGTTCAAACTCGTAAGGCCTGTAATGTCTGTGGTCGTGGAGGTCATGATGAGAGTAGCTGCTGGAGAAATTATAAAAAGTGTATCCATTGTGCTAGCACTGAGCACTTCATTAAGGATTTCCCTAAAGAAATTTCACTGACCAATTAGGGAAGTTCAACTCAGAGAAATCAAGTAAGGGATGGTCCTAAGAAATAGGTACAAAAGCCTAAGGTTCAGGCACGAGTGTATGCAATTGAGAAGAAAGACGTTCCGAATGAATTTGGGAAGATTGAAGGTATGCTTTTAGTCTTTAAACGTATAGCTAAAGTACTTATAGACCTTGGTTCTATACATTCTTTTGTTACTCCAATTTTCATTCATTAGGATGTAGAGTGTAGTGAGTTACCTTATTACTTGGAGGTAAGTCACTTATGGGTGAGAACTTAACTACAGTTTCAATATACAAAATGTGTGAAATTGAGGTAGGAAATTAAGTGTTGATTGATATCTTTAAACCATACACAAGTGGATTGGCAAAATAAAATAGTAAAAATTTGTGACCCAAGAAAACCAATAGTGGAACCTGTGGGGAAAGAAGGAAGGATTACAAATCCAATAATTTTAGGTGCCAAGGCTAGGAAGATTTTATGGAAAGGAGGTGGAGAGGGTTTTTGGCATATTTAATAAACAAGTCAACAGATAAGTTGAGGATGGAAGAAGTTTCCTGATGTTTTTCTAAAAGAGCTATCCTCGATAGCACCACGAAGAGAGATAGAGTTCACAATAGAACTTATTCCAGGAATGGCATCTATCTCTAAAGCTCCATATCAGATGGCACCAACTGAATTACAAGAACTCAAAAAATAGTTAGAAGAGTTGCTAGAAAGAGGATTTATTCAACCCAACACCTCACTTTGGGGTGCACCGATTTTACTTGTTCAGAAAAAAGATGGAACATTATGATTGTGTATTGACTATAGGGGTTTAAATGCAGTCACCATCAAGAATAGATACCCCTTACCATTGATTGATGAGTTGTTTGATCAACTACAAGGAGCAAGGGTATTTTCAAAATTCAACCTTAGACAAGGGTACTATCAGTTACAGATTCGGAAGGAGGATATTCATAAGACTGCATTTAGAACTCGTTATGGTCATTATGAATTTGTACTTATGTGATGCCTTTTGGCCTGACTAATGCACCAGCAGCATTTATGGATCTCATGCATAGAGTCTTCCAGCCTTACTTGGATAAGACGATATTTTGGTGTATTCCAAAAGTATCAATTGAACACGAACAACATTTGAGAATGGTATTGAAAACTTTACGAGAACATCAACTTTATGCTAAGTTTAGCAAATGTGAATTTTGGATGGAAAAAGTATCCTTTCTAGGACATATTGTCTTAGGCGATGGTTTAGCAGTTGATCCTTCAAAGATTGAAGCCATTTTAACTTGGAAGCAACCTGAAACAGTTATGAAGTTCGAAGTTTTCTAGGTTTGGTTGGATATTATAGAAGATTTGTTAAGAATTTATCAAAAATTGCTAGGCTCCTAATCCAATTGACCCAAAAGAATAATAAATTTGAGTGGGATAGAAGGTGGAAAACTTGTTTTGAGGAGTTAAAGACAAGATTAACTACAACTCTAGTGTTAGCTTTGCCTGATGGCAAAGAAAACTTCATGGTGTACACTGATGCATCCAAGGAAGGGTTAGGTTGTGTCTTGATGCAAAATGGAAGGGTTATAGCATATGCATCTAGGAAACTGAAACCTTATGAGGCAAATTATCATACTCATGAACTAGAACTTGGAGCCCATTGTGTTTGCCTTAAAGAAATGGAGGCACTACTTATATGGGATAAAATTTGAGGTTTTTACTGATCATAAGAGTTTAAGATATTTGTTTTCCCAAAAGGAATCGAATTTGAGATGACGAAGATGGATGGAATTTCTTGAAGATCTTGATCGTACTATAAACTGCCATCCCAGGAAAGCAAATATAGTGGCAAATGCATTAACTCGAAAGGTGCAAATCTCTAGACTCTTGGTAAAAGAGTGGCGTATGCTTGAAGATATTAGTCATTGGAATCCTAGGATAATGCAAACACTACTTTTTATGGCTAACATCAAGGTTGACTCTGACTTAGTTAATCTTCTTAAAGAAGCCCAAAAGAAGCCAGTGATGAGGGGTTGCAAGCATTACAAAAGAAGATTAAAGAGGGAAGGTTATTTTAATTCTCTGTTGGGCCTGATGTAATTATTTATTGTGAAGGTAGGTTATGTGTGCCAAGTAATTCTGAACTTAAGAGGGAAATTTTTGAGGAAGCACATATTTCAAGGTATACAATTCACCTTGGAGGAAACAAGATGTATTAGGATCTCAAAATAATTTTTTGGTGGAATAATATGAAAAAAGAAATTGCAGTATTTGTATCCGCTTGCCTAATTTGTCCGCAAGTGAAAGCGAAACATCAAAAACCCTCTGGTTTATTTCAACCCTTACCAATACCTGAGTGGAATTGGAAACACATTATGATGGATTTCTTTAGTGGGTTATCTCGCACTCAAAAAGGTCATGATGCTAGATAGGTGATTGTTGACCGACTTACTAAAACAGCTCACTTTTTGCTTATAAGCATGCGATATCCTTTGGAGAAACTTGCACAAATATAAGTGAATGACTTAAGGTCAAATTTCATGGGGTTCCCGTGAGTATCGTTTCTGATAGGGATCCTAGATTTACTTCCCAATTTTCACCTCGTTTTGAAGAAGCCTTGGGTACAAAATTGAAGTTGAGCACATCAACACATCCGTAAATAGATGGCCAATCTGAGCGAACTATTCAAATTTTAGAGGACATTCTTCGTGCATGTGTTTTGGATTTTAGTGGGAGTAGGGATCAGCACGTGATGCTAGCTGAGTTTGCCTATAACAATAGCTATCAAGCAACAATTGGGATGGCACCCTATGAAGCACATCTAGGAAGAAAGTGTCAATCTACCATTTGTTGGGATGAGATTGGCATTTCAAGGATAATTGATGTGAACGATATTCTAGTGGTCGAGGGAACACTTGAAAAAGTCAAACTAATTTGTCAGAATATATTAGCTGCACAAAGCCGTCAAAAGAGTTACGCTCATAATCGGAGTAAGGATTTGGAGTTTAAGGTGTGTGATAAGGTATTCCTATGAAAGCTAACTCCAGAAAAATAGGGTTGATTAGACATGGAAAAAGAGGAAAATTAAATCCAAGATATATGGGATCCTTTGAGATAATAGAAAGGGTTGGTCAAGTTGCTTATCGTTAGGCCTTACCAGCAAGTATATGGGGAATACATGATGAGTTTCATGTATCAATGCTTAGGAAGTATTTCTCTAACCAACTTATGTGATAAATTCTGAATCATTGCAGTTGGAGGCAAATCTGTCGTAAAGGTGAAACCGAGGAAAATTGTGGATCAAAAAATTAAGGAACTTAGGACAAAACAAATTCCACTTGTAAAATTTGCTTGGGAACACCATGGGATTGAAGAAGGCACATGCAAAATAAAGGACAAAATACAAAGGGAATATCCGGAAATTTTCAAACAAATAGGTAAGAATTTTGAGGACGAAATTCTTTTAAGGAGGAGAGATTGTGAAAGCAAAAAATATATATATATTGAAATAAGTAGTTTGGCCATTTGGGTGATCACTTGAACAAAAGTCGCAAACAAGTAGTTGTGGTGTAGCCATTGTATTGACTTTCATCCTCTCAAGTTGTTTCACTAAGGTCGGCATTTTCCCAACCATAGCTTTCTATTTAGCAAGCATTGCATCGAATGTGCTTAATTCAAGCAACCATTTTCGTTGTTCCTGGGCTTGTGCTGCAGATGATTTGAAGTAGTTATTAGACATCTTGTCCAAAAGTTTCTGTGCCTCTTGGGTGTCTTGTTCAGCAAAAGTAACCCATTGACTTAGGAATCCATGGACTCACGGGTTTCCTAGAGTAACCTATTGTAGAAGATCTTCATTTGCATCCATAATGGTTTCCCATGATATAGACATTTACTCAAAATATCATTTTACCTCTCCCAAGTTTCGCTAAGATTCTCCATAAATTGTTGGTTGAAAGAAGTAATATCATTTCTTAGCTTGGGTATTTTTGAAGGCAAGAAATACTTTGTCATGAATGCTTGAGCCAATCTCTCCTAAGTAGTGATGATATGACCGCTGCTTGTAACTCTTGCAACCATAATTTAGCCTTATCCTTCAATGAGAAGGGAATAGCCTCATCTTGAAAGCATCCAATGATACATCATTTTGTTTGAAAGTGTCACATACTTCCTTAAAGTTGATCAAGTGGCGATTCAGATCAGATAACTCTATTATATAGAGTTATTTTGCCTTCAATTACTGTGCAGTTTAGGTCATGTTAGTCCCATTAGGATTGAACCTTTGTGTTTTTACTCATAATTTGTGTTTATTGTGATTTTTTTTTTATCTAACAGTAATATTAGGATTTTTGGTAGCAATTATACTCTAAATTGGACTAAATTGACACTTATTGATTTCATATGCATTTTGACTCTGTGATTTTAGTGTATTTTGTAGGGAATGTTTGGAGATTTGATGGCAAGTTGAAGGAGTGGAAGAATCCAAGGGCAGGAATGTAATTGCACAGAAATGGAAGACCAAGTCCAAGGTTACTGCTCTCATTGACTGTGGTCATGAAGCCACCATGAAGGAAATTTATTAATCGTGGTCAAGAACACTAAGGAACTGCGGTCAACAAGCAACTACGAGGAATCAGTCATTAATCGCCTCACTAAAAGGTATATGAGAAATATTAATCGCGGTTAATCAAGTCAACTAGCACTTTGACCATCAAAATTTTGAAAATACCCTAGAAGACTGCACGAAAACACATAGTTATAGGTGTAGAATAGATAGGAACATGCAGCTATTAGTATAGTGTTGTCATATGTACTTTCTTCCTTCTTCTCAAACTCTAATTCTAATCTTTAATCTAGTTGTAAAATTTAACCTTTTTACTCTTAAATTATTGGGCTTTCCATTAGCTTTAGTTTGATACCAATTTCACCTATTTTCTCGTTTCAGTCTTGCATTTTGGGTTATTTCAAGTTCTTGCCCTTTCCTAGAGTTAGCCAAAATTTTAAATTAATCAGTAAATCTTAGTGTAAATCTTGCTTTTCTTAGTGTTAATGCTTTAGATTAGTAGTGGATTTTCATAAAATCTAGCTTTTAAAACCTAATCATTAGTTTAAGTAAAGATTTCTTCCATTTTCCTAACCTTCCAAAAATAGTAAAAAATGAAGGATATGGTGCTTTTTAGTGTATGAAATGCAATTTTTTGTAAATTCTTTCTTATTATCCCTTTACTCTTTCAGTTAATGCTAGCTTAATATTTTCTATGCTTTCTTGGTATAACCTTTTAAATTGCTTTCTTAGGTTAATCTCTTTAATTGCTTTCTTAATGTAGACTTGTAAAATGTTTTCCTAATCTAGCATATTAGTTTATTTATCTAGTTGAATATCTTAATTGTTCTCTTAGCATAACAATTCACTTGCTTTCTTAGATTTGAACTTTACTTGTTATCCTAGTTTCCTATCCTAAATAGCTCTTCTTAATGTAGTGTTCGAGTCATTTCTTTAGTTAATTTGAAGTACTTTATTAGAATTAGTTTTAATTGTTTGCTTAATCTAGTTCTTAATTACTCTTTGGGATTTATGTTCCATTGTAATCTAACTTGGTTTTAGTGTCTTTCTATACTTATATGTTGCTTGCTAGAGGAGGAACTAGTGGTAAGTTAAATTACTTGTTTTACGTAAAGCTTTCTTGTTATTGTCTTTGTATTTAGTAACAACACTTCTTTGGTTTGTCTAAATAGTATAACGACTCTATAAGCCTAGTAATCACTATCCCAATCCTCATAGGACTGACACCCACTCACCACTATCCTAGAAACCTACCTCGTATACTTGTGAGAATGAAGACGTTGGTTAGGTGTGAAGGGTTATTTTTTTATTACTTGTTTGACACCCTAAAAGCCTTACTAACCTAGAGCGAACAAGTTTTTGGTGCCGTTGCCCAAGATTGTGTTTGCAATGGTGATATTAGTTACTTTGGAGTCGTACTAGATTAGACATATTTCTTTCGTTAGTAATTGCTCACATCTAGAATTAGATATTGCTTTCTTGTTTTTGTTTACTTCTTGCTAGACTTTTGGTGTTTTTCCATTTGGACTTGATTCTTTGCTTGGCTTTGTTTTTTAGTTTATGGTTATTATTAGGAGATCCCTAAGACCTTTGGACATAGAGATTGAGAGGACATAAAAAAAGATTCCAAGGGAACAGATACCACAACAAGACCAAGAAGGAAGTCAAATGGCGAACTCAAAAAACAATGCTAGGTTACTTGATGAAAATTTGAGGAATGGGGATCAAGAGGAAGTAGTAGGAAACAATAGCAATGGTGAAGTGGGTAATCACAGAAATGGACATCAAGTCAATGGGCGACAACTTTAGGACTATGCCATGCCAAATTTTGAGGGAGCGAAATCGAGCATAGCTAGAATGATGGTCCAAGAAAATAAGTTTGAAATCAAGCCATTGTTGATCCAAATACTACAAACGCATGCTATGTTTGGGAAAGGCTGTAATGAAGGTCCCTATACACATCTCATAAATTTTTAGAAAGTGTTGGGGATGTTCAAGTTCAACGGACGGCTCACCCCGATTGTGTGCGGATGTGGGTGTTCCCATTCTCCTTATGTGACCAAGCTAAATGGTGGTCGCAATTTCATAAGCAAGGAAACTTACTACATGGAATCAACTAGTCCAAGAGTTTTTGGCAAAGTACTTCCCTCTGTCTAGAATTGGCAAGTTGAGGAATGAAATCACTTCATTTAAACAAGATGTGGGGGAGAGTCTAAATAAAGCATGGGAAAGTTTAAAGATATCTTGATGAAGTGTCCACACCGTGCACCATTGTGGCTACAAGTTCAAACCTTTTACAATGGGCTCTACCAAAAGACCAAATCTATTGTAGATGCATCGATAGGATGTTCATTATCTTTTAAAACACTGGAAGAAGCACATGTGCTTAACAAGATGGCTTCAATTTATTATCATCATGGGGGCTTTAGTAATGCAATTTGTTGTCCAAAACAATCAAGCACATGTTCAAGAAGTTCAAGGAGGTGTTCTTCACTTGAAAAACAATGATGCACGTGCTCTTGGCCCAAAATAGGATTATGGTCAATTTGATGGCAAATTTGACAAAGGCCATTGAGAATCTTTGATAAGAGACTGTCTGTCTCTGAATAGCTTAGATGATCCCAAGCACCTACTAGCAATTTTTGCTCCGATAATCACTTGAACGGCCAATGTGAGGCATCCATGGGGCTCAATGAGCGACACATTATATTTCCAACCAAGCTTCATCCTCGAGAAATCCTTCCAATGTGTATGGAAATAACTATAACCACTTTGGAAGAAATCATCCAAACTTTTCATGGGGCAACAACACATCTAGCTCGAATCTATTAATACAAAACTTCTCCAGTCAATGAGCTAAGATTTACAACCACCATGAACATATCAATGTTACATCTAGAAGAGGGCCCCGTCAAACTTCCATCATCCTCAACCAAATCCTCGATACTAGAACAATCAACTAAGGACTCAATTTCGACATCATAACCCCCCACCATCTAAGGGTGTTCAAAAGTTAGTCAAGTCGAACCACGATTGAGTTGAGTCAAGTCAAAAAAATTGACTTGACTTGTTTTACTTTTTACTCGACTTTGACTCGAAGTCAAATTAACTAACCTACTTTTTGACTCGACTTTGACTTCAACTTTCAAGTCAAATTACTAGTTGAACACCTATCTACAAATTTAGTTGTTTAACTTGTTTACCGATCGAACAAACCGTTCAATTTTTCCATTAAAATAAGTCGAATAATTATATTTCTTTTGCTATTTTATCATATATTATAATAATATATTAATATATTTGTGTACAAAATATTTTAGACATAGTATTTTGATTCTTATAATTAAATATGGTAATAACTGATAATATTTTAAATACTTAAATATCTTTTCTTTGCATAATTGTTGGATTTATCAGTGTAAATGTAATACTTCAAATTATGTACAATGTATGTACTTATACATTAATACAAATGTACAAGATATTAATGCAGTACATTTGTTTCAATAACTAATTAAATGAATTAATAATTTCCTTTTAATACATATAAATACTAGAATTAAATAATTATATATACTTTAATATTTACTGAAATGTCTATGTATCATATATGTATACATATATATTTTGACGTTAATACACTAAGATTTGTATGACTTGTTTTTGTAATAAAAATGTATTTTATATAATGTCTAATTTATGTACTTACACAAACTTTTTTGTGTAATATTTTTACTAGGAACAAGTATATTAAATGCATTACTAACTTAATATTAGTATAGATAGAGTTAGGTAATTATTTGTATTCCTATATACTTATATGACATAACTTAATAGGGGTTGGTGATTCAATAAGATTTTACTATGTGAATTGTGTTTGGTAAATGGTCCTGAATTTGTGACTTTGTAAATTATTTTTAATATATATATGTGATATATACACTCATTCACATTCAAATATTAATATTTGTAACTTTATATATATATATATATATATATATATATAAAGTTACAAATATATATCTCTCTTTCTCTATATTATTATATAGTATATAATATAGATACAGAATATATGTATACACAAGAGGTGTGTGTAAATTTGTACACATAATCTATTTTAAACTAGCATACATAATATATTATGAATTACATTGTGATACAACACATTTTGTTGAATGATGTGATTGTAATTTGTTTATGTTTTTTTTTATTATCAATGAACTTGTATTATCGTGTATTTCTATTATGTGATATTTTAAATTTGTGAAATGATATGGAATTTGTGAGATGATGTACAAAATTATAGAATTAGAATATGGAATAGAAGAGGATTTATTTTCAACTTATTCGACATGTACTGATCGAATAAGTCTCTTTAAACATCTCAATGTTAATTGACTTTAGATTTATATGACTCAAATTTGACTTAGTTTTGAAGTCGAAAGTCAAACAAGTAGAAAAGTTGAACACCAGTCAAATGAATACCTTACCACTACCCATGAACTATACTCAAAATTTTCATAGAGTGGGAGATGATCTTCAAAACTCAATTTGACAATTTGAGAATGGACTACGAGAACCTAAGGAGGGAACATGAAGCCTTTGTAAGGAATTAAAGGGCAACTACAGGGAATTTGGAGATCCAATTGAGTCAAATGGCTAAACAATCAAATGAGAGGACATTGGGAGCTTTTCCAAGTGATATAACTCTCAATTGTAAGGATCAAAATTCGAGGGACCAAAATGGAAATGAACAAGTCCAAGTCATTATACTTAGTAAAGCTATGAAAATGAAAAGCTTAAGGAGAATGATGTGAAAAAATGGCAGTCTTCAAGGAACCGATATGAAATGATTGAAGAACCTACTAAGCCCATTAATCAACAGAATGAAGTCGAGGATCCTCAAGTCCAATTGGCTAAGCAAGTGAGAGTGCCATTCCCCAAAGGTTGAAGGAAGAGAAGAAAGCTAAGAAGTTCAAGAAATTTCTTGAGGTGTTTAAGAAACCAAAGATCAATATCTCACTCATCGAGGCACTTGAAAACATGGAAACCCGCATATGTTAAATTAATGAAGCAAGCTCTTGCTCTGAAGAGGAAACTCCATAAGGATGAGATTCTTTGCATAGCATAGGCTAAATGCAAAATGGGGACATCCTCTATGTGGGGTGTAGGGCATGAGATAAATTTGAAATATGAATTCCTTCAACCCCCTTGACAAAGCTCCTGCACATAGAATAGAGTAATGCTGAAACTGGATCGCCTTGCTTGACTCTTCAGGACAGCTTAAAGAAACCAGTTACTTCTCCGTTATACAGCAAAGAAAACCAACTGCCTTGTAAAGAGTTCATGATTAATGTGATAATTGTTCATGAAATCTAAACTTGCAAAGAACCTCATGCAAAGAATTCCATGAAACACGTTCAAAAGTTTTTCTTAAGTCGAGCTTTAGAATAAAATTCCTCTCTCATGCGTTCAGGTTCAAAGAATGGATTAATTCCTGCACAAGCAACACATTATCTGATCCCAGCTGGCCCTTTACAAAGACAAACTATTTAGTAGAAATAAATTTTTAAAGAACATCTAATCTATTAGCCATAATTTTGGAAAAAATTTTGCTCACAAATGTGGACAGAGAAATTGGCCAAAAATTTGCAAATGATTGAGGGTTATCCTTCTTTGGGATCAATACCAAAAGTGCACTCCCAGTTGCTCTAGGAAGAGGGTATTCTATGAAAAAATTCTTGGCTGGCATTAAGTATGTCTAGAGAAACTATTTCCTAATAGTGCGTAAAGAAATGGCCTATGAGATTGTCTAGCCCAATTGAGATGTCCTTATCTAGCTGATATACTGCATCCTTAACTTATTGAAATTTTTATTGCCAAAGCAACATAGCATTCTCCACCCCTAAAACAACTTTTGGGATGAAATCTAAAAGCTTTGCCATAGCTAATTACTCCATAGTTTCAGACGACAGGTGGTGTTGGAAAAACCTTACTAGATTTTGTCTCTGATATCCTTCTAGATTGTCCAACTACTACCTAGCTTCATTTTTAAGATGTGTTAATAGGAAACTTCTCCTACCTATTAACCACTGACGCATGGAAGAATTTTATGTTTTGGTCCCCCTCTGCAAGCTATCAAACTTTTGACTTTTGCTTCCAAAATATTTCATCTTGTTTCAAACAATGCATCAACTTTGCCTGTTTTAAATGACAGGTTTCCCTGTTACTGTCCACAGGATCATATTCAAATGGTTGCTGAGCTGCTTCCACCTCGATCTTGGCCTCTTTGATTGCATCAAAGACATTACGTTAATTTTTACAATTCTTTTCATGAAGGCAATGTTTAAGATGTTGAAGCTTATTTGCAAAGTGTTGCATACCAAAACCTATTGCTAGCTGCTCCCAATTAGCACGTACCACCTAGAAAAAAATAGGATTCTCTAGCCATGTTTGTTGAAATATGAAAAGCTTAGGTATATGGCATTTCTTCCAATGAATCCCGAAAAGTAATGGTGAATGATCAGACAACACTCGTCCTAGATGCCGAACTTGAGAACTAGGAAATTACTTTCACCAACCAAGCATGATTGACCAGTATTCTATCCAGTCATTTGTGAAGCTTTATACCATTCTGAGTCCTTGACCATGTGAAAATAGTACCAGTATAATTCACATCATGCATGCCATATGAATGCACAACTGACTTAAAATCTTAAACTGCACCCAAATATTGCTGCGAAACCCCAGAATACTCTGATAAGGAGGACATGATGTTGAAATATCCTCCTCATAGTCATGGCTAAGAGGTTGAAGGAGCCAACCGATTTAAATTCTCCCATGATTCTTGTCGCTCCTTTCGAGTGCATTTTGCATAATTAGTTCTGCTTGCACCGAAGAAGTCCAATCATCATTAGCTATCCCCAAATGCAAAAATTTTCATTATTTTCCAACACATGCAACTGATATCCATGATTACAAAATACCCAAATTTTTCTACTACAATTGCTAAGACACGAAGAAAAACCCAAAGGTATACAAAAAGAATGAGCTAAAAAATATCTAACATGGGTCCATTATTATGCCAACAACTGAATATTAATGCTTTTGTTGCCTTATTGAAGAGACATTTTGAATGCCTCAGATATTCCCAAAAATGGAATTAATCATTGAGAATCTAAGAGGTTAGCTGTTGAAGGACGCAAGTTGATTGCCAGGTTAACATCGTTCGTGTTAGAGAATATTGCTTTCACGTCATTGGCTTAACTACTTTTGGCTTTGGTGAGTTTAAATCTGGTGGCACTTCATCTGATATTTTTTATCAAATTTTGTGCAAGAAATCGTGTAGCTTGAATTGCAGTTCACTCATGACCTCGGCCTACAGATAACCATCTCACAGCAAGAGACCGTATCAACTATCTCTATTTCCTTAATTTTTTTCTTTCTCTCGATACGAAACCCTCCATGCTGGTCATCACATGTATCTTTGAAGTTACATAACAGTAGCTTGGCTGAGGAACAGGCTGAAGGATCTATTTGAAGTAGGGTTTTCTTAGTCTTCTTTAACATTTAAACCAACCAACGGATCACTGAATTTGCTACTTCAGAAACTGATTGAACTCCCGTTGATATCGTTCCAGCAGCTGCATTCGACAAAACTACTATCTTTTTGAATATGTGTTATAGCTTGCACTTCAGAATATCCTTGGATTGTTGTCTTCTCTAATGCAACGATCCTCGAGGATCCCTTTCTATGTGAATGGGATTGTAAATTAACTGCCTTAGACTTACACACTTGTTGTTGATCTGTAACTAATTTTGACAGAATAGGGTTAGACGAAGCTATGGTTTGTGGTACCCCTTCGGTTTGTGACACCATAGAATTTTATGACCCATCTTCGACTTCCTTTTGTTTCTTTGGGCCATCGTCTCTTACAACCACCACTGGAAGAACAATTGAACAGCAATCATCTCTGGCATGTCCAACTTTCTTGATTCCATGTAATACAATGGGACATTGTGGTAAGTTATGTATTACCAAAAATCCCCTTATTCTCTGTTAATAATTCTCACACGACGGGGCATGGGTCTTTGGCGAGATCAACTTCCACACATGCTTGTGCCATACTCGGTAATATTAGTGTAGTCATGACATATCCACCTTCCAAGAAAGTCCCACTGGTCTAGCAATGGAGGAAAGGGTTTATTTGTTAAAATAAATTGGGAGGAAGATCTTCTAATGATGTCCAGATCAGAACAATGGGAGTTTGTATATCAATTCAAAATGCTGGTGTCCACTCTACCAAAACCCTAAAAACTCCAAAATCCTCGACAACACTTGCAAATAATCATCTTTTAGGTCAAATCAGATGAGCACATGGCGGTGATTCAATAAACCCAATGTTATAAAGGATTCCTTGAAACCCACTGTTAAGAAGTCTTTGCGTAATGCCTCCTTGGCTTGTCTCCCTTTAGAAAATTTCCCTACCAGCTCAAACTTGAATGGTAAAGATAATTTTTGGACTTCTTGTTGTGTGAAAAAAACCACTACTTCTTTGTAAGTGGATGGTTCCTTGATTGGGATAACATCTAGCCATGCTCTGTTAATGATCAAAGGCTCGAAACGTATCTGAAATAGAGGCAGATATGATAGAAGCAAACATTCGAGGAGAAAGGGAGAATGAGGTTGCCCTTCTTTCGATGACTGAAGGACAGCCATGGCTAGGTTTTGTGCAATCATCCTAGGGAGGAAGAAAGCGAGAAAGAAGGGAAGAACATCACCCATCGAAAAAGGCCATTTATACTTGCTTATAATATATTGAGAACTAAGAAAGAGAATTAATTGTACTATATTATGAATTACAAAAAAGATCTATTCATACAAGATTTAGAATTAATGTAATACACAGATCTACTAGTAGATCTCTTATAACATCTAATAAGAAATAAGTTCTAATCAGAATTATATTTAGTTTCTCATTTTAAGATCTAATAACACTTGTTTAGAATGAAAAATATGATTTACTTATACTTGATTAAGAACTAAAAGTAATACCTATCTGTACTAGATTTAGAACCAAAAAAAAAAAAATAAGAATTCGAGAAGGAAATGAGAAAAGAGGCCAATTAATTTTCTTAAGAACTATGAAAGAAATTTTCATTGTATGATATTAAAAAAATAAGAAAGTGACTTAATCCTACTATATTACGAACTACAAAAGGTCCCAATCATGCAATATTAAGAACTAATGTGGAGATATAGTCCTATTATTTAAGAAATAAGAAAGGAGTTCAAATCAAATTATATTTGGAAAATACAGTAAGATCTCTTTTTTAAAAAAAAAAAAAAAGAGCCCATATTTCACCCTAACCTCTTTGACTCAAACCTATGGCCAATAAGTCATAGGGGAAGCATCTTACCACCTATGCTAAAGTTTGTTGTAAGAAAAGAATATAAGATCCAATAGCACTTTATTAGAACAAAATGTGTGATTTAATTACACTAGTTTAACAGCAAAGATTGGGACCTATTCATACTGGATTTAGAACTAAAAAAGAGATAAGTGTATTTGATAAAAAAATGGAGAAAAGAGGCCAATTATACTTGCTTAAGAATTAAGAATGGAATCAAAGTTGTAACAATACGATATTAATAACTAATGTCACGCCCCAAAAACAGGACCGTAACACGCCGCGCTAATGGTACACCGGCCCAAAGCGCAAGGCACAAACGAACAGAGCAACAAACCATAACCGCAATGTAATAGAACCATCAAACCATTTCTTAACTATAAAACCGAATATAAAATTTTACACAAAAAATACGAATTACAAAATTCCTTCTTAGTACAAAAGATGCTACAACAAAAACAAAGTTCATCAATACAAAACCTATCTAATACACTACCCTCTCCAACAAAAGAGAAGCTTGGAAGATTATCCGCAGAGTCCTACCAAGAATAGGACTCTGGAGAAAATCTAAAAGCTGCTAACGCGGTGGAGAGTAAAAAACGAGCACCTAATCTGAAAAATTATAAATCACGTGGGGTGAGCATAACTAGTTCAGTGGATATCATAAAAACTCTTCAAATGGGGCCAAGCATTTCGATAAAAAGAAAACATAAAGATAATAACATTTGTGAAGACCATAGTCATGAAGCAGTTTCTAAAATGTCTCATGCCATTTAAACGTCAATAAACCATAATCATAAGTAGTTTCTAAAATGTCTCATGCCATTTAAACGTCAGGCATGTCCAAAACATAGCCAAAAAGATCCAATCATTTCAAAACATAGTATGCTATCTAGATAGCGAACTAATACCATCTAGAGTCTTGATGGGATCTTATACAAATCTAGAGAGGTTAAGAGAAGACATCTGCTGTTCCCCCCATTTGAAGAGCTTTTATGTTATCCACTGAGCTAGTTATAGTCGACACGGAGGTCAAGTTATCCCAAAGACAAGACCCCGATCAAATAGTTCATAACAGTCATAGCAGTCACCATGGCGTCCCATGGATGACTATAGAACCGGTTCTCCCCAAATCAAACATTTCCAAACACATCCAAAATTATATACCTAGGTCACCTATGAGCCAAAACAGTCATAAAATGCTTTCATATCAAAAGAGTTTGCAAACATGGGATAAATTGATTAACATAAAATAGCTTGGTCCCGATTTCATATGTAATAATTCCAAAACTTGGTAAAAGTGCAGTTCCAAACATCATACACATTCTAAAATCCATCCAAACATATTTTGAAAGTCGTTAAACAAAATACAAGTGGAAGAGGGTCTATGTTACCCACCTATCAAAGCAAAAACTGCACATCTAGATCACCGAACGCGATCGCCGGCGGTAGATGGCGTGGTACCTAAAACAGTATAAGAGGACTCTTAGAAGAGATGTAGAAGTTAAAGAATCAACGGGAGTTCAATCAGCGAAACGATAGAAAACGACACCAACAGTTCTTTGGTCAAAAATGACCTTAACACAAATTCCGACCAACTTTGACAAGCTAAAACCCCAGTCAAAACACTTAGTTAACCCCTCAAATTCGTATTACAGCTATGGTAGGAATTCAAAAGGTAGATGTGTATAAGAGACAGGCCTAGGGAGAGGCGAAGTTTTCCCGCCAACAAAATCCAATTCCAAGGTATTCACTACACCTTGGTACTGTCTCTTATCAAAACAACATATTCTAACCAACCAATGCATAAACGGAAAGATTCACCAGAGCAATAGCCGGGACTATATCAATAGCATCCCACAACAAAGGAAAACACCTAAAACCATCAAAAGATCATTAAAGACCCTTCAAACATAACCAATTATCCAAATTATCCTAGCTGCACCAAATTCCGCTTACTTACAAAATGAAGGGAAATCAATTCCACTTGGTTTCAAGTCTCAATTCCTATCCAAACTAACCTTAAAACACTCTTAAAACATCATTATATGCATAGACATAAGCATTCATAGCATAACACTCTAGGGCCACATATGAAAGACAAAACCCCAACTCATAATCTTAAAATATGTAATCTAACCGTGGAAAGTTGTTAAAAATCAACCCCAATCACTTCCCAACCTCCAAAACACTAAAAACAACCCATAACATACATAAATCATATAACATATAAGGCTGCAAAGAGGGTTTTTTTCAGCCATAAAGAATCCTACAAAACTTGAAATTAAAGCTTGGATCAAAAAGCCCATAAGCCATAAAGTGAAAAATACATAAAATCTTACCTTCCAAGTGATTTATACTTGATATCCAAGAAAATTTTGGGGGAAAATGGGGAAGAGAAGTTCGGCCAGCAGCTAGGAGAAATGAGGAAGAAACAAAGCAAGAAGAAGACTAAAAAGATTTCAAGGTTGACCCAAATAGTTCCCCATTTGACCAAATAGTCTCCAAGTTGACTATTTAACCCAAAAACTAATTTTTGCTACTAAATTATCATTTTTTTCTGAATAATTTAGCCATCATACAACACTCACACACCACAAAGCACTAATTACACTTAGTCCAATTTTTGCCCGTTTGGAACAGGTGTGAGTGCTGTCTCTTTTGCCATCTCTTGAAAACGAATAAGTTGAAGTACTTTATGACTAAAAATAATACGAAATCTCATTGTGAACATTTTAAACCAGTTAAAAACCAAAGAAAAGGCTAGTAAAATACTGGGTTTCACAACTAAGGTTAGAATTAATCCAGTTATATTATAAACTACAAAAGGATATCTAATCACACAATATTAAGAACTGATAAAGGAAATCTAGTTGTATTGTATTTTAATGTGCTTGAAAAAAAGCTTTCTGCTTCCATGCTCTATTTCTAGCTTGGTACTGTTTCTTGATCCTTGTTCATCCATTGTTGCCCTTCAGTCTTCGAATATCCATTGTTGCCCTTCCTTCGGCTAAAGAGCAACCTCTCTCTCCGAACTATTGTTTTGTGGATGTTCTTGCGACCAAACCCAAACAAATATCATTGAAAAAAAAATCTCAATGCAAGGGATAGCCAGTTGTCTTCTTCATGGTGAATGATATCCAATGACTTTCTATTCCTTACGAACTTTCCCTTATTGAGTGTTTCGAAGGTCAAAGCATGTGTGGCAGTGCTACTAATCACAGTTCCAGATGATTCATTAGGTTCTAAGGGTAGTTTCCACCTAGGGTCTCTGGATTGTAGGCACATTTTGATCCGCTTTGACCTCTAGGAAGACTTTATCCATTGTTGATGTAAAGGTTTTTGGACCATTCTCGGTCATACTATGCATGTCCTCAAATGGAAGCCAGATTTTCGTACAAAGTTTGAAACTCCAATTGTCCCGATATGGGTTTCGTTAGTTGATCTTCCATAGCTGTATTTTGATAAAATTGTCCTATTCTCAATATCCTAGTTGGTAGGCAATCCATTGAAGATTGACACTTTGACAGCCACCATTAACTATCCCAACGTGGCTCGTGTGTGTGTAGAAAATGATCTAACAAAGCCCCAACCCTCTAGGGCTTGTGTGGAAAAGATGACAGATTGTTTTTGGCAAGCAGTTGTTTTTGATGATTTCCCTTCCTATTGTTCAACTTGTGATAAAGTAGGGCATTATAAGGTGGATTGTTGATTGAATAAGACTAATGAGAAGCACAATGATCCTCTTCATACCTATCCAACAAGAGGCAAAGAAACCTAATGAATCCAAAATGTAGCAATTTAAGAAGCTAATTTACATGAGGGAATGCTCTTGGTTGACCCAGATGGATAAAGCTCTCATCCATACAGCTTTGTTCGATCAAGGATTGGTCAAAGAAAAATCTGTTCAAGGGGTAACTAATAAGGACGATTACTCTCAGGCAGGTTGTGTCCGCTGATCAGGTTGGTGATTCTAAAAATAATAATGAAGGGTTAAACCCTAGGGTTGAGGATAACTTGAATTTGGTGGTTTTTGAACCCCTGGTTGACCAAATCCCCATGACAGTTCCTGAAACTGAGACGGGCACTTTTGTTCCAGCTTCGTCATCTTTTTCTTTTGATAGTGGGGTCACATCAATTGTAGGGGTGAAATTGGAGATGGTGATTGAGACTGATCACATTTCTTATGATACTAACCAACACTCTAAGCATTCAATAGATGGAGTCGAGGATGTTAGTTTGAAGGGTTCGGCCAGTAGGATATCTTTGGTGGAGGTAGAAGATAACGAGATCGGCCATGGCTAATGCAGTTATTGTTCTTATACAGAAGAAGCATAACCCTGGCACTTATGCTGACTTTCGGCTGATATCCTTGTGTAATTTCATTAATAATTTTTTTTTCAAAGTTAATGGTTAGTAGATTATCCATTATTCTGCCAGTGGTTATCTTTTCAGAGCAATACGTTTGTGAAGGGACGTACTATGGCGGATAATATCTTGTTGGCACAAGAATTGTTTGAATACCTTAACACGAAATTCTGTGGTAGCAATATTATCCTCAAACTCAACATGATGAAGGCATTTTATTGAGTGGATTGGAGCTTCTTGCAACAGTTTCTTTAGAAGTTCGGCTTCCATTCCTACTTTGTTAATTTGATTATGAATAATCTTATTAGCAGCTAGTTTTCTTTGCTGATCAATGGTGAGGTCTCTGGCTTTTTTAAGTCCTTTCGAGGTATTAAAAAGGGAGACCTACTATCTTTGTTCAGCTTATTTAACATTTGCTCAAAGGTATTCCCAAGGGGCTTAAAGTCGTTAGTTCAACAACATTCTATTACTCCTTATGTCTTGCCTAGACGGTGTCTGAACCACATTGGACAAGGTAAAATTTTCTTATCTAGTTCAATGCGATGCCCATCAGTAGGCAATAGCAAATTAGTGACTAAGGAGTATAAAATATTGAGCTCAGGACTAAGCAGAGTAGTTTTGGCTTCTGACACCTGTTTAAAATTGACACTAAAAATCTGTTTGACCTCTTCAATATCAAAACGAGTATCTATAGCAGGCCATTTATCCAAGGAGAAAAAAATAAGAAATTTCATCAGGAGAAACAACCTCACCCTCAAAAATTGAATTAATGACATTGGAGAAAATTTCAAGGTTCACATTATTCACATGAGAGACTAAGGTTTGAATAGTCGATCCTTTCCTGAGACTAGCAGTAAATTGCAACACCATATCGTGATAGACAGGTAAATCGAAGTGAACTAAATTTCCCTGGGGAAAAGTTTTGTTTTTCAAAGCATTCCTTAATAAGAGGTATATTTAATTCATCAAATAGGCTTTGTGAAATAGGACATTGAACGATTATGGATTTGCTGATAAGGGAAGTCTACCTATCGGATGCCTTGGCATCAATGAATTTTGGTAAAGAGGGATTGGGATTAGATTGAGGATTTGATGATGTTTGACCCTGCACTGGAGCTTTTCCTTTTGATTTATTCCCTCTGGTGGCCTTGAAGATCCTCCATGTGATCGTACCATCTTGATTTGAAAAGTAAGCTGGAGAAGAAAAAAAGTGAGAGTGAGTGATTTTTAAGAAATTCTAAAGAATGTGATGTTAAAAAGGTGAAAAGAGGTTTATTTGAGATGGGTAAGAAGTTGGGAAGAGAGATTCCTTGAGCAATTTTAGAAGAGAAGGGGCGAATTGAAGGAATTGGAAATGGATCTCTCAAATCGCCAGAGTTGGGATTGAGTGGGAAGTGTGTGCTCGATAAGGGGAAAATGACGAGATTTCCCGAAACGAGTAGAACAATCGTTCAGATGTCTGGACGATTGGTATACGTTCGATCGTGCGTCCAAACACAAAAGAACGAACGGTAAGTACACTATGTTGTGCATTCGAAAGAATGTCGGACGGTGATGTCCATAAGAATTTCTAGAGACTTTGAAGAGTGTGAAGTGAAATTCGGATGATTTCAAGCGTCTGAGGCAAAAGATAGGAGTTCAGACATTCATGTTCGTCCGAGATAGCAGATAGTTCGGACGTTCATGCTTGTCCGATAGAGCAGATACCTTAGGATGCATATTTTCATACGAAAGCATCATTTTGACTACTTTCGTATATTTTATCACAGTAATTTCGACTCTACCTTCCCGGAGTTCATTCTCCATCGTTGAGAGGAATCTATTTGTGGCCCCTCTTCATTCTCTACAGTGTTCCAAACCTTTCTTCAACATAGGTGACAACGAGCGAGGCAGAGATGGAAAAGATCGCAAAATGCTATCCTGCTCTATTGTATACGTAGCAATAGAAGCCTGCTTATGCTGCTTCGGCGGCACTTTTTCGCCTTCTCTTCACTCTGGACAGGAGCGCTAGTAATACACAAACGAGTTCTGAGAAATTCAAAACGATCAAAAGGCAAAGGTTTAGTAAAAATATCAGCTAGTTGATCTTTTGTACACACAAATTCAACACAAATTTCATTTTTTGCACACAAGATCTCTAATAAAATGATGCTTGACATCAATGTGCTTGGTTTTAAAATGCAAGACAGGATTTTTAGTGTGATTAATTGCACTAGCATTATCGCATCTTATACGCACACAATAAAAAATAACACCAAAATCTTTTAAAGTATGTTTCATCCAAAGAAGTTGAGCACAACAATTTCCAGCAGGAATATATTCAACTTTTGCCGTAGATAGGGAAATAGAGTTTTGCTTCTTGCTAAAGCAGGACACCAAACAATTACCCAAAAAATGACACATCCCACTAGTACTTGTCCAATCAATTTTACAACTAGCAAAGACTTTTAAGTCAGTATCATAATAACTAATTAAATCAAAATTAGTGGATTTAAGATACCAAAGGTCAAAATCTATCATCCCTTTTAAGTATCTAAAAATTCTTTTTACTGCAATTAAGTATGATTCTTTAGGATAAGATTGAAATCTAGCACACAGACAAACAGCAAACATAATATCTGGTGTACTAGCTGTCAAATAAAGTAGGCTTCTGATCATACCTCTATAGTATTTTTCACCAACACTATTACCTTCTTCATCTTTGTCAAGCTTGGTTGAAGTACACATTGGTGTTTTGACTTGTTTGCAATATGCCATCCCAAAACACTTGAGTAGCTCCTTTTTATAGTTGATTTGTGTAAAGAATGTTCCTTCTTTTGTTTGGTGAACTTGAAGTCCAAGGAAGAATTGAATTCTCCCATCATACTCATTTCAAATTCTTTTTGCATTAAACACGAGATTCCTTGCACAAACTTTCATTAGTTGCTTCAAAAATAATATCTTATTGTCAATAATATAAGGTTTGAACTATCAACAAACCATTAAGATTAATTTTGGTAAAGAGAGTGGTATCAACAACATCTCTTTTAAAACGATTTTCAATCAAAAAGCCACTTAGCCTTTCATACCAAGCTCTAGGAACTTGTTTCAAACCATATAAAGCTTTTGAAAGTTTGAAAACATGATTTGGAAAATCCTTATTTTCAAAACCAGGAGGTTGTTCAACAAAAATTTCTTGATCAATGAAGCCATTTAAAAATGCACTTTTGACGTCCATTTGAAATAATTTGAATCTTAATGCATATGCAAAAACATATGAATAGATTCTAAACGACCAACGGGTGCAAAGGTTTCATCAAATTCAATCCCTTCTTCTTGAGCATACCCATTTGCAACTAGTCTAGCTTTATTTCTAATAATCTCACCTTTATCATTTAATTTGTTTCTAAAGACCCATTTTGTTCCTATCACGGGATGAGTTGAGGGTCTTTCAACCAAGGTCCACACATTATTTTTCTCAGAGTAATTGACTAAGTTCCTCTTGCATAGAAAAAATTCAAGATTCGTCATTCAATGCATAATTCACACTTTAGGTTCAATGTGAGAAATTAAGGCACAATTATTATTCTAAGATTTATGAGAATGAGTTTTTACCCCATCGGACGGATCACCTATGATCAACTCTAGAGGTGACTTGAGACAAATCTCCATGCTCTTGGAAGATCTTTTGGAGTATCTTCGTTCTTTTCTCCTTCTTCATCCAAGTGATGAGTGTCGTCCTCATTGCTTGTTTTGGTCTTTTGATGTTCTTCAGGTATGGTGAAGACCTCATGTTCCTTTTGTAGACCTACATCTTCATCTTCACAAACGTTCTTTGAAATAATATCATTAGCCTTATCAAACGTAACATGCACAACTTATTCAATTAAAAGAGTTATTCTATTTTATACTTGGTATGCATTCTTGTCACTAGAATATCCTAAGAAAATTTCTTCATCTTATTTCTTGTCAAAATTTTCAAGATTTTCGTTTGATTTTTAAAATAAAGCATTTACAACCAAAAACTTATAAATAGCTCACAATGGGTTTTTTACAAAACAAGAGTTCATAAGATGTTTTGTTTAAAATTGGTTTCAAAAGAATTCGATTCATAACATAACAAGACATGTTAACAGCTTCGGCCTAAAAATATTAGAAATCCACTCACTAATCATGGTTTAGCGGCCTTTTGAAGTGTTCTATTTTTTTTTCTTTCAACAGCAATTTTCTTGAGGTAAACAACCAACACTTAATGCGAAATACCGAAGATCACAAAATTCGGGAAAACCTCCAAATTTAAATTTGGCTCCGTTATCACTTCTCAAATGAACAATTTTCAAATTCAGCAAATTTTGTATTTTGGAAAACAATTTTATGAAATTTTCAAAGGCTTTACTTTTGTGAACAAGAAATAGTACTCAAGTATACCTAGAATAGTCATCAATAATTACAAAAGCATATTTACTATCCCCAATACTAGCATCTTTGTGTTGAGTTGGACCAAACAAGTCAAAATGCAATAATTCTAAAGATTTAGAAGTAGACACACAATTTTTTGGTTTAAACGAAACTTTGACTTGTTTACCAAATTAGCATGCATCACAAATTTTGTTTTTAACAAACTTTAGTTTTGGCAAACCTCTTACCAACTCCTTTTTAGCAAGATTTTCAATTAAATCTATGTTGAAATGACAAAGCCTTCTATGCTAAAGCCAAGGATCATCTATGGAGGCGATTAGACATTTTGCATGGCCACTACCAAATTTATCAAAATAAATCATATAAACATCATTGCGCCTAAAACCTTTAAATAAAATAGAAAAATTCTTATCAAGAATTAAACATTCACTCTTGGCGAAGAATACATATAGATTTTTATCACATAGTTGGCTCATACTTAAGAGATTGTAATTTAAATTATCAATAATGAGCACATTTTTAATTAAAATCTCATCATTTTTACCTATATCACCAATGCCGATTGATTTTTTCTTTCATGTTATCTCCAAAAGTCATCTTTCCACTATTTTTGGATATGAGTTTGGTGAAAAGAGATGCATCACCCGTCATATACCTTGAGCACCCACTATCTATAAACCATTTGGCATTTTTGGTGATGTTCATTACTTACACAAGAAATTAAGTGATAATTTTTGGTACCCCAATTTTCTTGGGTCCATAAGAGTTAGTAAAATGACTACAAATCCATACGGTATTCATTCCAAGTTTTTCATTTCTCTTGACATAGCAATTATTTTTCACGTGTCCATATTGTTGGCAATAGTTGCAAAAAATAGTTGCAAAACATAAATCATCCATTCTAAAAGTGACAGAGTTCCTGTTGATCAATACATTTCTATTCTTTTTCATATCAACAATATTTTCCTTTTTTCTATGCAAGAGAACATTCAAATAATCCAATCTTTTCTTCAAGGAGGCTTGTTCTTCCTTGATCTTTGTTTTCACATGCATTCTTTTCTTCAACTTAGCATTTTTTCTTGTGATAGCCTATTGTTTTCATTCACAAGTTTAGAGTTAGCATTCAATAAAACATTTGATGTTATGATAAGAGACAGTCTATTATACACATCGTTTAAGATATCATGCAATTTTAAAATAAAGGCTTCAAGATCATTATCATAATTTTCATCATTAGAATCATAAGTAGAAGTTACCTCATCATCACCAATGGCCAAAAAGGCCATTTGTGCCGATTCCATCTCTTCTTCAACTTCTCCTTCAGAGTTGCAATAATCCCAAGTGATTTGAAAGTTATTGAAGCGAGGCTTTCTTCCTTTCTTCTTCTTCTTGGAGGGACACTCATTTGCAAAGTGTCCGGGTTGACCACATTCAAAGCATTTTTTCATTTTCCTTCTTAATTTCTAGCTTGGTATTTTCTTTGAAATTATTTGAGTTGCTTGCTCCTCATTTTCTCATTCTTCATTTGTTGATGTAGTGTTTGAGGAATCCTTTAGTGGTGAGTGCAAGATCTTCAGTTCATCAAGATCTTCATCTTCTAAATTGATAGAGCAACTTTCATCTTCTTCTTGAGAGGTACCTTCAAGGCTATGCTTCTTTTCGGTCTTACTTCCTCATCATCCACCACTTTGGCTTTGAGATTCAATTCATATGTAGTGAGAGAATTTATTAATGACTCAATGAGTATGTAATTTAAGTTCTTTGGTTCCTTTATAGCAATAGTCTTTGCCTCCCATTCTTTGGAGAGAGCATTCAAGATTTTTCTATTCTTCTCACCCAAAGAGTATTCTTTCCCCAAGGCTTCGAGATCCTTGATGATATCAATGAATTTACAATACATTTTATCAATATTTTCATGTGGCTCCATCTTGCAGGATTCATACTTAGCAACAAGTCGAGATTTCTTTTGTTCTCTAACATCATCGCTTCCTTCATGAATTTCCTTCAATTTGTCCCAAATTTCTTTGGCAGAAACACGTCCTTTGACATGAGTTGATTCGATAGCATTCAAGGCATTAGTATAGTACATTCATAGCTTTGGCATTTAAGGTCAAATTTGCCTTGTCTTGTGGAGTGAGCTCATCCTTTGTTTTTTCTCTTCTTCGATTTGTATGATCATCAACAGTGGTGGCTTCAAAAGGACCTTCATTTACCGCATACTACAAGTCAATATTAATAGATTGCAAAAAGATTTTCATTCTATCTTTCCAATTAATAAAGTTTACCCCATTAAACATAAGTGATCTAGTGATAGACTAACCTTCAAAGAATAAAGCATATATTGGTTTCCATAAGGCATCTTTACTCAAATGCAATTTAAGCAAAATAATTAGATCAATGCTCTGATACCAATTGTTGGTCACAAAGCAACCTAAGAGGGGAGTGAATTAGGTTTCTTGAAATTAGCTTGCAAATAATGCTCAATTAAAATTTCTTGTACTTGAAAAATAAGATGATAAAAATATAAGCAATTAAGTGTAAAATTAATAGAATAAATTAAGAGAGAGATTAAACAAACAGCAAATCATCCAAGCTGGCTAGCTTGGAGTAGTAATCCACTAAGATGCTCCTTCAAATTTGGTGAGCCAATAATCCCAAGTGTACACAATGTAGGATCACCCTTGCTCACACTACTTCTCTTTAGTTGAGCCAAGGATTTTACACCGAACCTCACTTTTGTACAAGATTATCACTCCACTCAATATTTTTGAATAGCACTCTTAAGTACACACTAATACAATATCACTAAAGAGCTAATTTGCACTCAAATTGCCTTTCTATTTTCTTGTACTCAATGTGTAAGTTAATTAAGTATAATACAAAAGGGTTGGTATTTATATGTGTAATAAATCAGCTCCCAACCACCTCCTAACGGCTAGATAATACATGCTGAAAAAAACTAGCCGTTATGGGTTTTGGACGTCCGAGGTTATAATTGAGCGTCCAAATAATCGTCTGATCTAAAATATCAGGGAGTTGAGGATGCCGTTCGAACGGTTGAGCTTGTGTCTGTTCCTTCGTCTGAACCCTAAGTATGTTACAGAGTTCAGTCATCGGACGGTGTAATGTGTCCGAAAGGTTTGGTGCTCAACTTGGGATGCTTTTCTTTCAGACAGTTAGCCCGTCTGATATAATTTTCTTCGGACAGTTAGATGCGTCCGTTGCAGGTGCCTCAAAATCTTGCCATTGCCTTGACCTTTCGGACGGTGAATTGAGCTTGAGATAAATTCATTTGGACAAGCTTGTGCGTCAGTTGTAGGTGCTCCAAAATCTTGCTTTCTGCCTAATTGTTCGGACAGTGCATTGCATCCATGGTAATCTCGTTCAGATGAGCTTGTGCGTCCAAGAGACATAGTGCTGTTCGGACGACGTACTTCATCCGAAAACGAAAAATAAGAAGAAATGTCAACTAGAATTCCTTAACAGCTCAAGTTAAGATTGTTAGATTACATTTGTCATCATCAAAACCAAGGTTATAAGACATCATAAATGATCTCCCTTGCAAATATTTTGATAAATTGGCATTGCTCTCCATTTCTGCCCAAATAGTTGGATCTCCTCGTGTTTGTGCTGAATTGGATCTCACAACAACTTTTTTGGCTATGGTTCGAGTTAGCTAAGATGAAGACAGTTTTTGGGAACATATGAGTATGAGGATCTTCCATCTTATCGTGACCACTTCTTTAGGATTGGACACTCCAAAAAAGAATGCATCCACTCTCAAGGTTCAATGCAAAATCAAGATCGTTCTCAAGTCAAACAATCCGATCAAGCCCATCCTCAACCAAAAAAGAAACAGCCAGCTAATAGGGATTGCCAACCAAAAAAAATTCTCCAACTTCATGGATGGAAGATTCATCAACCTGTGACAAACTCATTTGGAGTTTTACTAAATGATAAAGAGATATTATACTCTTAACCCTACTGCTATATTGGCGCAGCCGAATAATCACCAATAGAAATTTGCACAAATCGAAACTGATCATATTGAGCAACCACAAAACTTTGAAGACACTAAAGTGGCTCTTAGTTATATCTGATGCTGGATTCTTCCTCTGCAAAAGGTAGAAAGATTGATGAAGCAAACCCTAAACTTAGCCCTTCCGTTGTCCTACATGATGGAGAATTCATTTGTAGTTCTAGCTTGATCAGTAGCCTATTTTGCGTAAACTTATGGAGAATAAACAGCAAATTCTAGAAGGACAGGTGAATGGAATGCTTTTTGACTTTAAGAAAGCTGCTCGGTCCCTTCATGGTAGATTGGATGAATTTGAACGTCTAAAACAATTAGTAATGACTTGAATTCAAAAATGAGAACTGATCAAGCAGTTGGATGTTCCACAGAAGGTTTCAGCATGACATACACGTGGTAAAAAGAGACATTTCAAAATTATAAGAACCATTGTCACAAGGCAAATAAAATCCTTCAATCAGTTCATTGTCTTATCATCCTATGATTAATGTGCTGGTTTGTTATATTCGGGGCGTGGATAACAAACCTACAATTTGTAAACTCAACAAATTGATTTGGACTCATTAACTCAATTTCTTAGCACTTTCGATTGAACCATTGCTTGAAATCAACAAGTTGGAAGAAATTTGAATTCGGTTAGGTTTTGCTTTTTCTACTCTTAATTCCTCAAACAAAATTTGGGTTTTCTGAAAATCTCCTTTTCATGCGTATGCAGGAGTTAACCATGATGATCTCCTTCATATTGGATTAAGCCATGGTATGAGGAACTATTCGATTGTTAGTTCTTGTGTTTATGGTATATGTTCTCGAGTCGATAGAATGGATTTGTGGAATCAACTGAGATCACTCCCTTTCTCGATTGATATCCCGTCGATTGTGGTAGATGAATTTAGTAATATTTCTTCTACTCAAGAATACCTTCGGTTGTTGGCTAAGGATACCAATTATTTTGATGATTTCAATCAAGTAATTTCTCATTGTAGCTTGCTGGAAATTGCTTTTTCTAGGAGTAATTATATGTGGACGGGTATTCGGATTATTCGTAGGATCTGGAAAAGTCTAGTTAGATTTCTTTATAATAATCATGGATTGCCAACAATTCTTTCTAGATGCCTTGGTAATACAAGTCAAGGAGCATCTTCTAGCTTGGATGAGCAGGCTAAGGTTCGAGAAGAGTCATTGCAAGTGCCAATCGAACAAATTACAAACTTTAGTGCAAAGAGGATCTAACAAGCCATGCAAGGTTTGATCCAAGGTGTTCTTGACAAGGAGGCTGTTCAAAAGAAAGTGGAGGTAGAACGAGATTGTAAATCTGATTGGAACATTCTCCAAGTCCAAATCCATGATGGATAGGCCCAATAGTTTGTGTTTAAGTGTTGTGTCTATTATTATTTAAAACCCAATAGTAGTTAAAGTATTGTGTAAATTGGGTTGGATTAAGTGTTGGTGTAATTCTTAGTTTTTGAACATAATTATTAGTCTTTAATAAGGTCCTAAGGCCCATTAATACGGCTGCCATGGCTGAGCTTCCTAGCCTACCATTATAGGGAAATTTTAGTTGCTTTTTAGGACCCTTTTAAGCCTATAATTAATAGGCCTCTACATGGACGAATTTTCCAGCAATTATTATCAATAGGATTTGTCTTTTTCAAGAGGAAAAAGTTCTCTCTTTTAGTCTTTTGTTTGAGACTTTAGTGGGATCATCGCTTGAACAACAGTGATTGTTCTAACCAACTTAAGATATTGGTACTTGCTTGATCAATATAAGTGGCGAGTCAATTCTTGCTTATTGATGCCTTACACACTTAGTCAAATTTATAAAACCCCTAAATCCTACTACTAACTAGGTGGCATCCCGCAAATATACGGTTGTCAACTACTAGAAAAGGGAAGTAGGGACTCATAAGGATTGGTCGATAATTATCAGTTATTTGATTAGGTTTAAAGTTGAAGCGATTGATAAAGTGAAGAGATTTAACTAAATCTAGAACTAATGGAACTAAAAAAATAATTTAAAATAAAGATTAATCACTAAGAAAGCAATTAAAAAGGAAGTATATTTAGAAAGCAAATAAAGGGAACAATTAAAAGGAAAAGTCATATTGAGCAAGCAATTAGTCAATCTAAACTATTCATTATCCATAAGCAAGTGCAATTAGAGAAAGCCCATAATCTATTCTAAGAAAGCATGTAAAAAGAAAGTATTTGTAAAATACAATTAACTAACCTAAACTACAAACTAACACTAAGAAAGCACAATTAAGGAAAATCCATTAATTAATCTACTTCTTAAACTAATAAAGCAAGTAAAGAAATCAATTAAATGAAAAGGCCATTATACTTAATTTATCCTAATTAACCAATCTAAATAATGAATTACCACTAAGGAAGTATAATTGAAGAAAACCCATTAACTAATGAAACAATTACTCTAAGAAATCATGCAAAGAGAGCAAATATATGAAAGTAATTGGACTAATAAAACTAAGAAAATATGAAATTAAAGTTTAACTAAAAGAGTTTTAACATAAATAAGGAACTTACTAAAAAGTTTCAATCTTTAGCTAGGAAATTGTGATTACAAGAAAAAGAAATCCTACTTAGAATCTAATCTAATCTAAGAAAACCCTCATCGAAAGAAAATTACTCTCTAATCTAGCCTACTTCTACTAGCTAAGTTCTCCCTCAAATGAGGTTTAAAAAGGGTATATATAGTGCTAGGGTAGTGGGATAATTTTACAGCAAAAATCAGCCCCGAACAAAGTCATTTTTTGCTCCAACTGCCTCCAAATCGCAGTTTGGACTGAAACTTCTGAAGTGCAACACTTCACAGTTTTGCTTCGACAATGTTCATCCGACGTCTGATTGATGCGCCTTTTTTTTTCACGCAACCCTAACACATAGGAGAACATTATTAGATATAATAAACATTTAAAATAACACCTAATTATATAAATAAAATTATTAGAAAATAGGCCAAAAAACTATGGGCAAACAAGACGAACGAACACATAACACCCAACGGAGTGAAGTCAAAGACACGACTCTATACACAAGAATCAAATAAAATATGCTAAATAAGACCTAAATATTCTAATAAAACACTTAATAAACACAACTAATACCATATTCTAATAAATAAATGCAAAATAGACAAAAACACACATGAAAACACTAAAAATACTCGAAACTAGTAGCCAAACTTTCGAGTTTAGGGTACATATAACTCTAGTTTCCTAGGGTTATCACACCCCCAAACTTAACTTTTTGCTCGCCCCGAGCAAAACGAAAGACAAGAAAAAGAATAACTAAAACAGACAACGCAAAACACATGACACAAAACACAAGGTACAACATACTAGACACCACCAAGATGTGAATAATGGATGTACTTTGAATAATTAGGATATCTCTCAAGAGATCTCAAATACCATGTGATAATTGAACTATTTTAACTAGTCATTCCAATCTTTTTCAACTTTTCCAAAGAAAACGAGTTCAAATGCCAACAAAATGTTTCAAATAACCAAGTATTAACCATCACCAAAAAGGTTTTAGAAAAACAAGTTCTATTCATCTAAAATATAGTTTTGCTCAAATCAAAATGATTACAACATTTTTCAACTATCTCAACAAGGCTATATTGAAATAGAAGATCATTAGGAGTCTACTTAATATGCACATGTCACAATTAGGAATATTACTCTATCAAGGAGTGAGTAGCATGATATCAATGATGGGTATTACAAATGTTTCCTCCTCGACTTGTTGGTATTCTAAAACGTAATTCCTAATGGCTTAATTCGAAGAAACAACATGAGTACATGTGAGAATCCCGTACTCACCTTATTACTACTCTAATGGCTTAATTCAGAGAAACAACAGAGGTATATGTCGGAATCCCATATTCCCCTTATTCCTAAAAGAAAAGTTTTTTTCTTCTTTTTTTTATTTAGGGTTTTTTTTTTTTATGCGGCCCTAAACCAAGAAAGAGGAATAAAATGTACCCAAGATCATATTCGAACCAATCACTCACACGTTAGAAGAAAACTCCCTCTGCAAAGATACAAAATAACCTAAATCACTTCTATTCCATTCAAACCAATTTTTTTTTCTGAAAGATGAATAGAACTGACCAAGAAAGCAATACAATTGATTTGGTCAAAAGCAATGTTTCAAATGAACTACTATAAAAATGTGAATGCCTCACTTTTTGAACATAGTAATACATGGCTTTTGAAATTCTTTTGCCGCAAAAGAACTAAACATACCAAAATTCGCGGAATGCCAAGTTTAAATAACTCAATCATATGCTATTACAAGTCATTTGTCATCATCGAGTACCGTAATCAATCAATTTTCCATCCAAAACTTACCACACAAATATTTACATTCACAAAAAGAAACCATTCCAACACAAGTAAATAACACCCCCAAAGTTGTCATTTTATTCAAGTGATGAGTACAACTCATCCTATTGCTCACCCAAAATAGAACAAACGCATAATAATACTACTAGAAAGCATAAAAACAAAAGAGTAGGAAATGATTTTGAATTACACTTGGACAATCATTAACTAAAATAGAAAATGAACAACATATTAACTAACTGAATATGAATGAAATCAAGTATTGTCTACTCAAATTGAACATAATAAAAAGAGTTCTACCCTTTAATTATGGACTTCACCAACATTGAGCACAACATTTATCAAGGCTAAGCAATGAGCAAAAATCAAGTAAATCATATAAATGCAATTTTCAATTAAACTTGAGTCCTAAAAATTAATTTTTCTTCAACAACCAATCATGATTATACTTAGGAAGGGTCCTTGGGGTTTCACAGTGTTCAAACAATTTAAAGAAAAATAAAAGCACATATAAGTGTAACAAGGTTTAACACAATGAAATGGTTATCTAAATGCCCAACTCATCCTCCCAAACTTAGTTTCACACATAATTGGCCTCAAAAAGACATTCAATCACAAAGACTACTCTTAATCCAAATCATGCATTCATATGATTTCTACAAAATAAGCTCAACTATTTAGCACATGAAGTGTATCAACAACTAGAATATCCATAATCAAAAGATAAAACCAAATCGAAGTTCAACCAATAAATCATGTATATCATTCAAAAATCACAAGAAGTCATATATTGTCATCACCATTCTCAATAACAACCATATTTGTCCAAGAGATTCCAATAAATCATTTGCCAATAACACAGCACAACTAAATTAAGCACAAGGCTACAAGCCTTTATTACTAACAAGGTATTTAAACTAAAAGCAAGTTAAGTAAAGAAAGCATAATAAAGAAAAAAGAAAGAACTACTCCCTCAACACCAAGGAGGCTTCCCAAGGATACTGTAATCCTTGGTGAATTTGTACCATTGTTGAGCTCCTCCGAAGTCTCCAAGGAAATGAACTTTTCAGCATATGTAGGTTGTGCCTCTTTGGCCCCCTCTAGAATGTATCCTTCTTCTTCTATTCCTCCAAGAACCGGCTCTTTCTCCACGAACACCCCAAATAGAACCTCTTTTATTGTAACCAGGAAAAACGCACACTCATGTAAAGGAAAAGTTGGTGATTCCTCTACATAAGCGTTGAGTGTTTCGGTTGTTGTAACTTCAACTTTTCATGAGGCTCTTGAGAACCGGTTTCTTGCAAGACATTTTCAATTCGTTCTTCTTGAACCGGTTCTTCACCCATTGGTGGTGGCGTTGGAATACATTGTTCTTCACCATTTGCTATTCCTTGAATCTCGGCAAGTTGGTCTTGTAACCGATTGTTGTATGTGACTTGCTCTTCACGGAGTCTATCCATTCCTTTTTGAAGTTGAGCAAGTTTTTCTAGTTTTTTGACCATAATTTCTCGAAATTGAGCCCTTTCGTCTTGAAGTTGGGCTATTTCTTGTCAAAATTCTTGAATTTCCATCCACTTGTCCATCCTTCTTACGTCTTCACTTTCTTGAATTGTTTGGTGAAGGAAATATGACTCCATTTGATCATATGAAGGCTTTTGTGGTGTAAGGAAAGAGAAGGAATTTTCTTGATAGATCTCATAAGGATATGGATGGCTAGACCATCCCATTTCATAATTTTGGTAACTCTCATAAGCGTATTGATGGCTAGACCATCCAGACAGACGCACTTGGTAATCTAAGAGGTAAGGACAGTAACCATATCAAGAATCATGCTCATTGGGCATATCTCTGTTACCATAAAAATGATAATCTCTTTGGTATGAATCATTACAATTAGGTCCTTGCATGTTCTTGAACAATAGAAAACACAAATAAAAGCAAGAAAAAGAAATAAAACAACACAAACGAGAAAATTAGGAAACCTTAGACTACTAGCTAGTCTAATCCATCCATCACCAAGAAAATCTTTTTGTATTTTTCAAACTAAGAACACAACTAAAAAAGGAAAATCTTTTCTATTTTTGAAATAGGTGAAACAAATATACAAGAAAGCAAAAGACTTCAATCAAGTCTTCCAACCAAATTATATCGATATTACCGAAAACCAATCCCTAGCAATGGCGCCAAAAACTTGATGCCTTAGACACATAGTTATCTTTTTATAAAACACCTAAATCCTACTACTAACTAGGTGGCATTCCGCAAATATACGGTTGTCAACTACTAGTAGAGAAAAGGGAAGTAGGGACTCATAAGGATTGGTCGATAATTATCAGTTATTTGATTAGGTTTAAAGTTGAAGCGATTGATAAAGTGAAGAGATTTAACTAAATCTAGAACTAATGGAACTAAAAAAATAATTTAAAATAAAGATTAATCACTAAGAAAGCAATTAAAAAGGAAGTATATTTAGAAAGCAAATAAAGGGAACAATTAAAAGGAAAAGCATATTGAGCAAGCAATTAGTCAATCTAAACTATTCATTATCCATAAGCAAGTGCAATTAGAGAATTTGTGTGTATATATGTCTAAGGCTTACAATTTTTTGGCGCCATTGAGATCATGAATGTTGTTGAAGAAAAATTAATTTTTAGGACTCAAGTTTTATTAAGGAAAATCCATTAATTAATCTAATTTTAAACTAATAAAGCAAGTAAAGAAATCAATTAAATGAAAGGCCATAAATTAATTTATCCTAATTAACCAATCTAAATAATGAATTACCACTAAGGAATGGTGTATAATTGAAGAAAACCCATTAACTAATGAAACAATTACTCTAAGAAATCATGCAAAGAGAGCAAATATATGAAAGTAATTGGACTAATAAAACTAAAGTTTAACTAAAAGAGTTTTAACATAAATAAGGAACTTACCACTAAAAAGTTTCAATCTTTAGCTAGGAATTGTGATTACAAGAAAAAGAAATCCTACTGTAATCAAATATAAAAAAAACCCTTCCCAAATGGGGAGGAAAAGGGAAGAAAATTACTCTCTAATCTAGCCTACATCTACTAGCTAAGTTCTCCTTCAAATGAGGTTTAAAAAAGGTATATATAGTGCTAGGGTAGTGGGATAATTTTCTAGCAAAAATCAGCCCCGAACAAAGTCATTTCTTGCTCCAGCCGCCTCCAAACCACGGTTTGGAAAATCCAAATCGCGATTTGGACTGAAACTTCTGAAATGCAGCACTTCACAGTTTTTCTTCGACAATGTTTATCCGACGTCCAATTGAGGTGCTATTTAGTATTTTTCACGCGACCCTAACACATAGGAGAACTTTATTAGCCATAATAAACACTTAAAATAACACCTAAATATATAAATAAAATTCTCACAAAATAGACAAAAAAAATGAAGGGCAAACAAAGACGAACGGAAACTTAACTCCCAATAAAGTTAAGTCAAAGACACGACTCTATACACAAGAATCTAATAAAGTATGCTAATTAAGACCTAAATAAGTACTAAAACACTTAATAAACACATAATACCACATTCAAACAAATAAATACAAAATAGACAAAAATACACACGAAAACACTAAAAATACTTGAAACTAGAAGCCAAACCTTCAAGTTTAGGGTACGTATAACTCTAGTTTCCTAGATTTATCACTTATTCATGTTCTTGGTATTCTATTCATATTCTTTGCCTTCAAATTTGTGTTACCAACTTTGGATTACAATCCTTGGGGTGTTGGTGGCTTAAGAGACCTTCGGGTTTCATGGCATCAAAAGAAGGTTGGGTACCATGAAAGGGATTCGCATCAACTTGGTATCAGAACTGGTCCAATTGTTGTTAGTTTGATTTTTTTCCTTTTAATTTTTTAGAATTTCCTATTAAGAAAATCATATCATAGATTTTCAATAAAATAGAAATCGTTACTACTCATCTTTATTGTTCACTGATACTGTTCACCGTTACTGTTCATCAGCAAAAAAATTACAACTTTGATCTTTTATTGGTCTTGTCTTGTTCTTGATTTGTACCTTGTTCTTCTTGTGCCGTGCCTTTGTTTCTTGAAGATTTGTTAATCTTCGTTGTTTGTGCTTTCGTGTCTTGCTATAAAAAAAATTCCAGCCCCAGAGTTGTTTTATTTGTGATTCTTCGTTGGATTCTTCGTTGATATTGCTACCATATAAAAAAAAATTGTGTGGCCAAATTGAATTGAAGGTGAAAAGAAAATTGTTTGGTCGAAAGTTGAAGAAAAAAAAAACGTGATAAAAAAGTGAAAAGGGGAGAAGGATAGGACATTGAGGAAGAAAGAAAGAGGAAACAAATTATAGGGTTGGCTTATTAAGTTGTTTATATAGGCAATTATTTAATCGTTGTCCTAATCCAAGAAGGTTTTTGTTTCCTAGTTGAGCTTGGAAAATTTTCCTAGGTTTTTATTTTCTTTTTTTTGCAACTTACCCAAATTCATTTTTTGGAAACTTTCCAACTTTCAAATTTGGAAACCAACTAAATTCATCTTGGCAAACTTTCCAAGTTGCAAATTTGGAAACTTACTAGATTCAATTTTGGAAACTTTCTAAATTCCAATTTTGAAAACTTGCCAAATTCATTTTTGGAAACTTTAAAATTTTTAAATTTTGAACTTACCAATTTCCAGATTGGAAACTTTCTAATTCAAGTTCCATTATCCAAATTTGTAATTCTGTTCAAAAGCAATTAATTTTTGTTGGTTCTTTTAATTTCTTTACTAGTCTTAAGTGCTTAATTGTTTGAACTTGTGTGCTTAGTTTCCTAAATATTAATTAAATTTTCTTACCAAATTCTTATTTTTAGGAAATACTTTTTGTTTCTTCAAGTAGTTTTGGATATTTTTGTTGTCTCTTGTTCCTTGAGCTTAAATTCGAAAGTTTGTTGTCTTTTATTTGGCATTGACCCGCGACTATTTGTTTTCTTTATCATCCAGCCAATTAAGTGGATAAGGCATAGTTGGAGCTTACTTTGGTCATCGTAGCTTAAATTTGAAAAGATCTACGCCTTTTTAATGATCAATGGTTTACAAAGACAACATATGAACTTGAAAACTCCAAAACTTGCATTACCTCATTCTCCTCCTCCTCCTCCTCATACCTTCTCTTCCACACCTCCCCTATCCACGATCCCTACATTCCATCTTCAGAACCCTCACTCTCCTATCTATGCTCACTTGTTACCTCTTTGAGCAATCAAATGAGCTCATTTCAACGCCGCACCTTACGGAAGTTAAAGAGGCTAGAGACAAGGCAAACTATCTTTCAAGAAGCGCTCAGTCTAGGAATGTCTGCCTGAACTTAGTCATTTTAGTTTGCAAATATCCAGTCCCAATACATTCTTGAGTCCTCCTCTGACAGTGATGACAAAGACATTGCAGACGGTGATCATTCCAATCTTGAGCCCGAAAAACGTGAGGATCCAGTTGGTGCAACCAATCCTGATAAAACCACCGCTCCGAGTGTTGATGTTGATGATGACGAAGACATTGATGACACATTCAACTACATGATGCAACGCTGTGATCCTCAAGACTCAAGTGAACAAGACAATGAGGCTACAGAGGATGATGCACCGGCCAAAAAGCGCAAACGTGAGGAACGTTCCAAGAAGAAGAATTATTCAGCTTCCACCCTAGTTTCTCTTTCTTTCCTTGTGATTACTGCCCTTAGATATTTTTTTCACTTGGTTGTAGTTGACTATTTTCTAAACTTGGTTGTAATTACTGTGATTATTTTAAACTTGGCAATTACTATAATTCTGGTTTTTAGTTTTACCACTTTTTTACCTTTATTGTGGCTTGCGTAAGGGGGAGCATCCTCTTAGGGGGGATCTTATTTTGCTTTGAAAATGTCAAAAGGGTGAGAAAGATAGCTATTTGAGTGTTTATAACTAATTGTGTGATCATGGTTGTTTGATTTGTCTCGTGATTTGTCATCATCCAAAAAAGGGAGATTGATGTCCTAAAACCTTGGTTTTTATGATGACAAATGTAATCTAACAATCTTAACTTGAGCTGTGCAGCAATTCTAATTCATTTGTTCTGAATAGAGTTTTCAGATGAAGTACATCGTTTGAAAAGCACTATGTCTCTCGGACACACCAGCTCGTCCGAACTAGATTACCAAAGACATAATGCACCATCCGAACGATTAGGCAGAAAGCAAGATTTTGGAGGACCAACAATGGACACACAAGCTGGTCTAAACGAATTTGTCTCGGACGCAATTCACTGTCTGAAAGGTCAAGGCAAAGGCAAGATTTTGAGGCACCTGCAATGAACGCATCTAACTGTCTGAAGAAAATTATATCGAGCGAGTCGTAGCTAACTGTCGGAAAGAAAAAGCATCCCAGGTTGAGCACCAAATCTTTCGGACACACTACTCCATCCGATGACTAAACTCTTTAACATACCTGGTTTGAACGAGGGAACGGACGCAAGCTCGACTGTCCGAATGGCATCCTCAACTCCTTGATATTTCAGATCGGACGATTGTTCATACGCTCCATAATAATCCCGAACGTCCGAATATTATCTAGCCGTTTGGAGGTGGTTGGGAGCTTATTTATTGCACCTATAAATACCAACCCTTCTGTATTATATTTAATTAACTTACACATTGAATACAAGCAAATAGAAAGGCATTTTTAGTGCAAATTAGCTCTTTAGTGATATTGTATTAGTGTGTACTTGAGTGCCATTCAAAAATATTGAGTGGAGTGATAATCTTGTACAAAAGTGAGATTTGGTGTAAAATCCTTGGCTCATCTAAAGAGAAGATTATGAGCAAAGGTGATATACTTTGTATACACTTGAGATTATTGGACTCACCAAATATGAAGGAGCATCTTAGTATAATTACTACTCCAAACTAGCTAGCTTGGATGTAATTTGCTTAATATCTCTCGAGACAGGAATATTCATTTTTATATGCACTTAATTGCTTATATATTGTTATCATCTTATTTGTCAAGTGCAAGAAATCTAAATCACCTAGAGACAAGTTAATTTTAAGAAACCTAATTTACCCTCCTCTTAGGTTGCTTTGGGGCCGACAATTTAATGTGATCCAAACGAGGACAATAGGTGATTCCTTATTAACACGAAAACTTGGAGTCCATTTAAGAATCATCATGTAAAAACTGTTAATAGTTCAAAATCCTTTACACAAATAATGCAAATAATCTTCTTCTCAATCTAACCGTATAAGAATATGATGATAGTTAGAAAAACCAAGAGAAAATCCTGTAGAAAAATCAATCTTTTGAAACTCCGAACAAAGTATTTCGATCTATGTTTGCCTTTTCAAAACATTCCAGATGTTAAGAAAAGAACATGCTTGGAAAGGAGAGCAAGCTTTTGGATATCTTCTTTGAAGAAAAAGACAATGTCTCAACCTTATAAGAGAGGGCCAAGCAATTCAATGGGATGAGATTTAAAGACAACAACATCAGCAAATGATTTATTGATCGTTTTGGGTTGCCCTTCAATCATTGACTAAAAGGCAGCCATTGGAAAAGCTTAGAAGACTGAAGAAATGGAGGTGTGTAAGAAAGAAAGGGAGGAAGAGAAACCCCAGGTTTTTCAAAAATTTTATATTAGTTAATTCTTTCTTACTTAAAATTAATCTAATGGTTTTAAACAAGATTTTTTTACATATTAAATTAAAAAATTATTTATTAACTATTTATAATTTAACTTAATATATAATTGAGAAAAATAATTATAATTTTTTAAGAAAGTATACAGAAATATTTTAAATTAGTTTTGATTAATAATTGGCCTGTTGCAAAAAATTATTCAGAATTTATTAATAAACGTTATAATAAATTAAGTTACTTAAAAAGATAATTTATTAAATGTGAGAACATGACATAGAGTAAATCTTGTTAAAATGGACTTTTTTTTTGAGTTAACCACATGTATATTGGTGGGGGCCTCACTATCAAATTTTATTAATAAGAAATGAAGAGTGCAAAGAAGGGGACATAATACCGAAACCTCTTAAAATTTGAGTTATAAAAAAACCCTAACTCAACTATTAAGCTTTCTGGAAATCCTTAGATAAGAGCAAGACATCTTGTCTAAGCTAAGTATCCCCCTAGCTAATCGAGGCAAAGTAGTAGAATCATAACCAAGATTACAATGATCATCATATCCTATATTGGCTAGGAAATCAGCAAGGGAGTTTACTTCCCTGAAAATATGAACTGCAGTGTATTCCAGCTAAAAAGTTATTGTTTCACAAGAAGAATGACTTTATCCAATCTCCATGGAGCATGCTTCTGACTAGTAATAAGCTCCAAAGCCACTATTGATTCTAGCTCAATGATTACTTTATGTATGCGCAACCTTTTAGTAGAACAAAGTTGAAGACCATCCAACACAGCCATTAGTTCTACATAAATATTGCTATGAAGGGCATCATAATTAGATGAAAAAGTAGCAACCAAATTCCCTCTATCATCTCTTATTGCTCCTCTTCCAGCTACTAGTCCTAGAATACCTCTTGAGACTCCATCTGTATTGAGCTTTAAGAAAGGACCTTGAGGTGGTTTCGAGTTGACCAAAGTTATAGGTCTTCTTTGCTGTATGCTATGAGCAGCCATCCCCTTCAAACAACCAATTTCCTTCTTCAATTATTCAGCATAGGGAAAGCTTGCAAAATGGATTGAAAAGAAGCTTGTATAGCAGCTATGATAATCCTAGCAGTAGATTTTGTTCCCTTCAAAGAAATTAGAGCCTCTTGCTTTCCATATTTTCCAACAAATCAGCTGAGGTAGTATATTATAGAAAACTCCTTGAATAGTACGTTTGAAAGCATGAAACCACCATCCATTGAGCATTAGTTTAAAAAACTCCACTATAGAGCGAATAGCACAATAGGTAGCATGTTTAGAAAATATGACCAAATTTCCTTAACCATTCTACAATCCATAAGTGTATGTTTAAAACAGTCCACAAAATTGCAAAATTGACATTTTGATGCCAAGAATGTGAAACCCAGTATTTTATTAGCCTTGTTCTTTGATTTTAATTGGTTTAAAATGTTTTTCATATTATTTTTAGTCATAAGGTACTTCAACTTATTCGTTCTTCAATTCGGCAAATTTTTCGATTTACGCGATTTCGGTACCGGCGGGTAAACGGGTCAAAAATTAGACAAAATGTAATTAGTGCATTGTGGTGTGTGAGTGTTGTTTGATGACTGATTTATAATGTTAATTTAGTAGCAAAAATTAGTTTTTGGGTCAAATAGTCAACTTGGAGACTATTTGGTCAATGGGGTACTATTTGGTCAACCTTGGAATTTCTTTTTAAGTCTTCTTCTTGTTTTTTTCTTCCTCATTTTCTTCCAGCAGCAGCCGAACTCCTCTCCTCCAAACGGGACAAAAATTTTCTTGGTTTTCAAGTAGGAATCACTTGGAAGGTAAGATTTTATGTATTTTAGCATTTATGGCTTATGGGCTTTATGATTTAAGCTTTAATTTCAAGTTTTGTAGGATTATTTATGGCTGAGAAAACCCTCTTTGCAGCCTTATAAGTTGTGATTTATGTATGTTATGGGTTGTTTTTAGTGTTTTGGAGGTTGGGAAGTGATTGGGGTTGATTTTTAACAACTTTCCATGGTTAGATTACAAATTTTAAGATTATGAGTTAGGGTTTTGTCTTCCATATGAGCCTAGAATGTTATGCTATGAATGCTTATGTCTATGCTTGTAATGATGTTTTAAGAGTGTTTTAAGGTTAGTTTGGATAGGAATTGAGACTTGAAACCAAGTGGAATTGATTTCCCTTCATTTTGTAAGTAAGCGGAAGTTTGGCGCAACTAGGATAATTTGGATAATTGGTTATGTTTAAAGGGTCTTTAATGATCTTTTATTGATGGTTTTAGGTGTTTTCCATTGTTGTGGAATGCTATTGATATAGTCCCGGCTATTGCTCCGGTGAATCTTTCCGTTTATGGATTTTGTTGGTTGAATATGTTGTTTTGAATTGGGTTGTAACCAAGGTCCCTTGAATACCTTGGAAATGGATTTTGTTGGTTGGTTGAATATGTTGTTTTGAGTTGGGTTGTAACCAAGGTCCCTTGAATATGACAGGAATTGGATTTTATTGGCGGGAGGATAGCCTAATTATAGCCTAGGAGAGGCGAAGTTTTCGGTTTTTTCGGAAAACGAGCTTATTATCTCCTAATCTAGTCTGTAATACGAATTTGAGGGATTAACTAAGTGTTTTGACTGGGGTTCAATTACACATCGAAGTTGGTCAGAAATTGCGAAAAGGTCATTTTTGACCAAAGAGCTTTTGGTGTCGTTTTCTATCGTTTCGCGGCCTTTTGTTGTTCATTGTACATCTCTTTATTAGTCTACATCTCTTCTAAGAGTCCTCTTATATCTGTTTTAGGTACCACGCCACCTACCGCCGGCGATCGCGTTCAGTGATTATTGTGCAATTTTTGCTTTGATAGGTGGGTAACATAGATTCTCTTCCACTTGCACTTTGTTTAACAACTTTCGAAATATGTTTGAATGGATTTGTGGGTAACATAGACCCTCTTCCACTTGTATTTTGTTTAACTACTTTCGAAATATGTTTGGATGGATTTTAAAATGTGTATGATGTTTGGAACTGCACTTTTACCAAGTTTTGGAATTATTATATATGAAATCGGGACCAAGCTATTTTATGTTAATCAATTGATATGTTTGCAAACTCTTTTGAAATGAAAGCATTTTATGACTGTTTTGGCTCATAGGTGACCGAGGTATATAATTCTGGATGTGTTAATGTTTGATTTGTGGAGAACCGGTTCTATAGTCATCCATGGGACGCCATGGTGACTTCTGTGAATGTTATGAACTAATTGATACGGGGTCTTGTGATGGGATAATCTAAACTTGACCTCCCGGTCAGTCTAAGAAAACATCTTGGACACATCTAGATGTGTTACCCCTGTCTCTTATACACATCTCCAAAAGATACTCATGCTATTTTATTATATTCCGGATTGAAACTGAACTTGGATTTGTTCGATATGCTTTAGCATACTATGTTTTGAAATGATTGGATCTTTTTGGCTACGCTATGCTTTAGCATACTATGTTTTGAAATGATTGGATCTTTTTGGCTATGTTTTGGACATGCCTGACGTTTAAATGGCATGATACACTTTAGAAACTACTTATGATTATGGTTTATTGACGTTTAAATGGCATGAGACATTTTAGAAACTGCTTCATGACTATGGTTTTCACAAATGATATTATCTTTATGTTTTCTTTTTATCGAAATGCTTGGCCCCATTTGAAGAGCTTTTATAATATCCACTGAGCTAGTTATGCTCACCCCACGTGATTTGTATAAGAGACAGATTAGGTGCTCTCCAAGGACTGTTCACTGCGATTAGCAGCTTTGAGATTGTTTCCAGATTCGACATTTTAAACCAATTAAAATCTGCGGAACTTATCTTCCAAGCTGGGTTTTTGTTTGGAGATCAGTAGTATATTAGATAGGTTTTGTGTTGATGAACTTTGTTTTTGTTGTAGCATCTTTTGTACTAAGAAGGAATTTTGTAATTCGTATTTTTGTGTAAAAATGAACTTATTCGGTTTTATAGTTAAGAAATCGTTTGATGGTTCTATTAAATTGCGGTTAAGTTTGTTGCTCTGTTCGTTTGTGCCTTGCGCTTTGGACCGGTGTGCCATTAGCGCGGCGTGTTACGGTCCCATTTTTGGGACGTGACATTTAGTGGTATCAGAGCATAGGTTTGAATCCTAAGTCCAGAAATAGGTTATAGCCTCTTAACTATAAAACCGAATCTGTTCATCTTTTACACATTCTAGAATTAGTATATTCTTTGATCATAATTTTGCCTTTGACTCTTATCAGCTAGTATGCCGTCTAGGACGCGTTTTGGTTCTAGAGGTCGCGGTAGAGGCTCGGCACAGGAAACCAAGAAAATTTTTTGGGGAAAATGGAGGAGCAGGAGATCCCCTGTAGCCGAGTCAGCTTCAGAGAGTGTTACTAGGCCTGCGGTCTACCCTAGGGACGAGGCAGGGCCGTCAGCACCTCTTCCTCCGACTGGACCGCCAGCGGTTGATTATGGCGCCATTGCGACGGTTGTGGCACAGGTTATTCGACAGTTGGACGCTGAGCGACCTCCCGTTGCTCCACCACCTCCACCACCGCGTACTGACATTCCATCCCTGTTTCAGACGCTCAAGAAGGCCGGGCTACCTACGTTTGATGGGGCTCCGGATCCGCTTAAGGCGGAGTCGTGGATGGATGCGAGATAGAGAGGGATTTTGAGTTATTTCAGATTCTGGTGGAGTCACGGACATCTTTGGCTATTCCTTTCTTGGTTCTTTGAGGCGGCCAAGTGGTGGCAGATGTTGAGGCATACGTTGCCCACACCGAGACAGCCTGTGACTTGGGAGATATTCCGGGAGCAGTTTCTAGCTCATTACTTTTCCCCGTCCATCAGAGCTCAGAAGATGGACGAGTTTTATCGGCTGGAGCAGCGAGATCAGTCCGTGGTGCAGTATGCATTCCAGCTTCAGAGGCTTGGGGAGTATGTTCCTGCATGCGGCGTACACATCTAGATGTGTATAAGAGACAAGTGAGATCTACTTGAAAACCAAGCTTTTTTTTGAAGAAACAGAGGAGTCGTCGACGGACTGCTGCTGAGAAGAAAATGAGGAAGAAAAAAACAAGAAACAGACTGTAAAGAAACCACAAGACCGGCATGGCGGCGACGGCTGCTGAACTGTCACCGGCTGAGATCTCTGAGGCTGGCTCCCAACTGCCTCAGAAACAGAAGAACCTGTCAGTCGGCCCGGACAGGGACTTTAGCACCTCCAGCTGGGAGTAGGAGGGGTCCGTCGACAGGTTCTTCTGTTTCTTCTGCAGTTGGGAGCCAGCCTCAGAGATCTCAGTCGGTGACAGTTCAGCAGCCGTCGCCGCCATGCCGGTCTTGTGGTCGACTACACTCTGGGGAGTGTTATTGGAGGACTGGAGCTTGCTTTAAGTGCGGTGAGCACGGCCATTTGATCAGAGATTGTCCTAAGGTCGCACCAAATCGAGGGCAGACTAGTGGAGTGCAGGGTGGTTCCAGAATTTAATAAAATAGCATGAGTATCTTTTAGGCTCCGATAAACCTAGATGGTTAGAGGATCCTTATAGAGTGGGGACCCCAGACGGGAAGGTTATGGAGTCTAGGTTTGTTTTGGAAGGTTGTCGGTTAGAGTTTTGTGATAGGAAGTTTGAGGCTGACCTTATTCAGTTACCGATAACCGACTTTGATTTGATTTTGGGTTTGGATTGGTTGGCGGCTATTGGTGCGATGATTAATTGTATAGAGAGGTATGTGATGTTTCAGATGCCTGGTTTAGATACGGTGATAGTCTTGTGGGAATGAAAAGAAGCCCAAGAACTAGGATTTGATAAAATCAGTAGTCAAGGCGTTTAAGGCCTTAGATAGGGGTCTCACAACAGCTATTCTAAGGCCTGATAGACTCTGATAAAGTAGAGCCAGGCATAAGAGGATCAAGTTATCCCCTAGATAATAGGCATTTGTGGTCTAATCATTCTAGAGTGTATAAGAGAAGATACTGGGAGTATGAGAGCCTCATGAGATCGAAGTATCCAGCTTTGTTTGCTTCGTGATTTCGTAAGTTTCGAGGACGAAACTTTGTTTAAGGGGGGTAGAATGTGAAACCCAGTATTTTATTAGCCTTGTTCTTTGATTTTAATTGGTTTAAAATGTTTTTCATATTATTTTTAGTTCATAAGGTACTTCAACTTATTCTACTTCAATTCGCAAATTTTTCGATTTACGCGATTTCGGCGGGTAAACGGGTCAAAAATTAGACAAAATGTAATTAGTGCATTGTGGTGTGTGAGTGTTGTTTGATGACTGATTTATAATGTTAATTTAGTAGCAAAATTAGTTTTTGGGTCAAATAGTCAACTTGGAGACTATTTGGTCAATGGGGTACTATTTGGTCAACCTTGGAATTTCTTTTTAAGTCTTCTTCTTGTTTTTTTTTCTTCCTCATTTTCTTCCAGCAGCAGCCGAACTCCTCTCCTCCATTTTCCCCAAAAAATTTTCTTGGTTTTCAAGTAGGAATCACTTGGAAGGTAAGATTTTATGTATTTTAGCATTTATTGGCTTATGGGCTTTATGATTTAAGCTTTAATTTCAAGTTTTGTAGGATTATTTATGGCTGAGAAAACCCTCTTTGCAGCCTTATAAGTTGTGATTTATGTATGTTATGGGTTGTTTTTAGTGTTTTGGAGGTTGGGAAGTGATTGGGGTTGATTTTTAACAACTTTCCATGGTTAGATTACAAATTTTAAGATTATGAGTTAGGGTTTTGTCTTCCATATGAGCCTAGAATGTTATGCTATGAATGCTTATGTCTATGCTTGTAATGATGTTTTAAGAGTGTTTTAAGGTTAGTTTGGATAGGAATTGAGACTTGAAACCAAGTGGAATTGATTTCCCTTCATTTTGTAAGTAAGCGGAAGTTTGGCGCAACTAGGATAATTTGGATAATTGGTTATGTTTAAAGGGTCTTTAATGATCTTTTGATGGTTTTAGGTGTTTTCCATTGTTGTGGAATGCTATTGATATAGTCCCGGCTATTGCTCCGGTGAATCTTTCCGTATTAAAATTATGGATTTTGTTGGTTGAATATGTTGTTTTGAATTGGGTTGTAACCAAGGTCCCTTGAATACCTTGGAAATGGATTTTGTTGGTTGGTTGAATATGTTGTTTTGAGTTGGGTTGTAACCAAGGTCCCTTGAATACCTTGGAATTGGATTTTATTGGCAGGGAGGATAGCCTAATTATAGCCTAGGGAGAGGAGGTAGTTTCGGTTTGTGTGGAAAGACTGACCGGATTATCTCCTAATCTAGCTGTAATACGAATTTGAGGGGTTAACTAAGTGTTTTGACTGGGGTTTTAGCTTGTCGAAGTTGGTCAGAAATTGTGAAAAGGTCATTTTTGACCAAAGAGCTTTTGGTGTCGTTTTCTATCGTTTCGCGTCGTTTTCGCTTCCCTAGTCATTCTTTAACTTCTACATCTCTTCTAAGAGTCCTCTTATATCTGTTTTAGGTACCACGCCACCTACCGCCGGCGATCGCGTTCAGTGATCATTGTGCAATTTTTGCTTTGATTTAGGTGGGTAACATAGATTCTCTTCCACTTGCACTTTGTTTAACAACTTTCAAATATGTTTGAATGGTCATTCTTCTTGTGAAACATATACCCCCTCCTTCCACTTGTATTTTGTTTAACTACTTTCGAAATATGTTTGGATGGATTTTAAAATGTGTATGATGTTTGGAACTGCACTTTTACCAAGTTTTGGAATTATTATATATGAAATCGGGACCAAGCTATTTTATGTTAATCAATTGATATGTTTGCAAACTCTTTTGAAATGAAAGCATTTTATGACTGTTTTGGCTCATAGGTGACCGAGGTATATAATTTCCCGTCCGGGGTCCCCACTCTATAAGGATCCTCTAACCATCTAGAACCAAAACGCGTCCTAGGACTTCGTGAATGTTATGAACTAATTGATACGGGTCTTGTGATGGGATAACTTGACCTCCGGTCGGACTAGTAGGTGTGGTAGATTACTAGATCGGCTAGTCTTGAAAGTCATACCTTCGAGCCTAAAAGATACTCATGCTATTTTATTATATTCGGATTGAAACGAACTTGGATTTGTTCGATATGCTTTAGCATACTATGTTTTGAAATGATTGGATCTTTTTGGCTACGCTATGCTTTAGCATACTATGTTTACATCTAGATGTGTATAAGAGACAGCTAAAATGTCTCATGCCATTTAAATGGCATGATACACTTTAGAAACTACTTATGATTATGGTTTATTGACGTTTAAATGGCATGAGACATTTTAGAAACTGCTTCATGACTATGGTTTTCACAAATGATATTATCTTTATGTTTTCTTTTTATCGAAATGCTTGGCCCCATTTGAAGAGCTTTTATGATATCCACTGAGCTAGTTATGCTCACCCCACGTGACTTATAATTTTTCAGATTAGGTGCTCGTTTTGGACTCTTCACTGCGTTAGCAGCTTTGAGATTGTTTCCAAGAGACAGGCTCTGGTACCACTAAATGGATAATCTTCCAAGCTTCTCTTTTGTTTGGAGAGGGGTAGTATATTAGATAGGTTTTGTGTTGATGAACTTTGTTTTTGTTGTAGCATCTTTTGTACTAAGAAGGAATTTTGTAATTCGTATTTTTGTGTAAAAATGAACTTATTCGGTTCTTTTAGTTAAGAAATCGTTTGATGGTTCTATTAAATTGCGGTTAAGTTTGAAACTCTGTGTTTGTGCATGCTTTGATGGACCGGTGTGCCATTAGCGCGGCGTGTTACGGTCCCATTTTTGGGACGTGACATTTAGTGGTATCAGAGCATAGGTTTGAATCCTAAGTCCAGAAATAGGTATTCGATGAGTCTTTCGAGGTTTAAATCGATGTGCTCGGGCTTAGAATTATATAAGATTCTGTTTTGTTCGCGACACTACATCTCTGTGGAATTCTTTGAGAGAGTCTACCGCGACCTCTAGAACCAAAACGCGTCCTGGGCGGCATACTAGTCCTGGACTTAGACTTCGAATACCTATTTCTAGGATACCACTAGGACCGTGTTGGTCTTATACACATCTAGATGTGTCGGAGACAGCAGGACCCTCAACCTAGGTCTCTGATATTCACATCTAGCTGTGTATCTTATACAGACATAGTCTTGTTCCAAGAGATTCCTACTAATCCAAGATAGTGGTATGGCAGACTGTTGGCCTACGTTGCCCACACCGACACAGCCTGTGACTTGGGAGATATTTCGGGAGCAGTTTCTAGCTCATTACTTTTCCCCGTCCATCAGAGCTCAGAAGATGGACGAGATGTTATCGACTGGAGTAGCGAGATCAGTCCGTGGTGCAGATGCATTCCAGCTTGAGGCTTGGGAGTATGTTCCCGCTGCGGCGTGACGAGCAGAAGCGTATGTATCATTTCCGGAAGGGTCTTAGAGCTGAGCTTCGGAGAGAGCTGATAGTGGGTCGTCCCCAGACTTATGAGGAGATGTATAATCTAGTCATCCAGCTGGATTCGGAGCGAGGCGTGAGGAGAGATCGGGATACCTTTCAGATCTCTTTCTTCTTCCCTCGATTGGGAGCGACCTCAGAGATCTCAGACGGTGACAGTTCAGCAGCCGTCGCCGCCATGCCGGTCTTGTGGTCGACTACACTCTGGGAGTGTTATTGGAGGACTGGAGCTTGCTTTAAGTGCGGTGAGCACGGCCATTTGATCAGAGATTGTCCTAAGGTCGCACCAAATCGAGGGCAGACTAGTGGAGTGCAGGGTGGTCCGCCTGAGGACAAGAGGCAGAGGACTCAGGCGAGGGTGCATGCGTTGAGTCAGCAGCAGGCCGATCAGACCTATTCAGTAGTTGCAGGCACGATCAGACCGATTCAGTAGTTGCAGGCACGATCTTAGTGAATTCCATACCTGCTTATGCTTTATTTGATTGTGGGGCATCACATTCATTTGTAACTAGATGTTTTCTTAGATGTCTGTCCGATAAACCTAGATGGTTAGAGGATCCTTATAGAGTGGGGACCCCAGACGGGAAGGTTATGGAGTCTAGGTTTGTTTTGGAAGGTTGTCGGTTAGAGCATTTTGTGATAGGAAGTTTGAGGCTGACCTTATTCAGTTACCGATAACCGACTTTGATTTGATTTTGGGTTTGGATTGGTTGGCGGCTATTGGTGCGATGATTAATTGTATAGAGAGGTATGTGATGTTTCAGATGCCTGGTTTAGATACGGTGATTTTTTGTGGGAATGAAAAGAAGCCCAAGAGTAGGATTCCGATTATATCAGCAGTGAAGGCGTTTAAGGCCTTAGATAGGGGTTGTGAGAGCTATTTGGCTTATGTGATAGACTCTGATAAAGTAGAGCCAGGCATTGAGGAATAAAGTTATCCCCTACGTGAAGGTTTTGTGGTCTAATCATTCTGAGCGAGAAGCTACCTGGGAGCTTGAGAGCCTCATGAGATCGAAGTATCCAGCTTTGTTTGCTTCGTGATTTCGTAAGTTTCGAGGACGAAACTTTGTTTAAGGGGGGTAGAATGTGAAACCCAGTATTTTATTAGCCTTGTTCTTTGATTTTAATTGGTTTAAAATGTTTTTTCATATTATTTTTAGTCATAAGGTACTTCAACTTATTCTTTCTTCAATTCGGCAAATTTTTCGATTTACGCGATTTCGGCGGGTAAACGGGTCAAAAATTAGACAAAATGTAATTAGTGCATTGTGGTGTGTGAGTGTTGTTTGATGACTGATTTATAATGTTAATTTAGTAGCAAAAATTAGTTTTTGGGTCAAATAGTCAACTTGGAGACTATTTGGTCAATGGGGTACTATTTGGTCAACCTTGGAATTTCTTTTTAAGTCTTCTTCTTGTTTTTTTTTCTTCCTCATTTTCTTCCAGCAGCAGCCGAACTCCTCTCCTCCATTTTCCCCAAAAAATTTTCTTGGTTTTCAAGTAGGAATCACTTGGAAGGTAAGATTTTATGTATTTTAGCATTTATGGCTTATGGGCTTTATGATTTAAGCTTTAATTTCAAGTTTTGTAGGATTATTTATGGCTGAGAAAACCCTCTTTGCAGCCTTATAAGTTGTGATTTTATGTATGTTATGGGTTGTTTTTAGTGTTTTGGAGGTTGGGAAGTGATTGGGGTTGATTTTTAACAACTTTCCATGGTTAGATTACAAATTTTAAGATTATGAGTTAGGGTTTTGTCTTCCATATGAGCCTAGAATGTTATGCTATGAATGCTTATGTCTATGCTTGTAATGATGTTTTAAGAGTGTTTTAAGGTTAGTTTGGATAGGAATTGAGACTTGAAACCAAGTGGAATTGATTTCCCTTCATTTTGTAAGTAAGCGGAAGTTTGGCGCAACTAGGATAATTTGGATAATTGGTTATGTTTAAAGGGTCTTTAATGATCTTTTGATGGTTTTAGGTGTTTTCCATTGTTGTGGAATGCTATTGATAAGTAGACCCATTTATCAAGAACAAATCTTTCCGTTTATGGATTTTGTTGGTTGAATATGTTGTTTTGAATTGGGTTGTAACCAAGGTCCCTTGAATACCTTGGAAATGGATTTTGTTGGTTGGTTGAATATGTTGTTTTGAGTTGGGTTGTAACCAAGGTCCCTTGAATACCTTGGAATTGGATTTTATTGGCGGGGAGGATAGCCTAATTATAGCCTAGGAGAGGCGAAGTTTTTCGGTTTTTCGTGTATAAGAGACAGATGTTATCTCCTAATCTAGCTGTAATACGAATTTGAGGGGTTAACTAAGTGTTTTGACTGGGGTTTTAGCTTGTCGAAGTTGGTCAGAAATTGTGAAAAGGTCAAATTTGACCAAAGAGCTTTTGGTGTCGTTTTCTATCGTGCAAGTGGAAGAGAATCCCTAGTCATTCTTTAATTCTACATCTCTTCTAAGAGTCCTCTTATATCTGTTTTAGGTACCACGCCACCTACCGCCGGAGATCGCGTTCAGTGATTATTGTGCAATTTTTGCTTTGATAGGTGGGTAACATAGATTCTCTTCCACTTGCACTTTGTTTAACAACTTTCGAAATATGTTTGAATGGATTTGTGGGTAACATAGACCCTCTTCCACATTACATTGTATTTTGTTTAACTACTTTCGAAATATGTTTGGATGGATTTTAAAATGTGTATGATGTTTGGAACTGCACTTTTACCAAGTTTTGGAATTATTATATATGAAATCGGGACCAAGCTATTTTATGTTAATCAATTGATATGTTTGCAAACTCTTTTGAAATGAAAGCATTTTATGACTGTTTTGGCTCATAGGTGACCGAGGTATATAATTGGATGTGTTAATGTTTGATTTGTGGAGAACCGGTTCTATAGTCATCCATGGGACGCCATGGTGACTTCGTGAATGTTATGAACTAATTGATACGGGTCTTGTGATGGGATAACTTGACCTCCCGGTCGACTAGTAGGTGTGGTAGATTACTAGATCGCTAGTCTTGAAAGTCATACCTTCGATAATGGATGTCTATTATACCTGTCTCTTATACACATCTAGATTGAAACTGAACTTGGATTTGTTCGATATGCTTTAGCATACTATGTTTTGAAATGATTGGATCTTTTTGTCTATAAGGCTACGCTATGCTTTAGCATACTATGTTTTGAAATGATTGGATCTTTTTGGCTATGTTTTGGACATGCCTGACGTTTAAATGGCATGATACACTTTAGAAACTACTTATGATTATGGTTTATTGACGTTTAAATGGCATGAGACATTTTAGAAACTGCTTCATGACTATGGTTTTCACAAATGATATTATCTTTATGTTTTCTTTTTATCGAAATGCTTGGCCCCATTTGAAGAGCTTTTATGATATCCACTGAGCTAGTTATGCTCACCCCACGTGACTTATAATTTTTCAGATTAGGTGCTCGTTTTGGACTCTTCACTGCGTTAGCAGCTTTCATCAACTGCTCTAGATTGTACATTACAGGTAGGACTTATTGGATAATCTTCCAAGCTTCTCTTTTGTTTGGAGAGGGTAGTATATTAGATAGGTTTTGTGTTGATGAACTTTGTTTTTGTTGTACCATCTTTTGTACTAAGAAGGAATTTTGTAATTCGTATTTTTGTTGTAAAAATGAACTTATTCGGTTTTATAGTTAAGAAATCGTTTGATGGTTCTATTAAATTGCGGTTAAGTTTGTTGCTCTGTTCGTTTGTGCCTTGCGCTTTGGACCGGTGTGCCATTAGCACGGCGTGTTACGGTCCCATTTTTGGGGCGTGACAAAGAAGAACCCCATTTTTTTCAAAACATCTTCCAAAGGTAGTGCATTATTGAGCATTCACTACACGAATAGAGAGATTTTGATAGGGATCCTCTTGTTCCACATCTTCTTTCTGGAAAAAAAGATTGGAATACAGATCTTTCACCAATTGGACTACAAAAGAGATTGTGAATTTTCCACTTGTAGTATTGTGAATTTTCCATTTGTAGTACCTTTCCAATCTAAGAAATCTTTACCTTGGCTTAAAAGGATAGATTTACCAACAAGTTGATCCAGATTAAAGTTTGGATGAGATTTCACGATGGCAGTAGTGTTCCAATTTCTTGAGATTCCTACTCTCATATCATTAATAGAATGAAAGGACTTTGATTGAGTTGTTATTAATGGCCCCTCCAAACTCCAGTCCTCAAACCAAAAAGAGGAATCACCTTGTCTAACTTTACACACCATTTGCTCATCAGCTTTGTTTTTAGCTCTAATCATCCTTTTCCAAGTAGGAGAGGAAGTACACTTAATCTCACCAATAGTAGGATTAATTGCATACTGTAAGTATCTAGAAGGCATAAAATGACTCCACAATGAATGTTGTTCTCTGAAGATCCACCATAATTTTATAGAAAAAGCCAGTTGTACATCTCTTAATCTATGAAGTCCTAAACCTCTTTTCTTCTTAGCACAACAAATTATTTTCCAAGATATCCGATGTTTTCTATGCCCATTATCTGAATCCCCCAGAAGAAATTGGCAAAATTGGCTTCTACTTCTTTCAGCACACTTATAGACGCATCTAAAACAGTCATTAAATAGAGTGGAATGGAGCTCAACACATGTTTGATGAGTATTAACTTTCCTCCTGGAGACCACAACATTTTAAGGTTCCAACCCATTATTCTCTAAATAGGACATCCCAAGTAGATGAAAGGCATTGGCTTGTGAGTGAAACTAGTGATTCTCCCAATAGTTTTGATCCTCCCAGCAGCCATCTTCGTAGACACTATAAAGGAACTTTTAGTACAATTAACAAGCTGTCCAGAAATATCTTCATAGAAATGAATGAAAATCATAAAGTTCTTCAAGGATTTCTTCTAGCCATTGATAAAGACAATGACATCACTACTATAGTAAATTCCTTTGAAATTACACGGTCTAGCTTCTTTTACAATTCCTTACTAAGATTGTACCGTTATGCTAGTTGCTTGTCACATTCGAGTCATGTTAAAGGGGCCTCATCAAAATCAGAATGGGAATGGGGATCATCCTAGAAAGATACTTGCTCCACAACTGCACCATTATCATAACTCACATTATCCATTAGTCCATTAGCTTGTGGAATAATCTGCCCTTCCTATTGCATTATTTCATCATGTGGCAACATGGCCAACTGGATCCCGTGTGGGTACTTTTCCTCCATTCAGATCATTATCACCTTTAATTATTTCATATCATTATTCACATGTAATGAGTGAGAGAGTTCCATTTTGGACCTCTTGAATCAAACCCAAATATTTCGCAACAAATTTCCTACAAAATATGAGAGTTTTCTCTATCTTCAGGTTGTTTTGAAATATTAGTTGCTGCTTTTTGGACCAAGTCAATCACTGGCTGCTTTAAAGAGTTGTTAGCTGCATGTTGGACCAACTCAATAACTTCCTTCTCTTTATTTGTCAATTTGTTAGTTCTAGAAGTTCCAGCTTGGCTATTTTGAATTTTAACCCATTGCTTCTTCAACTCAACAACATTCCCTTTCCACAGAGGTTTGGTTCAACCATTTTTTGCTGCTTATGGTTGGCTAGTCATGGATGAAGCTCCGGCTGACCAACATGGCAGAATGCAACAAGGTGCCCTTACTTCAAACATTTTTTATGAAATAATCTGTGGAAGGTCAAGATAGGTAATCTTCTGCTAATGCACTTTATCTCCTATTGTAAGTCTAATTCTATTGGGAAGATGACAGTTAGATCAACTTCAACGCATACCATAGCAAGGTTTGGTTGAGACATGGTAACTGTTGCCATATCTATTTTTAGTGGCTTCCCTACTGCTTGAGCAATTTAGAACACAGAATGTTTATTGCAAAACAAAGTGGTAAATCCTCCAAAGTGATCCAAATTAGAAATATGGAAGGGTTTGTATCAGTCCTAAACCAAGGATGCCACTTCATGATTAGTCATTTGGAAACCATTAATATACTAGGTGGACTTTAACCAATAACACATAAAATCAACTTCCAATTTAAACCAGATTAATACATGCTTAAATCCATCAACCCAATTGTGAAATCTTCTTCAAAACCAATCGTATGAAAACTTTTATGAAGAACTTCCATACATGGTTTTCCATGAGGGAATTTTCCAACAATTGCAAATTTGAGAGGTTAATAGATAGCTTCTCTATCTCCTCCTTGGAAAATACCAAAGTTGGTTCTCCCTTGTAAGATTGCAAATCCTTGAAAGCCATTCTATCATTAAAAACAGCCACACCATCAGCCACCATATTCCTTTGTAGTACAACTGCAAAGAGGGAGGCTTCAGCCCTTTAGCATACTACTGAGGGACTACCATGAAAAGAGGGGGAAATTTTTTAAACTGTGCTTGTTTCAAAATTATTCTTTTTTCATGTCAATTGGAAATTGGATATCCGAGACAGAGGAACTCACATTCAGTGAATGCGAGTTCATTGAGCTCGCATTTACTGAATGTGAACTCATGGCAAATTAAAATTGTCAAATTTTTTTTTTCATGACCTCGCATTTAGTGAATGCGAGGTGTAAATTTTTTTTTTTTTTTTTTTTAAAAATTTTGACCTAGCATTCACTGAATAGGAGGTCAAATTAATTTAAAAAAAAAAATTGACTGACCTCGCATTCACCGAATGCGAGGTCAGTCGAATTAATAAATGATTCGGCCAGAACCCTCATTACCACTCCTCCTCCTTCTCCTCCTCCTTCTCCTCCTCCTCCTCTTCTTCCTCCTTCCATTTGCGATTTCAGTCACAATCACCACCATCTAATTTTTCTTCTCCTCTACAACTACCGCCATCTCCTTTTCTTCTTTCTCTACAACCACCACCCACCATCTCTTTTTCCTCCCCATCTACAACAACCACCACCTCCATTCCTCCTTCTCTACCACCACCATATTTCAGGTAGATTAATTTTTTTTTTGATCCAATTATTTTAATTAATTTATTTTTTAATTTTTTTTAGTTAATTATATTTTGTTAATGCAAATATTTTAGAAAAATTATTTGTGATGGTAGCCTACTTTTTATGGGTTGAATTTTTCACTTTTTCCATATTACTTTGTTAGGTATAGATGATCAGTCGCGAGAGCTTGTTCATCCTGGACCATGTATAGATGATATTATATCACCTACGACGCCGCATAGGGCTAGATCTATTTTTGACGGTCTAACATCGATGATTCCACACTACAGGTTAAGTGTTGTGATGGGGCTTTTTGGGATCACAGGCCCATACCGGATCGAGTATGGCATTATATTTGTTTGGCAGGTTTCGAGGGCATCGCATCTTTAGGACGTATTTCAGTGGACCATGCTTTGATCACCAGTCTTGTCAAGCGATGGCGACCTGAGACACATTCTTTTTATCTGCCCATTGGAGAGGCCACCATCACATTACAGGATGTAGAGGTACTTTGGGGTTTACATATTGAATGATCTCGTCACGGGTAGAGATCTAGATTCTGCAGATACTTGGAGCCAGTTATGCATGGAGTTATTGGGCTTCATGCCTACCAAATCAGACATTGATGGTGGTTGTTTGAAAGTTGGATGTTTGTCTGCTGCATTAGATCGTCCCCTTCCTTATGATGCGACTGATGACATGTGTCAGCAGATGGCACGTACATATTTACTTGTACTTATTGGAGGCATTTTATTTCCAGACAATTCAGTTAGCAACAAAGTGCCATTACTGTATCTATACTTGCTTCGGGACTTGGAAGCTGTGGAGCGTTATAATTGGGGATCAGCAGTTTTAGGCACACTGTATCGCAGCTTGTGTGATGCTACTTCACCTAGAGCTAGAAACATGTGCGGACCAGTACTATTAGTACAGGTATATTTGAATACTTTACATTCATTTATTGTATACTTCCATCAAAATTCATAGAATGCATACTAATTAAGAATTACAGTTATGGGATTGGGAGCTCATGCCGACACTGCTTCCTAATCGGTTAGAGCCCGCACACCACCATTACGGAGCATTTTGGATCTTGGTATATATAGATGTTAAACTATTTAATTAAACATGTTTACATTGGACTTGATATTTATTAATTTGTATGTGGGATGTTGGATTTGATTTGCACAATGCTCCTCGTCATGTTTTATCTATTTTTTGAGATCAGCTACATAGTTTGCGACCCAATGAGGGACATCTATCGATTACATTTCTTTTAACACTTTGTCTTCCTCATATTTTGTTTATTTACTAATTTTTTGTCGAATTGTTTGGTATTAGTTTATATGACAGCCATTCTCTGATGAGGTACTTGATATGCTTCCCCATTACTGCATTGCTGGTCGTGACATATGGCGTGCAGTTACTTATTTGATATGTTGGGAGATCGTGCAATGTTACTTACCTCATCAGGTTATGCGACAATTCGGGATGCACCAACCCATACCAGATAAGAGATTGATCGGTAATCAAGGTGCACTTCATTTGATAGACCGCCGTGGTCGGGCAAACAATGATTGGGAGTTGACCCACGGAACTTATATAGATATTTGGGGGGCAAGAAGGGATACAGTTGAGATTGTTCTCTCATGTGTTGATACTACACATGCATCACGTGATTATATGCAATGGTACCGACCAAGGACGGTGGTCTACATATCCAATCCGAGTCAGCGCCATACTTTTCCAGAGGGGTACCACGACGATGGTGCACTGTAGATTATCATAGTAAGTAATTATTCATTTTTTGTTATTGTTTTTCTTTTTCAAATGACTTTAGTAATACTAATTTTAACTTTTATGGTACATGGACTCTATGGCTAGATTGTACTACTTGTCGTTGGAGAACCTGACAGAGGACGATGCTCCGGATACTAGTTCTTGGGCACAGATCAAACATTTCGCTTCTGAGTCACTACATGCAGTAGGCGAATCTACTCGTCTTGATTTTTGGCTTCCGATAGTTCCTACTTACGTTCGACATCCACACTAGGCACATGATCCACATAGAGTAGAGCGGGCTCCGCGGCGAGGCGGGCAACACGGAGGTGGTCGTCGACGTCGTCGAGTTCCATCGCCTCGGCCCCATGTAGATGTTGGATCCCCTCATGTTAATATACCATTCGAGGGTGACAATTCACACATAATTTTGCCAATGTGCACTCCGGTGGGACCATCATCTTTCGGATAGTCATCCACTGGACCAGATCCAGAGCATACCGGTCCTACTGTTGTCAGATGAAGAACATGAACGTGAACAAAACATAGCTTCACAGGCGCAAATTGCTCACCCTACTCAACAGCAAGACACTCCTCTATTTTATGTCTGTCGATCAAAAAGGGTGCCTAAACCTAGAGAGTGTGGTACGGGATTTGGAGATCATGGACATTGACATTTGTTATTACTTTTTCAATCATGTGTGATTGATGTCTATTTTTTGTATATCATTGTTTGCCCTTGTCTGGTGTTTTTATATTATTATTAGATTTTTATTTCTATTTTTTAGCCCTTATCGGACTTTTATGGATGTTTGTTGCCCTTGTTGGGTATGGTTGTTGGCAGGGAGAATGTTTGTAAAATAGGGGAGGTTATGTCAAAATTTTATCAAAAAATATGATAAATTATAAATTTGCTTTCTTACAAGATTTCATTCGTGTAATATTTCGTTAATGTTACAATTTATGGTTTAAAGATAATGGTTTAGTATTCCTATATATCGTATTAAATAAATATTCACGATTGTAGCGTTTAAGTGGTTTTTATCTTAGAGCCAAATCCTTTTTTAATTAACAAAAATATCAAACATTTTTCTGTTTCTGTAATAGTGTAAAAAAAAAAAAAAATTCCCCACGACTTCTTATTTGCTAAATACAAAGCTAAATGCAGTGGATTTTTTTTAAAATTTTTTTTTCTGACCTCGCATTAGGTGAATGCAAGGTCAGTCAAATTTTTTTTTTTTAAATTTATTTGACCTCGCATTTAGTGAATGCGAGGTCATAAAACTTTTTTTTAAAAAAATTGTTAGACCTCGCATTCACTTAATGAGAGGTCATGAAATTTTTTTTTTTTTTTTTTTTTAAATTTTGACGACATTAATTTCCCAGGAGCATGCGAGCTCAATGAACTCGCATCTCCTGCATGCGAGCTCAATGAACTCGCATCTCCTGCATGCGAGTTCCCCCCGCCCGAAATCCCATTTACAATCTAGACATAAAAAAGAACGATTTTTAAAACAAGTAGTACAATTTTAGAAATTTCTCTGAAAAGAGGAGGATTATAGAAAAGTAGAGAGAAAAAACTATAGAGAGAAAAAAGCCATTGGGTTTTTACCTTTCAGGAGGAGTAAATAAAACCACAGCAGTAAGTTTATATTATGATATAAAGTTATCATGCAATTATAATTTATAAATGATATAAATTTATATGACGTAAATATTATACCATGTTTAAAAGACGTAATGACATACAAATTTAGTTTTAAATTAATTTTTAATATACTTTAAATTTTAGCCAGTTGATATTTTATTTTTATAAATAATTTATTTTTATAAGATCTTCCTTAGTAAATTCATTATTTAGGAAATAGTTCTCAATTATATACAACAATTGAATTGGGAAATCTAATAGCATTATTTAAGCTCATATTAAATATCATATGTAATAAAGTATATATATTAAAATGTTTATCTAACGTTTTTTGTTAGATCAAATTATGTTAAACACACACATATATATTTTAAAATTATCTATGACATAAGTTATATAATCTAATATAGGTTAAGGTATATATCTATATATATAGATTATTTAACATTTATATAATTTAGGTTGTAATTTTAGAATTTTTTTGCCGTGTAACCACTAGTACATTAGTGGGGGCTCACTTCCAAATTACATGGATAGGGGACAAGGACCTAAACCTCCAGTCCAGCAAATTGCGAACAAATTGCAACAAAAAACTAAGTATTACATACTCGAAAATAAGAATTGCATATCTTATCTAGCCTAGCTAGACCCTTGGCTTCTTGAGATAGTTCTTGCACTTTGTAAGCCCTCAATGATCTCTGTAATGTAGCTTCTTTAGCAAGAACATTTGCTACTGCATTGGACTCTCCAAAAATATGAGTCATCTTGAATTGACAAGAGTTAATCGTGAACTTAAATATTTGAGCAATCCCATCAATTATCCATGGAGTAGTTGCAAGTCCCCTTATGCTGTTAAGTAAGACTAGGGAGTCCACTTCTACCTCAATATTTTGAAAACCATGTTGTAGACACAACCTAATTCCCATCGAAAAGAACCAAAGCCTCAGCAACAATGATGGAGTGTGAGCAATAAAAATGAGAAAAACCAAGCAAAACATTTTCAGTTTTATTATTGATTATCCCCCCTCCTGGTGAAAGAGACTCGTTTTGCCGAAAAGTGCCATTAGTATTTAGTTTAACCGAACCTAGACATAGATGATACCTCGACAATCTCATATATTTCTTTTGCTTAATGGGAAGGGCTGTAAAAGATATTTTATTGTTGAGACATCTATAATCAATTTTATCACTAGTGTTAAGTGGAAAAGCTTCAAGGATCATTCTAGCATCTGCTTGTATTTTTGCAATGATGTCAAAGGAAAAAGGAGCCTTGCCATCATACCTCCTTATTTTTGGACTTTCGCATCTTCCAACAAATAATAAAAGGTAGTAGTTTATGTAGAACTCCAGTTGCTCCTGAGTAGACAGGAGTTAATCCACCAAGAAACAAGATACTGCTGCAATGAACAATCTCTTCAGTAATGTAAGATTAGACATACTTTCAAAAAACCGTCAAACTTCTTTAGCCATTCTACAGTTTAGGAAAATGTGATCCAAATATTATTCGTCTGCACAAAACTCACATTTTGAAGCCAAAGATATTCCAATTTTCATCAATATATCATCAACTGGAATTTTTTAATTCAACAACCTCCATATGAAGATAGAAATTCTCAATGGAATCCTAGCATCCCAAAGCATCTTTCTTGACTAGAAACCTGAGGAATTCCTACTACTTTAAGGAATAGATGAAACTGTGAAGAAACCATCAGAATTTAAAGTCCAAACTGCTTCATCATCTCCTTGAAAGAAGGCTAAAATGGTATCTGTTTGAGAAGACTTGATCACAGCAATCTCCCTAGTAGAATAACCTTGGTAAAGAGCCTAAAAGTTCTATTGATGCTTCTCCCAGACATCCTTGACTATTAAGAGAGGATCAGCACTTGAATAACCTCACTGTGCAAAGCACCCTTATCAGTCTAGTTATCACATGCCAAAAAGAAATCTCACCACTTCTAATTCTGAACTGAATATGTCAGCTTCCTTCTTAACTTGCAACATTCTCTTCCAAGAAGAAGATTGCTTTCCATGACTTAAAGCATTATCAAGATGTGTATCCTCATAAAGGTATTTAGATGACAAAAACTTTGCCCACAGAGAGGATCCCTTCTTGAAATTCTACCACACTTCATTGCAAAACCTTTAGAAAACTTCTCCATAGAATGAATTTGAAGTCCATTGCTTTATATTGGCTGACAAATTTTATCCCCATAAACCCAATGTTTTTTTCGGACCTCTTCAAAAGATCCCCAAAATAACTTTGCAAACAACCTGTTGATGTCTTTTAATACAGCTCTAGGAGCTTGAGTCATAGACTACAAGTACGAAGGTATATTGCTTAAAACATGTTTCAATAGATTTAAGCTTACTCCTGCAGTAAGAGACTTTGATTGCCATCCTCTCAGGCTAGCACTTATTTTCTCAATCATTGGCAAAATGGAATAATAATCTTCTCTTTATTGCCTTCTGATTTTGATAGCCAAGATGAGTCATTGGAAATGACTTCTTGACAAATCCAATCTCTTGAGATACCATCTCACTCTTGTGGTAAGACGATTTTAAGCTACAGAGAAAGAACTCTTGGCCTTACTCACCAGGTCTCAAAAATAGCTAAGAACTTCATAAAATTCCTCAGTGATCTTGAACCACCCTTGGTAAAATAACCACATCATTAGGAAATGTCAAATGGGAAATAGGGATGCATCCTCTTGGTAAAGCAAAATACTCCACTTTCTTCTGAGAAAACTCTTGCTTCAGCCCCATACTAAAAGCTTCTGTAATAATGACAAAGAGATTAGGGGAAAAGGATCACCTTGCCCACCCCTCTAGAAGATTTAAAACAAACTTTAGGGGTACCATAAATAAGAACTGAAAACCACCAATTTTCCACCACTGACTTCATTAGTGATATCCAAAGTTGAGAAAACCCAAAGGATTCAAAGATCCTTATAAAGAAAAGCCCAAGATACCATATCAAAAGTTTCAGTGAGATCCAACTGCAAAATCAGATTTCCACTTGTCTTTTTGATAATACAATCCAGAACTTCTTGAGCCAGTAGAACATTTTCTGTGATACTCCTTCCTTTTGTGAAAGCTGTATGCTCGGATGAAATAATGGTAGGTAGCACTTTAGATAGCCATTGCCATGACCTTGTTGCAAACCTTATTGTCAAAGGTGCAACGACTTATAGGTCTGAAATCCCCAAACGCTGAGGTATTATCCTTCTTTGGTATCAAGGTGCTGGAAAAAATATTATTAGGAATGGTTTCTAGATATCCATTCCAAAAATTATTTCACAACTTCAAAAAATCTTCCTGAATGATAGAAAATTCCATTTATAATCCATCTATGCCTACAACACTCACCGGATCTAGGTCAAAAACTACCTGCCTAAGCTCTTCTAATGAATGAGAGGACAACAAATCCTTATTCGTTTCATCATTTATCAACTTGGGAAAATTCTGTCTGCACTGTGAAAGGCCACCAGAATTATCAACGTGCTCAAAAGTTAAAACTTGATGGAAAAATTTTTCCTCCTTTTTTCTATAAGAGCTCTATCCTATGTCCGTTGACTATCAACTTTAATTTTGGAAATGTTTAGCCTATGCCTCTTTGCTTGCAACATAGAGTAGTATTTCGAATTATGCTCCCCCTCCTTGAGCCATTTAACATCAGATTTTTGCCGCCAAAAACTTTCTTCCTCTACCAAAGATTGAGTAAGCAAAGCTTTAGCCTGAGACAGCTTTACTTGGTTGCTAGGAGAAAGGATCCTACTGAAAGTAATCCTCCATCACATGGACTTTACTTTCAGCTATTTTAACTCTGACAAAAATATCACCAAACACAAACTTGCTCCATAACTTCGAATCTGCTTTCAACCTCTTAAGCTTTGAAGCTAGCTTCCCTAGAGGAGAACCACCACAAGGAAAAGACCAGCTGCCTCAAAACCATTTGCTTAAATGGTGATGCTCTGACTTTCCACATATTTAAGAATCTAAACTGCCTAGGGAGAATCAACAGACAAAAGATGTGGAGAATGATCTAAACAAGTTTTAGAAAGATGAGTAACAAAAATCTGTCCATAAACTTCCAGTAAAACATCATTTCTAACAATTTTATCCAACCTTTTCCAAACTGAGCTACCCAATATATTGCGAAGCCAAGTGAACTTATTACCAGTAAATGGCAAGTTAAGTAAACCACAATCATCTAAACAACGGTTAATATCCTCCATGTCGACCAAACTTGGTGAAGAAGCCCCAAATACTTCTCCAAAAGAGCAAATGACATTAAAGTCTCCCCTTCTAGCCAAGGAATACAGACTTGCATGAGAGACCTCAGAGAGTTCATAAAAGCCTCCTTCCCTCTCTAGTGGACTTCCCATAAATGAAAGAGGCTAAGCAATCCCTTTTCAAAACCAAAGAAGACATCTTGAGATGAAGAAGCTGCTCAGAAACAAAAAGAACATCCATCTTGAGTGTGAAGAACTCTAGAATACCCAAATTTTACCAGTAGGGTTTGCAATACAGTGAGAAAACCCTAATCTAAAACAGAAAGAATTAATTTGGTTGCTATCCAACATATGCTCAAGCACACAAAGTAATTGAACATTCTCTTGCTTGATCAAATACTTTCAACGTCTCATAGTGGCTTTATTTACTATACCCCTAATATTCCAGATTAAGGAGTTAATCAACTGGAAGGATTTATGATAGGCTCATTCCTAGGCCAAGGAATTATTCCAGTTTTATCATTGATAACTTTACTGCTAGGCTGAGAAGTCAGTCCAGACTCATCTTTGGCAGATAGAATACCCAGTCTTGTTTTCATAGTATGGGAACATTCCACATATATCTTCATTCTTCGTGCCTTTATAGTCCATCCTTTGTTTTTGGGTGAGATAAAGTCTGGTTTACTGAGTTTGCTGGCTAAAAGTTGGCAGAATTCCCTCCATTCTTCGATTGTCTGCTCACTAGAATCATTGGGACATTGCATCCAACTCAAAGAAGTAAGCCAACAGCTCAGCTGAAGATTTTCCTGAAAAAAGGGCCTACTCATCCTTAGCATTTCAATAAATCAAATCCAATTATTCAAGAAATATTGCTAGCTCAGGAACAGTAACCTCATCCAGAGATTGCTCGAAATTAAAATTTGAATATAAGATTGGCTGATCATCCACATGACAGTCTGTTACACAATCACCAATAATGCCAGCAAGTTCCCAATGTCATCCTGTATATTATCTTCATCAGCAACCTTCTCAGCATTTTCATCATCTTATCAACTTCATGGATTGCAGCTACAAAGGGAATGAGGTGGTGTATCTTCATTCGAAACCCTAAATGTTATACTATTTCCTAAGCCCAATAGTTACAACTTAAACTACAAACAAGTGTTGACCAAGCCTAATAAACTTTTAGCCCATTTTCAAAAGTCTTGGGGTTATTAAATAATAGACTTAAGCTTGGGGACTAAATTGAAATTTTAGGAGGGAAATTCAAGAAGATATTTGTCATTTCCACTTCTTCAATCTTCCTCTTACGGGATTTCTTGCATTTTTCTGTCAAGAGGAAGGACATAAAGGAGAAGAAGATGGAGAAATTGGTGGAGTTCAAGAGGAAACACATGAAGATTTTCTTGGGCAATATCAACAAGGTAATTCCTAACTACTTTACTTGATTTATTGGCTGAAAATTTGGAAGTAAAAGGGGTTTTTAGACTGCATTTTTGAAATGATTGAAAGCTGAAATTTTTGAAGGAGGAGAGCTTATGCATGTGTAATTCAAGCCTAATAAATGTTGTAGAATGATGGGATTATGTTTTGGACATGATTTGAGGTGATATCTACGGTTGCATGTGTGGAAAAGTTGGTGAATTGTGAAAATTTTTAATGCTGAAAATTTGTGCAGATTTGTACTCCGTTAGATTGGACTACTTTGTGCACGCCTTTTTCCTTTTCCTTTGGTTTGATTGTTATTAGTTACTATTGGGGTTTTATTGAAACTTTGGTATATTTTAGGGGTAATTGTGAGTGTTTAGGTTGTGGGTTTGAGTATTTTGGAATTGTTTTATAGGTACTTTAGGTGAATTTGACATCGGCTATCTAAGTTGATCAGACTAGTGCAAGTTTTATTTGAGGTAAGTAGTCTATTACTCACTATAATTTCTCAAGAATGTCTTTTATAAACTATATCGTTTTAGAATGGTTATTTTGATATATATATTTCGGCATGATTAAGAATTATATTTTAACGTTTTTATATGAAAAGTATGCATGTGGTAGTGGTAGTTTATGAATAAGTTCTATAAAAGTGAAGTGGCATATTTAAAATGCAAGCTCCTGAGTACTTGTGTAATCTATCGGTAGGGACTAGTTCCAATTATGATATGAATGTATGTTGACCATTCTAACGGTCGGTAGTTAGGAAAGTACGAACGTTTGGCTACTTATACACATTAATAGCCAAGACTGCATATCCAGGTTACTGAGTGAAAACATTGGTACTTTAATGGGCTTGAATTATGGATATTTGAAGGAATTGGATTCTTACTATACGTTTTCTCAATGCTTGAATTCTCAAATGATACCACATGCTAACTATGTACTAACTTTGAAGTAAATGATTGTTTTAGATATGAAATTCAAATAAATTTGAAAGATCACTTTTAGCAATTGTGCATTTTGAATGATATATGTATATGATAACTTATCATGCTGATAGTGAGTAATGGAACTACTTATTGCGCGTTTGGCGTTCATGTTGTTATATATAATTGTACTATGCAGAGAATGACATACCTTTTTGAAGAGGATTTTGGATTCTCTTGGGGGCACTAGTGCTGTGCCATTCGCATTTTGATGGATGATTAGGTACCTGAGGACCTCTTGTAATTAGAAGTTGTTGATATTAGTTAAGGCAGTGGTTAGCTATGTTATATTAATAGTATGGACTTGTACATGTGAAAACTTATATAATGGATCGAATGTTCTTAGCTTTTGGGCATTAGTGGATAAGTGTGATTATCAAACTTATGCACTAGCTATGCTTTTATGTTGATTTATGTTTGATTATGGTTGGTTGGTATTGTGCTTAGGCTCATGAAGTGGAATTGCTTAGATATCATGGCATATGGCATTTGTATAGGTTCTAGTTTGTTCAAATTTTTGCACGCCTGGTATCTTTGAGATGTTATTCTTAAAGGTACGGCGGTGTTATATCCCCTGTGTTCGGGGTATGACACTAACAGTTGGATCTTCAATAGGGACATCTTTCATTCCTGATGTACTTGCATCCTTCTGGTCGACTTGTAGTGCTTGATTGACATGACCAGTATCATGGGAATCGTTTTTAGACTCAATAGCCTCAACGTGTTTTGGCTCTTTCCTTTGATAAAATCTTATAGCCTTCCTCTCCTTTGCATCCTTTTGCTCACCCTTACCCATTTTTTGTTTTGCATGATCTAGTTCAGACTGTTTTCCCATCAAACAATCTGGTTTTGCATGGCCTTGTTTCTTGTGTCGTATTAAACGTAGTAGGAAGGCATATTTTCGTAGGTAAAACTTGCCAAAGCCCTTTTCACCCATTTCTAGACAAATACAGTTTGGATGTTCAACGAGGAGATCAATCTCTACATAGACCTTTGCATGACTTAGATGTGAAGTATTAGCAATGGTAAACTTCCATTTCGAGCGGCATTCCAATTGCCTGAGCAACTGAATACAGTTACTCCTTATCAAATAAATAGATTTTCCATTGTAACCCATATAGGAGCCAGAGATGATTTCGTATCTGACCTAAAATAGGACTTCATTTGAAAATCGTCATAGGAAAGTCAACAACAAACCAAAATCCCTTTATCAAATACCTTAAATAATCCTCTTCCAATTGAAAACGAATAAGCGTATGACATGGATCAATATGCCCAAGCATAATCGTACCCATGATACTGATTGATAGAAAAACCTTACACAAAGAATCCATACATGGCTGTCCCTGAGAAAATTTGCCAATGAGGGATAGCTGTCTTCGAACGGCTTGGATAGGTGAGAAATTTCATACTTAGTGAAAAGATGGCCGGCTCACCTTTCTTGGCCCCAAGAGGTTTGATAAAACCTTGAGTCACACCTGTAGTACCATTTGTGGATTTTCCTTGTAGAAGTTCTACAAACGAACAAGAACTTTGCCTTTTAGCAGGAGGCTAAAGGGCAGTTGGCTGCGCCATGGAAATGGCACCCTTGAGAAATTCTAGAGAGAGAGAGAGTTTTAGATAGAAACAGGAGCATCAATATAAGAATGTAATTAATATAAAATAATCAGAATGTTAATTCAACTATATATATTAAGGCAAAGACTTACGTAGACTAGGTTTTTGACTCTACTTGTAGATGGATTAAACCTTATAGAATCTATGACATCAGTTGAGGTAAGAAAGATTCTTTAAAGTTTAATCCTGACCACAGGGTCTGCAGGTGGGGTCAAAAATCGGATCTACCTAAGTATTTTCCATATATTAATATTAGATAACTTCTTTAGATCATGTTAAAATTTGCTTTAGACTATAATCATTATGGAAATACATTATTTTTATATAATTAATTTAATGATAATAAAGATCAGGTTATATTAGTATGTTATTAACTAAAATAAATAAGAAATATCCGATAAATATATTACTTTTATACTGTGTAAATTTTAATAATAAATAAGATGGTAATTTAAGATGTATATATAATTATTTATATTTAAATATTGTAGTAATATGTCCAAAAACTCATACAATTTTAACTATATAAATGCACTTTTCTTCAAACAGCTAACCACCGGGATTTTGGTGGAAGGGCGCCACTCCCAAGTTTTATGAATGAAACGAACCTCCTATTATACAAGAAAATAATAGTCAAAAACAAATTGAAGGGAAACCTAAAGCATCTATACAAAGAAGACCATGTAGTTTCCACGGGTAATCCTTTCTAGTATAGAAAGTAGTGGATAAAGATGAGCTTCCCAAGCTCGCCAAATAGTCTCCAACCGAATTAGTCTCTCAAAAAATATGTTGAATCCAAAAATTCCCCATGGCCATGCAGTGCTTGATTTGTCGAACAATATGATCTAATTGCCAAGTTGAAGATGTATAGTCCAATATCATATTACAAAGAATTTGAGAGTCCGTCTCCACACTCTCTGAGTGCATGCCAAGCTGAGTACAAGTTGCAAAACCTTCAACAAGAGCCTTAGACTCTGCAAATAAGTTGGTTCCTATTCCGAAGAAGTGTGAAAAACCAAACAAAAACTCACCATTAGCATTTCGAATGACCCCACCTCCTGCCGAATTACCTGGGTTTCCTAATGATGATCTGTCCATGTTTAGTTTATAAAATCCAGCTCTTGCCTTTATCCATTTCACCACTCAAATATCTTTTGGAGGTTTAGGAATCACCCTGCGCTAGAGCGGAAATTTTAGAATATTGTTTGTCTCTTCGAACCATGAAAGGACGCGCAAAACTAGTTTGTGCCAAAGAGGAACGTATGTGGGAAATAAAAAACATCCACTGACTAGGTGCAGTTATCATAAACAAAATAGTTCCAGTAACCAAAGATGCTAGAAAATCAAAGTTGGGATAACCGAACAATGTTGACCACCTCCTGTTTTCGAGGAGTACAGTCCCTATAGCTGAAGCTTTTGCTGGAGAGATAAACAATGAAAATTTGGAATACCCAAAAACACTTTAAAAGTTGTCCAAACTCACTTTGCTACCTCACAATGGAGGAAAGCATGATCTAGGAAGTCAAGTGAATTACAACCCCAACATTTGGAGGGTAATTGAAGCCTATTTTCTGTCAACACATCTGCAAAAGGCAATAAATGATTGAGCAATTTCCACATAAACATAGAAAATTTCAAGGGTATTCGGGAACTCCAAATGTATGTATGAGATAGGAACTGAGACCTACGTTCTCTAGTGACTTCATATGCTAAAGAAGACGGGAACAAACCTGAAGAAGTTAGCTTCCAAATCATGATATCCTTCGCTGAAGTTAAAAACATGGACATATCATACCTGAGATTTTATGTTTGACGACCTCAGGCAATCTAGAAAAGTCCCAGCCATGATCATTGCAAAATACGTCCTTAATACAAATTGGAGAACCATTAAGGATAGGTCTCCTTTCTTATTTGGCTCGCATATAGGCAGCCTATAAAGATGATGAGAAGAAATAATTCCACCACATCTTTAGGGAATAAGTGTGTATAATTGATTCAAATGATCTAATACCTAGACCATTCTCTAAATTAGGGTAGCACACATTCTTCCAAGAAGTCCAATGATGCCTAGATCCAAACTGTATCCTCTCCTTAAAAGGAAGGATGATGTCAACTATACAAGCTTTCTATTGACCCCGCCAAGGGGGGTCCAAGACCATTAAGTTATGTATAGGAATTGAGGTGAGTACATGTTTAATAAGAATCAAACGGCCGCCAAGTGATAAAAATTTTTGTTTCCATCGTGCCAACTTGTTTTGTACCTACTCTATCAAGTGTGAAAAAAGATTAATCTTCTTCCTGCAAACATAAATTGGACAACAAAAGTAGATAATAAGAAGAACAGCCCACTTCATTCCTGTTAGTCTCGCTACAGAATGTTTAACAACTGAAGGACACTTTGCGGTAGAACAAAAGATGTCTTAGCAAAATTAAAGCATTAACTGGATGCCCTTTGATAAGTGTCTAGAAAAGCAAGACGTCTCCTCAAAGATTTCTTATTCCTCCTAGTGAATATCACCACATCATCTGCATAAGATAGGTGAGAAATAATCAGGCCCTGACGAGGACTCAAAAATGGAAGAATGCTGCCTTCTTGAACCAAACACTTCAAGCCACTTGAAAGAGCTTCAGAAACAAGGATGAATAAAAGAGGGGAGAGGAGATCTCCCTGCTTAACCCCTCTAGTTGGATGAAAAAAACCCGTTGACTTCTCCATTAATCAACAAAGAAAACCAAGTCGCTCGTAAGTTATTCATGAACAACTTCACAAAATTGGTTCGAAAACTAATTTGACCAAAACTGATTCCAAAACCTCCACGATGTGTATCAAAGGTCTTCATCATGTCTAATTTGATCAACATATTATGAACCCTTACCTTTTTATCCATAGAGTTGACCAACTCTTGAATGATCCTTTCTTTAACAAAACCAGATTGTTCCGGGGATATCAGGCACAACAAGAGGTTAGCCAACCGACTAGCCAAAATTTTTGAAAAAATCTTGTTAACAAAGTTGCATAATGAGATAGGCTGAAAATCTTCAAAAGAATTTACATTTTTGAATTTGGGATGATTACCAATAAAGCGCTACAAACAACCCCTGGCAAAGGAACCCCAGCAAAAAAATCCAGCACAACATGAAAAAGATCTAAAGCAATGATGTCCCAGCATTTGATTAAAAAATAGCCCATAAATCCATCTAGTCACTACCGTACTATCCGCATCCATGCTAAGGACCACATATTTAACCTCTTCAATAGTTGGGAGACGGATCAACTTATTAAGTTGATCTAGTGTGATTCGAGAAGGTAACAAATCGAGAAGTTGGTGCATACAACCATCTTCAATCTCCTCATCCATGAACTACAGCTTGAAGAAAGACACCCCCTTCTCCCAAATATTATCCATAGTATTAAACCAGTCCCCATAACTATTCTTAAGATTGCAGATAACGTCTTGGATCGTTTAGTAGCTAGGGTGGCATGAAAATATTTGGTGTTGAGATCTACTTCACTTAGCCACTTGCACTTTGATTTCTGACGCCAGTAATTCTTCTCAGTCTTGTGGGTACGGAATAGTTCGGCCTGCGCTTCACACATCTTTTCTCTGTCTAAAGGAGAACCGGTTGTCTCAAAAAGTTATTCCAACTGTTTGAACTTATCTTCTACCTATCACCAAAGATGTCCCTATTCCATATTTTGAGGGTTTCTTTTAATCGCTTCAGCTTCAAAGAAAATCCAAGCATTCTATAAGACTCCATTAGACGACACTAATCTGTACGTAACAGGGAATAAAATTCTAAATGCTCCACCTAAACATGTAAGATTAAATCTGAACAGTTTTGGAATACTTGAACTTACGGGAAGGATTTCTACCAGCAAAGGAGAATGATAAGAGGAATCTCTATTCAAATGGTGAACCAAAGTACCCAGGAGCTGCTGAAACCATTATGTGTTAACCAACAATCTGTCCAATCCAAACCACCCAACCTTGACTAACTCCAAACCAGGTAAATTTTCTTCCAGACAGCTGGAAGCTGAAAGCTGAGAAACCCGACATGATGCATAGCCCTATTGAAGTCTGGATGTGTATTCAAATCTTGAGAAGTCGAGCCCAGGTATTCTGAAAGGGACGCTATCACATTAAAATACCCACCCAAAATCCACGGCCCTTGGATAGAAGAAGTCAAACTTATTAAATCAGATGGAACAAATCTTTTGAACAAAATAGATTTCATGTTAGCTCAATTATCAATAGTACGTTATCTATTTCTACGCCTACTAATCAACAATTGATCCTACTAAGTCAATGCATAATAAGTGAAAGAAATGGCAGTTACATAGCTTTACCTTTTTTACATTGGAGTAATTATAACAGTCAAAAATAAAGTCTACCTTTCGCTCCCATTCGATGTAAGCATCAGCATCAACTTTACCTTGAAATGGAGGTAAGGATAGATTGATCGTACCAATGTCATTGTCTTTGGTCCGATTCTCCCTTCAACCACATTGCATAATCTTGTCAACAAACACATCATCGTTAATATTATCATGATCAGATTCATACTCACCTTCTTGATGACGTGGAGGAGTATTTGTTCTACAAGCTAGACATCTAACTCCTTGAGGTCTCTCTCTTTATTGTTCATTAATACGAGCCGCAATTTGATCCATTCTATTCCTAAAATTGCCAAATGCAGTGAATACTTGCTCAAATTGTTGTTATATTGCCTCCATTGTTACGTTTGAAGTTTCCCGACTACTTTCTTCAATGCGATATCATAAAATACTCATAAAGAAAAACAAAGTGATTAAAGTTAGTAAATATCAAAAGAAGTTTCCTTACCACTAACTCACCTTTGGGAGTATATTCACTCAAATTGTGTCACTCAATCCCTCATGTATGCCCACAATCGATTGGCTTTTATCACTCAAATGATCTCACCTGCACAGCTTTTTTCCTCTCTTTAGTTCACTCTCAAAGTCTTTGAAAGACTAGGAGGACTAAAGTGAGCTTCAATTATATCTTAACCACTTAATTAGTTGGAAGTCAAAAAAAATAAATAGTCACGGGTCAATACCAAATAAGAGACACTAAACTTTCAAATTTAATCTCAAAGAACAAGAGAAAATAAAATATTTGAGACTACTAGTAGCAACAAAAAGTATAGAAAGCAAATAAGAATTTGGTAAGAAAAATTATCAAACAAAGGAATATAAGAACACAATAACAAACAACTAAGCACTCAAGAGTAGCAAAGAAATTAAAAGAACCAACGAAAAAATTAAGTGCTTTTGAACAGAATCACAAATTTGGAAAGTGGACATTGATTTAGAAAATTTCCAAAACAATGACAGGTTTCCAAAAATGGAAAGTTTCCAAAAATAAAAAGCTTTCAGAAAATAGAAAGTTCCTAAATTTGGTAGATTTCCTAATTCAATTAGGATTAGGGTACGTAATCCAAATCAACATACCACCTTGTTGGTTAACACATAATTGGTGCTCACTAGAAAACCTAATATCTCAAAATTATTTGCTTCTACAGGCATGTGTGTAATACTTAAATTGGCCCCTCAAAGGTTGTCATCACATGTTCTCTTAAAGGGCGCCCATTCATATTCATACTATTTCCATTACCAAAGCCACCAATTCAGTTATTTCACATGACTTTCTCTTATTCTTCATTCTTATTATTCACATTCCTTTGATGTTGATTAGGATTAGCCATTTCAATTCTTTAACTCTTGTTGAACCCTTTTGTGCTTCCAGATTTCCCTTAATTTCTTCTCTTTTTCACAGTCCAGGCAAATCAAAGGCGCTTTATCTCTTCTTATCATTCACTACAAAAAACAATTCAAGTTCAATTAATCTTAAGTGCCAATTCACTTAACCAACAAAAATCATCAACATAAACAAGTAATGCTTACTAAAGAAAGACAAAAATTAACAACTAAAGCAATCAAAGTGCCTAATCTATATGACCCGTAAAGTGCTCAGTTTTACCAAAAACGAGGACAATCCCTGGCAACGTGCCAAAAACTTCTAGTCAGGTACGCAAGGTTGAATTCAATTCAAATCAAACAAGTAATAAATAATCACACAAAATCACAATCACAAGTACACAGAGTTGGTAGTAATATAGGATGAGTGAGTATCATGCTCACGAAGATTGCTAATTAGCAAGTACTGAGATTATGAATCTTTGTATAATTAGAAGAATTCGAGAAACATTTTCTTGCCTGCCTAACCAATTTGAGTGATTAATTGTATGGAATTCTAGTTTCCTTCTGGGAATACTCAATGTATCAACTAATCAATTCGATTACCTTGGTCTAGAATAATTAGCCTAACAATTTAACACTGGTAAACTATAATAGAGGTAGCCTTATCCACTTGGCCAACCTAACCAAATCTATAGGTGATCAATCTCTAAATTTATCTATTTATTTTAATTATTAGCCATGTCGCCCCCCTCCCATTTACCCGCGGTCTGGCGGCACCTTTGCGACCGGCAGCGTCGCCAATGAAGTGCTTTGGGCTAAAGATTAAATGTTCAAATTCTTATTTACTATTACAAACATAAATTACCTACTTACTATTACCAATTTAAATGAATCACCTACTTACTATTACATAACGGGGCTTTAAATGCGACTATGAATTGTACAAAAATAATCTAAGCTAAGGACCACAAGATTGGAATCGCCACCCGGTGTGTTGGTGCGCCGGGACACAAAATACATCAAAATTTAAAGAAAAAAATAAACCCTAGTCTAGATTGACTCCTGGTCCACGTAATTCAAAAAATATGAGTTCGGGAATCCTGTTGTAAAATGGGAAGGTTTGGGATAGATTTAAATTTCCCTCGGCACCCACTTTGCAACCTGGCGTTGGACCTGTTGCACGATTTTTTCGCGTTTCCCTTTTCAATTTTAGTATTCATTATTGCTGACTTTGTAGTGTACGTGTGCTTAAGATAGTTTAAAAGTAATAAAATATGTACATATTAATGAGGAAATGAAAATAAATGGTAAATAAAAACATTGACAGGTAAATTTAGCCCGGGGTCGAATTTAAAGTTGCACATATTTAGCTTGTAGTGCCCTTTAACTCCTAAGGGGCAAAACAGTCGTTTGTCATGCACGCCAGAGTTTACTTCTAGCCCGATTTTATATTATTGATACAGTCGTTTGTCATGGACTAAATTGAGTTTGATTCAAATATTTAATGTCTAGTCGTGCAACTAAACAAAATTTGAGGACAGAAGAGTAAATTCACATCATTTAACAAGTAAGAAAAAACATAAATATTATATCGAGACCAACAAACATAAAAAATAAAGCACAAATCATCACAAAAGAAACTAATCGAAAAATATGTGCAAAATCAGAGTCTATTTACAATTTCATACTCATAAGGGTAAAACGGTAATTTCACAATCAAATTTGTAATTAAACATATTAAAATGTCAAAAAAAAATCAAATTAAAGCTTGGTGGTTATTGTCATTAAAAATGTAACTTAGAAGAAATTTGAAAAGGAAAAAAAAAAAGTGAAAATTAAGTCATAAATAATGTAAATAATAGTAAGATAAGCATTTTGTCACCAAAACAATCGATTCAAAAGCTCATTTAACATCTCCTCAACCTCAGGAATGTGGTGAATTGGTTATGCTTGGTTTGGAGTGCGTTTGAGCCAAATTTGCTTTCGGCACCTCCAAGCTTCCGGTTGATGAACCGGATTTCTTCCACCACGTTTTTCACCCACTAGATGAACGATTTTGCTTGAGCTTTGCAAAGAGAAGTTGTAGTCCCAGGTACCCTCTACAATTTTTCTTCTTTTAGTTTAGTCTAATTCCTCTTCGATGGCTTGGAATCTTGGCTCAAAGTTGGCTGTCTGGACGTAATTTTCCAGACTTAGAAAATTTCTCTTTTTTTCTGTAGATTTTCTTGGCCACCAGCCTGATTCTACCACGTTTTTGACCCTCCAAATGAATTATTTTTCTTGAGCTTTACAAAGAGAAGTTGTAGTTCCAGGTACTCTCTACAACTTTTCTTCTTTGAGTTTAGTCTAATTACTTTTCGATCGTTTGAAATTTTCGCTCAAAGTTGGCTGTCTGGAAAATTTTCCAGACTTACAAAAATTTCTCTCCTCTTTTATGCAAAAATTTCGTCCCCCCTCTTTTAGGTTGAGTTTTTTGCTCTTTAAAGAGGTGGATTCAGTGTAAAAATGGTCAAAGACCATTCCTTGTCATGTTGGGAGTATGGGGCATCTGAAATTTGGTGAGAATGGGTGAAAAAATGCAGAGAAAAATGTGGTCAAACATTCTGAATGATCGTTCGACGTGTAAACAAGATGCTGCTGATCTGTTCATGCGCTGAATTTTTTTTTTTTTGAAAAATCTAAAAACTTTAATAATATTAAAACTCATTCTTAGTATTTCAAAATGCATAAAACACATAATAATTAAACAGCATAAGACAAATTAAGAAGGAATTAAAGGATAAATTAAGAGGAAATCAAAGAGCAGGTTAAAAAGAAATTAAAAGGGAAATTAAAAAGAAAATTCAGAGTCAAATTAAAAGGAAAATAGGGGAGAACTTAAGGGACAAAAATAGGTGTCTACACTTGCCCCTCTTTGCCAGAGTGTCGAAGAGGATCGAAGAAACTAGGCAAAGATTGTAGACACCGCATGACTGGATGATTCCAATCATGCAACAAAATTTGCCACATGACAACATTAAGCTCATGAGGTCATGAAAGAGGAAATTCACCATCTTGACAAACACACCGGGGAGATTAGGTCTATCTATTCATCCAGAGCGGAAAAGTCTTCATTGGGGGAAAGAAGTGAATAAAAAGACACCTAGTGAAATGAACCATAAGAGACATAAATGAAACTTGAAAACAAGAATGAAATCCCAATCTGGTGTTTATCGAGAGCGCAGGACTTAGAATGAAACGTAGCTGTGAATGACAAAGAAAACTAACTTGCCATAACATGCAAACGCCACTGGTGATGAAACTCAGCAAACAATGTGAATTAAAAGCCCGACTTTGTACCATCAAGGCAAGGGTATGTAAACACAAATGAACACCCGACTTTATGTCATATAAGGGTAAAGACATGTAAATTAAAATGAAAACCCGACTTTGTGTAATCGAGGTAACAAGAGTGAAATGAAAACCCGAACGGTGAGTTTGTCGGGTAATGCAAACTTGAAATGAAAAGCCGAAATTCGTTTATCGGTTGATGCAGAAATGCAAACCTGAAATTCGTTTATCAGGTTAATAGAATGGAAACCCGAAATTCGTTTATCGGGTGAAGATGCAAATCTAAAATTCGTTTATCAGGTTATGAAAATGGAAATGAGAACTCGAAATTCGTTTATTGGGAGTGCAAATGCAAACCTGAAATTCGTTAGGTTATCAGGTTAACGGAGATGGAAATGAGAACCTGAAATTCGTTTATTGGGTGATGCAGAAATGCAAACCTGAAATTCGTTTATCGAGAGTGCAAACCTGAAATTCGTTTATCAGGTTAATGAAAAAGGAAATGATCGGTAATAGAATGGAAACCCGAAATTCGTTTATCGGAGATGAAAATGGAAACCTAATTCGTTTATCAGACAAAATGAAAATTTTTTCCCGAAAACGAATTCGTTTATCGGGAGTGCAAATGCCAACCTGAAATTCGTTTATCAGGTTAATGGAGATGGAAATGAGAACCCGAAATTCGTTTATCGGGTGATGCAGAAATGCAAACCTGAAATTCATTTATCAGGTTAATAAAGATGGAAATGATAATCCGGAATTCATTTAACGGGTTAGGCAGAAATGCAAACCTGAAATTCGTTTATCAGGTTAATAGAATGGAAACCCGAAATTCGTTTATCGGGGATGAAAATACAAACCTGAAATTCGTTTATCAGGTTATGGATTAAAATGGAAATGAAAACCTGAAATTCGTTTATCAGGTTAATGGAGAAGGAAATGAGAACCCAAAATTCGTTTATCGGGTGAAGATGCAAACCTGAAATTCGTTTATCAGGTTAATGAAAATGAAAATCAGAACCTGAAATTCATTTATCGGGTGAAGATGCAAACCTGAATTTGTTTATCAGGTTAATGAAGATGAAAATGAGAACCCGAAATTTGTTTATCGGGTGAAAATGCAAACTTGAAATTGTTTATCAGGTTAATGGATAAGGAAATGAGAACCCAAAATTCGTTTATCGGGTGATGCAGAAATGCAAACCTGAAATTCGTTTATCAGGTTAATAGAATAGGTTAATAGAATGGAAACCCGAAATTCGTTTATCGGGGATGAAAATGCAAACCTGAAATTCGTTTATCTGGTCCTTAAAATGTAAATGAGAACTAGTGGCGGAGTTTATCCAAAAGAACATCTAATAGAATGGAAACCCGAAATTCGTTTATCGGTGATGAAAATGCAAACCTGAAATTTGTTTATCAGGTTATGAAAATGGAAATGAGAACCCGAAATTCATTTATTAGGTTAAAATGCAAACCTGAAATTCGTTTATCAGATTAATGAAGATAGAAACGAGAACCCAAAATTCGTTTATCGGGTGAAAATATAAACCTGAAATTCGTTTATCAGGTTAATGGAGATGGAAATGAGAACCCAAAATTTGTTTATCGGGTGATGCAGAAATGCAAACCTGAAATTAGTTTATGAGGTTAATAGAAAATGGAAACCCGAAATTTGTTTATCGGGGATGAAAATGCAAACCTGAATTCGTTTATCAGGTTAATAGAATGGAAACCCGAAATTCGTTTATCGGGGATGAAAATGCAAACCTGAAATTCATTTATCAGGTTAATGAAAATGGAAACCCGAAATTCATTTATCGGGGATGAAAAATGCAAACCTGAAATTTGTTTATCGGGAGTGCAACATGCAAATCTGAAATTCGTTTATCAGGTTAACGGAAATGGAAATAAGAACCCGAAATTCGTTTATCGGGCGAAGATACAAACCTGAAATTCGTTTATCAGGTTAATGAAGATGAAAACCCGAAATTCGTTTATCGGGGATGACAATGCAAACCTGAAATTCGTTTATCAGGTTATGAAAATAGAAATGAGAACCCAAAATTCGTTTATCGGGTGAAAATGTAATAAGTATGATACATACACGGAGCCATGTCATTGGGCTTACCTATGAAATGAAGTGTAAAAGGCAATTAGTAGTTAACCCTAATCATGACTGGATTGTAAATTGGGACATTAAGCCCTAAACGGTAAATGACAGTATTATTTAAACTGAGAGGTTTGACTGGAAATTCAGTGCACCATCTCCCAAGCGGCGATTACCTGTGAGGTTGATTGCTTCATTAGGGGTTGGCGTGAATCACCCCTTTCAGTGTGCGAAGAAAGACATTTGGGTATTCAACTGACCAATTCTGTCTTCTTTTTTCTTGCACGAGGTTGTTTTGTTTTCAGTCGCCGCTCTCAGATTAATGCCCCAGTGTCGTGGATTTTTTCATGTACCTGCAGGTACTCAAAACAATGCGATATCAAGCAAAGAAAACTCGAATTGGTCAGTGCGAAAACATACAAAATGTCAATCTTAGCAAACACTATAAGTAAGGTGACTGATAAGAGCTAAGAGCGGCCTACGTATCCCTGTCAACGGGACACATCTAGATTCTGTATAAGAGACATTAAACAGATGGTTTTCACATGTTTCTTATACACATCTAGATGTGTATAAGAGACAGATACAAACAAACAAATGGCAGCATTCACAGTTTGATAGAAGTACATGAATAAATAATACAGGCACAAGGGATGGAAGAGCGGGTTTGTGATATGGTTGGGCTTGTATCCCCCAAAAAAAACCCCAGTTTTATTATAACAAACTGAGTTTTGTTGGGCATATGTTTTGGTTAGTCTCTCAAAAAAATTTTTTTTTTTGCCAACCAGAAACGACACTCATTTGACCCAACGTTGCAAATTAGCTCAGTTCCAATTTGTTTTTATAGAAAAGGCAAGGGACAAAGCATAATTAAAATGAAGATAGGCAAATAAAGAGAAGAGATATAAAAGGGTTTAGTCCGGATGTGGGTGAAAAGGGAAAGAAAACAACAGGTGAAATTCTATCCGACGTTCTGCAATGACTTAAAGGTTTACAGTCTGCCAAATCAGATGAAAAACTTTTTGACTATGTCCGCATTTATTAGTTGGGGAAAAACCTATCCATCCATCTTCGTAAGAATAAGAGCTCCTCCTGATAATACTTTGTGTACAATGAATGGACCCTGCCAGTTAGGAGCAAACTTGCACTTTGCTTCATCCTGTATTGGCAATATGCGTTTCAAGACTAGATCACCAGCCTGAAAATGTTTGGGCTTGACTATCTTGTTGTAAGCTCGGGTCATCCTCCGTTGATAACATTGGCCATGACACACAGTTGTTAGCCGTCTTTCATCAATGAGTGCAAGCTGTTCATGTCTGAGCCGCACCCATTCTGCATCTTCTAACTCAGTTTCCATAAGAAAGCGTAGAGAAGGGATCTCTACTTTCGGTGACAAAATGGCTTCCATTCCGTACATGAGGGAGTAAGGCGTTGCCCCAGTAGATGTCCTGATGGCAGTCCGATAACCCAGCAATGCATATGGCAGCTTTTCATGCCAATCACGCTGACTGTCAACCATCTTTCGAATAATTCTCTTAAGATTCTTGTTAGCTGCTTCAACCGCCCCATTCATTTTTGGCCTGTAGATGGTGGAATTTCGATGCTTAATCTTGAATTGGGTACAAAGACCATCTACCATGTCATTGTTCAGGTTCTTGGCATTGTCGGTAACCAATGTATCCGGGATCCTAAAGCGGCAAATGATGTTCTTTTGGATGAACTCCGCCACTACCTTCTTTGTTACGTGCTTGTAGGATTCAGCCTCGACCCACTTAGTGAAATATTCAATCGCTACCAGAATGAAGCGATGTACCACCATTAGAAGCTGGCGGCTCGATCAATCCAACGACGTCCATTCCCCAAATTGAACAGGGCCATGGAGTAGTGATGTTGTGCAATTCAGTTAAGTGCCAAATGCACGGGGATGAGATAATAAAGTGGGCACTTAACACACCTGCGGACAAATTCGATGCAATCATGCTCCATAGTAAGCCAGAAATAGCCTGCTCTCATTATCTTCTTAGCTGTATAAGTGACCGTTCATGTGTGGCCCACAAACTCCCCTATCAACATCCTCCATAATGTAAGCGGCCTCTTTCTTATCGACGCAACTCAGAAGACCCAGATCTATCGTCCTTCGATAAAGTACATTGCCATTTAAAAAGAACTTGATTGACATTCAGCGTAGCAACTTCTTATCCAAAGTACTAGCCCCTAGAGGATAGCTACATTTATCCAGAAACTCCTTGATATCATGAAACCAAGGAAGTCCACCAGATTCTGCCTCAAGAGTGCAACAGTGCCCTGGCTTTTACAGCACCTGAATGGTAATGGATTCTATCACTGTGCCGTCTGGATGACTGATCATTGAAGATAAGGTAGCCAGAGCATCGGCAAATACATTCCTGGATCGGGGTATGTGAGTGAATTCCAAAGCATCAAATTGTCGACCTAGTTTGAGAATACTACAGTGATATGGCATGATTTTAGAATACCTGGTTACCCAGTGCCCCAGTGTCTGATGGACGAGCAAATCTGAATCACTAAACACAGCTAACTCTTTAATACCCATGTCACAGTGATAGAATTCATTACCAAGTATGCAAGCCTCATACTCTGCCATGTTGTTCGTACACGGAAACTGTAACTTGGCTATTGCTGGGAAGTGTCTGCCCTCTGGTGACATCAAAATTGCTCCTATGCCCGCACCGAAAGTGTTGGATGCACCATCAAAGAATAGCCTCCAATGTGGGCATTCATCTTTCATTTCTTCGGCAGTGCCAATGAATAAGATGTTTTCGTCCGAAAAGTATGTGTGCAAGGGTTGATAATCATTCTCCCTTTGGGGTTCACAGCAAGATGATCCGCTATCGCTTGTCCTTTGACAGCCTTTTGAGTAGTGAAGATGATATCGAATTCTGCTAACAACATCTGCCATCTAGCCAAGCATCCAGTCGGCATAGGCTTCTCTAACAGATAGCGAAGGGGATCACACCTGGAAATGAGATAAGTGGTATGACCCAGTAGATAATGCCTTAGCCGTTGGGAGGTCCAAACCAATGCACAGCATGTTCGCTCTAAAAAAGAATAATTGGCTTCATGGACTGTAAACTTCTACCATTGCTAGATGTGTTAAGGCAGAGGTTCAGCTGAGCAATGAAGCGACCAATGAAATTGATTTTTCCTAGGAAGCTTTTTACGTCCTTCTGAGTCTTTGGCGCAGACTTGTCACAGATAGCTTTCATCTTTGCCGGGTCTATCTCAATTCCCCGCTTACTGACAATGAAACCTAATAACTTTCTGAAAGGAGCTCCAAAGGCGCACTTTGCTGGGTTCAACTTCAGATTATATCTCCTTATCCTCTCAAATACCTTCTTAAGATGGGTCAAGTGATCCTTAGCCTTCTTGGATTTGATAATGATGTCATCGACATAGACCTCTATCTCTTCGTGTATCATGTCATGAAACAAGGTGGTCATAGTGAGTTGATATGTTGCACCAGCATCTTGAGTCCAAATGGCATAACTCTGTAGCAGAATGTCCCCCAAGGAGTAATGAATGTTGTCTTTTCCCTGTCTTCCTCGTCCACTAGGATTTGGTGATACCACAAAACAATCGACAAAAGTCTCCATCTCATGGCAAAGACTTTCTAGAATGATTACTGTGAATCAGTTTGGGAGGGGAAAATCATCCTTGGCACTGACCTTGTTTAAGTCTCGATAGTCGACGCCAACTCTGACCTCCCCAGTCTTCTTCGGTACTAGCACCATATTGGAAAGCCAAATAGGATTCCGGGATACAATGATGATTGTGGCATTAAACTGCTTGATGATTTGTTCGTTGATCTTTAAGCTCATTTTCGGCTTAAACTTCCTTGGCTTCTGCTTTACAGGTGGGCATTTAGGATCGATGGGGAGTTTGTGAACCACGACATCTATTAAAATGCCAGGCATATCATCATAAGACCAGGCAAAGACGTCTTGGAACAAAATAAAAAATTCTGTCATCTCTTTCAGATGTCCTCCAGTCAAATGTATGCTGATTTTAACCTCTTTTACGTCCGTGTCTGTCCCAATGTTTAGCGTTTCTATTTCTTCCAAGTTAAACCATTGGTTTTTCCTCATGTCGTCCGAATTTATTTTCAATATCACACTCGTCCTCACCACTTTCAGACTGTACTTAAAATCAGGGTTGGGTGTGATATCGAAATTGCACTGATCGACCTCATAAACTGTAGTATCCGAAGGATCAAAAGCATTGATTTTGGGCCATCTGGGAAAAATAAAGCATGAAATGAAAGAAAACAAAATGAGCTAAAACATCTTAAAGAAAAAAGTTCTCTTTAATCGAAGATTTGTACAAGTGATCCTAGAGAACATAAACTTAACATTCATTGGCCATCCTATAAAAATCAATTGTCTTCAGAATTCACCTTCAAAACAGATGAATAAGATGAATCATGAAGGCAATGTCATGATTGTACTTGCCTTACTAATCAAATTGTTTTCAAAATTCATTTCCAAAACAGATGAATGAGATGAATCATGAATACAACGCTGTGAATGCACATACTTTTTGACTAGATGGCATAAACAAAATGAATTAAGAAGTGCAAAACATACGTACAAAGATGAAATTAAATGGAGCAAAACTAAAAACAATATCCTTTCAAATTTACCGACAGGAGCTGCCAAACTCCCTATGACTAGGGAGATCATCAGATGTCCAGTTGTGCAATTGGTCGATCTCAGCAAATGGCAGCTCAGTGTCATCCTTCTCCGTCTGCTCTTGAATAATTACCCCAGGAAATAATTCGGCTACCCCTTGGATAAGATCCTCCTTTTTAGCCTCATCTTTTTTTTCAGCTCTCTTTGGTTCCTTAATCTCCCTCAACTGCCTGGCATTCGGGCGAAAACCAAGCCCAAATGTATTCATCTGCGTTGGTAGCTCAATAGGGTGTATTATGTCCTACAAATTCATCCCCAAACCTTGGCCGATACGATATCCTCCACTCAGCATTTCCCTTGCAATCATTACACTCGCCTTATCCCGGATAGCTTTCATTGTTGACTGTTCTCCAGGCCCTCGGTTGACAGAGACCACATCATAAGCTAAGAAAGGCACCGGAGTGTCACTGCTCTCCCTAACTGTCTCCTTGACCATCATGGCGTGGTCATCTTCGGCAAATACAGTAATCAGCCCATTAAACTTGTAAATGAATTTAACTCTTTGATGCAAAGATGACGGAATAGCCCCAGCAGAATGAATCCAGGGGCGTCCCAGCAGCAAATTATATACCCCAACAATTGGATAACATGGGTGTGACTCAATGAGCAGTTGGCCCCACTTCTAAAATAAGGTTTATCTCTCCGGTGGCTTGTCTTCGAGCCCCGTCAAACCCTCTAATCACCATGGATAAATTCCTTACCCGGTCATGAGAGATTTCCAGTGTATCCAATGTCTTCAAAGGACAAATATTTAAAGCAGACCCATTATCAACCATGACCCTAGGCAAATGTCGCCCCTCACATCTAACTGAGATGAATAGAGCCTTGTTGTGGTCGCTCCCTTCAAAAGTTAAGTCATCATCTTATACAAATTTGGTTTGATGCCAGCACACTACCCACTAACCCAGCAAGTTTGTCAGTGGAAATATCACGAGGCACATAAGCCTCACTCAAAATCTTCAAGACTGCCTCCCTGTGTACCTCGGATGGGATAACAAGCTTGACAATAAGCTAAGCATAAGCTTTTGAAAACAGATTATTCAGCTGCTCAACTACTGAATATTCATGAGTATTTGTCAGATCTTATAAAGTCTTGCTGTGTATAATCCTTCGGATACTACAGGCCTGCATGGGCTCTTTACCTTTATTGGATTGTCCGGCCTCAAAACTGTTGTCATTTGTGATTCGGCCTGACCTTGTGACAGCGGACACTTCCTCCTCAGAAATTGGCCTTCCACCGACTATCACAGCTGAGGGTTGATAATTCCACAGCACTTCATGTGTGTTCTCAATTGGCAATTGTATTGGCAGTTCAAGGTCAGGATATGCTCCTGAGATTCTACCTCAAACGGATCCATGTCTATGATAAAAGGCTCAGATGACTCCAAATCCAAATAAAACGATTTGGTCTGAGTCATTGTCACTTCTTTGACTGCTCTTTCTTCCTCTTCCGTCTCCGCTTGTATACAAACCATCCCAACATGACGCTCATGCAGTGGCAGCGGATTATCATGTGTTTACTTCAGGAGCCCTTTGTTCTGACCTCCTAATGACAATCTCACGTGCGTCGATCATATCCTGCACCTTATTCTTCAACATCCAACAATTAGCCGTGGAATGCCCTGGGGCTCCAGAATGATAGGCACAGTGGGCATTGGCGTCAAACATATCCGGAACTCCCCCCGGATATTGAGGAAGAGCATCAAACCTTTAGATCCCTGCTGATCTCAACTGCTCATATAGTTGCTCAATGGGCCGTCCCAGGTTGGTAAAATTGCAGGGTGGTCTGCCATGTGGTTTGGCTTGGTTGGAGTTTGGTGGAGGGAATTTGTTTGGCTGGTTGGGTCTGTGATTGTTTGGGGGTTGTGGTCTTGGATTATAATATGGGAGCTGTGGATTAGGCATGGGCATTTGTACTTGTGTTTGGTATACGGGTTGAGGGTAGTATTGAGGTGGTAGTGGAGGTGGTGCATAAAATACACAATCCAGGTCTTTGGTATTGATGGAAATTGCGTGGTGGTTTGGGCGATTGGGTTGGTTGAAAATAAAAGTCACTTCCTCTTCCTTCTTGTCAGCCTTCTTGCTCAGGGGTTTCTTAGCCACAGGCGTGCTTCCCTGCATGGACATCTATGTGAAGTTTGGAGGCCTTCATGTCAATAATTTTTCCGCTTTTCAAGCCCCTTTCAATAGCCTCTGCTTGCTGGATGATTTCTGAAAAGGATTTGCCAATAGACCCGGTCAACTTTTCATAGTAAGGAGGTTCTTGCGCATCAATAAAAAGTTTGACCATCTCAGTCTCAGTCATAGGTGGGCTCACTCTGGCAGCTAACGCCTTCCATCTTTTCACATACTCGAGGTAATCCTCTGAGGGCTTCTTCTTTAAGTTCATCAGAGCAAAACAGTCCGGCTCTAGGTCGCGGTTAAACTCATTCTGTTTCACAAAAGCATTTGCCAAGTCTGTCCAATCCTGTAATTTTTTGGGATCAAGCATTAAATACCAAGATAACTCATCTCCCTCCAAGCTTCTGGCAAATAGACCCTCATTGCTATCCGAGGGTTTCTTGTCGGATTCCCCAGCAAGTTGCAGAACATTTTAAGGTGAGCTATTGAAAAGAATAGAGCGGTTCGATAGTTTCATGCCAACACACCGGGTGGCGACTCCAATCTTGTGTTCCCTAGCTGAGTTATCTTGGTATTTAAGACAGATCCCAAAAAACCACCAGGACCTCCTGCTTCATGAAACTATCGAACCGCTCTATTCTTTTCAATAGGGCATCATTGACAGCCGGTAAAGGGGGCGGTGGTGGCATTAATTCAGCTTCTCCTCCTAGGGTATACTCCAACTCAAGAGGAGGTGGTGGTGGTGGAACTGGATCTGTCAGTGGTGGCACTATAGTTGGAAGAGGTTGATTCTGTCGTGGTGGGGGTAGCGGCATCCCCATGCCGGGATTAGGCATATGAGGAGGCAACATCTCCTGATTGGCGGGGTGAGGTCCATAATTTGCTTGTACCCATGAGCATTTCTTGGTTCATACTGGCCATAGCAGCCATCATAGACATTCCATCTGTTTGCGCAACTCTGCCATCTCTGGGTTTTGATCCCCACTGGTCCCTTCCACATCTTTTGCTGGTACGGTGCTCATACTGTCTTCAATCGGAGTTTACGTGCACGCAAGCGGGTATAAATAGCGCTGCGTATAAGCTATTTTGACAGTTAGTACCTTGATATTAAAACATAATAATAAAAAAAAGAAAATTCAGATATATATAAACAAACATAATCATAAGTTTACAGCATAAAATGTGGTTCCATCCCCAGGAACCCTAAAACCAAAAAAAGCTCTAAAGGGGACGAAGCTCGTTTGAACTTATTCGGTGAGCTTCTTTAGATGGTCTCGTATCTCTGTCATTTGCTCCTCGTACTGCAGAAGCTTGCTACATGCTGATTCAGCAGCCCATTGTGCATTAGACTTCCCAGATCATCGGCCATCTCGGTGCATGCCCTCTTTCGGTTGTATTCCTGCTCTCGAATACAGGATTGCTGTTCTTGAAGTCTTTTGTAAGCTTGAGACCTGTGCTTATCTAGAGCTATCTTCGTTCCCACTCCTGTAGCAAATAGGGCACTTTGGTCGCCTTTCCAATTATTCGAGCGGAACTCATCTGCATGAAATACATGTTAGCCTTATGTTAGCCTTGAGGTCAGAGCCTTTATAAAATGAACACGCAAGCTTGCAAATCCCATTGTAGGTTATGTACCTAGGGATAGGTATGCAATTCTATAAATAGGGTATCCCTTATACGGCTAATGATATGCAATAAGTAGCCTACGGTGGCCCTACAACGCTGGGGTTAGCCTAAATGTACACAAGGGATAATAAAACTTTGGAAACATGTCCGGGGGTGGGTCTCCTATTTGGGTCTGGCAACCGCCTTTGACCCTACCTAAGGCTTATGCAATGCAAAAATCAAAATTTACTTTTTCTTGTGGGAAGTAGATACAAATTACATGGCAAAAGTAAATCATACGAATCAGAAAAACTAATTACTATTACATAACAAAATTGTAAAGCATGGACCTATTTACTACTACAAGCCAGATAAATGGGTGGGTCCTACTGCCTCGTGTCTAGTGTCCTAAACAAGGTCCACACAGTTCTGCCCTATGGTTTAAGCTATATGAATATGAGGCTTGGCTTACTAATGCAATCTAGATGGGCTTGGTTCCCGAACCTTCAGACTTTGGACCCAAAAATAAAATCCATCAATTTTGATGGGCCTTATCGTCGGTGGTCAGGTGATCGCCCCAGATACCGTTACGTGCACATTGTGCCCATGCCTAATCTGGTAGATCGTCTTAATTCCTATAGGGAATGTGGGAACGACACCCACAAAAATAGGACATGCAATAAATGAGACATGTGTTATGCTGTGTTCACTTGGAGGCGGTAAGATTCACACATTTTAGCGCGTTTGGCTCTAAAGGTTTGATGCACCCCAACACCCCAAAAATTGCCCCTAAATTAACCACAAATAGGTATAATAGCAAAATATAATAAAACATGTACAATAAAGCAAGAACAAAAATCACACCATTACCAGACAGGGTATGGCACGTAAAACAAGACCTAAATCGAGCAAACGGGTACTCAAGACAGCAAACATAGTGAAATATAGTGAAACAAGTATAAAATAATTTGAAAAGAACAAGTAAAGTAACACATAGCATGTGGCACATAAAACGAGGCCCAAAATCCATAAACAAGCACACAAGACAGCAAAAATGGCGAAATACGGTAAAATAAGTGTAAAGTAATTGAAAAAGAACAAATAAAGTAACACATAGCATGTGGCACACATAAAACGAGACACAAAAATCTGCAAACCAGCACACAAGACAGTAAAAATAGTGAAATATGGTAAAACAAGTGTAAAGTAATTGAAAAAGAACAACTAAAGTAACACGTAGCATGTGGCACGTAAAACGAGACACAAAAATCCGTAAACCAGCACACAAGACAGCAAAAATGGTGAAATACGGTAAACCAAGTGTAAAGTAATTGGAAAAGAACAATTAAAGTAACACTTTGCACATGACACGTAAAACGAGGCATAGAGCCGGTAACATAGCACACCAAAATATCGGTAAAATTTAGCCGGTTTATAATGAACGGGATAAAATCTAGAGAAATGCGTTAAAATCGTGTGCCCGAATTCTCAAAGTCCCCAGTGGAGCCCACAATTCATAGGCGGCACCTTTGGGACCGGCACCGTCGCCAATGTGGTGCTCGTGAAATAGGTGATTAAATGCAAAAGTCTTATTTACTATTACAAACATAAATTACCTACTTACTATTACCAATTTAAATGAATCACCTATTTACTATTACATAACGGGGCTTTAAATGCGACTATGAATTGTACAAAAATAATCTAAGCTAGGGAACACAAGATTGGAGTCGCCACCCGGTGTGTTGGTGTGCCGGGACACAAAATACATCAAAATTTAAAGAAAAAAAAAACCCTAGTCTAGATTGACTCCTGGTCCACGTAATTCAAAAAACATGAGTTCGGGAATCCTGTTGTAAAGTGGGAACTAAGGCCAACGGAAAGATTTGAATTTTCCTCGGGACCCACTTTATGTGGCGTTGGCCAGGTTGCATGATTTTATCGCGTTTCCCTTTTCAATTTTAGTATTCATTATTGCCGACTTTGTAGCGTACGTGTGCTTAAGATAGTTTAAAAGTAATAAAATATGTACATATTAATGAGGAAATGAAAATAAATGATATAAAAACATTGACAGGTAAATTTAGCCCGGGGTCGAATTTAAAGTTGCACACATTTAGCTTGTAGTGCCCTTTAACTCCCAAGGGGCAAAACAGTCGTTTATCATGCACGCCAGAGTTTACTTATAGCCCAATTTTATATTATTGATACAGTTATTAAGTCATGGACTAAATTGAGTTTAATTCAAATATTTAATGTCTAGTCGTGCAACTAAACAAAATTTGAGGACAGAAGAGTAAATTCACATCATTTAACAAGTAAGAAAAAACATAAATATTATATCTAGACCAACAAACATAAAAAATAAAGCACAAATCATCACAAAAGAAACTAATCGAAAAATATGTGCAAAATCAGAGCCTATTTACAATTTAATACTCATAAGGGCAAAACGGTAATTTCACAATCAAAGGGTAATTAAACATATTAAAATGTCAAACAAAAATCAAATTAAAGCTTGGTGGTTAACATGTCAAACAAAAATCAAATTAAAGCTTGGTGGTTATTGTCATTAAAAATGTAACTTAGAAGAAATTTGAAAAGGAAAAAAAAAAAAACGACAATTAAGTCATAAATTGTAAAAATAGTAAGATAAGCATTTTGTCACCAAAACAATCAATTCAAAAGCTCATTTAACTCACCTTTAGACCCGTCTCTTATGTGTATCTAGATTGGTTATACTTGGCTCATTAAGTACGTTTGAGCCGAATTTGCTTTCGGCTCAAACCAAGCTTCCGATTGATGAACCGGCCTTCTTCCACCACATTTTTCACCCACCAGATGAACGATTTTGCTTGAGCTTTGCAAAGAGAAGTTGTAGTCCCAGGTACACTTTGCAGAGCTCTTCTACAATTTTTCTTCTTTCAGTTTAGTCTAATTCCTCTTCGATGGCTTGGAATCTTGGCTCAAAGTTGGCTGTTTGAAAATTTTCCAGACTTGGAAAAATTTCTCTCCTCTTTTCTGCAGAAATTTCGTCCCCCCTATTTTAGGCTGAGTTTTTTGCTCTTTAAAGAGGTGGATTGAGTGTAAAAATGGTCAAAGACCATTCCTTGTCATGTTGGGAGTATGGGGCATCTAAAATTTGGTGAGAATGGGTGAAAAAATGCAGAGAAAAATGTGGCCAAAACAGCTCTGTCGAGCTGACTGTTCGGCGTGTGAACAGTACACGCGGTACTGTTCACGCGCTGAATTTCTTTTTTTTTGAAAAATCTAAAAACTTAATAATATTAAAACTCATTCATAGTACTTCAAAATGCATAAAACACATAATAATTAAACACCATAAGACAAATTAAGAGGGAATTAAAGGATAAATTAAGAGGAAATCAAAGAGCAGGTTAAAAAGAAATTAAAAGGTACTGAAATTAAAAAAAAAATTCAGAGTCAAATTAAAAGGAAAATAAGGGAGAACTTAAGAGACAAAAATAGGTGTTTACAGCTTGCCCCTCTTTGCCAGAGTGTCGAAGAGGATCGAAGAAATTCTAGGCAAAGATTGTAGACACCGCATGACTGGATGATTCCAATCATGCAACAAAATTTGCCACATGACAACATTAAACTCATGAGGTCATGAAAGAGGAAATTCACCATCTTGACAAACACACCGGGGAGATTAGGTCTATCTATTGATCCAGAGCGCAAAAGTCTTCATTGGGTGAAAGAAGTGAATAAAAAGACACCTAGTGAAATGAACCATAAGAGACATAAATGAAACTTGAAAACAAGAATGAAATCCCGATCTGGTGTTTAACGAGAGCACAGGGACTTAGAATGAAACGTAGCTGTGAATGACAAAGAAAACTAACTTGCCATAACATGCAAACGCCACTGGTGATCAAACTCAGCAAACAATGTGAATTAAAAGCCTGACTTTGTACCATCAAGGCAAGGGTATGTATACACAAATGAACACCCGACTTTATGTCATCGGGGTAAAGACATGTAAATTAAAATGAAAACCCGACTTTGTGTAATCGAGGTAACAAGAGTGAAATGAAAACCTAAACAGTGAGTTTTTCGGATAATGCAAACTTGAAATGAAAAGCCAAAATTCGTTTATCGGTTGATGCAGAAATGCAAACCTGAAATTCGTTTATCAGGTTAATAGAATGGAAACTCGAAATTCATTTATCGGGTGAAGATGCAAATCTGAAATTCGTTTATCAGGTTATGAAAATGGAAATGAGAACCCAAAATTCGTTTATCAGGAGTGCAAATGCAAACCTGAAATTCGTTTATCAGGTTAACGGAGATGGAAATGAGAACCCAAAATTCGTTTATCGGGTGATGCAGAAATGCAAACCTGAAATTCGTTTATCAGGTTAATAGAATGGCAACCTGAAATTCGTTTATCGGGGATAAAAATGCAAACCTGTGCGAAATTCGTTTATCAGGTTAATGAAATTGGAAACGAGAACCCGAAATTCGTTTATCGGGAGTGCAAACCTGTGTAATTCGTTTATCAGGTTAATGAAAAAGGAAATGAGAACCCGTTTATCGGGTAATAGAATGGAAACCCGAAATTCGTTTATCGGGGATGAAAATGCAAACCTGATATTTTTTTTCAGGTTATGAAAAGTTTCTTTCACCCGAAATTCGTTTATCGGGAGTGCAAATGCCAACCTGAAATTCGTTTATCAGGTTAACGGAGATGGAAATGAGAACCCAAAATTTGTTTATCGGGTGATGCAGAAATGCAAACCTGAAATTCGTTTATCAGGTTAATAAAGATGGAAATGATAACCCGAAATTTGTTTATCGGGTGATGCAGAAATGCAAACCTGAAATTTGTTTATCAGGTTAATAGAATGGAAACCCAAAATTCGTTTATCGGGGATTAAAATGCAAACCTGAAATTCGTTTATCAGGTTATGAAAATGGAAATGAAAACCTGAAATTCGTTTATCGGGAGTGCAAATGCAAACCTAAAATTCATTTATCAGGTTAACGGAGATGGAAATGAGAATTCGAAATTCATTTATCGGGTGAAGATGCAAACTGAAATTCGTTTATCAGGTTAATGTAAATGAAAATCAGAACCCAAAATTCGTTTATCGGGTGAAGATGCAAACCTGAAATTCGTTAATCAGGTTAATGAAGATGGAAATGAAAACCCAAAATTCATTTATCGGGTGAAAATGCAAACTTGAAATTCGTTTATCAGGTTAATGGAGATGGAAATGAGAACCCGAAATTCGTTTATCGGGTGATGCAGAAATGCAAACCTGAAATTCGTTTATCAGGTTAATAGAATTAATAGAATGGAAACCCGAAATTCGTTTATCGGGGATGAAAATGCAAACCTGAAATTTGTTTATCAGGTTAATGAAAATGGAAATGAGAACCCGAAATTCGTTTATCGGGTATATGAGAAATGCAAACCTGAAATTCGTTTATCAGGTTAATAGAATTTCAAACCCGAAATTCGTTTATCGGGTTGAAAATGCAAACCTTGAAATTCGTTTATCAGGTTATGAAAATGGAAATGAGAAAGAGAAATCCATTTATCCATTTTAAAATGCAAACCTGAAATTCATTTATCAGGTTAATGAAGATGGAAACGATAACCCGAAATTCGTTTATCGGGTGAAAATATAAACCTGAAATTCGTTTATCAGGTTAATGGAGATGGAAATGAGAACCCAAAATTTGTTTATTGGGTGATGCAGAAATGCAAACCTAAAATTAGTTTATCAGGTTAATAGAAAATGGAAACCCAAAATTCGTTTATCGGGGATGAAAATGCAAACCTAAAATTCGTTTATCAGGTTAATGAAAATGGAAACCCAAAATTCGTTTATCGGGGACGAAAATGCAAACCTGAAATTCGTTTATCAGGTTAATAGAATGGAAACCCGAAATTCATTTATCGGGGATGAAAATGCAAAACTGAAATTCATTTATCAGGATTAATGAAAATGGAAACCCGAAATTCGTTTATCGGGGCTGAAAAATGCAAACCTGAAATTCGTTTATCGGGAGTGGAAATGCAAACTTGAAATTCGTTTATCAGGTTAATGGAGATGGAAATGAGAACCCGAAATTCGTTTATCGGGTGAAGATACAAACCTGAAATTCGTTTATCAGGTTAATGAAAATGAAAACCCGAAATTCGTTTATCGGGGATGACAATGCAAACCTAAAATTCGTTTATCAGGTTATGAAAATGGAAATGAGAACCCGAAATTCGTTTATCGGGTAAAAATGCAATAAGTATGATACATACACGGAGCCATGTCATTGGGCTTACCCATGAAATGAAGTGTAAAAGGCAATTAGTAGTTAACCCTAATCATGACTAGATTGTAAATTGGGACATGAAGCCCTAAACGGTAAATGACAGTATTATTTAAACTGAGAGGTTTGACTGGAAATTCAGTGCACCATCTCCCAAGTGGCGATTACCTGTGAGGTTCCCTGATTGCTTCATTAGGGGTTGGCGTGAATCACCCCTTTCAAAATGCGAAGAAAGACCGTTGGGTATCAAGACAGCTCTCAGGATTAGTGTATCCCTTGTTGTTTATGAAGGATATCCAATCAATAAAAATTTGCCCCAGTGTCGTGGATTTTTTCATGTACCTGCAGGTACTCAAAATAATGCGATATCAAGTAAAGAAAACTCGAATTTGTCAAGCCCCAAAAACGAGACCGTAACACGCCGCGCTAATGGTACACCGGCCCAAAGCGCAAGGCACAAACGAACAGAGCAACAAACTTAACCGCAATGTAATAGAACAATCAAACCATTACTTAACTATAAAACCGAATATTTCATTTTACACAAAAAATATGAATTACAAAATTCCTTCTTAGTACAAAAGATGCTACAACAAAAACAAAGTTCATCAATACAAAACCTATCTAATACACTACCCCTCTCCAAACAAAAGAGAAGCTTGGAAGATTATCCGCAGAGTCCTACCATTTTGAATGTGGAATCTGGAGAAAATCTAAAAGCTGCTAACGCGGTGGAGAGTCAAAAACGAGCACCTAATCTGAAAAATTATAATCACGTGGGGTGAGCATAACTAGCTCAGTGGATATCATTAAAGCTCTTCAAATGGGGCCAAGTTTTTGGCTCTCCACCGCCTGTCTCTTATACACATCTAGATGTGTATAAGAGACAGAGTAATGAAGCAGTTTCTAAAATGTCTCATGCCATTTAAACGTCAATAAACCATAATCATAAGTAGTTTCTAAAATGTATCATGCCATTTAAATGTCAGGCATGTCCAAAACATAGCCAAAAAGATCCAACATTTCAAAACATAGTATGCTAAAGCATAGCGAACAAATCCAAGTACAGTTTCAATCCGAATATAATAAAATAGCATGAGTGTCTTTTAGGCTCAAGATGTGAGGCTACAGTACAACCTCAGGCGTCTAGTGATCTATCAATGGGACTAGTCTGACTGGAGGTCAAGTTATCCCATCACAAGACTCCAGCAGTCAAATAGTTCATAACAGTCATAGCAGTCACCATGGCGTCCCATGGATGACTATAGAACCGGTTCTCCCCAAATCAAACATTTCCAAACACATCCAAAATTATATACCTAGGTCACCTATGAGCCAAAACAGTTATAAAATGCTTTCATATCAAAATAGTTTGCAAACATATCAATTGATTAATATAAAATAGCTTGGTCCCGATTTCATATGTAATAGTTCCAAAACTTGGTAAAAGTGTAGTTCCAAACATCAAACACATTTTAAAATCCATCCAAACATATTTCGAAAGTCGTTAAACAAAATACAAGTTATGATGTGTATAAGACCTTTTGAGATGTGTATGAAGCATGAGTAATGCTTTCAAAAGCATAAAAACATATCTCATGGCGTGGTACCTAAAACAGATATAAGATGGATTCTTAGAAGAGTGTTTGATGTTAAAGAACTACACTAGGGAAGCGAAAACGACGTGAAACGATATGAAAACGACACCAACAGCTATTTGGTCAAAAATGACTCTTATACACATCTAACCAAAGACTCAGACAAGGGTGCTGTCTAGGGTATTAACATCTAGATGTGTATCAAATTCAGTATTACAACTAGATTAGGAGATAATAAGCTCAGTTTTCCAGAAAAACCGAAAACTTCGCCTCCCTAGACTATAAGTAGGCTATCCTCCCTGCCAACAAAATCCAATTCCAAGGTATTCAAGGGACCTTGGTTACAACCCAACTCAAAACAACATATTCAACCAACCAACAAAATTCATAAACGGAAAGATTCACCGGAGCAATAGCCGGGACTATATCAATAGCATTCCACAACAATCCATACCCCATAACCACTACAATTAACTCTATTACAACATTAGAGCAACAACCTATGGGTGGAATTCCTCTTTACTACCAAACTGAAATTTTTACCGATTAGCCACACGCATGATTCAAACATGCTTCCTATCCATCCCACTACCAAGGAAACGGTTAAAACCATCAAAAGATCATTAAAAGACCCTTCAAACATAACCAATTTATCCAAATTATCCTAGTTGCGCCAAACTTCCGCTTACTTACAAAATGAAGGGAAATCAATTCCACTTGGTTTCAAGTCTCAATTCCTATCCAAACTAACCTTAAAACACTCTTAAAACATCATTATATGCATAGACATAAGCATTCATAGCATAACACTCTAGGCCACATATGGAAGACAAAACCCCAACTCATAATCTTAAAATTTGTAATCTAACCATGGAAAGTTGTTAAAAATCAACCCCAATTACTTCCCAACCTCCAAAACACTAAAAACAACCAATAACATACATAAATCAACACATATAAGGCTGCAAAGAGGGTTTTCTCAGCCATAAAGAATCCTACAAAACTTGAAATTAAAGCTTGGATCATAAAGCCCATAAGCCATAAATGCTAAAATACATAAAATCTTACCTTCCAAGTGATTCCTACTTGAAATCCAAGAAAATTTTTGGGGGAAAATGGAGGAAGAGGATTTTAGGTCGGCTGCTGCTAGGAAGAAATGAAGAAGAAACAACAAGAAGAAGACTTAAAAAGATTTCCAAAGTTGACCCAAATAGTTCCCCATTGACCAAATAGTCTCCAAGTTGACTATTTAACCCAAAAACTAATTTTTGCTACTAAATTATCATTTGTTTCTGAATAATTCAGCCATCATACAACACTCACACACCACAATGCACTAATTACACTTAGTCCAATTTTTGACCCGCTTGGGTCAACTTTGGAAATCTTTTTAAACCGAAAAATTTGCAGAATTGAAAAACGAATAAGTTGAAGTACTTTATGACTAAAAATAATATGAAAAACATTTTAAACCAGTTAAAATCAAAGAACAATGCTATTAAAATACTGGGTTTCACAGAATTGGTCAGTGCCAAAACATACAAAATGTCAATCTTAGCAAACACTATAAGCAAGGTGACCGAGCTCGCTAAGAGCTGCCTACGTATCCCACAACGGGAATCAGGTCGAACGTAGTTCAATTAAACAGATGGTTTTCACATATTTGCCAACTAAAACATCAACAACAAGAAGAACAACTACAAACAAACTAAATGGCAGCATGTGAGTTTGGTAGAAGTACATGAATAAATAATACAGGCACATGGGAGCAATCTTAGTAAAAATCGTGCCATCACCGTATTAACACCGTTTTGACTTTCATTCCAAGTGATTTGGACCCGATCAGGCAATGCTTTGGATCCATCGGATACGTGCCTTTTAGAGGCCAATGACTGTGTTGAGAGAACGACATAGAGGCAACCAATAAGCCTAACTTCGGTCAACAAATTTTAGTTGAACACTTTCCAAGACTTGGACCCAGAGAAGTCGTCAACCAGACTTTGACCATTTGCTCAGTTTACCCCTTCCTCAACGCTTTTTCTGGTTTTCCCTAAGGTTTCCATCCCTTTTATTATTATTATTTTTTTTTTGCATTTTTTTTTCGCACACTCTCCTTTTGCCTAGGCCGCCCCGTAGGGTTTTCCAACCAATGCCTCTCTTTTGCTCTTTTTTTTTTTTCTTTTTTTTAAACAAAGGTGCCTTTTCCGGGTTTTCACCTATGAGGTCCAAGTAAACGGCAAGGTACACAGTAGACGGAAGACGTCTGGCTAAGTAATCGCCTTTTCCAATGCATGCGAACTTTTGTTTTCAAAGTTTTTCGGCATTAGTAAGGCTGCCTTCCCTGTAATTGGCATAGACATGTTAACATCAACTGTTGAGACCGCACAAGCTGCTCCCTTTAAGCCTATGCAGAACATAGGATAGTTAGGGTCAAAATGGGTTAAATCGTGTGATTGGTAAAGATTGGGATTATCTTAACAAAAACTTGCCACAGTTTAAGATGGGCGCTTTGGTTGGAAAGAACATAGCTACAAGGGATGGAAGAGCGGGTTTGTGATCTGGAAAACTGGTTATGTCCTTTATCTAAAAGAATTGCCCCAGTTTTGGGCTGAGAGTCTTACTTGAAGGCAACTGACTGAAACTGGGGAAATAGGTTTGAAATTGCAGAGGAATATGGTTGGGCTTGTATCCCCCCAAAAAAATCCCAGTTTTATTATAACAAACTGAGTTTTGTTGGGCATTTGTTTTGGTCAGCCTCTCAAACTTTTTTTTTTTTTTTACTAACCAGAAACAACAATTTGCCCCAACATTGCAAATTAGCTCTGTTCCAATTTGTTTTTACAGAAAAGGCTAGGGACAAAGCATAATTAAAATGAAGATAGGCAAATAAAGATAAGAGATATAAAAGGGTTTAGTCCGGATGTGGGTGAAAAGGGAAAGAAAAAATAGGTAAAATTCTATCCGACGTTCTGCAATGACTTAAAGAATACTACAGTCTGCCAAATCAGATGAAAAACTTTTTGACTATGTCCACATTTATCAGTTGGGGGAAAACCTGTCCATCCATCTTCGTAAGGATAAGAGCTCCTCCTGATAATACTTTGTGTACAATGAATCCCCCTGGCGATTATACTTGAATCGCGGGTTGCTCATAAGAGATTTTCATAACCCGTGTTTCAATCACATACTTATTCGAAAGATGGTAACCCAACAATTCATATGGCAGCTTTTCATGCCAATCACGCTGACTGTCAACCATCTTTCGAATAATTCTCTTAAGATTCTTGTTAGTTGCTTCAACCGCCCCATTCATTTTTGGCCTATAGATGGTGGAATTTCGATTCTTAATCTTGAATTGGGTACAAAGACCATCTACCATGTCATTGTTCAGGTTCTTGGCATTATCGGTAACCAATGTATCCGGGATGCCAAAGCGGCAAGATGATGTTCTTTCGGATGAACTCCGCCACTACCTTCTTTGTTACGTGCTTGTAGGATTCAGCCTCACCCACTTAGTGAAATATTCAATCGCTACCAGATTGAAGCGATGACCATTAGAAGCTGGCGGCTAGATCAATCCAATGACGTCCATTCCCCAAATTGAACAGGGCCATGGAGTAGTGATGTTGTGCAATTCAGTTGGTGCTGCCCTTATCTCATCCCCGTGCATTTGGCACTTAACACACCTGCGGACAAATTCGATGCAATCATGCTCCATAGTAAGCCAGAAATAGCCTGCTCTCATTATCTTCTTAGCTAATAAGTGCCCGTTCATGTGTGGCCCACAAACTCCCCTATCAACATCCTCCATAATGTAAGCGGCCTCTTTCTTATCGACGCACCTCAGAAGACCCAGATCTATCGTCCTTCGATAAAGTACATTGCCATTTAAAAAGAACTTGATTGACATCCAGCGTAGGAACTTCTTATCCGAAGTACTAGCCCCTAAGAGTATAAGGCTTATACTCTGCCATGTTGTTCACAGCACTGAAACTGTAACTTCACTGTTGGGAAGTGTTTGCCCTCTAGTGATATCAAAACTACTCCTATGCCCGCACCGAAAGTGTTGGATGCACCATCAAAGAATAGCCTCCAATGTGGACATTCATCTTTCATGTCTTCGGCAGTGCCAATGAATAAGATGTCTTCGTCCGGAAAGCCTGCGCCTTATACTTAAACTGTGGCAAGTTTTTGTTAAGATGATCCGCTATCGCTTGTCCTTTTACAGCCTTTTGAGTAGTGAAGATGATATCAAATTCTGCTAACAACATCTGCCATCTAGCCAAGCGTCCAGTCGGCATAGGCTTCTCTAACAGATAGCGAAGGGGATCACACCTGAAATGAGATAAGTGGTATGAACCATTAGATAATGCCTTAGCCGTTGGGAGGTCCAAACCAATGCACAGCATGTTTGCTCCAAAAAAGAATAATTGGCTTCATGGACTGTAAACTTCTAGCTTAGATAATAGATAACCTGATCTTTTCTGCCCGAATCGTCATGCTGCCCCAAGACACAACCCATGGATCCGTCCAAAATCGACAGATACATGATTAATGGCTTCCCGAGCTTTGGGGAGACCAAACAGGAGGGTTCAAAAGATAATTTTTGATTTTGTCAAAAGCCTGTTGACAGTCATCATTCCAGTACATCGGTGCATTTTTCTCAAGTTTGAACAAAGGTTCACAAGTAGTCACAATTGAGCAATGAAGCGACCAAGGGGTAAAATCACAAAATCAAAAATTATCTTTTGCTCAGCTGCTGTGTCTTATACACATCTAGACATGTCTCGGGACAGCACATCTTTGCCGTATCTGTCTCTTATGGACATCCATGACAATGAAACCTAATAACTTTCTGGAATGAGCTCCAAAGGCGCACTTTGCTGGGTTCAACTTCAGATTATATCTTCTCATCCTCTCAAATACCTGCTTAAGATGGGCCAAGTGATCCTCAGCCTTCTTGGATTTGATAATGATGTCAGTCGACGAGGAAGACAGGGTAATGAATGTTGTCTTTCCCCTGTCTTCCTCGTCCACTAGGATTTGGTGATACCTAGCAAAACAATAGACAAAAGTCTCCATCTCATGGCAGGCAGCACTGTCTAGAATGATGTGATTGTTTGGCAGGGGAAAATCATCCTTGGGACTGGCCTTGTTTAAGTCTCGATAGTTGATGCAAACTCTGACCTCCCCAGTCTTCTTCGGTACTGGCACCATATTGGAAAGCCAAATAGGATACTGGGATACAATGATGATTGTGGCATTAAACTGCTGTCTCTTATACAGGTCTGATCTGTAGTGAGGACTCCCTCATGTACGGAAAATAAGCTGTTTTGCAGGCGGGCATTTAGGATCGGTGGAGAGTTTGTGAACCACGACATCTATTAAAATGCCAGGCATATCATCATAAGACCAGGCAAAGACGTCTTGGAACAAAATCAAAAATTCTATCATCTCTTTCCTCTACCCTCTAGTCAAATGTATGCTGATTTTAACCTCTTTTACGTCCGAGTGTCTGTGCCAATGTTTATCGTTTCTGTTTCTTCCAAGTTAGGCTTTGGTTTTTCCTCGTGTTGCACGAATTTATTTTCAATATCACACTCGTCCTCACTACTCTCAGACTGTGTAAAATCAGGGTCGGGTGTGATATCGAAATTGCACTCATCGACCTCATAAACTGGTATCTGAAATCAAAAGCATTGATTTTGGGCCAGAGGGAAAAAATCTGCATGAAATGATAGAAATCTAGATGAGCTAAAACATCTTAAAGAAAAAAGTTCTCTTTAATCGAAGATTTGTACAAGTGATCCTAGAGAACATAAACTTAACATTCATTGGCCATCCTATAAAAATCAATTGTCTTCAGAATTCACCTCCAAAACAGATGAATAAGATGAATCATGAAGGCAATATCATGATTGTACTTGCCTTACTAATCAAATTGTTTTCAAAATTCATTTCCAAAATAGATGAATGAGATGAATCATGAATACAACGCTGTGAATGCACATACTTTTTGACTAGATGGCATAAACAAAACGAATTAAGAAGTACAAAACATACATACAAAGATGAAATTAAATGGAGCAAAACTAAAAACAATATCCTTTCAAATTTACCTAAACTCCCCATGACTAGGGAGATCATCAGATGTCCAGTTGTGCAATTGGTCGATCTCAGCAAATGGCAGCTCAATGTCATCCTTCTCCGTCTGCTCTTGAATAATTACCCCAGGAAATAATGGCTACCTCTTATAAGATCTAGATTTTTAGCCTCATCTTTTTGTTTTGTCATACACATCTAGGATGTGTAGTGAGAGACAGATTATTATGTTTTAGCATTCGCCAAGATAACCAAGCCCAAATGTATTCATCTGCGTTGGTAGCTCAATAGGGTGTAAGATGCAGGTGCAAATTCATCCCCAAACCTTGGCCGATGCGATATCCTCCACTCAGCATTTCCCTTGCAATTATTACACTCGCCTTATCTCAGACAGCTTTCATTGTTGACTGTTCTCCAGGCCCTCGCAAGTTGGCAGAGACCACATCATAAGCTAAGAAAGGCATCGGAGTGTCACTGCTCTCCCCAACTTCCTCCTTGACCATCATGGCATGGTCATCTTCGGCAAATACAGTAATTAGCTTAAACTTGTAAATGAATTTAACCCAATGGTGCAAAGATGACGGAATAGCCCCAGCAGAATGAATCCAGGGGCGTCCCAGCAGAAATTATATACCCCAACAATTGGAAGAACCTGGCAAGTGATCTGATGAGCAGTTGGCCCCACTTCCAAAATAAGGTTTATCTCTCCAGTGGCTTGTCTTCGAGCCCCTGTCAAATCCTCTGATCACCATGGATGAATTCCTGACCCGGTCATGAGAGATTTCCAGTTTATCCAATGTCTTCACAGGGAGGCAATTTTGAAGCAGAGACATTATCAACCATGACCCTAGGCAAATGCCGCCCCTTACATCTAACCGAGGTGAATAGAGCCTTGTTGTGGTCTCTCCCTTCAGAAGTTAAGTCATCATCAGAAAAACAAATTTCGGTTTGATGCCAGCACACTACCCACTAACCCAGCAAGTTTGTCAGTGGGAATATCACGAGGCACATGAGCCTCACTCAAAATCTTCAAAATTGCCTCCCTGTGTAGCTCGGATGTTAACAATAAGCTAAGCATAGAAATTTGTGAGGGTATCTTATTCAGCTGCTCAACTACTGAATATTCACTTTTTTTGATCAATCTTATAATGTCCTCCTCATCTTTGTCTGCTACAACCTTAGGGGCCTGCATGGGCTCTTTACCTTTATTGGATTGTCCGGCCTCAAAACGGTTGTCATTTGTGATTCGGCCTGACCTTGTGACAGCGGACACTTCCTCCTCAGAAATTGGCCTTCCACCGACTATCCCTAGGTACATAACCTACAATGGGATTTGCATGTGTGCTCTCAATTGACAATTGTATTGGCAGTTCAATCACAACGGGCTCCTGGGATTCTACCTCAAATGGATCCATGTCTATGATAAAAGGCTCAGATGACTCCAAATCATCAAATAAAACGGTTTGGTGTGAGTCATTGTCACTTCTTTGACTGCTTCTTCTTCCTCTTCCGTCTCCGCTTCTATAAAAACCATCCCAACATAACGCTCATGCAGTGGCAGCGGATTAGTGTTTACTTCAGGAGCCCTTTGTTCTGGCCTCCTAATGACAATCTCACGTGCATCGATCATATCCTGCACCTTATTCTTCAACGTCCAACAATTAGCCGTGGAATGCCCTGGGACTCCAGAATGATAGGCACAGTGGGCATTGACGTCAAACATATCCGGACCTCCCCCCCGATACTGAGGAGGAGCTATGGGATTCAATCTCCCTGCTGATCTCAACTGCTCATATAGTTGCTCAATGGGCCGTCCCAGGTTGGTAAAATTGCGGGGTGGTCTGCCATGTGGTCTGGCTTGGTTGGAGTTTGGTGGAGGGAATTTGTTTGGCTGGTTGGGTCTGTGATTATTTGGGGATTGTGGTCTTGGAATATAATATGGGAGGTGTGGATACATAGGCACGGGCATTTGTACTTGTGTTTGGTATACGGGTTGAGGGTAGTATTGAGGTGGTAGTGGAGGTGGTGCATAAAAGGGTTGTGGGTTAGATCTTTGGTATTGCTGGAAATTGCGTGGTGGTTGGCGATTGGGTTGGTTGAAAATAAAAGTCACTTCCTCTTCCTTCTTGTCAGCCTTCTTGCTTAGGGGTTTCTTAGCCACAGACGTGCTCCCCTGCATGGACTCTATCTGAAGTTTGAAGGCCTTCATGTCAATAATTTTTCTGCTTTTCAAGCCCCTTTCAACAGCCTCTGCTTGCTGGATGATTTTTGAAAAGGATTTGCCAATAGACCCGGTCAACTTGGAATAGTAAGAAGGTTCATTGGCATCAATACACGGACCTGTCTCTTATTTAGGTCGCGGTTAAACTCATACTATTTCACAAAAGCATTTGCCAAGTCCGTCCAATCCTGCAATTTTTTGGGATCAAGCATTAAATACCAAGATAACTCATCTCCCTCCAAGCTTCTGGCAAATACCTTCATTGCTATCCGAGGGTCACTTGTCGGATTCCCTAGCAAGTTGCAGAACATTTTAAGGTGAGCTACCGGATCCCCAGTGCCATTGTACTTTGGAAATTCTGGGATCTTAAATTTTGGCGGTAATTGCACTTCGGGGAATAGACATAGATCTCGGTAGTCAATAGCTCCAAATTTATCTGTCCCCTGTTGCTGCTTCATGAAACTATCGAACCGCTCCATTCTTTTCAATAGGGCATCATTGACAGCCGGTACAGGGCGGTGGTGGCATTAATTCAGCTTCCCCTCCTGGGGTATACTCCAACTCAAGAGGAGGTGGTGGTGGTGGAACTGGATCTGTCAGTGGTGGCACTGGAGTTGGAGGAGGTTGATTCTGTGGTGGTGGTGGGGGTAGCGGCATCCTCATGCCGGGATTAGGCATATGAGGAGGCAACTTCTCTTGATTGGCGGGGGTAAGGCCCATAATTTGCTTGTACCATTGCATTTCTTGGTTCATACTGGCCAGAGCAGCCATCATAGATTCCATCTGTTTGCGCAACTCTGACATCTCTGGGTTTTGATCCCCACTGGTCCCTTCCACATCTTTTGCTGGTACGGTGCTCATACTATCTTCAAATCGGAGTTTACGTACACACAAGCGGGTATAAATAGCGTTGCGTTGGGCAGCTATTCTGACAGTTGGTACCTTCATATTAAAACATAATAATAAAAAAAGAAAATTCAGATATATATAAACAAACATAATCATAAGTTTACAGCATAAAACGTGGTTCCTTCCCCAGGAACCCTAAAAACAAAAAAACCTCTAAAGGGGACGAAGCCCGTTTGAACTTATTCGGCGAGCTCCTTAGATTGGTCTCGTATCTTCGTCATTTGCTTCTCGTACTGCAGAAGCTTGCTACATGCTGATTCAGCAGCCCCATTGTGCATTAGACGTCCCAGATCATCGGCCATCTCGGTGCATGCCCTCTTTCGGTTGTATTCCAGCTCTCGAATACTGGATTGCTATTCTTGAAGTCTTTTGTAAGCTTGCCTGTGCTTATCTAGAGCTATCTTCGTTCCCATTCCTGTAGCAAATAAGGCACTTTGGTCGCCTTTCCAATTATTCGAGCTAGGAACTCATCTGCATGAAATACATGTTAGCCTTATCTGAGGCTTGTACTCCTTCAGAGCCTTTATAAAATGAACACGCAAGCTTACAAATCCCATTGTAGGTTATGTACCTAGGGATAGGTATGCATATTCTATACACAGGGTCTCCCTTATATGGCTAATGATATGCAATAAGTAGCCACTAGGAACCACCCTACAACGCTGGGGTTAGCCTAAATGCACACAAGGTATAATAAAACTTTGGAAACATGTCGCGGGGGTGGGTCTCCTATTTGGGTCTGGCAACCATATGCCTTTGACCCTACCTAAGGCTTATGCAATATAAAAATCAAAAATTACTCTTTATACACATCTAGATGTGTACAAAGACACATTGCCAAAGTAAATTTACGTTAAGAAAAAGTAATTACTATTACATAACAAAATTGTAAAGCTATTTACTATTACAAGCCAGATAAATGGGTGGTTCCTACTGCCTCGTGTCTAGTGTCCTAAACAAGGTCCACACAGTTCTGCCCTATGGTTTAAGCTATATGAATATGAGAGACAGGCTTACTAATGCAATCTAGATGGGCTTGGTTCCCGAACCTTCAGACTTTGGGTCCAAAAATAAAATTGTCAATTCCGAGGGCCTTATCGTCGGTGGCTGTCAGGTGATCGCCACAGATACCGTTACGTGCACATTGTGTCATGGCTGCATATCTGGGTAGATCGTCTTAATTCCTACAGGGAATGTGGGAACGACACCCACAAAAATAGGACATGCAATAAATGAGACATGTGTTATGCTGTGTTCACTTGGAGGGATCGGTAAGATTCACACATTTTAGTGCGTTTGGCTCTAAAGGTTTGATGCACCCCAACACCCCAAAAATTGCCCCTAAATTAACCACAAACAGGTATAATAGCAAAATATAGTAAAACATGTACAATAAAGCAAGAACAAATCACAACATTGGCAGACAGGGTATGGCACGTAAAACAAGACCTAAATTGAGCAAACGGGTACTCAAGACAGTAAACATAGTGAAATATAGTAAAACAAGTATAAAATAATTTGAAAAGAACAAATAAAGTAACACATAACGTGTGGCACATAAAACGAGACCCAAAATCCATAAACAAGCACACAAGACAGCAAAAATGGCGAAATACGGTAAAATAAGTGTAAAGTAATTGAAAAAGAACAAATAAAGTAACACATAGCATGTGGCACATAAAACGAGACACAAAAATCCGTAAACCAGCACACAAGACAGTAAAAATAGTGAAATACGGTAAAACAAGTGTAAAGTAATTGGAAAAGAAGCTTTACATCCAATTAAAGTAACACTTTGCACATGACACATAAAACGAGGCATAGAGCCGGTAACATAGCACACCAAAAAATGCGGTAAACACTTTAGATGTTTATAATGACTTTACAAATTAATATTGACCGTAACGCATTAAAACATACTGTGCCCGGATTCTCAAAGTCCCCAGTGGAGTCGCCACGCTGTCGCACCCTCCCACAACCCGCGGTCTGGCCGGCACCTTTGGGACCGGCACCGTCGCCTATGTGGTGCTCGTGAAATAGGTGATTAAATGCAAAAGTCTTATTTATTATTACAAACATAAATTACCTACTTACTATTACCAATTTAAATGAATCACCTATTTACTATTACATAACGGGGCTTTAAATGCGAGTATTGTCCGGTTTTTTCATCCCCCTGTACCTGTCTCTTATACACATCTAGTCGCCACCCGTGTGTTGGTGTCGGACACAAAATACATCAAAATTTAAAGAAAAAAAACCTAGTCTAGATTGACTCCTGGTCCACGTAATTCAAAAAACATGAGTTCGGGAATCCTGTTGTAAAGTGGGAAGGTTTGGGAAAGATTTGAATTTTCCTCGGCACCCACTTTACCCGGCGTTGGCCAGGTTGCATGATTTTATCGCGTTTCCCTTTTCAATTTTAGTATTCATTATTGCCGACTTTGTAGCGTACGTGTGCTTAAGATAGTTTAAAAGTAATAAAATATGTACATATTAATGAGGAAATGAAAATAAATGATATAAAAACATTGACAGGTAAATTTAGCCCGGGGTCGAATTTAAAGTTGCACACATTTAGCTTGTAGTGCCCTTTAACTCCCAAGGGGCAAAACTAGATTTTTGTCATGCACGCCAGAGTTTACTTCTAGCCCAATTTTATATTATTGATACAGTTATTAAGTCATGGACTAAATTGAGTTTAATTCAAATATTTAATGTCTAGTCGCTACATTATACACATCTATTCTCTGTATATCGGACAGAACCATACTATATTACAATGTATAATCTGTCCTAAAAATAAACCACAAATCATCACTAGACAGAAACTAATCGAATAATATGTGCAAAATAGTCTATTTACAATTTAATACTCATAAGGGCAAAACGGTAATTTCACAATCTAATGTGTATAAGAGACATATTAAAATGTCAAACAAAAATCAAATTTAAGCTTGGTTACAAGATCATTGAAAAGCACTAAGGTAGAAGAAATTTGAAAAGGAAAAAAAAAATGAAAATTAAGTCATAAATAATGTAAAAATAGTAAGATAAGCATTTTGTCACCAAAACAATCGATTCAAAAGCTCATTTAACTCACCTCAACCTTAGGAATGTGGTGGAATTGGTTATGCTTGGCTTGGAGTGCGTTTGAGCCGAATTTGCTTTCGGCACCTCCAAGCTTCCAATTGATGAACGATTCTTCCACCACATTTTTCACCCACCAGATGAACGATTTTGCTTGAGCTTTTCAAAGACAAGTTGTAATCCCAGGTACCCTCTACAATTTTTTTTCTTTTAGTTTAGTCTAATTCCTCTTCGATGGCTTGGAATCTTGGCCCAAAATTGGCTGTCTGGAAAATTTTCTAGACTTAGAAAATTTCTCTTTTTTTTTGCAGATTTTCTTGGCCACCAGCCTGATTCTACCACGTTTTTGACCCTCCAAATGAATTATTTTTCTTGAGCTGTACAAAGAGAAGTTGTAGTTCCAGGTACTCTCTACAACTTTTCTTCTTTGAGTTTAGTCTAATTACTTTTCGATCGTTTGGAATTTTTGCTCAAAGTTGGCTGTCTGGAAAATTTTACAGACTTAGAAAAATTTCTCTCCTCTAGATGTGTCATAAATTTCGTCCCCAAATTTTAGGCTGAGTTTTTACTCTTTAAAGAGGTGGATTTTGTATGTATAGTCAAAGAAAGATTCCTTGTCATGTTGGGACATGAGCAAGGAAACTCCTGCAGTCGCTGTACAGTTCAAGAAGTAAATTTTTTTTTTTTTAGTAATTTTTTTTTTTTGAAAAATCTAAAAACTTAATAATATTAAAACTCATTCTTAGTATTTCAAAATGTATAAAACACATAATAATTAAACACCATAAGACAAATTAAGAGGGAATTAAAGGATAAATTAAGAGAAAATCAAAGAGCAGGTTAAAAAGAAATTAAAAGGAAAATTGAAAAGAAAATTGAGAGTCAAATTAAAAGGAAAATAGGGGATAACTTAAGGGACAAAAATAGGTGTCTACAAGCCAATTAATATAATTTAGCGATTTACCCTTAACTAAATTCACCCATGAACAATTGCGTCACTCGCACCCGAACCCTAATGAAATTAGAAATTCATGATGTGCAGAAATGAAAAAAATTAATTAAATTAATTGCAAACATATTAATTAAACAAATAAAGATAGAAGGTGCAATTGGAATTAAATAAATAAAAGACACGTTATTAGAGCTGATACATTATTGCAAAAGTACTTGAATTGAATAACTTGAACGATCCACAAATAAAAAAATGGTCTAAAGAATTGAAGAATTAGAACAACTCTAAAGTAGTCTAAAACCCAAGCAAAGGCTAAAAAATAAAGTCTAAGAATCGTTCTCTTCAGCATTACACAAAATCGTATTTATAAAATAACGTTGAAAAAACCCAGGACCAATCGAACCAGCTACAATCAACGGTTAATTTACCACTATTCTTCTGCAATCTATGGGAGTAAAGTACTAAAATCAGCCACATTCAGTAGATATCATTATGTTTCAACCACTATATGTGTCTGATTTGCCTTGGTCCAACCACAATCCGCGGCTGACCCTTTTCTGCACTTCTTCATTTTCTTGTCCTTCCCACTTTTAGTCCCTCTCTCCATTGCCAATGGACCATTTTGCCCCTACATCACTTGCAAAAATGCAAAAAAAAATAAATAAATAGACAATTATAACAACAAAATACACATTTAACTATAACAACAACTTAAAACAACACGACTACTATGAATATCTAAAACATAAATTAACTAAACTAAAACACGACAAATGGGACCAAACACACCTAAACTCGCAACAAAAGAGACACAAAAATAACTCTAAACATAGAGTTAACTATTACATTTTACATTCTTATTATACGTTATTTGATCTCATTATCTTTTTCAAATATACTTTGATTAGAACTCCTTCCTCATTTATTAATGTAATATGACAAGATATTCTTTATTAATTCTTAATCATGAATGATTAGATCTCCTTTTGTGGTTTATAATATAGTATGATTAGTCCTCTTTCTCAGATCTCAATATTGTACGATTACATCTTCCTTAGTAATTAAGTAATTGACCTCATTTCTTAGTTCTTTTTCAAATACGATTAGATCATCTTTTAGTTTTAAATCTTTTATGAATAGGACTTGCTCTTGGTTCTTCATCAAGTATAATTAAATCATACTTTACATTCTAATTATGTATTATTAGAAATTCATTATCTTTTCTACATGTACTTTGATTAAACTCCTTTCTTATTTATGAATCCAATACTACATATCTTCTTTTTTAGTTCTTGATCTTGTATGATTAGATCTCCTTTTGTGGTTCATAATATAATGTGATTAGTATTCTTTCTTGGATCTCAATATCATACTATTACATCTTTTTCCTTTGTCATTGAGCAAAGGAAGTATAATAGGCCTCATTTCTTAATTCTTTTTTGAATAAAACTAGGTCATGTTTTAGTCTAAACCTTTTATGAAAAGGTTTCGCTCTTGGACCTTAATCTAGTGTACATAAATCACATTTTATGTTCTTATTATGTGTTATTTGATCTCATTATCTTTTTCAAATGTACTTTGATTAGAACTCCTTTTCTTATTTATTAGTATAATATCTAGATCTCTCCCTTATTAGTTATTAATCTTATATTATCAAATCTCTTTTTCTAGTTCATAATATAGTATGGTTAGTCCTCTTTATTAGATCTCAATGTTTATGTACAATTACAACTGAGTCATTAAGCAAGCAAATAGGCATCATTTCTTAGTTTTTTTTTTTTTGAATACGATTATATCATCTTTTAGTTATAAATCTTTTATAAATGGGTCTTGCTCTTGGATCTTAATCGTGTATAATTAAGTCACATTTTATGATCTTATTATGTTGATAACTCTAGGAAGGGGTGCATGATTTAATAGTTGGCAAAATAATCAGGGATTTTCGACTAAAGTTAAACTAAATTTAATCACAAGAAATTAAAATAAACACAAGAATGTAAAATATTAATCCCGTGGAAAGCAATGAAATATAATTGACTAAAATCCAAATTTAATCTACCCTACTTGGGAGAATTAATCAAGAATAAGAATTCAAATTAATCTACTCTATAAAAGAAATCAAAAGCAATGGAATAAAACCCTAACTACTAAACTACGGAAGCAATTAAGAATTTAAAAAGAATAAGACAAGAACGAAAATTAAAAAATAAGATGCAACAAAACCAGGTGGAAGAATTAAATTTCATAAAATAAATCAAACTTAGTAATTGCAGCGAGAATCAGTGTTGATGATTGTTGAGTTATAAATCCTTGACAAGAGAACAAAAATCTATCTGTAACTCTTGAGAAACTACCATACGTCTAAACTATTGCTATAACTATTGGAAACTAAGAAACTAAGAATAGCCAATGATAATCTCCTATTTCTTCCCCATCTCTTGGTGTATTTTTAGGTGTTTTTAGGATTTTGGGGGCTCCGGGATGATAAGTACACAATTTCCCAAGCAACCAGGCCCACGGGAGGACTTTTCTTGTAAAATAAGAAAACTTCTAAGACCTATCCGTTGATTGGTGCATGTGCGCTGCCATTTGTTGCGCATGTGTGCACTGGGCAGAACCAAAAGTTGAGCTTCTAGAGCTGGCGCACATGCACTGCAATTATGTTGCGCATGTGCGTGCCTGGTAAAATCAACTTAAATTTACTTCTCGATTTTGACCATGATGCAGGCCGAAAATATGAAAAAACTAAAAATATAAAAATTTTATATATATGTCTTAGCTTTCCAAAACATCTTAAATAAACTCAATTGGAGCTTAGATAAGAAAGTTATGCTCAATCTCCAAACTGTGTTGGAATCCCTCCTCGCCAGTGCACATTTTTCGACTTTGCAAATTTGAATAGGACGCTTATAGAATCCTGGAAAACTCAAAACATAGAAGTTGTGGAAATCTTCAATATCTTTCGAAATAATCCAAAATCACAGCAATCGGAGCTTGAACAAGAGAGTCATGCTTAATCTCCCTTACTATATCCGATTTACTCGACGCCAGTGAGCGTTTTCCTCCAATATTGTGATCCATTTTAACTCATTCTTCACTCAAACCCTTCAAAACTCAAAATAAACTATTTTAGCTCATAATTACTCAATTATTTCTCACATTACATTAAAAACGGAGATAAATGATACTTAAAATATATGACATTTACGAGTTTATCAAATACCCCACACTTGAGCAAAACATAGAAATAAATCACAAACATACTCAAACATCATGCATAACCAAGAACCAAACCATCACAAGGAAAATAGTCTAATGATAATAAACTCCTATACATGAAATCTGGTGTAGGTGTATGCATAGCCATACGAAAATAACATTTAAAATATGTGCAAACCTTTTTAATTTTTCTAAACACTCCATAGCTTACTCTTCTTAAATTTTTCCACTAATGTAGACAATCGACTCGACATAAATTAGGTAGGACTTTTAACTTATAACGTAAGGATTGGATCTTGGATAAAAAAGAAGGGGAAAAAGATAAATAAATAAGAAAAAGAGTTTTAAATTAATGTGCACCTCATTAACATAAAACTTCTTCTCGAATATTATAACACCCATCATTCAATGAAGTAACCCCACACTTAATTCTCCAAACACCCATAAATTTTTTTTATGTAACTCATGATTAGGTAACTTGTTCGATATAATATTGATTAGGTTTTTAGAAAATAATGAACAAGTAATAATAAAAAAAACCTCAATTATTCTAATCAATTCCCACACTCTCGCAAGTATACGAGGTGAGTTTGTATATATAGGATGAATAAAGATCGTTCCCACGAGGACTATTGGAACAATTACTAGGTTCACAAGTCTATTTACTAGTTAGATAGAATAATCAGAGATTTTTTGACTAAACTTAAACTAAATTTAATCAAAAGAAATTAAAATAAACACAAGAATGTAAACTATTAATCGTATGGAAAGAAATTAAATATAATTGACTAAAACCCTAATTTAATCTACCCTACTTGCGAGAATTTAATCAAGAACAAGAATTCAAATTAATCAACTCTATAAAAGAAATCAAGTGCGATGGAATAAAACCCTAACTACTAAACTACGGAAGTTAATTTGAAAGCAATAAGACAAGAACGATAATTAAAGAATAAGAATGCAATGAAAACAAGAATTAAATTGCATAAGATAAATCAAACTCAGTAATTGCAGCGAGAATTAGTGTTCGATGATTGTTGAGTTATGAATTCTTGACAAGAGAACAAAAATCTAGTTTTAACGCTTGAGAAAATCTATCCTACGGCTAAACTATCGCTCTAACTATTGAAAACTAAGAAACTAAGCATAGCTGGTGATAATCTCCTGTTTCCTCCCCTTCTCTTAGTGTATTTATAGGTGTTTTTAGGGTTTTGACGCTTCGGAATGATAGTACACGATTTCCCATACAACCGGGTCCACGGGAGGACTTATATTGCAAAATAAGCAAACTTCTAAGACCTATCCATCTGTCATCACATGTGTGTTGCCATTTTGTCGCTCATGTGCACGTTGGGCAGACCAAAAGTCGAGCTTCTGGAGCTGGAGCACATGCGTGAAATTTGATTCTCACCGGTGCACATTTTCCAACTGTGCAATTTTGTACAAGATGCCTATAGAATCATGTAAAATTCAAAACATGAAAGTTGTAGAACTCTTCAATAGCTTTGTAAATCATCCAAATTCACCACAATCGACTAGAGATCTTGAACAAGAGAGTTATGCTTAATTTGTCAAACAATATCCGATTTGCTTGACACCAGTGAATATTTTCCTCCAATATTGTGATCCATTTTAACTCATTCTTCACTCAAACCCTACAAAACTCAAAATAAACTATTTTAGCCCAAAATTACTCAATTCTTGCTCAAATTACATTAAAAATGGAGGTACGTTTACCTAAAATATATGACATTTGTGAGCTTATCATATGGCCATCCCATTCCTAGATTACATGACATGTTAGATTACCTTCATGGTTCTAAGATTTTCACAAAAATTGATTTGAAGATTGGATATCATCAAATTCAAATGAAAGTGGGTAATGAGTGGAAAACTACTTTTAGAACTAAACACGGATTATATGAATGGTTGGCACAGCATGCCGTTTGGTTTAACAAATGCACCCAGTACTTGCGGCTTACATTGGTAAATTTATTATAGTTTACTTTGATGACATTTTAATGTACAACAAATATTTTGAGATTAAAATAATCTAGTGCATGTTCATTTGGTACTTGACATTTTATGGAAAGAACATATTTTGCTAATCTTAAAAAGTGCTCATTTTGTTTGGACAGAGTTGTCTTTCTCGATTTTGAGTGACTTCTATAAGGATTGAAGTGGACGAAGGCAGAGTGAAAGCCATTCAAGAGTGGCCAACTCCTACTTCTATGTCTGATGTGTGATGTGTGATGTTTTCACGGTTTGGCGAGCTTCTATAGGAGTTTTGTGAAAGACTGTAGAAGCTCCAAGAAGGAGGTTGGATTCAAATAGGGGTCCAAGTAAGAAAAGGCATTTTCAACACTTAAGGATAAGCTTACTTTTGCACCTTTATTGCTGTTGCCTAATTTTTATAAACCTTTTGAAATTGAATGTGATGCTTCTGATATTGGTATAGGTGCCGTGTTGATGTAAGATAAGCAGCCAATTGCTAATTTTACTGAGAAATTTAGTGGTGCTTCTTTGAATTATTCTACCATGACAAATAATTTTATGCTCTTGGTTTGGGCTTTAGAGAATTGGAAACATTACTTGTGGTCAAAATAATTCATTATTCTGACTGATCATGAATCTTTGAAATATTTAAAAGGCCAAAATAAATTAAACCGAAGGCATCCTAAGTGGATAGAGTTCGTTGATATATTCCCATATGTGATTCAATATAAACATGGTAAAGAGAGTACTGTGGTTGATGCATTGTCATGTAGATATGCATTGATTTCTACATTGCATGCTCATTTTCTTGGATTTGAGCAAATTAAAGACTTGTATACAAATGTTCATGATTTTTCATCTGTTTTTGCTACTTGTAAAAATGGGACTTCTGAAAATTTTACAAGTCTGATGATTATCTTTTCGCTAAAATAAGCTTTGTATTCCATAATGTTCTTTCATGAATTGCTTGTGAGAGAGTCACATGGGGAAGGGTTGATGGGTCATTTTAGTTTCTTAAAACTTTAGACATTTTGAAAGAGTATTTCTTCCGGCCGCATATGCCTAATAATTTTTAGAGGTTGAAAGGATTTGTTCAAAATGTGTGATTTGTAAAAGAGCCAAGTCTAAAGTGCAACCACATGGACTTTATATGCCCTTACCCATACCTAATCATCTTTAGGTTGAAATTTTTAAGGATTTTGTGTTGGGTTATCCTAGGTCTAGGTTAGGAAAAGATTGTATATTATGTTGTAGTTGATAGGTTTTCTAAGACGACACATTTCATTCCTTGCACAAAAATTGATGATGCATCTTCTGTTGCAAATTTAATCTTCAATGAAGTTGTGCGTCTTGATGATATCCCTAAAACAATTGTTAGTGATAGGTATGTAAATTTTTTTAGTTACTTATGGCAAGTTTTTTGTGGTAAGCTTGTTGCTAAACTTTTGTTTCCAACTACTTATCACACACAAGCTGATGGTCAAACAGAAGTGATTAATTGTACTTTGGCTACTTTGTTGTTGATGTTTTCGAAACCTTATTTTGATGACATAAGCACTAAACTCTATAAACAAGCTTTTAAGCGTCTGTTACTTGTTCTACTAGAAACAAGGTGTTCGGACGCAGTTCACCGTCCGAACTATGCCAAGCTTCTCGAACGCATTTCACCGTCCGAACCAATAGGCAGAAAGCAAGGTTCTTAATGCTTCTCTACGGACACACACAACTGTCCGAACAAAGTCTCTTTCGAACGAATATGACCGTTCGAAGCTCCTTTCGGACGATGGAACAGACGCATGCACAGTTGTCCGAACGATGTTCTTCACCAACTGCATGGAGATCGAACGCTGTGTCGGAAGCATCATACTTATCTCGTAAGTCTGAAACCTCAACGGCTACTTTTTGTGCATTTATTATTTAGCCGTTAGGAAGTAGTTGCAACCACCATTTATTGCACCTATAAATAACTGCTCTACTATTCTGTAAAGATCATCTAATACATTGAATACAAGCCATAGAAAAGAGCAATTTTAGAACAAATTGGCTATAGTGCTATATTGTATTAGTGTGCAGCTTAGAGTGCAATTCAATATTTTGAGTGGAGTGATAATCTTGTACGAAAGTAAGGTTGTGAGTAAAATTCTTGGCTCAACTAAAAGAGTTTTAGGGTGAGCAAGAATTTTCCTGCTTCGGAAAGATTATCAACTCACCAAGTGTGTGAAACATTCTAGTGAATTAATACTTCAAGCTTGTTAGCTTGGAAGTATTCGTTGTTTAATTTCCTCTCTTTCTTACTTCACAGTTTCATTGATTCTATTATATTAATCGTTAATTGAAAAATCTCAATAAGTTCAATCTTTCTATAAGTTTTTTTTGAAACCTAATTCACCCCCCTCTTAGGTTGCTTTGGGACCAACAATTGGTATCAGAGCTTGGTCTCATTTTATTGCTTAAATTGCTTTTGAGAAAAAAACTATTATGGCAACCAACAATGCTCTATTTTTGAGGGTCAATTCGTTACTTGGCCCCCTATGTTCAATGGGGAAATTTTACTAGTTGGAGAGATAGAATGAAAATATCTTATGCAATCTATTGACTTGTGAAATGTATGTTGTTAATGAAGGTCCCTTTGCAGCTACTATCATTGATGATCACACAAATAGAAGAAGAGAAAAGACAAGGGATGAGCTCACTCCACACGACAAGGCAAACTTGACATTAAATGCAAAAGCCATGAATGTGCTATATAATGCCTAGGATACTAATGAATCAACTCGCGTGAAGGGATACATTTCTGCGAAAGAAATTTGGGATAAATTGAAGGGAGCGACGATGTTCGTGAGCAAAAGAAATCCTTACTTGTTGCCAAGTATGAGTCCTTCGAGATGGAATAACATGAAAATGTTGACAAAATGTATTGTAGGTTCAATGACATCATTAAGGATCTTGAAGCCTTGGGTGAAAAGAATAGAAAAATCCTAAATGCTCTATCCAAAGAATGGGATGCCAAAACAATCTCTATAGAGGAAGCCAAGAATTTAAATTCAATGCCTATTGAATCGCTAATCAACTCTCTTACATCTTATGAATTAAAGTTGAAGGCCAAAGCTGGTGGATGATGAAGAAGCAAGACCAAGAAGGAGCATTGCTCTAAAGACCTCTCAAGAAGAGGATTCAAATGGCTCCATCAATCTAGAAGAAGAAGATCTTGATGAAGGAGATCTTGCACTCATCACCAAAGGATTTCTTAAACATTACATCAACAAACGGAGAATGAGAAGAGGTGGAGCTACAAATTCAAATAATTTCAAAGGAAAAACTAAGCTAGAAATGAAGAAGCAATATGAAAAGTTCTTTGAATGCGTTCAACTCGGACACTTTGCAAATGAGTGTCCTTCCAAGAAAAAGAAGGAAGGAAGAAAGCCTAGATTCAATAACTTTCAAATCACATGGGATGATTGCAACTCCGAATGATAAGTTGAAGAAGAAATGGAGTCGGCACAAATGGCCTTTATGGCCATTGGAGATGATGAGGTAAATTCTAACTATGACTCCAATTATGAAAATGATGAAAATGATCTTGAAGCTTTCATTTTGAAATTGCATGATAAATTTCACTTGGAGCTTAAAGGAATCATATGCTAGAAATAAGGAGTTAGTGAAGAAGTCAAATGCTCTATTGAATGCTAACTCTAAACTTGTACAATGAAAATAATAGGCTATCACAAGAAAATTGTGACTTGAAGAAAAGAATTCATGTGAGATCAAAGGTCAAGGAAGAACAAGCCTCCTTGAAGAAAAGATTGGATGATTTGAATGTTCTCTTGACTAGAAAGAGAGAAAATGTTGTTGATTTGAAAAGAAATAGAAATGTATTAATTAACAAAAATTTTATCATGTTTAGAAGGGATGACTTATGTTTTGTAAAATCAAAATCCTCTTTATATGGAAATAAAAATAGTATTTGTAGATATTGCCAACAACATGGACATGTCAAGAATATGTGTTATGTCAAGAAAAATGAGAAACTTGGAATGAAAGCCGCATGGATTAATAGCAATTCCACTAACTCAAATGGACCCAAGAAAATGTGGGTACCAAAAGTTATCAATTGATCTTTGGTCGTAGGTACTTAACATCACCAACAATGCCAAGTGGTTCATAGATAGTGGATGTTCAAGGCACATGACGGGTGATGCTTTTCTCTTCACAAATCTCAAATCCAAAAACAGTGGAAAAGTAACATTTGGAGATAACAATAAAGCAAAATCAATCAGCATTGGTGATGTAGGTAAAAATGGTGAAACCTTGATAAAGAATGTGCTTCTTGTTGATAATTTGAACTACAATTTATTAAGTGTAAGTCAGCTTTGTGATAAAAATTTATATGTGTTTTTTACCAAGCATGAATGTCTTATCCTTGATAAAAATCATGTTGTTTTATTTAAGGGCACAAGGCACAATGATGTTTATGTAATTCATCTTGATAAAATTAGCAATAGCAATGTAAAATGTCTTACAGTTCCATAGATGATCCTTGGCTTTGGCATAGAAGATTTCGTCATTTTAATATGGATTTAATTGAAAAACTTGCTAAGAAGGATTTGGTAAGAGGTTTGCCAAAACTAAAGTTTTTGAAAAATAAAATTTGTGATGCATGCCAATTTGGTAAACAAGTTAAAGTTTCTTTTAAACCAAAGAATTTTGTGTCCACTCATAAACCTTTAGAATTGTTGCATTTAGACTTGTTTGGACCTACTCAACATGCTAGTCTTGGTGGTTGCAAATATGCCTTTGTTATTGTAGATGACTATTCTAGGTAAACTTGGGTATTATTTCTTATTCACAAAAATGAAGCTGTTGAAAAATTAGTAAAATTGTTTTCCAAAATTCAAAATTTATTGAATTTAAAGATCGTTAGTTTAAGAAGTGACAATGGTGCCGAATTTAAATTTGGAGGTTTTCCCGAATTTTGTGATTACAACGGTGTTTTTCATGAATTTTTGGTTGTTAGAGTCCCTCAACAAAATAGTGTTGTTGAAAGGAAAAATAGGACTCTTCAAGAAACCGCTAGAACTCTGATTAGTGAATGCGACTTACCACAATGTTTTTGGGCCGAAGCCGTTAACACAGACTTGTTATGTCATGAATCGAGTTTTATTAAGATCCTTTTTTAAATAAAACTCCTTATGAACTCCTTTTTTGTAAAAAAATCCATTGTGAGCTATTTTAAAGTTTTTGGTCGCGAATGTTTTGTTTTAAAAATCAAAGAAAATCTTGGTAAATTTGACAAAAAATCGGATGAAGGGATCTTTCTAGGATATTCTAGTGACAAGAAAGCACACCGAGTATACAATAGAAGAACGCTCTTGATTGAAGAAGTTGTACATGTTACCTTTGATGAAGCTAATGATGTTATCTCAAAAAATTTATCTGAAGATGAAGATGTAGGTATTCAAAAGGATCTCGAGAAGCACACTATCCGTGAAGATCATCAAGAGATCACATCGAGCAATGATGTCAACAACCATCAAGTAGATGATGAAGAAGAAAAGAACAAGGATACTCCAAAAGATCTTCCAAAAGCTTGGAGATTCGTCTCTAGTCACCCTCTCGATTTAATCATAGGTGATCTATCCGTTATGGGGTAACTACTCGTTCTCATAAATCTTTGAATAGTAATTGTGGATTACTTTCTCTCATTGATGAATCTTGGGTCATTGCCATGCAAGATGAACTTAGTCAATTGGAGAAAAATAACGTATGGACCTTAGTTGAAAGACCATCTTCTCATCCCGTAATTGGAACAAAATGGGTTTTTAGAAACAAATTAAATGATAAAGGTGAAATCATAAGGAACAAAGCTAGACTTGTTGCAAAAGGTTATGCTCAAGAAGAAGGTATTGACTTTGATGAAACCTTTGCACCCGTGGCTAGATTAGAATCCACTCGCATGTTTCTCGCATTTGCATGTTTCAATGATTTCAAATTATTTCAAATGGATGTCAAAAGTGCATTTTTAAATGATTTTATTGATCAAGAAGTTTTCGTTGAACAACCTCCGGGCTTTGAAAATAAAGATTTTCCAAATCATGTTGTCAAACTCTCTAAAGCTTTATGTGGTTTGAAACAAGCTGCAAGAGCTTGGTATGAAAGATTAAGTGGTTTCCTGATTGAAAATGGATTTAAAAGAGGTGTAGTTGACATCACTTTTTTTACAAAAACAAATTCCAATGGTTTGTTAATTGTTCAAATTTATGTTGACGATATTATTTTTGGAGCAACTAATGAAAGCTTGTGCAAAGATTTTTCACATTTAATGTAAAAAGAGTTTGAGATGAGTATGATGGGCAAGTTACAATTTTTCCTTGGACTACAAGTTCACCAAACAAAGGAAGGAACATTTATTACACAAATCAAGTATACAAAGGAGCTACTCAAATGATTCAGAATGGAAGATTGCAAACAAGTTGGTACGCCTATGTGCACTTCAACCAAACTTGATAAAGATGAAGGAGGTAATTGTGAATAACACATTTTAATAGCCTTGTTCTTTGATTTTAACTGGTTTAAAATGTTTTTCATATTATTTTTAGTCATTAATTACTTCAACTTATTCGTTTTTCAATTCGGCAAAAGTTTCGGTTACACATACGCGATTTCGGTACTGGCAGGTAAACGGGTCAAAAGTTGGATTAAGTGTAATTAGTGCATTGTGGTGTGTGAGTGTTGTATGATGGCTGAATTATTCAGAAACAAATGATAATTTAGTAGCAAAAATTAGTTTTTGGGTTAATTAGTCAACTTGGAGACTATTTGGTCAATTGGGGAACTATTTGGGTCAACCTTGGAATCCTTTTAAGTCTTCTTCTTGTTGTTTCTTCTTCATTTCTTCCTAGCTGCTGGCCGAAAACTCTTCCTCCATTTTCCCCAAAAATTTTCTTGGATTTCAAGTAGGAATCACTTGGAAGGTAAGATTTTATGTATTTTAGCATTTATGGCTTATGGGCTTTATGATCCAAGCTTTAATTTTAAGTTTTGTAGGATTCTTTATGGCTGAGATAATCCTCTTTGTAGCCTTATATGTGTTGATTTATGTATGTTATGGGTTGTTTTTAGTGTTTTGGAGGTTGGGAAGTGATTGGGGTTGATTTTATAACAACTTTCCATGGTTAGATTACAAATTTTAAGATTATGAGTTAGGGTTTTGTCTTCCATATGTGACCTAGAGTGTTATGCTATGAATGCTTATGTCTATGCACATAATGATGTTTTAAGAGTGTTTTAAGGTTAGTTTGGATAGGAATTGAGATTTGAAACCAAGTGGAATTGATTTCCCTTCATTTTGTAAGTAAGCGGAAGTTTGGCGCAACTAGGATAATTTGGATAATTGGTTATGTTTGAAGGATCTTTAATGATCTTTTGATGGTTTTAAGTGTTTCCTTGGTAGTGGGTTGGATAGGAAGCATGTTTGAATCATGCGTGTGGCTAATCGGTAAAAATTTCAGTTTGGTAGTAAGGAGGAATTCCAACCATAGGTTGTTACTCTAATGTTGTAATAGAGTTAATTGTAGTGGTTATGGGGTATGGATTGTTGTGGAATGCTATTGATATAGTCACTAAATTCATGCATGAATCTTTCCGTTTATTAGTATTAATGTTGGTTGGTAGAATATGTTGTTTTGAATTAAGTTGTAACCAAGGTCCATAAGATACCTTGGAATTGGATTTTGTTGGCAGGGAGGATAGCCTACTTATAGCCTAGGGAAGGTTATAAGTTTTTCGAAAACCCTCATGAAAATGTGAAAAAGTTAACCCCTGAATGTATGCTGTTGAAAATCTGTTTGAACAGCTCTTTGGTCAAAAATGACCTTTTCACAATTTCTGACCAACTTCGACAAGCTAAAACCCCAGTCAAAACACTTAGTTAACCCTGTCTCTTATACACATCTAGATGTGTATAAGAGACAGACGTGGCACGTCCCAGCTTCCGCCATATGGAGATTTTGATTTGAGTCCTCTTCCCAAATCATTGTTTGAGAGACAAGCTAAAACCCCAGTCAAAACACTTAGTTAACCCTGTCTCTTATACACATCTAGATGTGTCTAAGAGACAGTACTAGGACAAAACACGTGTTTGGAACAAGTATAAGCTTTGAGTTTTGGAATTATTACATATGAAATCGGGACCAAGCTATTTTATGTTAATCAAATGATATGTTTGCAAACTCTTTTGATATGAAAGCATTTTATGACTGTTTTGGCTCATAGGTGACCTAGGTATATAATTTTGGATGTGTTTGGAAATGTTTGAATTGTGGAGAATACACATATAGATGTCCATGGGAGACAGGTATGACTACTCATGACTGTTATGGAAGACACGGGTGCAAAACATTGTGAAAGTCATAACTTGATCTCAATGGTATCAGACTAGTAGGTGTAGTAGACTACTAGATCTGACTAGTACTGTAGGTCATACCTTCGAGCCTTAAAGATACTCATGTTATTTTATTAAATTCCGGATTGAAACTGTGCTTGGATTTGTTCGCTATGCTTTAGCATACTACGTTTTGAAATGATTGGATCTTTTTGGCTATGTTTTGGACATGCCTGACGTTTAAATGGCATGATACATTTTAGAAAACCACTTATGATTATGGTTTATTGACGTTTAAATGGCATGAGACATTTTAGCTATGTTTTGAAATGAATGGATCTTTTTGGCTATGTTTTGGACATGCCTGACGTTTAAATGGCATGATACATTTTAGAAACCACTTATGATTATGGTTTATTGACGTTTAAATGGCATGAGACATTTTAGCTATGTTTTGAAATGAATGGATCTTTTTGGCTATGTTTTGGACATGCCTGACGTTTAAATGGCATGAGACATTTTAGAAACTGCTTCATGACTATGGTTTTCGCAAATGTTATTATCTTTATGTTTTCTTTTTATCGAAATGCTTGGCCACATTTGAAGAGCTTTTATGATAGCACTGAGCTAGTTATGCTCTCAAGACATAAAGCAAAATTCATTTTGTTTGGAGAGGGTAGTGTATTAGATAGGTTTTGTATTGATGAACTTTGTTTTTGTTGTAGCATCTTTTGTACTAAGAAGGAATTTTGTAATTCGTATTTTTGTGTAAAATGAAATATTCGGTTTTATAGTTAAGTAATGGTTTGATGGTTCTATTACATTGCGGTTAAGTAAGTTGCTTTGTTCGTTTGTGCCTTGCGCTTTGGATCCGGTATACACATCTAGATTGGCAGAGACAGTCCAATTTGGGTCCTCTTTGTCATCTATCACGAACAAAGACTTCGTTGGCATGATGAAATTCACCCAAAATACTTAACAAATAGCAGATATTATGTTCCTATGAAACTGTATAAGATTTCAATCTTGCTTCTTATACACATCTTGATAGTGTAAAGAGAAGGATTTTTAGATATTTGAAGGGTACAATGAATTTTTGTTTGTGGTATCTAAAGTCCTCTACATTTGATTTAATTAGTTATTCTGACGCTGACTTTGCTGGGTGTGATTCTTGATGGGGCAAGTATTGAACCATCTACTGTCTCATAAACAAATTGTCTTGTGTCTAAGTAACACAAAAAACAAAATTCTATTTCTCTTTCTATGGCAGAAGCCGAATACATTGCTGCTGGAAATTGTTGCGCTCAACTTCTGTGGATGATACATACTCTAAAAGATTTTGGTGTTGTTTTTTATTGTGTGCCTATAAGGTGTGACAACACTAGTGCAATTAATCTCACAAAAAATCCTATTACGCACTCTAGGACCAAACACATTGATGTTAGCACCATTTTATTAGAGATCTTGTTTGTAAAAAGGAAATACGTGTTGATTTCGTGCCTACTTTAGATCAACTGGCTGACATTTTTACAAAACCCTTGGCTCTAGATCGTTTTGAATCTCTCAGAAAATGTTTGGGGATTTTAAAGTTCAATTTGGCATAATCTTCTCGTTCGGACGCACCCAATCGTCCGAACAATAATCTTTCTCGGACGCTCTCACTTGTCCGAAAACCTGTTCTCTGGCTCGGACGCTTATGATTGTCCGAACGTTACTCAATTTCTTCACTCACTGCACTAAGAGAACCAGAGATGATCCATCGTTCGAAAGAAAAGCAGATGCACCTGCTCTTCTATCGACCGTTCGTTCATCAGCTTAGCACACACATCAGATGCACGCCAATCGTCTCGAGCGTAGGGAATCTAGATGTGTATAAGACACAGATTTAAAATTGAAGAAGTATTATAAACCCTACCAATCGAAACCCTCTGTGGCGAAATTTTTCTCCTCAAAAATTCCTCCAACTTCTTCCTTCTCTCCTCAAATTTTTTGGAAATTTGTCATTCCCGAAGTATTCATCACCATTATTGCATCTAATTCCACCCATCTACCATCTCATTTCATCAAATTCCCACCACCCTTACAAAAAATTAAAATTTTTTCTTTCTTTCCGTTCATTCACAATGGTTAAATCCCGTGGAGGTTCTTCAACAGCAACTTGTGGACAAAAATCAAAAGGGAAAGCTCCGGTGCGCGGGAATCGTCTGCTAATCCTCAAGCCTCATCAAATCCAACCTTACCAAAATTCATCGATGCCAAGGCATCTGAACGATATACATCTCTTCTTAGCAAATCTATAATCGTTCAACGCCCTGCTTCTCAGAGTCTTTTCGATGAATTTAATCTTCCCATTGTCAAATCGTGTTTTGAAAAACAAAATTGGGGTCACTTAGTTCATACTGACTTACCCGTTTATCATGACATAGTGCTTCAATTCACAGCCAATCTTAGGAAAGGCCCCACTGTTCGCACATTAGTTTCTCGTGTAAATAGCACAAATCTTGAAATTTCCTCCAACATCATCAACACTATTTTTGAATGTGAAGTCTCAAATCTGAATGATTTTTCTTATTTCTTTTCTTTAGATAAATGGCCTGCTATTGATACTCGTTTTGACATTGATGAAGTCAGAGCTATTTTTAACATCAATTTCAAACAGGCCTTGGAAGCCAAAACTACATTGCTCACTCCTGAACTGAATATGTTCTGTACACTCTTGTTACGAATTTGCTGTTACCAACAGATGGGCATTGCACTGAGCCCGGAAAAATGCAGCTTTACTTATTTGTTTGTGTTTTCAAGGGAATTCCTCTTGATTTTGGGTATCTCTTCTGCTCCCTGTGGGAACTCTTTCTTACTGATACCCGACGAAACATTCATTTTGGAAAATTTCTCACCAAAGTATTTGATTTCCTTGATGTACCTTTCATCGAAAACAAATAATTTCCCCCATATTTCAACAAATCTTATATTGAACGAAAAAAAGATAGAGGTAAAGGCCAAAAGAGATTTTGAATGTTCAACCACGATCAATGGTTAACTAAGGTAGCTTTTGATATTGAACATTCAAAATCCCAGGCCTCTACCTCTGGTTTGGCACTTTCCTATTCTCCTCCTCCTCAAACACGTCCACCAGTCCATGATCCTAGTCCATCTTCCTCCGAACCTTCACTTTCTCAAATCTGTGGCCTTCTCACTTCTTTGAGCACTCAAGTAAGTTCCTTTCAACATTAACGCACTAATCGTAAGTTAAAGCGACTTGAAACTCGTCAGTTGATTCTCCAAAAGGCACTTAGCTTGGGCATGTCTACTTCAGCTCAGGTTCAATTTGCCAATATTCAATAACAATATCCACTCGACTCCTCTACCGAAAGTGATGACAATGCCAAAGAAGGGGATGTTCGTGAGGATGACAAAGAGGACCCAAATAATCAAGGTGCTGCCAATGAAGATGAAGGCGACGATGAGGACGTTGACGACATATTCAATTTCATCATGCAACGCCGTAATGAAGAAGATGAAGAGACAGTGAGGCTACTGATGATGACGCCCCTTCCAAACGCCGCAAGATCGAAAAACCCTCTAAGAAGAAAAATGACTCGACTTAGATTCTTTAATAATATGTATTTTAGTTTTGGCATTTCTTTGAATTTTTCCTTTGACTAGTTGGATTCGTTCTCAGTTTTATCCTTTTATGAATTACTTTATCTTTTTGCACTATTCCTGTTGAATATTTGGGTAGTATTTGGGTTTTATCCTTTTATGAATTACTTTATCTTTTTGCACTATTCTTGTTGAATATTTGCACTTTCTCGGGGGGAGCTTTGTTTGATAATGTCGAAAGGGGGAGTAGTAATTTATATTGCAAAATGATTGGTTATCACTCATATATGTTGTTTTTACATATTGGTTATTCCATGACTGTTTGTCATCATCAAAAAGGAGGAGATTGATATTTTCTAAACCTTATTTTGATGATGACATAAGCACTAAACTCTATAAACAAGCTTTGCAGGTCTGTTACTTATTCTGCTGAAAACAGGGTGTTCGGACGCAGTACACCATCTGAACTATGTCAAGCTTCTCGGACGCATTTTGCCGTCCGAACCAACAGGCAGAAAGCAAGGTTCTTAATGCTTCTCTACGGATGCACACAACTGTTTGAACAAAGTCTCTTTCTGACAAACATGACCGTCCGAAGCTCCGTTCGGACGATGGAACGGACTCATGCACGGCCGTCCGAACGATGTTCAGACAGGGTTCACCAACTGCATGGAGATCGGACACTGTGTCGGACACATCATACTTATCTTGGACGTCCGAAACCTCAACGGCTACTTTTTGTGCATTTGTTATTTAGCCGTTAGGAAGTAGTTGCAACCACCATTTATTGCTCCTATAAATAACTACTCTACTATTCTGTAAAGATCATCTAATACATTGATACAAGCCTTAGAAAAGAGCAATTCTAGTAGAAATTGGCTATAGTGCTATATTGTATTAGTGTGCGGCTTAGAGTGCAATTCAATTTTGAGTGGAGTGATAATCTTGTACGAAAGTGAGGTTGTGAGTAATATTCTTGGCTCAACTAAAAGAGTTTTAGTGTGAGCAAGAATTTCCCTACTTTGTAAAGATTATTGGCTCACCAAGTGTGTGAAGCATTCTAGTGAATTAATACTTCAAGCTTGTTAGCTTGGAAGTATTAGTTGTTTAATTTCCTCTCTTTCTTACTTCACAGTTTCATTGATTCTATTATATTAATCTAAACTGTTAGTTGAAAAATCTCAATAAGTTTATTATTTCTAAAAGTATTTTTTAGAAACCTAATTCACCCCCCCTCTTAGGTTGCTTTGAGACCAACAGTTGTGTGCTATGATTAAAAGGAATTTAAAGTTATGGGAAGAGTGCATTCTATTCATTGAATTTGCATGTAATCATTATATGCATTCTTCTACTAACTATTCTTCATTTGAGTTAGTTTATGGCTTTGACCCTCCTATTCCTTTGGTTTTGTTGCCTTTACTTGTTTCTGAGTTTGCAAATGTAGAGGGTAAGAAAAAGGTAGAATTTGTCAAGCAAATCCATGACAAAGCAAGGTAACACATTTTGGATGCCAATGAGCATGTGGCAAAAAGGACAAATAAAGGCCGCAAGGAGATTGTATTTGAGCCAGGTGATTGGGTTTGGGTTCACTAGCACAAAGGAAATGTTTCCCAACTTTTGGAAATCTAAAATACCTCCTCGTAAAAATGGACCACTCTAAGTTTTGGAGCACATCCATCAGTGATAATGCTTACAAGCTTGATCTTCTTGGTCAGTACAATGTTAGTGATTCGTTTAATGTTTCTGACCTTTCTCTTTTTGATTTTGATGAAGGTTCAGATTCGAGGACGAATCATTTTGAGGAGGGAAGGAATGATACAGGTCAAGGAGCATCTTCAAGCTTGGATGAGTTGACTAAGGTTTGAGAAGAGTCATTGCAAGTGCCAATCGGACCAATTACAAGGGCACTAGCAAAGAGGATCTAACAAGCCATGCAATGTTTGGTATGTGGAGTTCTTGACCAGGAAGCTGCTCAAAACAATGTGGAGGTGGAACAAGCTTGTAAATCTAATTGGAACATTCTCCAAGTTCAAATCCATGATGGAGAGGGCCAATAATTTGTGTTTAAGTGTTGTTTCTATTATTATTTAAAAACATTAGTAGTTAAAGTATTGTATAAATTGGGCTGGATTAAGTGTTGGTTTAATTATTAGTTTTCGGACATAATTTTTAGTCTTTAATAACGTGTCCATAAGGCCTATTAATAGGCATGCCTTGGCCGAGCTTCCTAGCCTACCTTTTTAAAGAAATTTTACCTACTTTTTAGGACCCTTTTAAGCCTATAAATAGGCCTCTACATAGACAAATTTTCCAGAAATTATTATAAATAAGATTTGTCTTTTTCGTGAGGAAAAAGTTATCTCTTTTAATCTTTGGTTTGAGACTTTGTTCACATCATCGCTTAAGCAATAGTGATTGTTCTAACCAACTTGAGATATTGGGTCTTACTTGATAAATATAAGCAACAGGTCAATTCTTGTTTATTCTTGTTCTTGTTGTTCTATTTGTATTCTTTACTGTCCAATTTGTGTGACCAACTTTGGATTTCGATCCTTAGGGTGTTGGTGCCTTACTTGAACGTCGAGTTTCGTGGTATTGAGTCTAGATTATGAACGGGGTTCATACCAATTTGTCTTTTATCTTAATAGATCAAAAATAGACAAATCCCCACTTCGGCTGGAGTTCAATTATTCAATAAATTTGATGGTCCTAAACCCTTTCATTTTTAATATATGTGGACGAAGCATGCTGACTTTCTTTAGGAAATAAGGAATATAGTAGGACGGAACCTGTGCGTCATTCAAGCATGCTTGGTTTTTCTCTTAAACTCATATGTCTCAATGCTTGCTTACATGCATGGAATAAGAACACATTTGGCAATATTTTTTATGCTATTATGGGGGCCGAGAAGGAGGTTTAGCCTATGGAGGTATCTTTTGAATCACATCAATCTGATAATGGCAGGCGAAAGTTGCATGAAGAACAAGCAAAACTTCTATATAATCTTGGCTTGAGAGAAACCAATGGGAGGTGAAAGTCTGGGGTTAAGTGGTTTCAACAAGGGGCCTAAAATACCCCATTTTTTTCATGCTATGATTAATCAGAAAGGATCTTTCTTTATCATTCATTGAATAAAGGGTTCACAAGGGCAGTGTTGGAGTCTCCAGATGATATTCACAATGAAGGTGTAAGGTTTTATAGGGATCAAGAGCTTTTCTCCTCTAAACCGTTGATGATATGCCACTTCAAATTTGCTACAATATATACTTGACATTGTTACGCTTGAGGATAATTTGGACCGGATGAATGGAATCCCTATGGATGAGAAAAAATTCATTATTTTTCAAATGGATCATAATAGTGTAGATAGTCTAGATGGTTTTTCTGAATATTTCTACACTTAAATGTTGGGATAATATTACCCAGATATGCACTCTATAGGTCTTGAGTTTCTGGCCGGTGTCCCTATCCCTCAAGCTATTGGCAGTACTATCTTAGTTCTTATACCTAGAAAAGCAAATCCTATCTCCTTTACAGACTCTCGACCTATATCCTTATGTAATTTTATCAAAAAAGTGTTAACTCGTTTGCTTGCTGAGAGAGTTTCCAAGATTCTTCCTCACGTCATTTTTAAAGAGCAAGTTGGTTTTATTAAAGACTGATAATATTCTCCTTGCTTAGGAAATTATTTGCTCTTTGGATATGAAGGCCTGCTAGAGGCTCTAACTTGGTGATGAAGTTTGATTTTCTTAAAGCCTTTCATTGTGTATCTTGGGTTTTCTTGGAGTATGTTTTCTTGAAGTTTGGTTTTTACAGAAGATTCATTAATTTGATTAGTGGTAACCTTAAAAGTAGTTGGTTTTCTTTGCTTCTTAATAGGAAAAGCCAGGGTTTCTTAGAAGCATCAAGAGGGGTTAAGCAAGGAGATCCCTTTTCCCCTTTGCTGATCATTGTTTATGCTGAAGTATTTTGTAGGGGTCTTAAGAACCTTATTCAACGGTCTGAAATTGCACCATATGCTTTACCAAGGAATTGTCTGATTCTTTCTTGCTTTTGTATATGACATTGTTATCTTAACTTAGGGAGACGCTAATTATATTGAGAACTTGCTTTACTTTTTGAATATCTTCCAAAAATGTATGGGTCAGCTGATCAATACAACAGAGAGTGCTCTTTTGTTTCCACCTTTTGAGTCCTCGGCCTTCACGAGAAGAATGGTGCAGCTGTCGATCTTACCAACATGAAATGTACATCTTTGCATGATGTATCTTGGTTGTCTAATTTTCAAGAAGAGGAGAAGTAGAGCTAATTTTCAATACTTAATTGATAAATCTATGATAAACTAGCAGGATGGAAACACAAATTGCTATCTTTTGGTGGAAGATTAATCTTGATCAAAGATGTTCTATAATCCATCCCTATACACATCATTGCAGTACAAGATCCTCCCAAGAATGTAGTGTTGCCTATTGAAAAGAATTTTGGCGATTTTATTCTAGGCTATTGAAGACAGGAAACCCAATAGGCATTGGAAGTCTAGGGCTGAGTTGTGCTGCCCTATTAATGAAAATTTTCTAGGGTTTCGTAGCCTAGGTGATGTCACTGATGCTTTCACCCTAAAGCTTTGGTAGAATTATTTCAATGCCTCCCTCTTTTGGGCTAAGTTCATACGAGAAGTTATAGTGATTATTCAACAATGGCTTTTCCAATCTAGAAATGAATGTTGAAAGCTCATACACAAGATACAAAATCATATTAAAGTTCTTGTGAGGAAGGGTGAATGTGATGTTTGGAAAGATAATGGTTGGGAGATGGCCCTTTGATGATTGACGTTGAAGGTGACAAGCTCCATTGAACCAAGTTTGTAGAAAATGATACTGGATGGGATCCTTCTTTTTTGGATCATAATTGTTAGTCATCAATTGAATCCTAAAATTTTTGCATAAAATATTTTCTATCTAATGATCCGAATGCATGATTTGGAACTCATCTTCTTTTGCTAAATTCTTCATCTTGGCTACTTATGATTGCAGAAGGAGTGTCCGAATGAAAATGTTGCCATAAGGTATATATGGAGTCCCCTTGAAAATTTCAATATTTATATGGATATTACTCAATAAGTTTTTGGCCTTTCCTGAAGTATTTTAGAGAATAGTGTTCCAGCTTGCTTCAAAATGTCCATTCTGTGACAACAAGAATTCCTTGGAACATTGTTTCTCTCATTACTTGGCTGCCACATAGTGTCATTTGGGATCATTTCAGTTCAATTTATGGTATTGTTAACCATAACCCCATTGAACTTATGCTCAAATGTCCGATTTGGTGGATGTCTAGCTCATCATCCATTGAAGGTACTATTATCTCTTCACATCCATCCATGATCCGTTATACGCTTTGGCTTTACAAAAATTACAACATTTTTAATGCTAGAAGATGGTCAAAGTTATATACCATTCACAAAGTGTCCAGTGAATAACAGATGCTTGCTTGAGTGGGAAATTTCACTATGATACTTCCTTATCTGTTGCTCACGTTAAGCATTTCATAGTAGATGTGCAATTGGTACACAAACAATCTCAATCTTAAGTTTCTCGTGGATGAAACCAAGTGAAGATTGGGTTAAACTTATTGTGGACGGTTCTGTGGTAGGAAATCCTAGAGTGATGGGCTATGGAGGACTTATCTGGGACTATACAGGTAGCCTTCTTTTTGGTTTTCCTAGAATTTTGGGCATAGGCACCTCCTACTGGAAGCTGAAGCTCACAAATTGCTCATTCAATTGCAAATGTGCATTATAAATCAGTTTGTTAAAGTCATGATTGATGTTGGTTCTGAAATCCTTTCTCACATGGTTCATGGTTTGGTGTCAATTCCTAGGCGTGTGGATGTTATAATTCATAGAATCAAGAACATCCTCCTGCAGGTTGATTTTCAGCTCCAACACACTTACCGTGAAGTAGAAGTGCTGGTAATAAATTATTTTAGTTAGCTAGTAGTGAGCTTGATTGCAATTTAATCCTTCATTTTAATGTTTCTCCCTCTAGTATTTGTGAATTACTTAGTTTGGCTTCTAAGGGATTCCCTATATCCATACTAGGTATTTTCACGTTCATTGGATCATTATTTTTGGGAGGTATTGGGCTAGTTCCATTCTTGTACTTCATTTTTATTGAAGTTCAATAAAATTTGGAAGTAGCGCTCCCTACCAATGTTTTGGCAGTCAGATAATTAAAAAAATTAATTTAATATGTTATTAAGTGTAATAAAATTAATTCATTTAACTATATCTATAATAAAGTGTGTATCAAAAGTTTATAATGTTATTAATACATAACACTATAACGTTACTAATACATATTAACTAATTACGAACATTAAGTTCTTCAAGTACAATTAAAATAATATAATATATTTTATAGTATTTCTTGTTTCTTAATATATCCCTCAATGTATACATTTTAGGACTAGTTGATAACTCTATATTTTGAACTATTTTTATACCTCTTTTGCTATGTGTTTAGGTCTATTTAGTCCCAAAAAATGCTTGATCATAAACATATTGTCCTCATTTTCTCTACAACTTTCTCTCTCTAAAAAGCAAAAAAAAAGTTTTCTTCTTGACCTTACACTCGGCCATAGAAGTGCTAGGTAAGTAGCAACCTAATCAACTTGAGAGAATCTCTCAAGAAACTTTAGTTGTACAAGGGGGAACAAGAATTTTTTTTCCACTGAAAAGGAGGTACAAAATTAGGCGAGTTCCTTAAGAGTTCGATTCACGTTGGTTGGAAACTTCCCCGAAGGAAAGCTAAACATTGAGATGCCGAGGAAAAACTTCCACGCGAATGTTTTTAAAGGAAATTTCTCAATTAGATATTTTGATCATAAACATATTCTCATCCTATTTTTACTAGAAGAGGATTTCCTACATTGCTGGTTAAAAAGCACAAGGTACATCAATGGGTTATATATGTGGGTACTTAAGTGGCATCCTCTCTCTTGTCCAGAAATTTAACCATCAATTGTCCCAGTCTGGATTACATTGGAAGGTTACCAGCTACGTTTTTCAATAAGCACTCAGTTCTTAGCACTACACAAGTAGTAGTCACCCCCCTCAAGCTGGACTTCGCAACAGAAAACTTCACTCGTCTGAACACAACTAAGGTTTCTATCAAAGTTGATCTCTTGGCTTCCTTGCCATCAAGACATTGGCTTGAAGTAGTGATTGTAGAAAGTGCCAATCGGGTTTTTCTCTTCTTGCTGGGATATTGTTCACAATCAACCAAGATTTATTTGCAGTAGTGAGTGAATTTTTGAAGGAAGCAAGCCTACCTAGGGTATTCAGCAGCACTATCATCACTCTGATCCCAAAAACTTCAAACCCTTCCACTGTCAATGATCATAGACCCATTATTCTTTGTACTTTCTTCAATATAATTTGCACCAAAGTTATGGCTAATACACTTTCAATTATGTTGCCAAGAATTATTTCCAAAGAGCTGGTGGCTTTCATTCACAGTTGGGAGATTGCTAATAACTTCCTATTGGTGTAAGATGGCTGATTTTATAGACAAGAAAACATCTAGAAGGAATTGTTATATTCAAGCTGGACTTGACTAAAGCTTTTGATAGACTATCTTGGTCTTTCTTTTATGCCTACTTGAGGAAATTGGGTTTCTCTGAAGAATGGATTTCCTTGGTTCAAAATGTTGTGGAACATTGCTGGTTTTCTATTTTTATCAATCCTAAGGGATTCTTCAAATCAATTGGAAGGGTTTGTTAAGAGGATCCATGCATTGAGATATATCCACTACTTTTTGTCATCCAGATGGAGGCATTTAATAGAAGTCTCAAAGTGGCAATTCTAGAAGGGTAAAATTTATAAATTTTCTCTTCCTAGATCATGTCCACATATTACCCACTTAGCTTGTGCAGATGATGTGGTGATCCTCGGAAAGGTAGAAGTCAAATACATCAAAAATCTCATGAATTTCCTTGTTCAATTTGAAGCTTCTTCAAGTCAGCTTATTAATGCTACCTAGAGCTCTTTCTGTGTTTCATCCAAAGCGTCTATGGCTAGAATGAAATTGATCTAGGAAAAGACAGGTTTTGTAAGAACCTTTCTAATGCTCTAGTTGGGGTGCCCAATATTGAAAGCGAAGAATAGGATGACCATTTTCCAACCCATGATTGAGATAGTCGCCTTAGACTGGAGCTGTCTCTTATACACATCTAGATGTGTATAAGAGACAAGTTTTAATTCCTGGCAACTGATGTGATCCTAGCATATCTATTTTCCTTCTAGAATCTAGCTATATTTTTATATCCTTCAAAATCAGTTATGAAGGAACTAAAAAGATAGTTTGCAAAATTCTTTTGGGGAAGCTCAAAAGTTGGTTTGAAGCACCATTGGATTTCCTAGGACACAATCTGCCAGCCTCCAAGCAATAATGGTTTGGATGTTGCCTCCTTGACTGAGATGGCAAGAGGTTTCAATATAAAGCTTTGGAGAGGGAACACACTTTTGGGCCTCCTTTCTTAGTGGTAAATAACTCAAAGGTTTTCACCCTTGCCTTGCACAGGAGACTTTGAGGGACTCTACTACACGGAACAAAATGTTGAATGTTAGGGATGTAGTTGAGAAGAAGTTTCTTTCTCTAGTTACGAATGCTCAATGTTCCTTCTGGTTGAACCCTAGGTTGGTTGAGGGTGCCCTCTATCATGAGGTGGAGCACGTTTTGGACCTTAACTCACACTGACACAATTATGGACTCCTCATGGGTGGAATCTTTCTATATTGGGTGAAAACTAAACAGCAACTGAAATCAATGTATAAGAAATCTAGAATTGGAAAAATGCTACAAGGGAATGCCTTAACACTGATAGATGAAAAGATGGGCTTGTCTGGACTCATACTTCAAGAGGAACATTCTTAGACTCCTCCACTTTTAGTGATAGGAAGTACGCTACCTCTTTTTGTAGAGCCATGATATGGGACGATTGACTACAACAAAAAATATCAATTTTCAAGTGGCATTTGCTAAATAAGCGTTTGCCTCTAGATGATATCCTTTCAAAGACTGGTATTTCAATGGCATCTAAATGCCGGTTCTGTGAGCACTGGAGAACACTCGATCACTTATTTGTTGAATGTTTATTGACGAAGCAAATTTGGTAATATTTTGAGTCGTTACGGGAAATATCCTTTCCTTCCTCACACCGAGTAGAGCATCAACTTATGTCATGGTGGTGGAGTCATTCTCGTACTTCACAAAATCATACCATTTATCATATGTTGGTTTGTTTGGAAAGCACAAAACAAAGCTTTATTTGAAGGAATGGAAGAATCCAAGTTCATCAAGTCATCTCATATATTTGCTCTTACTTGAAAGATGTTTCAACCATCCAACCATCCCAAGGATCTCAGTGGCTAATGACCTTTTCCTTATGAAGGGTATATGCAGTCAATTAATTTCTACCAAACCGAAACATGCACTGGCAGTTTGATGGTTTCCTCCATCACCTGGATTTGTAAATTAAAATATTGATGGAGCATGCAAATGGAACCCAGGTGTTGCATTTAGAGGAGGGATTTTGAGAAGAAAAATGGGCAGATTATAATGCTTTCTACAATTTCTTTGGACATCAAACTAACCCGCAGGTAGAGATTATGGCTTTAGTGGCCGAGTAAAATATTTGTGCCAAACTGGACTTGAAGTCAGTATAGGTTGAATTGGACTCTTTGGTCCTTATTAAGATTCTAAATGGCCAAGCCTCAATCCTAGGAGCATTGATCATCGAATTCAATTTCTGAAGCAGCTCTTAGTAGGAAAGAATTTTACTTTCAAACGGAGATATGTATTAAGAGAGGCAAATCATGTAGCAGACTTTCTTGCAAATGAGGGCATCAAGAATGTAATGTTTGTAGAATATTCCAAATGCACAATTCCTTCTCATTTTAGAGGATTGTTGGTTTTGGATTCAATAGGATGCCCGTACATAAAGCATTGTAACTTTTTATTCTCATTCAATAAAATAAAGCTCCTTTTGGGGTATTGCCAAAAAAAGGTGTGTTGAGTCCCATGTGTTGTGTTTTAGGGGAGTAAAGTATTGTTAAGGATATTCATGGTTGATAGTGTTGTTTTAAGTCATTTTTCTAGTAAAATGTGTGTTTTATTAATATTTTTATCGATTCACTTCGTTTTGTATTTTGCACAGATAAAATGAGGGACAACATGGCCAATTGACAAAGGAACGTGGAGCAAAAGTGGAGGACTAAAGAAGTTGGAGAGTGCTATTGAAGACCAACTGTAGATTGTAGCTGGAATGCAGTGAAACAGTCATAGATTGTGTCACATACTCAGAAGCGTAGATGCGGACTGTGGCTAATCCAAGAGCATTCCTTGCAAACTGCGAGTGAGTCGCAAATTGCGAGAAAACAAGTTTAAACCTCCCATAGCCTATGGTTGGTCCAATTTGGGCCTGGGCCTGTAATGTGAATTTTGTAAATAGGGGACTTATGTAACAATTGATAGAGAGCGATTCTCAAAACTTATTTTCAGCTTTTTGTTTAGGGTTTTAAGAAATCCTTTTCTAATACTTTATGGTTTAATTGTTCTTCAATTTCTTAGTTTAACTTTTTGACTTTTGGATTGTTCAAGTTATTCAATTCATGTTCTATTGCAAGAATTTTAGTTTCGATAACTTGTCTTTTATTTATTTATTCACAACTGAACTTTAATTTCCGTTTATCAATTTATCATGTCTATTAGCAATGTAGTAAATTTGTTTACTTTTCCACACACCATGATTTGCTAAATTGATTAGGATTCGGGTACGAGTAATGCAATTATTCATGGGTTAATTTAGAATTAATTGTTGATCACTAAAATTCTATTAATCGACTAACGATTAACATAAATAGACAAATCTAAGGAATAGCTAACCTTAGTTTTTGTTAGGTTGGCCAAGGGGATAAGGATTTTAACCTCCGTCATAGGCCAGTATTAAATTATAAGGCTAATTTTTCTGAACTAGATGGCGGAATTGATTAGTTGATTCGCTGAGCATTCCCGACCAATAACTCGAATTCCATACAGATAAAGACTCTCTTATGTTAGGAAAGAGAAGATGTCGAACCCTACAGTTAATTAATTTTTGAGGATTCTATTATCGAAGGATAAATCAGTTGAGTTGAAACATTAATATAATCTCCATTAATTATAAATAAAATTGATTGATTTATCCAAAATTTTGCTAAATTCAAGATAATTGTTAGTCTGGCACTTGACCCATTTTTGTCAACTTCTTGCTACTTTAATTTCATTGCGTATTCTTTAAGTTTTAGTTATTTATTTCTTTAGTAAATTTAATTCTAAAATCCAGATTCTCTGCAAACCAGCTAGCTTAATAGATATTGGACTAGATTCTTGGTACGTGTTTCCAGTCGTCATGGAATCGATCTTTTTCACCATACTACACCAATAATCACATACTTGCAGGTATTAGTGAAAACATGGGATAAGGTAATTTAACTTGTCCAACACGGATCAAGTTTTTGACACCGTTGCTGGGGACTTTTGTTAGGCAATGTCAAGGCGGTAAAATAATTCCTACTTTAGACTTATGTTTTGTTTTTGTTTATTTTTAGTTGTTCTTTTTACAAGACAGAATCTAATCAAATTCTTACTAATTATTCCCATATAAATTGGTGCTCATAATGTTTTCCTTTGTCTTGACAGTTTATGTTCAAATCTGATCAAACTCTTGCATGGTTTGATCCTAAAACTGATAGGACTTTCAGGTAGTTAAGGAAACAAGCACCACAGTAACAACAACAAATAGTATTAGGTACTATTGATGAAAGAAATCCATGTCAACTGGTGAAGAGGAGGATGTGGAACATAATGAAGAATTTGAGGGGAACAAATAGAATTTACGTGGTCGTAATAGACCATTGAGAGACTATACCCAACCTACTTTTTAAGGAGCTCAGTCAAGTGTTGTACGACCTCTTATTCAAATTAATAACTTCGAGATTATGCCAAGACACATACATGCTATATTTTCGGGATTGCACATTGCGGATTTGAACCGACATCTAATCAACATTGAAGAAGTATGTGATACTTTGAAGAAGAATGGTGTGTCTGCAGGTGCCTTTAAACTGAAATTGTTTCGCTTCCTTTTGTGGGATAAAGTAAAATTGTGGTTGGAAAGATATAAATAGGGGACTTTTACAACTTGGGACGGTATTAGCTCAAACATTCATGTCAAAGTATTTTTCCACATAAAAAATAGCTAAACTAAGAAATGATATCACTTCTTTCAATCAACAGTATGGAGAGGACCTTAGCGAGGTTTGGGAGAGATACTAATGACTTGCTCAATGAGTGTCCACATCATGGGTTGCCCTTATAGGTGAAAATTGAGTTCTTTATATTGGGATGCTTTAAGAAACCTATTAATCAGTTGATGCTTTAATTGGTATATCCCTTATGCCAAATAAAAACTCCGAAAGAGGCTCAGGATTTGTTGGATAAAATGTCAAATAATTACTTCAAGTCTTCCGTAGCACAAGCCCAAGAGCAAAGGTGAGAACTTGAGCTGATCATTTGTGATATCGTAATGGCTAAACAAGAAGTTATGGACAAACAGATGGCAACAGAGAAGGAGATGAAAGTCAAAGCAGTGGCTACATCATAGCCACTAGTTTGTGATTTTTGTTCAGGTAACCATCCTAATGGCGAATGTTGTACACTAACATCATCTAATTCTTGTTTTGCTGGTCAAGAATAAGTGAACTACATTGGGAGTCAAGGCCAAAACTAAAAAATGTACTGGAGTCAAGGCAATTCTTTCAGCAATACGTACAAAATCGTGGATGGAGGAATAATCCAAATTTGTCTTGGAGTAACCAACAAACTCAAAATTCAAATGTTTGACATCCATTCCAACAGTATCAACAACCACAGCAGCATATGCATTCAATTTCACTTCAGACACCTAAACATGTGAAAAATACTCGAAATCAGTATATGAAATTCAATTATGAAAGCGTGTGGGGTTTAGAGGATTCGATCAGAAACTTGACAACTTCAGTCAAGAATATGGAGAACTAAGTAAGGAAATTAACTACTGGTAAGGCTAAGAGACCACTTGGTGCATTGCCGATTGACACAATGACTAACCCTAAAGAGTATGTCTTGGAGTGGTAAAATCTATTAGGGTAAAAAAAAAAAAAAAGAGGAGTAGTAATGGAGAAGTCAAAGTAAGGGACAATGGAGCAACCAAGTACAAAACAGGCTTCTAAGAGGGAAACTAAAGTGCAACTTACCCATTCCCCGGTAAGAATTCCATTTTCTCGTAGGATTAGAGTTGAGGATATGCAAAAGAAGTTCAAGAGATTCCTTGAGATCTTAAAAAAGGTGGAAAACAACATACCCTTCATCAAAGCACTTGAGAACATGCCCAAATATGCCAAGTTCATGAAGCCAATGTTGATCAATAAGAAGAAGCTACTGGGAGATGAAATCTTATGTTTGACTGAAGGATGGAGTGCAACTATCCAAAAGAAACTATTTCGAAGCTTAAGGATCATAGTTCGTTCTCTATCCTAGGCATAGTTGGAGGAGCAAAGTTTTAAAAGAGCTGTATGTGATCTTAGGGCATCCATAGACTTGATTCCTCTTTCTGTTTTTAAGAAATTTAATGGTGGAAGGATGAAGCCAACAAATGTATCTCTCCAAATGACTGATAAAAGTGTGAAATACCCCAAGGGTATTGTTGAAGATGTATTGGATAACATGGGAAAATACACCATCAGACTTCATCATCGTGGATATGGAAGAAGACAATAAGATGCCCTTAATTCTCGGCAGACCATTCTCCCCCCAGCTACTGGATGAGCATTGATAGATGTCCAAGAGGGGAAGTTATATTTGAAAGTCGGTAACTAGATTGTCAATTTTTCTATTTTTAACTCTCTTAAAGATTGGTGTTTAGAATGATTTAATAATGATTGACATAACAGATGACCTTGTGATGACTTTTGTAGGAACAATACTCCACGACTTCTATTATAGAGAGCATTGATTAGGTAGAGAAAGTAGAGTAGGATGAATCAACGAAGGCTTGCTTGAGGATCCCAGAAGAAAACCTAGAAAGCAAGGATGAAGATCCGGCTAAAAAGTTAGGTAAGGGGGATCTTTGACCAATGAAACCCTACGGTAGAGTTGAAACCACTTTCTCGTCATCTAAAATTCAATTTCATTGGTGAGAATGAAACATTTCCAGTCATCGTTTGTGCAAAACTGTCTGATGAATGAATAACTGAACTACTTCTTGTGTTGAGAAAGCATAAAGTACAATTTCATGGAGCATTCATGATATAAAAAGGATTAGCCCTACAATTTGCATGCATAAAATCTTGATGACTGAAAACTATAGGGCTTGAAGGCAACTTCAACGTAGGCTAAACTTCACACTGAAAGAGGTAGTCAGAAAGGAAGTCATGAAACTATTAGATGTTGGAACAATTTATACAATCAGTCATAGTGAGTGGGTTTGCGTCAGTCAAGTTGTACCTAAAAATGTAGGGAAGTTGTAGTTGATAATGAGAATAATGAACTAATCCCATCGAGGTTGGTCGCGGGTTGAATGGTATTCATCGATTATAGAAAGCTAAATGAAGCCACCTATAAGGACCTGAGGTGAACCTTATGCACAATCAAAACTTGATGCCACAAAACTCGAAGATCAAGTATGGCACCAAAACCACAAGGATCAAAATCCAAAGCTAGTAACACAAATTGGAAGTAAGAACACAAAAGAAAACAGGAATAGAACAAACAAGAATAAGCAAGAATTGACCCGCTACTATATTGTTCAAGCAAGAACAGCTCTCTAATATCTTAAGTTGGTTAGAAAAATCACCATTGCTCAAGTGATGATCCCAACAAAGTCTTAATCCAAAGATTAAAATGAAGAACTATTTGCTCACGAAAAAGACAAATTTTGTATGATAATAACGTGCTAGAAATTTTCGTCAATATGGTGCCTTATTTATAGGGTTAAAAGTTGATGTTTTCCAAACCTTATTTTGATGATGACATAAGCACTTAACTCTGTAAACAAGTTGTGCAGGTCTGTACTTGTTTTGCTGGAGACAGGGTTTTCGGATACACCGTACCATCCGAATTCTCGGACACATTCCACCGTCCGAACCAACAGGCAGAAAGCAAGCATCCTACTCCTTCTCCAACGGACGCACACAATTGTCCGAACGAAGTCTCTTTCGGATGGACATGACCTTCCGAAGCTCCATTCGGACTATGGAATGGACGCATGCAAGGACGTCCGAACGAAGTTCTTCACCAACTGCATGGAGATCGGACGCTGTGTCGGACGCATCTGTATCTACTTATCTCGGACGTCCGAAACCCCAACGGCTACTTTTTGTGCATTTATTATTTAGCCGTTAGGAAGTAGTTGCAACCACCATTTATTGCTCTTATAAATAACTGCTTTGATATTCTATAAAATCAATCTAATACATTGAATACAAGCCTTAGAAAAGAGCAATTTTAGTACAAATTGGCAATAGTACTTTATTGTATTAGTGTGCAGTTTAGAATGCAATTCAATTTTGAGTGGAGTAATAATCTTGTACGAAAGTGTGGTTGTAAGTAAAATTCTTGGCTCAACTAAAAGAGTTTTAGTGTGAGCAATAATTTCCCTACTTTGTAAAGATTATTGGCTCACCAAGTGTGTGAAGCATTCTAGTAATTTGACACTTCTAGATGTGCTTGGAAGTGTTGGCTGTTTAATTTTCTCTCTTTCTTACTTCACTGTTTCATTGATGCTATTATATCAATTTCTAGATGAAAAATATTAATAAGATTAATATTTCTAAAAGAGTATTTTTTAGAAACCTAATTCACCCCCCTCTTAGGTTGCTTTGGGACCAACAAAAGTATCCTACAAAGTAGCTAAAAACTCCTTAAAAAAAGGACTAGGAGTTTAGGAAAGGAAAGCCAACTAATAGGCCTTATGGACCATATTAAGGACTACTAATTATGTCAAAAACTAGTAATTAAACCAACACTTAAACTAGCCCAATTCACACAACACTTTAAACTACTATTGGGCTTTACACAATAATGGATTTAAACAAATAAAAAGTTTGGTAAAATATAAAATAATTTTTGTCCCTAGGATTTAAAGGATCTCCACTTGTGCTTCACATTGAAGAATTGAACATCATGTGTTAATGAATTCAGAATAATCCAGTCCAACTTGACCAAAACTCCACTAATGTGCTCCAACCTATCAAGTGTGAGTCCAAGCTTGCTATAACTTCCTCACTCTTTGAAAGAGTTCGTCCTTGAATCAAGGCCATCATGGTAATCAGTTTGGTGAAGAACAGGTGTCGTCTAGCTTCTTCGGGAAATATGTCTTCAAATTCCTGCAAGAGAGACTTAAGAAAACTAGGAAGAGAAGGATCATGGTTAGAGTTAGCAAAATAAACATATTTAAACATCAACAAAATAATAAGCTTGTTATTTATTACAAGCTATAACTACCTCTCTTGGTTTTGCATACAAACTTAATTGCTCATTTTTATCCATCCCTTTAGCCAAAATTACCTCTTTCTCCTTGGACTAATCTTCAACAAATTCCTTGTGACAACAAGATGGAACAAAACTTTTGTGCAAAATAGTTTTAATGTTAGCCCAATTATCAATAGTATGTTCACTATTTCTATGCCTACTAATTAACAATTGATCCCACCAGGTCAATGCATAATCAGTAAAAGAAACGATAGCTAGCTTTGTCTTTTTTTATTAGAGTAATAGTACAAAATAAAAATAAATCTACCTTTCTCTCCTATTCGATGTAAGCATCAAGATCAGCTTTATCTTGAAATGGAGGTAAGGATAGCTTGATTGTACCTATGTCATTGCCTCAGGTCCGATTCGCCCTTCGGCCACGCTGTACATTCCTATCATAAAAAATTTCATGGTTAATATTATCTGGATCACATTCATATGATCTTCTTGATCACGTGAAGGAGTGTTACATCTATGAGTTGGATTAGTCTAACTCCTTGAAGTCTCCCTCTTTGTTGATCAGTAATGCGAGCTTCAATTTGATTCAAGCTATCCCTAACATTGTCAAATGCAACAAATACTCGCTTAAATTGTTGTTGTATGGCCTCCATAGTTATGGGTTTACTAGCCCGACTACTTTCTTCATGCGACATAATAAAACACTCACCAAAAATGAAAGTGATTAGGGTTAGTAAAATCAAAAGTAGTTTCCTCACCACTCAGCTCACTTTTGGGAGTATAATCACTTGAGTTTGTATCATTCAATCTCTTGTGTATACACTCAATCAAATGGAGACAGTATACACTCAAATGATCTCTCCCACACTGAATTGCCTTTTTCCCCTCTTTAGTTCACTCTCAAAGTCGTTGGAAGACTATGAGGAGCAAAGTGAGCTCCAGTTATGCCTTAACCACATAATTGGTTAGAAGTCAAATAAAACAAATAGTCATGAGTCAATGCCAAATAAGAGACACCAAACTTTTGGATTTAAGCTCAAAGAAAAAAAAAACAACAGAATATTCGAGACTACTAGAAGCAACAAAAAAGGTGTAGAAAGCAAAAGAATTTAGTATGCATACTTACCAAATAAAAGGAACAAATCACTCAAGAACAAACAATTAACCACTTAAGACTAGCAAAGAAATTAAAAGAACCAACAAAAATTAAGTGTTTTTTAACAGAATTAAAAATTTGGTTGGGACTTCTGTTGGTTCTTTTCCAATTTCTTGAAGTTGGAAGCTGTCTCTTCCAAAAATGAATTGGTAAGTTTCCAAATTTGAAAATAGGAGAGTTCCTAAAAATGAATTTGGTAAGTTTGGAAAATTAGAATTTGGAAAGTTTCCATCAAAAATAAATTTGGTATGTTTCTGAATTTGGAATTTGGAAAGTTTCCAAAGATGAAAATGATAAGATTCCCCAAAAAAATGAATTTCCTTAAGATTCCAAGAGAAATCAACTTGGACTTGGAGAAAATTTCTTTAACTCAAGTAGGAAGCCAAAACCTTCAGTTGTTAAAACAACAATCAATACCTCTCTCTCTCTCTCTCTCTCTTTTCAACTTCTAGGCAAACAATTTTTTTTTTCTTCTCTTTTTTCACCTTCAATTCAATTTAGCCACACACTTTTTTTTTATATGGCAAAAATATCAATGAGAAAACCAATGAAGGAGCACAACTATGCGACCAGAATTTTTTTTTTATTGCAAGACACAGAAGCACAACAAAGATTAGCAGATAATCAAGAAACAAAAGTACGACACAAGAATAACAAGGCACAAGATCAAGAATGAGACAAGAACAACAAAGGATCAAAGGTTTTTTGTTTTTTTTGCTGATGAATAGTAATGATTTGTTTCTTTGAAAATCAAAGATATGATTTTCTTAGAAAGAAAATCTAGAAAATTAAAAGGAAAAAACAAAATAGATTAGAATTGGACCAGCTCTAAAACCAAGCTGATACGAACCCCGTGTGCAATTAGGACTCGACGCTACGAAACTCAACATCAAGTATGGCACCAAAACCCCAGGGATTGAATTCCAATTTGGTCACACAAATTGGACAGTAAGAATAGAAAAGAAAACACAAATGGAACAAATAAGAATAAGCAAGAATTGACCCACTACTTATATTGTTCAAGCAAGAACCAATATCTTAAGTCGATAGGATGATCACCATTGCTCTCAACAAAGTCTTAATCCATAGACTAAAAGAAAGAACTTCTTCCTCACGAAAAAGGTAAATTTTATTGTTAATACCTTGTTGGAAATTTTCATCCATAAGGTGCCTTATTTATAGGTTAAAGTGTTCTAAAAAGTAGCTAAAACTCTTAAAAGTAGGACTAGGAGTTCAACCAAGAAAGACTAATTACAGGGCTCTATTGCCTTTATGGACCTTATTAAGGACTACTAATTATGTCTAAAACTAGTAATTAAACTAACACTTAAACTAGCCCGATTTGCATAACACTTTAAACTACTATTGGGCTTTACACAATAATGGACTTAAACAAATAAAAAATCCTGTGAAATATAGCATAATATTCGGTCCTTGAACTTAAAGGATCTCCATTTCACTTTGAAGAATTGGACTTCATGTATTAAAGAATTGAGGATAATCCAAGCCAACTTGATCAGAACACCACTAATGTGCTTCAATGTTGACAAGCCTGAGTCCAAACTACCTCTAACTTCCATCTTCGCAATTTGACACATCTTTAGCCTATCCAAATTCGTATCAGGACCACTTTCCACTGCCTTTAATCGATCAAATTTTAGAAAGATTAGCAAGTCATGCCTTCTACTACTTTCTAGATAGTTACTCAAGTTATTTTGAAATGGCCATAGCTTAGGATAACCATGAGAAAACTACCATTACATGTGGAAACCTATGGCACCTTCGCTTATCAAAGATGCCTTTTGGTTTATGCAATTCAACTTGTACTTTTAGAGATGCTTGTTCGCAATTTTCCATTCGTAGAAGTTTTCATGGATGATTTTTTTAGTATTTGGTTCTTATTTTATTATTTCTTACATAGTTTGTCTTGGTTCTTGAACGATGTGAAGAAACAAATCTTGCACTTAATTGGGAAAAATGACATTTCATGGTTAAAGAAGGAATAGTTTTAGGTCGTAAAATATATATTAAGGGTATTGAGGAGGATAGGGAAAAGGTCAAAGTCATTGAGAAATTTTCTACACCAATAAATTTTAAAGGAATATGAAGCTCTTTGGGGCATGCCGGGTTTTACTAACAGTTCCAAAACAACTTCTCCCCAATCTCTAAACCATTTCATGATTTGTTGCATAAGGATGCTGGCCTTTAACTTTGACGAAATTTTCTTACACACATTTACTTTAGTATCTGCACCTATTAACATAGAACTCGATTTTGCTAATTGCCTTTTGACTTTATGTGTGATGCTAGTGACTTGGTTGCAGATGTTTTCCTTTGCCAAAGAAAGAAAAAGGTTTTGCATATCATCTACTATGGTAGTCAAATTCTTAATGACGCTCAAATTAATTACATCACAACTGAAAAAAGTTGATGGCTATTGTTTTTGCTTTCAACAAGTTTAGGTCTTACTTAATTGGCTCTAAAGTTATTGTTCATACTGACTATGCAACTTTAAAATATCTATTTGCTAAAGGTGATGCGAAACCAAATTTAATTTGTTGGATTTTATTGCTACAGGAATTTAACTGGGAGGTTGTTGACAAAAAGAGGTGTTAGAATCTTATGGCCGACCACTTATCTAGACTTGAATCAATTGAGTATAGTAGTGACTTGTCACCTATTAGAGAGGAGTTTCCAGAGGAACATCTACTGACGATTGGGACTGACCTTTGCTATGCTGATATTGCAAACTACTCAACAGTCATAGTGATTCCACCATCAAAGAGCTACAACTAAAGTAGAAAATTCTTCTATGATATAAAGTTCTACCACTGGGATGAGCAATATTTGTACAAGAGGTGTAGTGACCAAATTATTAGGCAGTATGAATGACAACAAGATTGGAAGTATACTTCAAATGTATCATTCGTCACTAGTTAGGTGGGCATCATGGTAATCAACGGACAACTGTCTAAATTTTCTTAAAGTGATTTTTACTGGCCTTCACTATTGTTCCTAGGATCCTAGAAGATGCATTCGTCATTGTGATGAGTGCCAAAGAATTGGAAATATATCCTGCAAAGATGAGACGCCCTTGAATAATATCCTCATTATTAACATATTTGATGTGTGAAGGATAGATTTCATGGGGCCTTTTTCGAGGTCATACTTCAACTAATATATGTTGGTGGTGGAGGATTATGTCTCTATGTGGGTTGAAGCAATGGCATTACCCATTAATGATACTAGAGTTGTGACTAGATTCATTTGACACAATATTTCTCATCCAGGATTGGAGTTCTCGGGCAATCATAAGTGATGGAGGTTCACGATTGAAGAACTATCAATTTGAAGCCTTATTGTCCCAGTATGGGATGAAGCACAAGATTTCTTTACCTTATCACCCCAAACTTCCGGTTAAATTGATGTGTCAAATAAGAAGTTGAAGCAAATTTTGGCGAAGACTGTAACATCTTCATGTAAGGATTGGGCTCAAAAACTAGATGACGCATTTATGGGCATACCAAACTAAGTTTGAAACACCTATTGAGATGTCCCTGTATAGGTTGGTGTTTCAAAAATCATGCCATCTACTAGTATAATTTGAGCACATATTGGGTAGTCAATGCATTGAACTTTTATGCCAAAGTTGCCAAAGAAAAGAGATTGCTTAAATTGTGCGAGCTTGAATTGCTTTGGAATGAGGCCTGTGAAAATGCCCGAATTTACAAAGAAAGAACAAACAAGTGACATGACAAATGCATCATACATAAGCAATTTCATGTTGGAGACAATGACATGGTCCTTTTATGCAGTTCTAGACATTGACTGTTTTCTGGCAAGCTAAAGTTAAGATGAAGTGGAGCCTTTGAAGTGTTAAACGTTTTTCCATATGGGGCAGTGGAAATACGAGGTGAAAAGTCAAGATTTAAAGTTAATGGGAATAGACTAAAGATCTACTATAGCCCTGTGTTACACAATAGACTTGAAGAAGTCAATTTTGTTGACTAAATAGCCACAAACAATAAAATCAAGTTAATGACTTTAAAGAAGCAATTCTCGAGAGGCAACCCATGCATTTTATTTTAACTCTTTTTGCATTAGTTTGATTTCTTTACTTTTAATTTTTACCCCAGATGAATTTAAAAGGTTAAAAATAACCAATAATTGTTTTTTGTGTTTGTTTTGTAGGATTTAGATTCAATTAAAATGAGGTATTGAAAACATGAGTGCGTTTGGTGAATTGGCTGGAACAAGTAACTTGGAGTCTGTGGCTGACCCCAAGCATTTCATTCACGAAACTGTGTGAGAAATAGAAGAGGTTCCACAGTCTGCAGCGAGTATAACAAGATAGCCACAATCTGCGGTTGAAATAGAATAGTAGCCGTAGTCTTTTTTTTTGTTGGTTAACCACCGTTACCTTGGTAAGAGGACACCTCTCCAAATTTCATTAAAAACTTTTTTTAAAAAAATTTACAAGAAGGGTAACATAAAGCCTAAACCTCGAGCTATAAGGATAGGTTTCAAAGGCTTAAAACCCTTTGAAACATTTAAAGCAAGAAAGATTGCAATTTACAAAGTTTAAAGTAGTTAAGACCTATACTATCCAATCTAGCTATTCCTCTGTCTCTATTTCGGATTGAAGTAGCATAAAAAAATTTGAAAGATAAATGAACTTGAGCTAGATTTGCAAAGAAATCCACAACTGCATTGCCTTCTCGATAGATGTGCAAACACCATAATGCCGTGAGCGAAGTTGATTTTTAATCCTTTGGATAGTCGCATCAATTTGCCAAGGTGCTTGTTATAACATCCATAATACTTTTATACAATGTAAGAGAATCTACTTCTACCTCAATGAAGTCCAAATCCTTCTCTAAGCAAAGCTGAATGCCATCCAATAAAGCTTGGGCCTTGGTAACCAGCAAATTACAAGGACCATAATAATGAGAAAACCCCAGAATGATGTGTCCTCCATGATCTAGGAGAATACCCCCCACCAGAAGAGGATGATTGATTATATCTAGAAGAGTCTTTTATATTGAGCTTAATCCATCTTTGTCTTGGCCGAATCCAGTTAATCCTTCAAAACCACTTAGGCTTGGAAGTTATTACTATTGATATTAAAGACGAAGTAAACTAGCCCACATCACATTGACCAAAAAATCCTATTGAAAAGCTTGAAAGATCAACCTCAACTTAGTAATAATATTAGCAATTATTTGATTAGGAGTAAGAGAAGTAAATTTGTATTTGACCAAATTCCTCGTCTTCCAGAGATTCTAGCAAACAATAGGGGGAATTATCTTGTGAGGCTGAAAGACACCAATAAGAGTAGAAGGGTTATAATTAAACCACCAAGAGTGAAGGAAAAGCTGCCAAGGATCTCCATAGTGATATCAGATATCAAATAGCCTCTCAAAAAAGATCTAGACTTCTCTAGCCTATTCACAGCCACGAAGATGTGGTGTCAATGTTTCCTGATTATTACACATCCCACACTTAGAAGGCATACACAATCCAATTTTACTTAAAAACATTATCAGTGGGGATCTTTGAATTTAGAAGTTTCCACATAAAGAAAGAAATTTTTAGAGGAATTCTAGAATCCCAAATCATCTTTCTAGGCCAAAGAGAAATGAAGACAGAGTTCATTAGAATGCAAGAGGAAATAGAAAACTATAGCTTTAGTCAGAGTTAGGGGTCCAAACAAGAAGTCTTCTTCCTGACTGGAAAGTAAGAAATCACCCCCCAAATTCCTCCTGATTTCATCCAAATCAACTAGTAAAACACCATCTAGAGTTGAGAGATTCCATGCTTGTCCATCCCTCAAAGATCAGCCACCTTCAAATGAGGGCAAAGAACTTCTGAGACCTTTAGGCATAGAGGGCCTTTACCTGTCCAATTATCTTACCTGAAAGAAATTCAGTCTTGGCATATTCTAAAGAAGATAAACTTTTCTACCTCATCTCTAACCGAGAGCATTCTTCTCAATATAGCCGAAAGTTTGCCTAGGCAGTGCATTGTGTCTGGATGATCAACCTTTTTCAAATACATGTATGTTAGGAAATTGGAACAAAGGGAATTGCCTCTTCAAAAGTTCCACAACAGAGAATATCCAATCCATTGCATTCTGATGGTTGGTAAATGGTTTTCCATGAAATCCAATGTCTCTTTATAGCATCCTCCATGGAGCCCCAAAAGAAGTTGGATAGAATTTTACCAATCCCCTTGATTAATATTTTTTGGGGGGCTGCATTACTGACAAGAGATATTAAGGGATACTACTCAAAATATGTGTCAACAAGATCAACAGAACCCTAAGGGAAAGGAATTTACTAGACAGATTTTGCCAGTACCTATTTTTGGCTTTAATTTTCTCTAACAAAGGCTGGAAAATAATTATTCTCTTTACGGTTTTCTGAATTGGTCAACGAAGGTAATTCAAAGGAAAGGTCTTCCTTGTGAATCCTGTATAGTGGCTGATTCTCCTGATTCTATTTGGTACACAACTTTTGAAAAAATAAAAAGTACTTTTAGCCCCACTTACCAATTGGCCGGAAGCTTCGTCAAATTTGGACAAAAAGATCATCAGATTCCTCAAAGAGGAAGATTCTCCTTTGGTTAAAATAAGAACATCATCTGCAAATGTTCAATGAGTAATTGGCAAGCAATTTTCGGGTAAATAATAATAGCCCATCTTCTGTTGAGTGAATTGTTTTTATCAGACCATGAGTGAAAGCCTCCATCATAATTATGAAAAGAAGTGGAGATAAAGGATCACCTTGACGAACTCTTCCAGTAGATTTACAAAACCCTTCAGGCACACCATTAATCAAAATCGAGAACCAACAATTTTCCTCCACTTTTTACTAGAGAAATCCAATGCTTAGAAAAACCAACAGGTGCAAGGATTTTGTAGAGAAAACACCATTCCACTCTGTCAAAAGCTTTAGTGAGATCTAGCTTCAAAATATGTTACCTCCTCGAGCTTTAATATCAAAGAATTTGACCATCTCTTGGGCTAGTAAAGATTCTCCGTGATGCTCCGTCCTTTAACAAATGCAGCTTACTCTGGAGAAACTACTTTGTGTAGAATCAAAGAGAGTTTATTAGCCATCACCTTAGTACATTTTTTATGCACAAATGTGTAAAGGCTAATTGGTCTGAATCACCAAAAGAGGCCAGATTCTCTCTCTTAGGAATTAGAGTAATAAGTGAGCTTGTGAAATTCCTAGGCAAAGGAGAACCATCAATGAAAGCTTTAACACCCTCCCAAAGGTCAATCTTAATGATGTACCAGCGAGCAGTGACAAAGACTCCATTAAAGCTATCAATACAGCACCACCAGAGCATTGAAGATAAAAAACAACAGACTTCAATTCATCCAAAGAAAGAGGTTTTATAAGAACTTCTGCAATTTTCCACCCGAATATCTAGGGGACAAAAAATGTCATTGCCGTGAATGATTATATCTCTAAATATTGCGATTACTGTGAAAAGGGGAAATTTCAAGGGAATAAGCCAAGGGCGACAAGGAGTTATATGCTGCTTCCTTTAATAGTGATAATAAGCTGGAAGCCCAAGGGATTATAAAAAATTCTGACCCTAAATCTTTTCTTTTAAATTATGATAAACTTATTTATCATATTGACTTAATTTTTAAACCACATTCAGTCTAATACGAAAATCCATTTCCTGTAGCATACAAAGTGCCTGCGGAATTACAGCAATGAGTAGATGACAACGTTAAAGAGACCCATCTGAGACCCCATAGACCCAAAAGCCTAATTCTTGAAGTCCTATCATAGATAGGCAAAACTTGCTTGGCACGCAACTTAGGAAGGCACAACTATTATGGGGGCATTATATGGGACCTGCATTATCATGATGATGATGCCCTATATAACGACATAGATGATGTTGGTCCCCAGTACCTCAAGCACTGGAAAGAGTTCATTGGAAGCCAACACAATTGACTCTCCAATTTAAAATATGGCAAGCCAAGTATTATTAAGAGCGGGATCCCATCTATAATGTTATGCAACCATGGAGCCAACAGTTCCTACAAGTTGTTCCTTGAAAAGGTAGACAATAAAGGCTTCAACGATTGGACTCTAAAAAATGCCACCTTCATTTTTCTTGAGGAAAGCCTCTTGTCTACTAGAAATCAAGGTGAATCACAGGCAAGTGCAGAGCCGCAAGAAAATCAGATTCAGTCTCCATAAGTGTCGCTGTGTAGACCTTTTTAAAATAGATGGTTCAAGATTTCTAAGACAATTAATGCCTTCAGTGCCGTCGACGCACCTAGATTTGGTAGCTACCAAATCCTACAAACGTGAAGACCTTCAAGGCTTTAAGGCCCAAGAGAACTGGAGCAATCGACGTGGATATCCAATTCCTAACGAATTACAACACTCCACAAAGAGCTGAGGATAGCCAATTTCCTCTATACATGGCGTATATTGATTAGCCCAAGGATTCAGAACCCTTTGAAGATCCCCATGAGATTCCACAATTTTGTACTCAAATTCCTCGATAACCTTGGAATAGTTAGTGTTGATATTAAAGCAATTGAATCTGTTATTAGTAATTACCACGTTGTAATTTCTTCTCAATGTACAGGTCAATATATTAATTTTCAATAAACTTTTTTTTATGAATAACTGTCTTTTTGTGGACTGATGAATTACAAATATCCTAGCCCATGAAGGGCCATTAACTACATAAATACGACCTAACTATCCTAACTGTCCTATTCTAAGAACTGACTTCACATAAAACCTTTGCATTGTAAGAAAATTACCTTTTGATTTCCTCAAAATGCGAAAACAGCCATATTTGATCATTATTGTGGCCTATCAGACCCCTAGGTACCCGGTACAAACTGAACCACAATTAACCGCGAAGTAATAGATATAGCTAAAATTAACTGCCTAGTTTCTGCCCGAAGTATATTAACCCAAGCCACCAGCAATAATATAAGAGACAGAAAATCCATCATAGATAGAGTAATCTCCCTTAAAAGATCGCAGACATCATAAACTCTACTACAGAGAATGACAGTAAACTAAAGAGTCGTACCCCAAGACATGTTTGCACAAATCCCGAGAAGTTCAAATCTGGATTTTTATACACCCAAGAAACACTGTTTATTCCCTTCTGTACAAGCAAATTAATTGATCCAATGGCTAGGATCGAGCCAACTAAACAGTCCATATGAATAACAACTAACCAATTCCTGGTTGCCATGTGGAAATATTCCCCATATCTTTTACCTTTTGAAAATTTTTAGAAGGTTCAGAAGAGCCAACATTACTCCCTTGAAAAGGCTAAACCTTTACACCACATCTTGTCTCCCAACCATTCTTTTTAGTTTAAAATATTCCTTCCAAAAGCTACAGTGTGAGCCCACTAACTCCCTATGTTGCAACATATCAATTGGAGCACAATAACCTGAAGTCCAACTCCATATATAGCAAAATCCAAGGGTATGTTAAATTTGTAACCAACAAATTCCCAGACTCTGACAAATTACGAAAGCCAAGTGTTTGCATAAAGTTTGATAAATTCACATCCGACCAAGTATATGTATGGCATTGTTGACCCACAATCCCAGAAAGGGCTCTACGCATATTCTTCTTGAATACCCAGATAATACGAAGCACAAGTAACATACTCATTGCAGGGCCAGGCTAGGTTGTGTCTGAGACTGGAGGTCTACATTCTTTATCCTCGTAAAGATTCTCTGTTAGACAACCTACAAACCGAGAAGCTAGAAGACTGCTACCCTGGGCCTTCAATAAGTGAAACGGGCTCCCATAGCTCAGGCCAACATATACAATTAAGCCTAGATCAAATGGGCCAGCTTATAGGCTTCGTTGTAAATGCTGTAAATACAGAGTGCTTGAGAGCCAAGCCCTTCAAAACCCAAATGTTTTAATAAACAAAATCAATATTTTGTCTTAAATAAATTCCTATATTTTACCATTTTATTAATAACTAATTTTTTGTTTCAAGTTCTGTAATATCTTAATAATTACGCTACCGCTGACCTTTTCCATAAAGGATTAAACAAATTTGATTTAATGCCAACACGCCTTATGCTAGCTTGTCACCTAATTTCCATTAAATGGAATAGCACATCTAAGTCAATGATAATATTTTATTCTGGTATTTATGATAAACTGTAATTTACAATCCATATCACACTCCTATACTATGTAAACTAGTATGGCATTGTGCTTTACACTTGTATAAGCGCCACTAGTCATTATATTATTCCTGAATTGCGTAACACTTTTGTTATGATTGCCCTTAAAGCACAAATATCTACTCCATGGGATGTTGACCTTTGTCTCCCTGTCTCCATAGCGTCGAGCAACTGTCCTAACATCACATAGCAGGACCTTAAATGGTTGGAATTCAGGCTCCGATACTGGGACTTTATTAGTAACCCATTTTTGGTCCAGTAAGTATCCACATCCATGTCGTAAGTTCTCTCACAAATCTCGTCAAAATTAGGCAGCTCAATTTCACTTGGCTCTAAATCCAGGAAAACGTAAATTCCAATAACCATGTTTAAAGCATCACTTTCTTATTGGCCAGCATCAATTTGGAAATTCCCCATCATATTGTACAACTAGATTTTAAGTAAGTGACCAGGGTGGTTGTTCGATTCCTGGCACAATGAAGGCATGTGTACATAAGTCATCCAGGATGCAGAAACATTGGACTTCTATTGGTCCTTTTCAGTACCCATCGCTTCATCGAATATTCCGCAATCAACTATATTTGACCTCTATGAATGTCATATGGCAATATGCTTGAATGTTGGCTGTAGAGTGGCAGAGCGGCTCCCTAGCGATAAGCGTCGCCTCACCGGAGTCTGAAAAAGATGTATCCAGAGCATACACTTCTTTGCACTAGAAGTGCCATCAGACCTAATCCTACTAAATCTGAAGGCCCAAAACTATAGGTACTTGACCACACACTCAAAGGCTATTCATAGATGCACCACATCGGGTTGCAACTTTTAAAAATTATACTTTGACCAATCTGTCTTTTAGACCAAAGCTTAGAATGAAAGAATTTCATATTATGTTCGCCCTCCTTCAACCATGTAATGCCTAATTTTTGTATCCACAAAGCTTCCTCATTACCCAAAGCCTTGAGATACTTTGGTTTAGTTTGAAAGAGCTCTATTTGAGATTCCACAATTGAATTGCATGAAAATAGCTTCCTTATCTTGAACCTCCAATTCCAATGCTTTAACTGTTTGAAAAAAAACACCAAAAACCACCATGCTCCATAGTCGCAACTCAATTTTTAATCTTTTTAATTTGGTAGCCAACTTGAAAAGAGGAGAACCATCACAAGGTAAAGCTTAATTCAACCCCACAACTTGCAAGAACATCGGATGAGATGTCCATATATCTAAGAAGGTCTAGAATTGTCGAGGCCTAGAGAAAATGGAAGAACCAAAAGATAGAATTAAAAGGGAGTGGTACAAGTAAGTCTTGGTAAGATGTTGTATGGAAATTCTGTCATAATCATCTTGGAATGAGCTATAGCACACATGTTTATTAAAACAGCTTGTAGACTGTGAAAATGTCATCTAGTCCCAAACCAAGTGAATCTGTTTCCTGGAAATGGCAGTTTGAATTTGTCTGGAAATTGTGGGTCAACAATTTATTGAAATCCTACATTGCAATAACAATAGGAGTTGATGACCCCAAATAATCCTTCAAAGAACCTATAGCATTGAAATCACTTCTAATCCAAGGATGAGGAGAGAACAAGGCATGCATATTGCTCATAAAATCCCATACAATATGTCTTTCTTGTCTAGTGGATTTGCCATAAATAGAAAAAGTCCAACAATCTCTGTTTAGTAAGGAAGAAGAAACTTTAGTCTGAACTACTAGATTAGAAGAAAATGTGCTCAAAAGGGATAAGATTTGAAGACCGAAACAACCATATTTTTCTAGAAGGGTTAGCCAAGTGATTTAGAAACCCTAGTTTAAAAGTACAAGAGAAAATCTAGCTATTGTCAATCATTGGTTCGATTAGACAAACCAACTGAGGTTTATTCTACCTGACTAATAGTTTGATGCTATGAAGAGAGGCTTTATTACGAACACCCTTATAGTCTACATAAGATACTTAATCACTGGGTCGATGGCGTAGGAGGCTTATTGGTAGACTGAGAAACCAATCCAATTAATGTAAACTTTTTTCCATCTTGGCTTTTTAATTTTGAAGTCATGTTTTTGTGATAGGCTCTCCACTTGTTGAAGTATTTTAGCTAGCAACCTGTTAACTATCTTCCATTCCTATAGAGAAAGTGGTTCTTTGTTATTGGTGTCTGGATAGTTGAGCTCCGAAAAGTAGGACAATAACTCTTCCATAAATTTGTCTGTAACATGGTCGAGCTCATCTTTTGATTTTTCTTCTACCTTGTTCTTCCGTAATATCTAATGATTCCACGTCCATCGAATCTACTTGAATATCCTCATTAGTTGATGTCCCCACAGTTTCTTCTTCAAATAAAATAGCTTTGCCCTTGTTTAAATTCAAATTCGTAAGCTCATTCATAATTGTAGCTGCCTCTCATTTGAATTTGACATATTATCTTCTTTTGAACTACTCTTCTTATCCACCTTATCCTCTAATATAACAACCACATAACATTCCAGAAAAGAATTTGAGTTTGAATTTTCCAAATTTTTTTGTTTGGTTACGAGAAATTGATGTGGCATTCAAGTTAGCCACCATTGAATTCCAACCAGCTTGAGGAAGTTCAATTAATGCATTCTAATTTGAACATCATTCCCTACTGCCTCGAATTTATTTGAGATTATGATCACTCATTTTTCCTCTCAGAATTCATGTTCATCCACTATGGTCTCTTGAAGAACCATACCATTTGTATTATTTCTATATTGGCCATTTTACTTTGTATCAAAGTTGAACCAACTTCTTCTAATATATTTGTTTCACCATTCTACCCTTATTGCATCTCATTTCTTGCCCTTATTGATCTCCTTCTTTGATTGTTGTTGTGGCTTCTCTACCGAAGCTTTATCAGTCATTAATCATCATTACCATGCCCTTGCTTCTTACATATTGACGATATGGTAGAACATTTTTGTACATTATATGATGTCATTGACCATCATCACCGAGGACAAGCAAAACCCTAGTAGGGTGTGTAACCAATGGATCTATTTCAACGCAAACCTTCTTATGACTTGGTCGAGATAAGAAGGCCGCAGTCACATCTATTTTTAAAGGCTTTCCAATAGCTTGGGCTAACGAGTATAATGATTCCTTGTTAACAAGCAAAAAGGGAGATTTTCAAAAGAAATCCAAACCAGAGCCATTTGACACCAAGTTTAGCCAAAACATGGGACTCCATTTGAAGATTCTCATGAGGAAATCCACAACATACCAAAAGCTTTCATACACAAGTACCTAAGATAATCTTCTTCCAATTGAAACTTGGTGAGAACATGTCTAGCATCAATAAGGCCAATAGAAAAAGCACCCATGATTATGTGAACCATGTGCCCAATCAAGATTGCGGACACGCAACCCAACAGTGTAAGTGCACCAAGCCAATGATCTTTAAAAATTGGTCACAAAAACTAGAACAATAGGGCCGAGAATTATGAAGGGAGAACGATAAACAATATAGATATGAATATAACTGACTAGACAGTTTAGTCAAGCCTTGCTATTAACCAAGCAAGAACCAACTAGTGTCTTAAGGCAAACATTGACCCGATGCTATATATTAGTAGGAACCAATATTTTTTGTTGGTTAATAGACTCAAAAGTTGCTCAAACTTGGAGCCCAACAAATATTCTAATCCTAGACTAAAAGAAGAGTATTAAAACTCACAAAACTCAAGTTTTTATTGATGTAAAAAATGCTGAATATGTTCTTCCATGTATGCCATTTATAGGCTATTAAAAGAGTCCAAAAAATTTGCTGAAAACCTCAAACAATTAGGGCAATTTTTGGCCAAAATAGCCACCAAAAACTAAGAGTTTCTTGCTAAACAAGCAAGAAAAAAGAAAACCCCGGTATCTAGTCTTCTAGGGCCGACCAAGTGCTTCCAAATTTAGACCATATGGGCCTTACTAAAGATACAATAATTAAGTTTAAAACTAGGAATTAAACTAACATTTAAAGAAGCCCAATTTACAACACTAAATCAAATTAAATGGGCTTACAAAATAAAGACCAAACCAAAAATAAATTTCCAACTCGATCAAAATGCCTTGAATGTGCTTCAATCTTGGCAATCTTGCTTCATCTTCCATCTACTCAAATCGGTTCATTGTTGGCCTATCTAGACATATAACTCCCTTCTTCCCTGAACGGATTCGTCCTTGAACCAAGGCCGTCCTGGTGAACGTTTCGTCTAGCTTCTGAGCTCAATCTCTATAATGATCATCAATATGAGCCATAGTCAGTATTTGATCCATTTTGCCAAGTCAATTCGTCTAGGATGCAAAGATGTGTATATGGAAAGTTACCAACACTATACAAGCTTAATTATGGAAACTAGAAGCACTTATAAAAAATTTTGAAATTTTGTAGATTTCCAAATCCAACTAGTATTAGGATAAGAAACCAAATCCAATTGGAAGTAGGATTGGAAAGAAAATCCAAGTGGGCAAACCCTATTTCCAAATCCAACTTATAGGGTTGGAAACCAAAACCTCCTTGGATTAGACAATTAAACACTTGATGTATATAAGCCCTCAAGTAGGAAAACCTTATTTTATTATTTTTTTCCAATGCAGTCACTTTTTCTCCTTTTCTTTTCTCTTTCACATTTTTCCTTTTTTTCACAATTTCTTCTTTTCCATTTTTTCCTAGATATGTATAAGAGACAGGTTTTGTACTGTTATCATTTTGTTTCATTTCCAATTCAACCACCTCAAAAAAAAATTTCTACTTTGTTTTTTTAAAGAAAAAAAATTCTTTGTGAGATGAGTACTGAATAGCACTGATGAACAGTACAATACCGATTTTATTTTTAAAAAAAAAATAAAATAGATATGATCAAAATTGATCTTGACAAATTGAACAAGAAACAAAAAGATATTTGCGAAGAATACAATGACACAAGACATCAATACAGAGAAAATATATGATTTTTGTGCACAAAAGCGGACCAATATTTGCATCAGCTTTGATACCAAGTCATGTGAACCACGTGTGCAATCATTGATGCCATACAACCTAATTGTATAAGTGGCACCAGGCCAAGGATCGTTAAAAATTGGTCACGAAAAATAGAACAATAGGCTGAGAATTATGAAGGGATAAAGATAAACAATGTAGATAAGAATATAACTGATTGAACGTTTAGTTAACCCGTACTATTAACCAAGCAAGAAACAACTAGTACCTTAAGCCAAATATTGACCTGATGCTATGTATTAGTAGGAACCAATACTTTGTGCTGGTTAACGCACTCACAAGTTGCTCAAACTTGGAGCCCAAACAAATAGTCTAATCCTAGACTAAAAGAAAAGTATTAAAACTCACAAAACTCAAGTTTTTATTGACGTAAAAGTGCTAAATATGTTCAGCCATATAAGCCTATTTGTAGGCTTAAAATAGTCCTAAAAACTAGCTAAAAACCCTACAAATTAGGGCAAGGATTCGGCCAATGCAGTCTCCAAAAACCCTAAGTGTTTCTTGTTAAACAAGTAGGAAAAAAGAAAATCCTAGTATCTAGTTTTCCAGGGACGATCAAGGGCTCCCAAATTTAGCTCATAGGAGCCTGATTAAAGACTCAATAATTAAATCTAAAACAAGGAATTTAATTAATATTTAAACCAGTCCCATTTACAACACTTCGTCAAATTAATTGGGCTTATAAAATAAAGACCAAACTAAAAATAATTTTCCAACTTTATGAAAATGCCTCGCTTGTGCTTCAATCTTGGCAAGCTTGCTCCAACTTCCATCTCCTAAACTTGGTACATTGTTAGCATATCTATCGATTCATATGATTCCCTCTTTCGCTGAAAGGATTCATCCTCAAATCAAGGCCACCATGGTAAATGGCATGGTGAACGTGTCATCTAGCTCCTCGAGCTCAGCCTCTATATTGATCATCAATACGAGCCACTATTTGATCCATTTTACCAATTGAATTTTCCAACGAAGCAAAGCTCAAAAGATGGAAGGTTACCAAAACTAGACAAGCTTAATTATGGAAACTAAAAGCACTTATAGAAAGTTTCAAAATTTGGTAGAATTCCTATTTATAACATTGGATTAGGATAGATTTCCAAATCCAACTAGGATTAGGATAAGAAACCATATCCAACTGGGAATAGGATTGGAAAGCAAATCCAAGTGGGGATAGGGTTAGAAACCAAATCCAATTGGGAATAAGATTGAAAACAAAAACCACCTTGGATTAGACAAACGAACACTTGCCGATATAAGCACTGAAGTAGGCAAACCCTATTTTATTATTTTTTCCAATGTAGCCGCCTCTCTTCTACTTCTCTTTTTTTTTTTCTTGTACTTTTTTTTCTTTGTTTTCCACAATTTCTTCTTCTTCTTTTATCCTCATTAACTCAATTTGGCCACAATTTTTTTCTCTTCCAATTTGACCAACTCAAGAAAAAAAGAATACGCTGGATGAGAAGCATTGATGAATAGTATCAATGAACAGTACAATGCTGATGAACAGTACAATTTTATTTTTTAAAAAACCAAGAATACAAATGTTGGCCCAAAAGTTGCCTAAGAGGGGCTGAATTAGTTAGTTTAAAAAACTAATTGCAACTTTTGAGCAATAAAAACTCAAGTAAGATGGATGCAATGTAATTAATGATCAAAGCAATAAATGCACAAGTAGGAATAAATAATAGACAAGTATTGAGATTTAGAAAGATCAACCCAAACTCCCAAACTTTACAAGCTTGGAGAACAATTCCACTATTTTGTGCCTCTTTAATGTAGGTGAGACTATTATCTGTTTTGTACACCAAATAGGATCGACTCTTGCTCACACTAATTATCTTTAGTTGAGCCTAAAGTTTTACACACAACCTCACTTTTGTACAATAATTATCTCCCCATGCTTTTACAATTGAAGATCACTCACTTTTACACTTTGGTAATACAACACTATTAAAGCCTATTTTTCACTTAAATAGCATTTTGCATATGCTTGTATTCAATTGAAAGTTTTTCTCATAAATTCAAATCGGTTGGTATTTATAGATTTAGTAAAAGAGCTTCCAACCACTTCCCAATGATAAAGTAATAAATGCTAAAAAACTAGCCGCTATATGTTTCAGATGTCCGAAGCCTTTTGTATGCATCCGACAAAGCGTTCGATTATCAACAACATAGAGGTTGAGACCTATGTTTGGATGGCTGAGGTTGCGTTCGTTCCTCATTTGAAGTTGATTGTTTGCTGAGTTAGGTTCTTGGATAGTATTGTGCGTTTGGAAGGTTTAATGCCTTACAAATATTGATCTGCTTTCGGATGGTCAAGTATGTCCAATAGAATTCCTTTCGGATGATATTGAGTACCTGTTGTCAACACCTCAGAATCCTTGCTCTCTGCCTAACCATTCGGATGATGTACTGCATCTAAGACATTCTTGTTCGGACAAATTACTGCATCCGAGAAACTTAGTCCCGTACGGACACTCTTTTATGTCTGAAGCTCTTCCTTTTCGGATGAGATGCAGCAACCGAAAATCCTATTATGTCAAGGACTACAAAATTCTTGCACAACTCATTTACAATCTATTGGATTGTATTTGTCATCAAAACCAAGATGGTCAATAATCTCTCACTTTTCGATGATGAGAAATCATAGCTCAATCAATCTGTCCACAAACATAATCAAACAACCATAAACCAGCACAACCACATTTCTCCTTGTTTGGCATCATCAAAACAAAACAAGTGAAAACTCTCCCTGAGATGATGCTCTCCCTTACTCAAACCACCAAGAAACAAGTGCAACCAAGAAAGCATGGAAAGAACGTGGACATGACAAACCAATGTTAACAAAACATCATACGAACATCAACAATGCAGTCAACCAAATGTTACATCAACAAGTTTAAACTAATAAGAAGTTACATAGACTAGGAACTAGAATCTAAATCATTCTTCTTCTTTGAACGCTTCTCGTGTTTTCACTTTCTGGTGGGCAAATCATCATCTGTAGCTTCACTGTCGTGCTCGCTGGCCTCTTGTGGATCATAGTGCTGATTTCTGTAATTGAACGTGTCGTCAACATCTTTATCATCATCAGAGTTGGCGTTTGGAGCAGTAGTATCTTCAGGATTTGATATACTAGCTGGATCTTCATGGGCTTCTTCCTTAGGGTTGGAGTGTTTGGCATATTCATTTTCTTGGTCGTCGCTATCAAAGGAGGACTGAAATATGTATTGCAATTGAATGTTGGCGAACTGTACTTGAGTGGAGGCAGACATACCCAAACTTAATGCTTCCTAGAGGATTGTCCACTTAGTTTCCAACCTCTTTAATTTTTCACTAGGAAGGGTTTGGTACTGAAATTTGGCCACTTGATTGCCAAAATTGGTGACAAAAGTGCACAATAGTGAAAAGGAAGGTTCGGAAGAGGATAATTGTGAAGGATGGGTCAGTAAAGGTCTGGATGAAGGGGTTGAGAAGGAATAGGATGATGAAGTGCTTGTCCTGAACTCGAGGCACGATCTGTTGATTTTTCAACTTCATATTCAGTTTTAGTGAACTATCTTTGATTAAAAAAATGCAATCCTTTTCGTTCAATATAAGATTTATTAAAATATTGGGGATATGGTTGTTTGCTAGTAAAAAGAATGTCAAAATGATCTAAAATTTTTGTGCAAAACTTTCCAAATGGGATGTTCCGCCTAGTGTCGGTCAAGAACAATACCCACAAGGAGCAAAACAGGTATCCAAAATCAAGCTTGATTCCTTTAAAAACACAATAAAACAAATAAAATTGCAATTTTCCGGGCTCAGTACGATTCCATCAGTTGGGCACACAATAAAAAAATAACACCAAAATCTTTTAAAGTATATTTCATCCGAAGAAGTTGAGCACAACAATTATCCATGACAATATACTCAGCTTCCGCAGTTGACAAAGAAATAGAACTTTGTCTCTTACTAAACTAAGACACCAAGCAATTACCCAAAAAATGACACATACCGCTAGTACTTTTTCTATCAATTTTACAACCAACAAATTCGGCATCCAAGTAACTAATTAAATCAAAACTAATGGATTTAGGATGCCATAAGCCATAGTTTAATGTCCTTTTTAAGTACATAAAATTCTTTTAATGGCAATTATGTGTGATTCCTTAGGACAAGATTGAAATCTAGCACATAAACCAATGGCAAACATAATGTCCGGTCTACTAGCCATTAAATAAAGTAAGCTTCCGATCATATCTCTGTAGTGTTTTTCATCAACACTATTACTTTCTTCATCTTTGTCATGTTTGGTTGAGGTGCACATTGACATTCCAACTTGTTTGTAATCCTTTATTCCATAAAGCCCTTGAGTAATTCCTTTGTGTACTTGTTTTGTATGATGAAGGTTCCCTTGTTTGGTGAATTTGAAATCCAAGGAAGAATTGTAACTCTCCCATCATGTTAATTTCAAAATTCTATTGTAGCAACACATGAGAATTTCTTGCACAAATAAATCATTAGTTGCTCCAAAAATGATATCATCGACATAAATTTGAACAACTAACAAATTATTATGACTATTTTCGTTGAAAAAAGTAGTATCAACAACTCCCCTTTTAAAACCATTGTCAATCAAGAAACCAATTCATTTTTCATGCCAAGCTCTAGGAGCTTGTTTCAAACCATACAAAGCCTTTGATAATTTAAAAACATGATTGGAAAATCATTATTTTCAAAACCCAGTGGTTGTTGAACAAAAACTTCTTGATCAATAAAACCATTCAAAAAAACACTTTTCACATCCATTTGTAATAGTTTGAAATTGTTAAAGCATGCACATGCAAGAAACATATGAATGGATTTTGTAATCGAGCAATGGGTATGAAGGTCTCATCAAAGTCAATTCCTTCGTCTTGTCCATAACCTTTCGCAACTAATCTAGCTTTATTTCTAACTATTTCACCTTTATCATTAAGTTTATTTCTAAAAATCCATTTTGTTCCTATTACTGGATGATTTGAGGGTCTTTCAACTAAAGTCCACACATTATTGTTATCAAATTGACTATGTTCTTCCATCATGGCAAGAATCCAAGATTCATCTTTTAATGAATTATCCACACATTTAGGTTCAGCATGAGAAAGTAAGGCACAATTACTATCTAAAAGGTATATGAGAGCAAGTTTTTACCCCATCAGATGGCTTACTCATAAGCTCGTAAATGTTGTATATTTTATGTATTGTTAACATCATTTTTGGTTATGTATGAGCAAGAAATTGAGTAATTTTGAGCTAAAATGGTTTATTTTGAGTTTTTTAGGGTTTGAGTGAAGAAAGATCTGAAATTAATTACAAAATTGGAGGAGAATTTCAGCGCCTAGGTACTGAAAAATTGGAATTTACGTTCACCGACAAGCAGCGATTCTGACACAGTTTGGTAGATTAAACATAAATTTCTTGTCCAACCACCAATTGAGGTGATTCAAGATGTTTTGGAAAGCTATGGCCTAGAGATGTGTTGAAGATGTTTTGTATTTTACCAAATTCGGCATGCATTATTATCAAAATCGAGAAGGAAGTTGAAGATGGTGCACCAAGCGCGCCCAGGCATGACAAAAATTTTGCACCTAGGCGCTGAAATTAGTTTGGTTTTCGAAGCAACACGCAGGCATGACAAGATTGCAATGCCCAAGCTCGCCACATTGGATAAGTCTCACAAATTTGATTATTTTGCATGAAAAGTCCTCCCATGGGGTTGTTTGCGTGGATATTGTTATACACATTATCATCCCGAAAATAGTAAACCCTAGAAACACCTATAAATACACCAATAGAAGGAAAGGAAATAATTAGCATAATCAGCCATCATTAGTTTCTTAGTTTTTAATAGTTAGATCGATAATTTAGCCATAGGTTAGATTTTCTCAAGTTTTCAATCTAGAATTTTGTTCTCTTCTCAATGATTCAAGATTTGATGATCATCAACATTGGTTTTTGCCTCAATTTCTAAGTTTGATTTATTTTTATACAATTTGATTTTTATTTTCATTGCACTCTTGTTCTCTAATTACCATTACTATTTTATTGCCTTCAATTTTTAATTGCTTTAGTAGTTAGGCTTTTATTTGATCTTTTTAATCACTTTCATAGGAGTAGACTAATTTAAATTCTTGTTCCTGATTAAATTCTTGCAAGTAGAGTAAGATTGATTTAGGGTTTTATTCAATTATATTTAATTGTTTTCTGTAGGATTAGTATTTTACATTCTTGTCTTTGTTTTACTTTCTCCTGATTAAATTTAGTTCAAATTTAGCCCCTGATTATTTCGTCCAACTAATAAATAAGCTTGTGAACTGAGTAATTGTTCCAATAGTCCTCCTGGAAATGATCTTGTACTCTTCCTATATACAAACTCACCTTGTATACTTGAAAGTGTTGAGGAATTGATTAGGATAATTAAGGTTTCTTTTTATTATTATCACTTGGTCATTGTTTCAAAAGCCTAATCAATATTCTAGCAAACAAGTTTTTTGTGTCGTTGTTGGGGACTATATTTGTTTGGTAATAATATTAGGTGTAGTGAGCCTTACTAGATTAAAATTTTTAATTATTTTGTTATTTATTTACAATTATTTCTTGTTCACTTGTTTTTTTTGGATTTTTTTCTTCAATAATTGATCTTTGGTTTTTTTTCTTGTAGTTTATGGTAGATACTTGTTTATCCAATCAACCACTTTATCCCATTGACTTGAAGATTGAACGAATTAAAAGGAGAAACCACAGGCAACAAGACTAAACCCAAGGTGACCATCTAAAGGAGAATCCAAATCGCGTTGTGAATAAACAAGAAGAGGTTGCAGGCAATAATGTCAACTTATACAATGCTTGCTGTGTATCGCACATCTTAGAGATTATGCCACACCTAATTTCGAGGGGGGAGAGTTCTAGCATTACTCTGCTTCTTATTCAAGCAAATAATTTTGAAATCAAGCCTGCACTGATACAAATGCTTCAAACACATGCTATGTTTGGAGGAAGACCAAATGAAGATCCCTATGAGCACTTTATTAGGTTTGATGAGGTCATTGATACATTATGGTACAATGGAGTCCACCTTGATTGTATCTGGATGAGAGCATTCCCTTTTTATTTATGTGATAGAGGAAGGTCATGGTTGTAGTCATATAGAAAAGTATTTTCACAATATGGGACCAACTCGATCAAGAATTCCTAGCCAAACACTTTCTATCGGCTAGAACCACTAAACTCTGAAACAAGATCACATGTGTCAGAAAAATCACTAGAGATAGCTTAGGTGAGGCATGGGATCATTTCAAGGAGCTATTGACGAAGTGTTCACACCATGTTATACCTCTATGGGTGCAGGTCCAAACCTTCTACAATGGTGTACTATTTTCGGAGATGAGATTCATAGTTGATGCTAGTGTGGGAGGTTGTTTTCCCTACAAGATTCTGGAACAAGCACAAGAATTGTTAAAGAGAATAGAATCTACTTATTACTATCATGGAGCCATAACTCCAGTAGTTGGACACCAATAACAAGTGAATCAAGTCAATGTCCAACAAGGAGGTATGCCTAGATATAATACTTTCATATCTCAGTAGAACATGATGATGAATGCCATTACAAACTTGACCAAGGCTGTAAAGAACATTAGAAGGAGTTCAGTGAACTCTATTGGGTCAACATCTCAAGGGATCTTGAGTTGTGATTTCTGCAGAGGTAGTCACCAAAATGGCTTTTGTGAGACATCGGTGGTGCAAGATGAGCAAGTTCAATACATTTCTAATCAAAAATTTAGCTCACATGATCAACCCACATACTACGGAAAAACGTATAACCCGTCTTGCTAAACTCATCCGAACTTTTCTTGGCCTAACCAAAACAATGATACACATCCAAAATCCTTCATTTCAGTCCAACCAACCACAAAAAAATTTTCCAATCAAACCTCATTATCTAGACCATATCAACCACCTCATCAAAGGTATTTCCAAAACTTTCCACCTCAACAAAATAGCTCCTACCAACTTCCACCACCAAGACCACCATCTTAAAATCCCAATTATCCCACATATGTGAATCATGATACACCCAACAATGATAATCTAAGAAGGGATTTTGAGAGACTGCAAAGGAAGTGTGAAAATTTGCGAGCTTATTCGAGGAACCTTGAGTTACAATCAAGGCAAATAGCTTGACAAAAAATAAGAGACTGGTTGGAGTATTGCCGAGCTCAGATACAATCTTAAACTCAAAAGAGCAATGCAATACTATCTCCCTAAGAAGTGGAAAAGAGTTGGTTGTGCCTAATGAAAAACAAGAGGACACATATAGAAGAAGATCTTACAAAAACTCTATTCGTGATTGAGAAGAAGAATGAAGTTGGTTGTGATAATGACAAGCATGACAAAAGTGGATGAAGACAAGGAGCTGAAAATGAAGCACGTAGTGAAGCCTTTGAATTTGCATCATTTGATAAAGATTTCATTCCCTCAAAGGCTCATTAGTTCCATAAAGGAGTAAAAAGTAAAGCAATTTCAACAATTCATCAACAAGTTCAACAAAGCTAATGTCAACATTTCTTTGGTTGATGTGCTCACCAAAATGCCCAAATACACGTGATTTATGAAGGATTTATTGGCAACTTTATGCGAAAATGGGATGATGGGGAGAAAATTTATCTCGATGCCAAGTGTAGTGCAATTTTTCAACGGAGATTACCCCCTAAATTCAAAGATCCTGGTAACTTTTCTACACCTGTTAATATTGGAGAAACAAAGCTACATCATTCACTTTGTGATTTAGGGGCAAGTATCAACATTATGCCAAATTCAATTTACGATAAGTTAGGAATCACCAATGCCAAACCGACTAATGTTACACTCCAATTAGCAGATTGGGCTGAAAGGAAACCATATTCCTTGTTGGAGGACGTGCTTGTCCATGTAGAGAAGTTGGTGTTTCCATTGATTTCTTGGTGTGGACATCGGCAAAGACAATGAAATACCACTGATTCTTTTGAGGCCATTTTTATCAATCGCACATGCATTGATAGATATTAATAACAGGAAGTTGATTTTACAAATTGAAAATGAATCTGGTGAAATTGATGTTTTTTATTATAATGATAATTTTCCCATTTTTTAAGGAAAATGTGCTAATCATTCACTTGATCTTTCTATTGGCAGGTCAAATGAAGAATCAAAACCACCCGACGATGTGTATGGGGTGAGAAAGGATCAAGAACGTTGAGCAAAGCATCGGAAAGTTTGTGACTTCCAAAGTTTAAAGAGCACAGAAGGAAGAGGAAATGGTTCGAAAAACAATTGAATGTGCAACTATTGATATTGGCTTTGGTGACTACAAGAAAAAATGGATTTCGTCAAAGAAAAGTTAAAGAATCAAGAAATGTTACAGTTAAGAAGAGTGGGATTAAACTTTTCCTATGGAAGCCTGAAGGAAGGGAGTGACCAATCACCCTAGCATGTTTTACATGAGCGGGAGTGCAATGGTTGAGCCTAAGACTATAAACAAGGACGCTACATGCGAGGCAACCCATGTTATTTCTTAATCTTATTTCTTATTTTTTTTTAAATTTCTAGTTTTATTGTTTTTCTTAATGTCTTAAGGGTTTTTATGTTTTGTTTTTGTTTTAGTGGTTGATGTTTTCGACTTCGACTCAAGGGTATTTGGTTAAACATAAACGGCACCAAACATTCTTCATTGACAGAGAAGCTTCCCTTTTTCTGTTTTTACTCTTTATTTTTACATTAGGGACAACACTATACTCTAAGTGTCGGTTGGGGAGTTTTCTTAATTTCTATTTGTTTGGTGTTTTGTTTGTTTATTTTTTTCAAGTTTTTCTTTCATATTTGTAATCTAACTTTTTATTTGAGAGCTTTCCAAATTTTTTAAAATTTGATTGTTCACGAATTTCTTAGCATGTTTCTTTGATTTTTGAGCTAAGTTGTTATGAGTATGGTAGTTAGTTGTAATATTTTCCTAACATGATTTCTAATTTTTTTTTTAGCACTAATAGCCCTACAATGGTGTAGCATTTTGGCACTAAGAGATAATTGTGTAGATTCATTTATATTGCACACTAGACACTTGTTTCATTACATTTTTGAAGCGAAGTTTTAGATAATTTGATTTGATTTAAATATGAGGGTAGGCATTTCTTTGGATGTTTGAGCCTTTCAAGCCAACCATTACTATAAAATTTATCCCTAGAACCCTATTTGAGTTAAAATTTGTTTCGAGTGGATAGAAGCAGCATTCATTTTCTTTCTAACTCATTTTTTATCTACCTTTGTGAGCTATTCTAAATGTCCCTTAAGAGCTTTAATGGCACATTAATTGTTAAGGGGATATAAGGATGGAAGGTTGTTGTATGAGAGTGTTAGAATGAATGGTGCATAGTTTAAGTGTCATGTACGGGTGTTTAAAAAAAATTGTTGACCATAGCAGGTGGTACCCATCGCTGGCACGTGCGTTGGAATATTACTGGTGGTGCCCATCACTGGCACCTACATTGGAGTGTTATCAGGTAGTGCCTATCACAAGTACCTACGTAGATATCTTTTGCGTTTAGTGCGTACCACTGGTACCCATATTGGGAACATACATAAAAATTTGATAAATAAATGTCCGGCAAAAATGTTGGGGTGTTGGGTTGAAATTGAAAAAGGAACACTTTTTTGTTTGTGGTATGAAAATTTCATGGGTATTTGTTGATTAAGCGTGGGGTTATTCATCTGTAAAGATATGTGGTTTAATGTGTTGGGGAAAAAGATTTATTTTGATGTGTGGCCAACATTGATTTAAAGAACTTTCTTTCTTATTTGTGATATCCTTATACCTTCTTTGTTAGGCAACACCCTAGCCTTATGTTATAAGATAAAGGTCCTACCTAATTTAAGTCGAATCAGTTCTCTACGATTAGTGGAGAACAGTAAGAAAAATAAGCTATGGAGTGTTTACAAAAATTCAAAGGGTTTGAATGATTTGATCTAAGTGTCTTAAAAGTTATTTTTATATGGCTATGCACACATCTACATGGAATTCATGTTTGGGGGTTTATTGTCATTTGACAATTTTGCTTATGATGATTTGGTTCTTGGTTATTCATGTAGATAATTGATGAGATGTGTTGAGTATGTTTGTGATATATTTCTAGAATATCCTTGAGGATGATCAAGAACTAAGTGTGAGGTAGTTGATACACTTGTAAACGTTGTATATTTTATGTATCGTTTACTTCATTTTTGGTGATGTATGAGCAAGAATTGAGTAATTTTGAGCTAAAATGGGTTATTTTGAGTATTTTAGGGTTTGAGTGAAGAAAGACTTGAAATTAATCACAAAATTGTAGCCGAATTGGAAAATTAGAATTTACGTACATCGACGAGCAGCGATTGCTAACACAGTTTGGCTGATTGTCAGCATATCTTTCTTTTTCGAGCAACAATTACTGTGATTCAAGATGTTTTGAAAATCGAATACATAGAACTACAACTTTCATGTTTTGAGTTTTTTCAAATTCTGGTTGCATTGTGGTCAAAATCGAGGAAGCAATTGATACTAGTGGCTCCAAGAGCGCCCAGGCATTTCAAAAATGCAGCACCTAGGCTCTGAAACTAGTTTGGTTCTTGAAGTAACACACAGGCGTGACAAGATTGCACATCCCAAGTGTGCCTCGTTAGATAAGTCTCACAAGTTTGCTTATTTTACAAGGAGGGGAGGAAACGATCATAATCATCAATCATCATTAATTTACTTTTCAATAGTTAGATCAATAATTTATCCGTAGGTTAGATTTTATCAAGTTTCCAAGCTACAATTTTGTTCTCTTGTCAAGGATTCAAGATTTGACAATCATCAACATTGATTTTCGCTTCAATTACAGAATTTGATTCATTTTTATGAAATTCAATTTTTATTTTCATGTATGCGTTCTTGTTCTTTAATTACCATTTTGTTTTATGATCCTTTAAATTCTTAATTGCTTTCGTAGTTTAGTAGTTAGGCTTTTATTTGATCGTTTTTACTCATTTTTGTTGGAGTAGATTAATTCAAAATCTTGTTCTTGATTAAATTCTTGCAAGTAGAGTAGATTGACTTCGGGTTTCAGTCAATTGTATTTAATTACTTACTGTAGTATACTACATTTTACATGTAAAGATCTTTAATAAAGAACGAAGAAATTTAGGTCAAATTTACTTAAAAAATATGACCCCTGATTATTTCATTAAGTAGTAAATTTCCTTGTCCTAGTAATTATTCCATCAGTTTCCTGTGGGAACGATCCTTACTCATCCTATATATAAACTCACCTCGTATACTTCCGATTGTACGGGAGTTGATTAGGATAATTAAGGTTTCTTTTTATTATTATTACTTGTTCATTGTTTTCAAAAACCCAATCAATATTCTACCAAACAATTACCTATTGGAGCAAATTAATTCCTATAATTAATTCTTGAGGATGGCTAAAGACAAAAGTCCATACTTTTGGAAGATCTTGTGAAGAATTTTTTTTTTCCTTTCTCTTTCTTCATCCAAATGATGAGTATCGTCCTCATTGCTTTCCTTGGTCTCTTTATGTTCCCCTTGAACAGTGAGCTTTTCAAGTTTCTTTTGCACACCTACATCTTCATCCTCACAACCATCTCTTGAAATAACTTCACTAGTTTCATCAAATGTAACATGCACAACTTCTTCAATCACAAAAGTTCTTCTATTGTACACTCAGTATGCTTTCTTGTCACTAGAGTAGTATCCTAAGAAAATCCCTTCATCTGATTTTTTTCAAATTTTCCAAGATGCACTTTAATTTTCAAAATAAAACATTTACAACCAAAAACTTTGAAAATAACTCACAACGGGCTTTTTACAAAACAAGAGTTCATGAGATGTTTTGTTTCAAATAGGCCTTAAAAGAACTCAATTCATAGCATACTAACTTAGGCATGTTAATAGCTTCGGCCTAAAACTATTTTGATAAATCACACTCATTTATCGTGGTTCTTGTGGCCTCTTGAAGTGTTCTATTTTCCTTTCAACAATACCATTTTGTTGAGGCACTCTAGCAACCGAAAATTCAGGTAAAATATCGTTGTGATGAAAACATTCAGGAAAACCTCGGAATTTGAATTCGGATCCATTATCACTTAAACATAAAATTTTCAAATTCAACAAAATTTATAATTCGGAAAACAATTTTGCAAAATTTTAAAAGGCTTCATTTTTGTGAGCAAGAAATAGTACCCAAGTATATATAGAATAATCATCAACAATTGCAAAAGCATAATTGCCATCACCAAGACTACCATGTTGAGTTGGACCAAATAAATCCATATGCAATAATTCTAAAGGTTTAGAAGTAGACACACAATTTTTTGGTTTAAAAGAAACTTTTACTTGTTTACCAAATTAACATGTATCACAAATTTTGTTTTTATCAAAATTATGCTTTAATCTTGGCAAACCTCTTACCAATTCTGTCTTAGCAAGGTTATCAATCAAATCCATGTTGAAATGACAAAGCCTTCTTTGCCAAAGCCAAGGATCATCTTTAAAAGTGGTTAAACACTTTCAATTACCACAATCAATAATATGAAGATATACTACATAAACATGATTATGCCTTCTAACTTTGAATAAAACAACAAAGTTCTTATCAAGAATTAAACATTCATGCTTATTAAAAAACACATATAAATTTCTATCAGATAGTTGACTCATACTTAAGAGATTATTGTTCAAATTATTAGCCAAAAAGCTCATTTTTAATCAAACTCTAACCATTTTTACCTGCATCACCAATGCCAATGGATTTTTCTTTCATGTTATCTCCAAGGTCTCCTTTCCACTATTTTTGGACTTGAGCTTGGTGACAAGAGATGCATCACCGGTCATGTGTGTTAAACACCTGCTATCAATGAACCATTTAGCATTCTTGGTGGTGTTCATTATTGAATGATACCTACACAAAGACTTAAGCGATAACTTTTGGTACCCATATTTTCTTGGGCCTATAAGAATTAGGAATTGACTTACATCACATTGGAATTCATTCCCAATTTTTCACTTCTCTTGACATAACAATTATTTTTCACATGTCCATGTTGTTGGCAATAATTACAAATAATATTCTTATTTCCATACAAAGATTGATTTTACAAAACATAAATCATATCATGATGATTTGCATACAAGTCCTTAATATGCTCAAATCCAAGAAAGCGTGCATGCAATATAGAAATCAAAGCATATCTATGTGATAATGCATCAGCCACAACATTCTCTTTACTATGTTTATATTGAATCACATATGGGAACATATCAATGAATTCTACCCATCTAGCATGCCTGCGATTCGATGTTATTGTATGTGAGAAAATATTTCAAATATTATCGATCAGTCCGAATAATGAACTCTTTTGACCAAAAATAATGCTGCCAATTCTCTAAAGCCCTAAACAAATTAGTGTATACAATTCCTTGTCATAGGTGGAATAATTCAAAGGAGCACCACTCAATCTCTCGCTAAAGTAAGCAATTGGCTTCTTATCTTGCAACAACACGGCACCTACTCCAATACCAAAGGCATCACATTCAATTTCAAAAGGCTTATCAAAATTAGGCAGAAGCAATAAAGGTAGAGAAGTTAGCTTATCCTTAAGCATTTGGAATGCCTTTTCTTGCTCGGGCCCCCATTTGAAACCAACCTCTTTTTTTTATTACCTCGGTCAAAGGTGCAATAATTGTGTTAAAATCTTTCATGAACCTCCTATAGAAACTTGCCAATCCGTGAAAACTTCGCACCTCAGACATGGAAGTGGGAGTTGGCCACCCGTGAATGGCTTTCACTTTTTCTTCATCCACTTCAATTCCTATGGAAGACACAACAAAACCAAGGAAAACAACTCTATCAAAACAAAATGAAAACTTTTTAAGGTTATTATAAAGTTGTTCTTTTCTTAAAACCTCATAGTACCAAACGAACATGCATTAGATGATCTTCAAAAGATTTGTTGTAGATTAAGATGTCATCAAAATAAACTACAACAAATTTACAAATGTAATCTCGTAAAACATGGTTCATTAATCTCATTAAAGTACTAGGTGCATTAGTTAAACCAAATGGCATTACCATCCATTCATATAATTCGTGTTTGGTTTTAAAAGTAGTTTTCCACTCATCACCTTCTTTCATTCGAATTTGATGATATCCACTCTTCAAATCGAATTTAGTGAAAATATTTGAACCATGAAGCTCATCTAACATGTCATCTAATCTAGGAATGGGATGGATATACTTTACCGTAATGCAATTTACTGCACGACAATCAACACACATTTGCCATGAACCATCATGCTTTGGTTCCAACAAAACTGGCACGGAACACAGACTAACATTCTCACGTATGCGTCCTTGTGCCCAAAGCTCGTCAACTTGCCTTTGAATCTCCCTTGTTTCCTATGGACTAGCACGATATGCTGGTCTATTTGGAATCATAGCTCCTAGAACAAAGTCAATTTGGTGTTCAATCCTGCGAATTGGTGGCAATCCTGGCAGAGTTTCTTTGGGAAACATATCCTCAAATTCCTGCAAGCGAGACTTAAAAGGACTTGGAAGAGAAGGATTAAGGTCAGAGATAATAGGCATATTATTTTTGCAAGCACTCACGACCTGTATCTAGGTTAGCATACACACTCAATTGTGTGTTCTTATCCCTCCCTATAGCCAGAAGATGTTCTTGAACTTCTCTAGGCTGATTGTTAGTGATCTTACCTTTTAGCTTAAGTAGTCAGCCTTTTGGCTTATACATGCTTCTCAAGTGATATAAGTACTAACTGCTCTTGATGGACTTGCTGTAATAGTAAAGGCCTGAGCACATCTTTTGTGACCATCCTTTTCAAACCTGTACTTATTCTCAAATCTATCGTGAGTAGTTTTATAGTCATATTGCCAAGGCCTACCAAACAAGATATGACTAGCTATGCATAGGCACAACATCACATAAGACCTCAGCCTTATATTTGCCTAAAGTTAAAGAAATTAGAACTTGTTTGTTAACCTTTAGTTCACCAATTTCATTTAACCATTGCAATCTATATGGTCTAGGATGCTTAACAGTTGGCAAATCCAATTTTTTGACCATTAACTGACTAGCTACATTCACACAACTTCCACTATGAATAATCAAATCACAAACTTTTTCTTGAACAAAACAACGAGTATAGAAAATATTTTCCCTTTGTACCTCATTTTCTTCATACTCAGCTTGTGCATGAAGAGCTCTAAGAACCACCAAACTTTGACCATGGACAGCTTCTTCCTCTTCAAACTCATCGTCACTTGGACCTTCTAGTGGTGGCAAAGTCTCATCTTTCTCATCACTTTCACTCACCAACTCTCCACAAATGATATTCAAAGCCTTCTTGTTCAGACATTGGGAGCGATGTGACCTACACCATGACAACAAAAACATTTAAGATCTCCATACATGTCCTTAGATTAGTACTAGAATTAGAATTAGAATTACCTTTGTCCTTTGTGGGTTGATTGCGAACAAATGGCCTTTCAACTTCTCTAGGTTTAAAGTTAGACTTCTCACCTTGCTTTGTGGCAGTAGGCCAATTTGGTTTCCAATGAGAGCTTGAACAAGATGTTACCTTTTGTTTACATCGTTTGAGTTGGTTTTCTACCTTTTTAGCCATATGAACCATTTCCTCGAGGTCTACATAGTAGTGTAGCTCCACTACATCGGTAATCTTCTTGTTAAGTCCACTCAGGAACTGCGCCATTGTAGCCTCTCCTATCTTCGCAATGTTAGCTCTAATCATGGAAATCTCCATCTCTTTATGGTACTCTTCCACGGACTTAGTACCCTGCCTTAAGCTTTGTAACTTTTGATACAATTCCCTGTAATAGTGAGATGGGATAAATCTTTTGCGCAAAATAGATTTCATTTCAGGCCAATTATCAATAGTATGTTCTCTATTCCTACAACGGCATACTTATAAATAATTGATCCCACCAAGTCAATGCATAATCAACAAAAGAGACGGCAGCTAACTTTACATTTTTCTCATTAGAATAGCTGTAACAATCAAAAATAAAATCTACCTTTCGCTCCCATTCGATGTATGCGTCAGGATTGGCTTTACCTTGGAACGGAGGTAAGGATAGCTTAATTGTCCCAATATCATAATTCTCCCTTCGGCCATACTGCACATTCCTATCATTATAACCTCATCATCAATATTTGATCAGATTCATACTAACCTTCTTGACGATGTGGAGGGGTATTAGCTCTACGAGCTTGATGCCTATCCTTGAGGCCTCCCTCTTTGTTGGTCATTCATGCGAGCCTCTATTTGATCCATGCGATCCCTAACATTGCCAAATGCAGAAAATACTCGATCGAATTGTTGTTATATGGCCTCCATTGTTATGGGATTTCTAGTTCAACTTGTTTCTTCCTCTGACATAATGAAAAACACTCACAAAGAAAAGGAAAGTGATTAGGGTGAATAAAATTAAAAGAAATTTTCTCACCACTCAACTTACTTTTGGGAATATATGCACTCAAATTGTATCACTCAACCCTCGTGTGTACCCTCAATTGAATGGCTTTTATCAGTCAAAAAATCTCACCACGCTGCCCTTTTCCTCTCTTTACTTCACTCTAAAAGTCTTTGGAAGACTACAAGACAAAAATGAGCTCTAGTTATGTCTTAACCACTTAATTGGTTGGAAGTCAAACAAAACAAATAATCACGGGCCAAAGACAAATAAGAGATACCAAACTTTTGGAATTTAAGCTTCAAAGAACAACTGACAACAAAATATCCAAGATTACTGAAGCAACAAAATGTATAGAAAGCAAATAATAATTTGGTAAGCAAATTTACCAAATCAAAAATGAAAACTAAGCACACAAGAACAAATAAGTTGCACTTAAGACTAATAAAGAAATTAAAGAACCAACAAAATTAAGTGGACAGAATAGAATTAGGCAAATTTGGAAAGCAGAGATTTTTTTAAAATTTTCCAAATCGGGAAGTGTGTAAGTGCTAACTTATTTGATTTGTTTGAGTTCCCAAATGTTAAATTCGGAAAGATTCCTTAAATGAATTTATTAAGTGTATCCAAATTTAGAATTTGGAAAGTTTCCAAAGATGAATTTGTTAAGTTTCCAAATTTGGAAGTTCAAAAGTTTACAAAAGAACGAATTTGGGAAAGTTTCCAAAAAAAATCAACTTGGACTTGGGGAAAGTTTCCAAACTCTACTACGAAATCAAAGCCTTCTTGGATTAGGACAACAATCAAATAATTGCCAACATAAAGAACTTAATAGGCAAACCCTACAATTTTTTTCCATTTTTCAATAGCCAATTCTTCTTCTTTCTCTTTTTTCACGCTTTTTTTTCAACACTTTTTTTTTTTAACTTTTCAGCCAAACAAATTTTTTTTCTTTCTTTTGTTTTTTTTTTTTAGTTTGGCCAAAATATATATATATTTTTTTAATTTAGCTAAGAAACAACGACTGTGTATTTCAAAAATTAAAGTTGATGGGGCTTGGACCGAGAACATACAATGCATTGTAGCGGAGGGAGTTAAATTCTTTCAACAACTTCTATCTCGCAATGAGTCCACGATGATAGACCACTCTTTGCTAGATACCCTCACAGTGGCAGTCTCTAATGAATGTTGGCTCCAAGGCAACCTAAGAGGGGGGTGAATTAGGTTTCTTAAAAATTTCTTTGCAAAGTATGCACTTTTAAAACTTTATGGACTAACAAGTAAATTGGTGAGATAAAACCAATTAAGCTTATGAAGTATAAAAAGGATAAAGAAAGAGATCTAACAAGTAACACTTTCAAGCTACCAAGCTTGAAGTAATAATTCATTAGAATGCTTCACAACTTTGCTGAGCCAATAATCTTCTAATGTACACAAAGTAGGACAATCCTTGCTCACACTAATTCTTTTTAGTTGAGCCAAGAATTTTACTCTCAACGTCACTTTTGTACAAGATTAACACTCCACTCAATAATTTTGAAAAGCACTCTAAAGTACACACTAATACAATATTGCTCAATAGACAATTTGCACTCAAATTGCTTTGTTTCTTTTTTGTATTCAATGTGTAAAGTCTGTTCTTCAATATCAACAGAGTTGGTACTTTTAGGTGCAATAAATTGGGTTGTAACAACGTTCAACTGTTCAATAAAAAATGCTCAAAAACTAGCAGTTACAAGTTTCGGACGTCCGATATTTTGTTGTGGGTCCGACCCAACATTCGATCTTAAATAAGTAAATAGTTGATGCCGTTTGTACGGCCGAGCTTGCGTCCGTTCCTTCGTCCGAACAAGTGTATGTGAAGGTTAATGATTTATCAGGGAATTTTTCCTTTCCAATAGACTTCTTCATTCGATATAAACTTTTTTCAGACGGTTGGATACGTCCATTGTATTGTTTGAAATCCTTAATTCTACCTCACTCTTTCGACTGGAAAAATACGTCCGAGAGATATCCCTTCAGATTAAGAGCCTGTGCGTCCGTTGAATCTACATGAAAAACTTGTCCTCTGTCTATTCGTTGAGACAGTAAATTGCATCTGTTGTAATCTTTGTCGGACAATCCTATTCGTTCGAGAAATGTAGTACAGTTTGGATGGTGAACTGTTTCCGAAAACTCTGTTTCCAGCAGACAGAATAGCATACATGTACAGCTTAATTTAAGGTGTAAATGCATATGTCATCATCAAAATAATGTTTGTGGATCATCAATCTTCCCCTTTTTGATGATGACAAATTATAAACCAACAAATGCACACAATTCCTTCACAATCAATATATTGATGTTAATCAATCAATGGATTTACAATATGCATAATGCATGTGCATGTTCCATGCTCCTACTCCCCATTTTGACATCATCAAAATAAGCTCCCCCTGAGGTGATGCTCCCCTTCGCGTAAGCAAACATTCAAGCCCAAATAGACAATACCAAATAGAGGGTGTTCAGATTACATTCAAGACAATACCAAATAGGAGATTCCATCCTAAGAATAGCCAATATCAACAAAATACAAAAAAAAATGAAAGAAAATCTATGTGGAGTTATTTTTCTTCTTTGAACGTTCTTAAATTTTGTGCTTCTTGATGGGTGCATCCTCATCGGTAGCCTCATTGTCTTGAGCATCCGTATCGCGTCGTTACATGATATAATTGAAAGTGTCGTCAACGTCCTTGTCCTCATCATTATCAGCACCTTGAGTAGTGTATTTGCCAAGAGTGGTGGTGCCAGTAGGGTCCTCACGATCGTCCTCCTCAGGAATGGAATGATCATTATCGTCATCACTTTCAGAAGATCATTCTAGAGTGTACTAGGACTGGATATTGGCAAATTGGACATGAGCGGAAGCAGTCATACCCAAGTTAAGCGCCTCCTGAAGAATTGTTTGACGAGTTTCAAGGCATTTTAATTTGTGATTGGTGCGACGCTGAAAGGAGCTCATTTGGTCCCTTAGGCAAGTAATAAGACTGCAAATATGAGAAGATTTTAAAGGAAAGGTTCAAAAAATGAGGTATGGGGATCATGGGATGGTGGGGGGTGTTTGAGGAGGAGGGGTATGAGGAACTTCAAGTCTAGAGGTGGATGCCTGAGATTTGGATTTTTCAATTTCAAAAGCTGCTTTGGTGAACCATTGGTTGTTAAAAAAATGCAAACCCTTACGTTCAATGTATGCTTTATTAAAATAAGGGGGATATTGTTTCTTTTCGGTAAAAGGAACGTCAAAATGATCGAAAATTTTTGTTACAAATTTTCCAAACAGGATGTTACAACAAGTGTCAGTTCAAAATAGTTCCCACAAGGAGTAGAAGAGATAACCAAAATCCAATGGAATGCCTTTAAAAACACAGTAAAACAGATAGAGCTGCATTTTATCGAGCTCAGTGCGATGCCCATCAGTTGGTAACAATAAATTAGTGACTAAAGTGTGGAGAATGTTTTGTTCAGGAGTGAGCAAAGTAGTTTTGGCTTCCGAGGCCTGTTTAAATTGGACATTGAAAAATTACTCGGACCTCGTCGATGTCAAAACAAGCATCTAAAGCAGGCCACTTATCCAGAGAGAAAAAGTAAGAAAAATCATTAAGTGAGGTGACTTCACATTCAAAAACAGTGTTTATGAGGTTGGATGAAATCTAAAGATTTTTGTTATTCACGTGAGATATCAATGTGCGAATAGAGGGACCTTTCCTAAGATTAGCTGTAAATTGGAGTATCATGTCATGATAGACTGGCAAATCTATGTGTATCAAATGACCCCAATTTTTATTTGCAAAGCAAGTTTTCACAACAGGCTGATTAAATTCATCAAAAAGACCTTGAGAAATAGGTCCTTGAACAATGATGGAGTTGCTAAGTAGTGAAGCGTACCGTTTAGTTGCCTTGGCATCAATGAATTTGGGTAGAGAAGGATCAGTAGTGGATTGAAGATTTGTGGATGATTGCCTTGCACCGGAGCCTTCTCTTTTGATTTTCGTCCACGGGTAGTTGTTGAAGAACCTCCACGAGCATCGAACCATTATGATTTTGAAGAAAAGAAAGTAGGGGGAAAAATGGGATTTGAGTAGATTTTGGGAAAATTGTAAAAAGGGAGATGGTAGGAAGGTGAAATGGGGTTTGATAAGGAGGAGAGAGTGCTTGTAAATGAAGATTTCCTAATCAATTAGGCAAGAAAGGATGTAGATTGAGAGAATTTGGAGAAGGAACAAATTTCTCCAGAGCTTAGGGTTTGGAGGGTGTAAGATGTCCGATAGGAAGAAAATGAAGAGTTTTAAATGTGAAGAGTAATTGTTCGGACGTCCGAATGATTGGTGTACTTCCGCTCATGCGTTCGAACGTTGATGAACGGATGTCCGATACTCTGTGCTTTACGTCCGAGAAGGTTCTGGACGATTATAAGCATCTGTTGGGAATTCTAGAAAGTTAAGAAGAAAAGAGTGAGAGTACAGACGATTAAAAGTGTCCGAGACAGAGAGGAGGGTTTCAGACGTGTAAGAGCATCCGACAGAGTATGTGGTGTTCGGACGATCATGTGTGTCCAAACACAGAATTTACACAGATATGAAATTAATAATGCCCAATCGAGTTCTAAGAGAAATAAAGCGATCCAAAGCCAAAGGTTTAGTAAAAATATCAGCAAGTTGATCTTTTGTACACACATATTCAACACAAATTTCCTTCTTGCAAACAAGATATCCAATGAAATGGTGCATGACATCGATGTGTTTGGTTCTATAACGCATGATAGGATTTTTTGTGAGATTAATTGCACTAGTGTTGTCACATCTAATAGACTCAAAATCAAATATTACACTGAAGTCTTTTAAAGTATGTTTCATCCACAAAAGTTGAGCACAACAGTTTCCAACAGCAATGTATTCGGCTTCTGCCGTAGAAAGTGAAATAGAATTTTGCTTTTTGCTAAACCAAGACACTAGATAGTTACCCAAAAAATGACACATACCATTAGTACTTTATCTATCAATTTTACAACCAGCAAAGTCAGCATCAAAATAACTTATTAAGTTATCAAAAGTGGAGGATTTTGGATACCGAAGACCAAAATTCATTGTACCTTTTAGGTATCTAAAAATTCTTTTTACAGCAATTAAGTGTGACTCTTTAGGACAAGATTGAAATCTAGCATATAGACAAATAGCAAACATAATATCCGGTCTGCTAGCTGTTAAGTAAAGTAGGCTTCCGATCATACCTCTATAGTATTTTTCATCAACACTATTACCTCTTATACACATCTAGATTAGTTGAAGAGCATATTGGTGTCCCGACCTGTTTGCAAAGAGACAGTTAGTCCAAATAGCTTGAGTTGCTCCTTTGTGTATTTGATTTGTGTGATGAACAAAATGCCTTTGTTCTGATGTGGAATAAGAGAAGAGGTGTAATTCAGGTCTCTTCATTTCAAATTCCCTTTTAAAAGACATCAAGTAGTATGAATTCCTTGCACACACTTTCATTAGTTGCTCCAAAGATAATATGATCAACATAAATTTGAACAATTAGCAAACCATTAAAACTCAGTTTTGGTGAAGAGAGTGGTATTAACAACTCCTCTTTTGAAATCATTTTCAATCAAAAAACCGCTTAGCCTTTCATACCAAGCTCTAGGAGCTTGTTTCAAACCATACAAATCTTTAGAAAGTTTGAAAACATGATTTGGAAAATTTTTGTTTTCAAAACCAGGAGGTTGTTCAACGAAAACTTCTTGATCAACAAAACCATTTAAAAATGCAATTTTAACATCCATTTGGAATAATTTGAATTTGTTAAAACATGCATTTGCAAGAAACATGCGAAGAGATTCTAAACGAGCAACGGGTGCAAAGGTTTCATCAAAATCAATACCTTCTTCTTGAGCATAACCTTTTGCAACAAGTCTAGCTTTGTTCCTAATAATTTCACCTTTATCATTTAATTTATTTCTATAAACCCATTTTGTTCCGATTACGGGTTGAGTTGATGGTCTTTCAACTAAAGTCCTTACATTATTTTTCTCAAATTGGCTAAGTTCATCTTGCGATAGAAAAGACCCAAGATTCATCATTTAATGCATCATCCACATATTTAGGTTCAATATGAGAAAGTAATGCACCATTACTGTTCAAAGGTTTATGAGATCGAGTTTTTACCCCATTGGACGGATCACCTATGATCAAATCTTGAGGGTGATTAGAAACAAATCTCCATGCTTTAGGAAGATCTTTAGGAGTATCTTCGTCCTTTCCTCCTTCTTCACCCAAGTGATTTGTATTATCCACATTGTTTGGAGAGATCCCTTGATGTTCTTCATGAATATTGAACATTTCAAGCTCCTTTTGAATACCTACATCTTCATTTTCACACACATTCTTTGAAATAATATCGTTAGTTTCATCAACTGTAACATGCACAACTTCTTCAATCAAAGTGTTCTTCTATTATATATTCGGTATGCTTTCTTGTCACTAGAATATTCAAGAAAAATTCCTTCATCCAATTTTTTGTCAAATTTTCCAAGATGTCTCTTTACACATCTAGATTTTTAAAATAATTACTCAACATTTACAACCAAAAACTTTGAAATAGTTCACAACGGGTTTTTTACAAAACAAGAGTTCATAAGGGGTTTTATTTAAAATAGGTCTTACCAAAACTCGATTCATAACGTAACAAGCCGTAGTAATGGCTTCGGCCCAAAAATATTTTGGTGAGTAACATTCACTAATCATAGTTCTAGCGGCCTCTTGAAGTGTTCTATTTTTTTCTTTCAACAACACCATTTTGTTGATGCTCTCAAACAACTGAAAATTCATGTGAAATACCGTTGTATCACAAAACTCGGGAAACCTCCGAATTTAAATTCGGCTCCATTATCACTTCTCAAATGAGGATTTCTAAATTCAACAAATTTTGAATTTTGGAAAACAATTTCACAAAATTTTCAAAATCTTGATTTTTGTGAACAAGAAATAGTACCCAAGTATACCTAGAATTATCATCAACAATCACAAATGCATATTTATTACCACCGAGACTAGCATATTGAGTTGGACCAAACAAGTTCTAAATGCAGTTATTCTTGGGGTTTAGAAGTAGACACACAATTTTTCGGTTTAAAAGACACTTTAATTTGTTTCCCAAATTGATATGCATCACAAATTTTGTTTTTCAAAAACTTCAATTTCGGTAAGCCTCTTACCAATTCCTTCTTAGCAAGATTTTCAATTAGATCCATGTTGAAATCACAAAGCCTTCTATTCCAAAGCCAAGGATCATCTATAGAAGCGGTTAGGCATTTTACATTGCTACTACCAATTGGACTCAAGATAGATTACAAAAACATTATTCTGTCTAGACCATTAAATAAGACAACATAATTTTTATCAAGAATTAGACATTCATGTTTGGTAAATAACACATATAGATTCTTATCACATAGTTTACTCATACTTAATAAATTGAAATTCAAATTATCAACAAGAAGCACATTTTTAATCAAGGTCTCACCATTTTTACCTACATCACGAATGCCGATTGATTTTGCTTTCATGTTATCCCCAAATGTGACATGTACTTTTCTACTATTTTTGGATTTGAGCTTTGTGAAGATAGATGCGTCACCGGTCATATGTCTTGAGCACCCACTATCTACAAACCATCTTGCATCCTTGGTGATATTCATTTTCTACACAATAAATTAATTGATAACTTTTGGTACCCACATTTTCTCGGGTCCATAAGAGTTAGTAAAATGACTACAAATCCATATAGAATTCATACCAAGTTTTTCATTTCTCTTGACATAGAAATTATTTTTCACATGACCATGTTGTTGACAATAATTGCAAATAACATTTTTATTTCCATATAAGGATGATTTTGATTTTACAAAGCATAAACCATTCCTTCCAAAGGTGAAAAAATTCTTGTTGATCAATACATTTCTATGCCTTTTCAAATTAACAATATTTTCCCTTTTTTTATGCAAAAGAATATTCAACTCATCCAATCTTTTCTTCAAGGAGGCTTGTTCTTCTTTGATCCTTGATTTCACATGCATTCTTTTCTTCAAATCATTGTTTTCCTATGATGACTTATTATTTTCATTCACAAGTATAGAGTTAGCATTCAATAAGACATTTGATTTCTTTACTAACTCCTTATTTCTAGCATATGATTCCTTTAAGCTATCATAAAATTTTAAAATGAAGGCTTCAAGATCATTGTCATCATTTTCATCGTTGGAATCATAATTAGAAGTTACCTCATTATCACCAATGGCCATAAATAAGATTTGTGCCGACTCCATTTCTTCTTCAACTTCTCCTTAGGAGTTGCAATCATGGTTATGATTTGGAAATTGTTGCAGCGGGGCTTTCTTCCTTCCTTTTTCTTCTTAGAAGGACACTCATTTGCAAAGTGACCGGGTTGACAGCATTCAAACCACTTTTCATTTTGCTTTTTTATTTCTAGCTTGGTCTTTCCTTCGAAATTATTTGAGTTGATTGCTCCACCTCTTCTCATTCTCTGTTTGTTGATGTAGTGTTTGAGAAATCCTTTGGTGATGAGTGCAAGACATCTCCTTCATCAAGATCTTCATCTTCTAGGTCGATGGAAGCATTTTCATCTTCTTCTTGAGAAGTCTTTAATGCAATGCTCCTTTTGGTCTTGCTTCTTCATCATCCACCACTTTAGCCTTTAGCTTCAAGTCATAGGATATAAGAGAGTTAATTAGAGATTCAATAGACATGGAATTTAAATTCTTGGCCTCCTGCTATAACGATAGTTTTAAGCCTCCCATTCTTTGGATAAAACATTCAAGATTTTTCTATTCTTTTCTCCCAAAGAATATTCCTTACCCAAGACTTCAAGATCCTTAATGATGTCATTGAACCTACAATATATTTTGTCAATATTTTCATGTGGTTCCATCTTTAAGGACACATACTTGGCAACAAGTAAGGATTTCTTTTGCTCTCGAACATCATCTCTCCCTTCATGAATTTCTTTCAATTTGTCCCAAATTTCTTTAGCAGAAGCACATCCTTTGACACGAGTTGATTCATTTGCATCCAAGACACTGTGAGTATAGAACATTCATAGCTTTTGTGTTTAAGGTCAAGTTTGCCTTGTCTAGTGGAGTGAGCTCATCCCTTGTCTTTTCTCTTCTTCTATTTTTTTGATCATCAATGATGGTAGCTTCAAAAGGACCTTCATTTACAACATACCACAAGTCAATATCAATAGATTGCAAAATATTTTTATTCTATCTTTCCAACTAATCAAATTTACCCCACTAAACATAGGGGGTCTTGTTATAGATTGACCCTTAAAAAATAATGCATTATTGGTTGCCATGATTTTTTCTCAAAATCTAGTTAAGCTCAATATAAGAGACCAAGATCTAATACCAATTGTTGGCCCCAAGTCAACCTAAGAGGAGGGTGAATTAGGTTTCTTAAAAATTTCTTTGCAAAGTATGCACTTTTAAAACTTTGTGCACTAACAAGTAAATTGATAGAGATAAAAGTAATTAAGCTTATGAAGTATAAAAAGTATAAAGAAAGAGATAAACAAGTAACAAATTTTTCAAGCTACCAAGCTTGAAGTAATAATTCACTAGAATGCTTCACAACTTTGCTGAGCCAATAATCTTCTAATGTACACAAAGTAGGACAATCCTTGCTCACACTAATTCTTTTTAGCTGAGCCAAGAATTTTACGCTCAACCTCACTTTTGTACAAGATTATCGCTCCACTCAATAATTTTGAAAAGCACTCTAAAGTACACACTAATACAATATTGCTCAATAGACAATTTGCACTCACATTTCTTTGTTTCTTGCTTGTATTCAATGTGTAAAGTCTGTTCTTCAATATCAACAGAGTTGGTATTTATAAGTGTAATAAATTGGGTTGTAATAACCTTCTAACAATTCAATAATAAATGCTCAAAAACTAGCCATTACAAGTTTCGGACGTTCAATATTTTGTTGTGCATCCGATCTTGAATAAGTAAACAGTGGATGCCGTTCGGACGGCCGAGCTTGGGTCCGTTCCTTCATCCGAACAAGTGTATGTGAAGGTTTCATGGACTTCGTATGGTGTATCTCGTCTGAATGGTTTAATGCTTTGAAAGGAAATTTTTCCTTTCAGACAGACTTCTTCGTCTAATATAAACTTTTTTTGGATGGTTGGATGCGTCCGTTGTATTATTTGAAATCCTTGATTCTGCCTACTTTTTCGAACGGAAAAATACGTCCGAGAGATATCCCTTCGGACAAGCCTGTGCATCCTTTGAAGCTACTTGAAAAAGTTGTCCTCTGTCTATCCGTTTGGACAGTAAATTGCGTCCGTTGTAATCTTTATCGGACGATCCTGCTCGTTCGAGAAATGTAGTACAGTTCGGACGGTGAACTGCATCTGAAAACTCTATTTTCAGGAGACAGAATAGCATACCTGCACAGCTTAATTTAAGGTGTGAATGCATATGTCATCATCAAAATAAGCTTTGTTGATCATCAATGAAGATAATCGATTCTTGCTATCCGAACTCAAGGCAAAGGAATTTAAAGATGCGGTTTTCTCTCTCAATTCAGAATGGAGTAGTGGGCATTGATGGATTTAATGTAGTCTTCTTCACCACTTGCTGGGATATTATTTAGTGCGACCTCTTCTATGCGGTAGAGGACTTCTTGAAGGGTGTAAAATTGCCACAAATGTTCACCAGCACCCTTATCACATTAATCTCAAAAACACCCAATCCCTATTCTTTCACCGAATTTAGACCCTTTAGTATATGTACATTCTTTAACAAAATTTGCACAAAAATTTTGGCCAATAGACTCTCTAATATTTTGCCAAAGTTCATTTCTCCCGAGCAAATTGCTTATGTTCAAGGCAGAGAAATTGCAGAGAACATCTTACTAGTTCAAGAGATGGTTGATTTTTAGGATAGAAAAGTAAGAGGCAGAAATATGATCATCAAGCTGGATCTTGCCAAAGCATTTGATAGATTATCTTGGCCTAAGAGACTATATGCAACCTTGGAGAAGTTTGGATTTTCTAATGAATGGATTGCCTTAATGAAGAATATTCTGGAGGATTAATGCTGTTGGTTCTTGATTCTCATCAATGGAGTGCCAAAGGGCTTCTTCAAATCATCAAGAGAGGTTCGAGGGTATCCTTTATCTCTCTTCTCTTCATAATCATGCTGGAAACATTCTCCCGTGGATTGAAAGCTCAGTTCCGTTTAGCAAAATTTCAGACTTTGCACTACCCAAAAATTGCCCACCTAATCTCATTTAGCTTATGCTGATGACAGTTATTTTCACAAAGGGATAGTCCACTTCCACCCGAAACCTCATGGCTTTCCTCTCAAAATTTGAGGCATCTTAAGGGCAGCTTTGTAATAAGTCCAAAATCTCCTTCTATTTGCCCAAGAAAGCATCAACAGCTCAGATTCAAATGATTCAAGCTAAGACAGGGTTCGAAAAGAAATCCCTACCATTCACATATTTGGGATACCCCATCCAAAAAGCTAAAAAATGGAAATCTCTATTTTAGCCAATGATTGAAAAAATGGCTTCCCGCATTCGTGGTTGGCAAACTCGATTTCTCTCCCTTGGAGGGTGCCTAATTATTATCAAACATGTACTTAGCAGCATTCCAATCTTTCTGATGGCAGTTCTTTCTCCCCTACATTCAGCCCTTAAGGAATTGGAGAGGCAATTTGCAAACTTCTTTTGGGAAATATCAGAGGGTATTAGAAACCACCATTGGATTGCATGGGCTGTAATTTTTCAACCAACTTCCTCCAATGGCCTTGGAATTTCACCTCTATCGGCTGTGGTGCAAGGATTCAGCATGAAACTATGGTGGAAGTTTTGCAAAGGTAAAACATTATGGTGCTCTTTTCTATAAGGGAGATACTTAAGGGACCGAGTTCACCCTTGCGTGGCCAAGGAAGCTCCTGGAGACTCATTTACATGGAAATAGATGCTGAGAGTGCCGGAGGAACCGGAGCAACACATGTTATTCCTTATAAGGAAGGCCAATTCTTCATTTTGGTTCGATCCTTGGACTGAACATGGGCCTCTCTTTCACATGGTAGAGCAAGTATATGATAGCCATCTCACCATGGAGCAAATGTGGAATTCTAATGGCTAGAAGCTACCCCTACTTGACAAAAGATATTCCAGAGAAGAACTTCACAACATTGGAAATAGTCTCAAGGACAAGGCAATCTTCTTAAAGAAGGAACCGGACCAGCTCATTTGGACCCTAACATCCAAGAGTTCTTTCTCAATCTCATCAACCTTTCCGCCACTCGCACAATCGTTCTCTAGACAAATGATTTGGGATAAAAGGCTCCAGTTCAAAATCTCCATGTTATCTAGAAATGGTTGAACAAAAGGCTTCCTATGGATTATTTTATTTCTAAGATAGGTATTCTATTAGCCTCCAACTGCAGTTTATGTAACAGTGAAGAATCTTTGAATCATCTTTTTGTGGAGTGTACAATTTCAATGCGGATTTGGAGCCACTTTGAGTCTTGGTTTGAATGATGTTTTCTCTAGCTACATCCTTTTCAGACAAACTAATTCGTGGTGGTGGGCTTAGCACACTCTCCTTCATCGGCAATGGGGGCAATACATTAAATCTTTCCATGTATTGTTTGCAAGTATTATGGAAAGCTAGAAACAAGGTCATCTTCCAAGGGTCGACCATCAACGCAACACAAATAATTGTTGATATTTGTGCTTACTTGAAAGATGTTTCTTCAATGTATCCATTCAAGAAGGTGATATATGCTGATGAACTTTTGTTTCCGAGAGGTTTTTTCAATCAAGTCCTTCAATTGCAAACGGGGAGACTAATGGCTATTAAGTGGGAATGCCCTCCTCTTGGCTCATTCAAGTTGAATATGGATGGAGCTTCAAAGGGCAATCTGGGTATAGCAGCGGGAGAGGGAATCCTCAAAGACCATAATGGACGATGCATCAAGGCCTTCTCCAACGGCTACCATATACAAAGTAATTTGAAAGCTGAGGTCTTGACCCTTGTAGATGGCCTCAAAATGTGCTGCACGCTGAAACTACAAGCTGTGGGGGTGGAAATGGACTCTTCCGACTAACTCTTGTCAACACCTTGAACGGTCTGTCCGCACCACCATGGAGCATTGATCGTGAACTCAAACTCATCAAAGACTTCTTAGTAGGCATAGTTGTTTCATTTCCACATGTATTCAGAATGACAAATCAGGCGGCTGATAGTTTAGCAAATGAGGGCATTACTCAGCCTACTTATGTTGAATATGACCAAGTTACCATTCCTTCTCATATAAAAGGTTTGGTACTCTTAGATGCTAGAGGCTACCCCTACATTCACCATTGTAAATCTTGAATGTTTCAAATAAAATCCTCACAGTGTCTGGTGATTGCTTAAAAAAAAAGAGTATAAAGGTTCTTTATCTCTGGACCTCGAAGCCTTAAAGGATTTCAACGATTGCCTCTTTGACTGCGGACTAATGAATATTGCATATCAAGGGGTCAAATTCACTTGGAGAGGTATCAAGTTTGATAACTTAGTGTGGAAGAGACTTGACAGATACGTTTGCAATCACACATTCCTTTCCAGCCTTCCAACAAATAACGGTGCAACATTTGCCTAAAACAAGTTCAGACCACTCTCCGCTACTCCTCAAAACATCAAATGGAGTGATGTCAGGGCCAAAACAATTCAGGTTTCTAAATGCATGGACTAACCACCCTAATTTCATGCTGGTTGTAAAAAATAATTTGCGGCTAGATTGTTCGGGCAGCCTGCTTGGAATTTTTGCCTCAAATCTCAAATGATTAAAGGCGGAATTACGAAATTGGAGTCACACCACCTTCGGTAACATTTTTGACAAGGTACGAAACACTGAACAACATGTCAAACAGTGTGAAAATACCTGCTTGCTCCAGCCGACTCAGCCAAACCAAATTGCACTCGCCCATGCACAAGCTTTGCATGTCAAATGCCTTGCCGAAGAAGAAAGTTTTTGGAGGCAAAAATTGGGTATGAAATGGCTCAAAGAAGGAGACCAAAACTCAAGATGCTTCCACTCCTCACTCCTTACTAAGAGACACAAACTATGCATTTCGAAGATAAAGGTGAATGGGACTTGGACTGAAGATAGGCAACTCATTGAAGCTGAGGGTGTTAGCTACTTCAATGATCTCTTAATAGCAACAAATAGCTTGGATATTAATCAAGCCCTCTTGAACACCATCACACAAGCAGTCATGCAAGTGGACAATGATACACTGCTTGCAGAGCCATCCAAGAACGAGCTTAAGGAAGCAACATTCGGCCTAAAACCCACATGGAGCTGCTGGAATCGATGGCTTTAATGGAGTTTCTTCACCACCTACTGGGATATCGTACAAAATGACCTTCACAATGTTGTGAAGGCTTTTTTGAAAGGAGTGGCACTTCCCAGGGCATCTACAAGCACCCTTATAGCTTTGATCCCAAAATCTGTTAACCCCTTATCTTTTAATGATTTTAGACCCATTAGTCTTTGTACATTTTTCAATAAAATTGTACATAAATATTCTTAATAGATTATCTTTAGTGCTGCCCAAATTATCTCTTAGGAGTAGGTGAAAATGCTTATGTACAAGGTAGAGACATCACCGACAACATATTGCTTGTCCAGGAGCTTATCGAGTTCATAAACAGGAAAACTAGAGGAGGCAGTATCATTTTCAAGCTTGACTTAGAATAGGCTTTCGACCGTCTCTCTTGGCCTTTTCTTTACGCCATTATGAGAAGGCTTGGAGACAACAAAAATTGGAATGCTATCTTGAAGAACGTGCTAGAAAATTGCTGGTTTTCCATTCTTATTAATGGCTCCCCGAAAGGTTTTTTCAAGTCCACAAGAGGTGTTTGCCAAGGACACTTATATCACCTCTTATTTTCATAATCACAATGGAGACCTTTGCATGAGGACTGAAAGCTCAATACTATGTAGGGAAAATCTCATATTATGAACTACCTTCGAAATGTTCACCAATTACTCATCTTCCATTTGTGGATGATATAGTCATCTTCACAAAAGAAGAGGTCAAGCCAATCAAAAACCTCATTATATTCCTCACCCAGTTTAAAGCTTCTTACTCCGGGCAGCTCATCAACAAGTGCAAAAGCTCATTCTTTATGCCCAAAATTGCTGCACTATCTAGGGTAAGGATGATCCAATTTAAAACAGGCTTTGTGAGATAGCCCCTTCCTTTTATGTATCTCGGTTGCCCTATCCCAAAAGCGAAGAAAAGAAGATATATTTTACTGCCAATGCTTGCGAAAATTACCTCTAGAATTGCTGGGTGGCAAACAAAATTCTTCTCTCCTAGAGCTAAGTTAATCTTGATTAAGCACATTCCTAATAGCATTCCAATATACCTCTTCACGGTGTTTCAACCTCCCAAAGCTGTTATCAAGGACTAGGAGAGGCATTTTGTGAACTTTTTCTGGGGCAACTCGGACTCAGAAAGCAAGCACCATTGGGTATCATGGAAGGCATTACGTAGGCCAACTACTGCAAATGTTCTTGGAATCACTTCCCTCTCGGACTTGGCCTAAGGATTTGGTGTTAAACTATGGAGGAAGTTCTGAAAAGGTAACATCCCTATGGTGCACATTCTTGCATGCAAGATATTGTCATTTCCATCCATGCTTAATACAAGAGCGGCACGGAGATTCATACATATGGAAGTGCATGCTTAAAATTCGTGAAGATGTGGACAGAGGCTTTCTATTCTTGTAAAGAATGGACAATCTTCCTTTTGGTTAGATCCTTGGCTGCCTCAAGGACCCTTATTCCACAAAGTCGGCCAAGTGTTTGAGCAAAGCCGCACTATTTCTCAATTGCGGAACACAAATGGCTAGAATTCCCAACTTTAAGTGAGCATATTCAACTCATGAGCTAGAAAAACTAAGGCAGCTTCTTCATGGGAGAACCCTCCAAATGTCTAATGAGTTAGATGAGCTAGTGTGGACTCCCTCAAAAAATGGCAGATTTTCAGTCTCGTCCACTTTTTCGTAGGATGTGAATCCACTAGCCAAGTTTGGTCTCACTTTGAATCATGTCTTGTAGTGCTCTTCCCCCGGCCTCTACTACTTTAGAAATGGAAGAACTAAACTCTTGATGGTGGTATGACTCTCCTTTGGCAAACTCTAGCAGTTGTTCATAAACTTATTCCATGCTTGGTATGCTGGTTTGAATGGAAAGCATGAACATCTCAATGCACTATCATAAACATATGTTCCTACTTGCGAAACTTTTCCATCATTCATCCATTTTACAGGTCTGGAGCAGATGATGATATCCTCTTAACTCAACGTATCTGTTGTCAAATACTCACCACACAGCCGAGGAAACCATTGCCAGTCAAGTGGATTCCTCTCCCTTGTGGGATTGCTAAGCTCAACGTTGATGGAGCCTCAAAAATAAATCCAGGATTCGCAGCTACTGGCGGTGTCATTAGCTATCATCATGGAAACCTCATCAAAGCATTTAGCAACTACTACAATCTTCAATCCAACTTGCAAGCTGAAGCATCCTTCTTAGTTGACGATCTAAAACTTAGTGCAAAATTGCAACTCACGGCAGTGGAAGTGGAACTCGACTCCTTAACTTTTAGTGAACATAATAAAAGGCCGATTGAAGCCAACAAGTAGCATTGACCAGCAATGGCAGTTTATTAAAGACATTAGATAGGAATTATACTTTTTCCCATGTATTCAGAGAGACTAATCAAGTAGCGGATAGTCTAGCAAATGAGGTCATAATTAATCCTTCCTATCTAGAGTATAACCAAGACACAAACCCTATGTCTATCAGAGAATTGCTGCGCTTTGATGCTCAAGGCTGCCCTTACATTAGACATTGTAAAGTTTGATTCCTTAAATAAATTGCACCCAATTGGGTGTTGGCGGAAAAAAAATGGAAAGCTTCAGAGTTAAGTTATACAACAACTACTCTAATTAGCTGAATTGCCACCTACATCTACACTACATCTCCTTGAGCACTACAAGGTAGGATTTAAAGAAGTTTACAAACATGTCCTAATACTTAAACTAGATGCACCTCGATGTCGTGACATAGGGCCTAAACTAAGCCTTGTAAATCCACCTCGATGTATATGGACGCGACATGGAATATTTGTTATTGCAACATCAAGTAACTTCTAGCTCAAGTCTTCATCTTTATCATTTTTCATTTTTCTCCATTGACCACTATAATCTTGGACTTTAACCCCTTCATTACTATCATGCAAAACACATAGCTTAATAAATTATCAAATTATACTAAGAGTAATAAAAACTCATGCTAATAGCTTAATATTTACAAACAACGCAAATGTAATTACCTAATGCAAGTAATTGAACTAAAACACTTAATTAAACACCAAAATAGGGACAAAACTATCAAAAAGCCATAGTTTAACAAGTAAAATAACTCTAGTTTTCTAGAGTTATCAAGTATTCTAGCCAAATTATGCCAATATTGCCAAAAATCTAGTCCTTGGTAACGGTGCCAAAAACTTGGTACGTTGAATATATAGTTATAATCTTTATAAACACTTATCTCTACTATTAATTAGATCAAGCACCACAAGTTTACACAGGTCAAATAGTATTAAGTGGACTCCAGTAGGAGTTATGTAACAAGGATTGGTTTAACAAGTACCGGTTATTTTGTTTAAACGCTCTTTGAAGAATCAAAAACAGGAGAAAGTTTACTAAACAAGAATTTAAAGACTCTAAGTAACAAAAACAATAGATTAGGGTTAAGACTAGCCAATTCCTGGTTTTAATTAATTCAATCAATTAATTGGTCCAATTATAATGCATAGAAGTTCAAAACTCGCTTATCAACCCAACCACAACCTTCGGTAATTGAATCCTATCAAATTCAATTAAGCAGGGTTTGAGACCTTCACTATCCTGAATAATTTAAGTTGAATATTATCTATATGGAATTTTCTTATGAACTAATTAATTAATCCCGCCACCTTGATCTCAGATTGATTAACCAAACAACCTACCATGGATCTATGATGGAGGTTCAATATCCATATTCCCTCGGCCAACCTAACCAAATCTAAAGTTAGCTACTCTTCAGAATTGCCTCATTGTATTCAATATTACCCAATTAATCATTACCCAAATGGAATAGGTATCATCCAACCCCATACTAATTAGAAAATAATTGAGAGAATAAATACAAAAGAAAACATTGAAAGCATGTAAACTATTCTAAACATTAAACTAAGCAAGCAATTAAAGAAATCGGTGATTGAAAGTAAGCAATTTAAGAAAGCTTCTCTAATGAAGAATCGCAAGTTCTTGGTCCAAGGTTGTCAATCTTAAACCTCATCTTCAACCCTTCTTGCAAAGTGATAAAATCATAGTCTAATTCACAGCTTCCAAGGTGGAAATCGAATTAGAACGTGACTAGATGTCCTAAAGACCCTTATTTATAGTTTCTAAGAGATACAATGTGCAGGGCTCTAAATAAGCTTCAAAACACACTATTACGTGGCCAAAACGAACACCTAGAATGCTAAAAATCATCAAAATCTTGAAATAGCTTGTCTGAGCCGACCCAACCACAGTCTACGATTGATTTTCCTTGATTCATCTGTAGACTAAGATGTATCATTCTATCCAAACCGCAATCTACAGCTAATATACCTTATGTCACTAAAATCCTAAAATTCTTGTCCAATGTCTAATTGACGGACTGTTTATTCCTGCACAACTGTGGAACACAAATACACATTAATATCTATAATTTAACTAAAAAATAACACGTAAACACTAACTAAAACTATAAACAAGAGAAAAACAAGAGCACATGCACACATATATATATATAAGTTAAATAACATTAAATAAACTCTAAAACACTACATTAAACATAAATAAACACATAGAAACGTAAATGCACGAAAACAAACACATGAACTCTTAAAATTTTGAAACTCGTGCAAAAAGTTGTATGAAAAAAGTAGGAATAACCCTAATTTCTTATGGTTATCAGGTAGATTAGACATTATTAGTTTAATTGTTTAATTTTAGTTTTATAATAGTTAGTAGTTTCTTATCAATGTTCTATACTTCTTATTGGTGCTTTGTGATTTGGAGTGACTTGTTTCTGGTGATCGTTGCTTATAGTTTATGATTCTTGAAGAAGAGGCCTTATTACCTCTTGATTGGGAGGTAGAAAGGACTTTAAGAGCAATCCCGAAGGAGGAAAGGTTGCAACAAGAACAAGAATAATTTCAAATGGCATATCCTAATAACAACCTAAGAGTAGAGGATGAGAATCTTAGAAATAATGAAAATGAAGATGGTTATGGGAAGCAGGAAATGGTAATGGAGGCAATGGTAATAGCGATCATGGGTTGAATGGAAATGGAAGGCCACTTAGAGATTATACAAATAAACAAACCAAACCTTATTCCCACAAAGTAGGGTCGACTATATGAATCCTACTATGCCATTGCGCTTTGTCATGGATCATGTGTATCCTTAGGTTCCTAGATAGGGTATATCTTTCCTACAAGTTACCCACCAAGCCTTATTCTACTTAGAGATTATGCCATGCCAAATTTTGACGTTGCTACTTCGAGTATTGCAGAATCCCTGATGCCCATTTTAGAAGAAAAACACCTAGTTATATCATTTATAAAAGTACCTAAATCCAACTATTAAGTAGGCGGTATCTCACAAGTATACAGTTGTCACCTAGTATTAAACGGAAGTAGGGATCGTACCCACAAGGATTGGTGAATAATTACTGATTATTTGGTTAGATTACTAGTTCAAATGGTTGATTTTAAGAACAAATTTAACTCAAAATCGGATTAAAGAACTAAGAAAGCAATTTAAAAACCAACTAATGCATTAAAGTAAACATTACCACTTAAAGAAAGCATTTTGATAAATCAATTAAAGAAAGCAAGAAAAAGGAAGCAATTTGAGCAAGCAATAAACTAATCAAACTACTAATTAATACCAAGCAGGCACCATTAAAAAAAACCCATTAATTATTCTAAGAAAGCATGTAAAAACAAAGTATTTTTAGAAAGCAATTAACTAGTATAAACTACAAATTAACACAAATAAAGCATGATTAAGAAAAATTCATTAACTAATCTACCAAGTTAAACTAAGAAAGCAAGTTAAGAAAGCAATTAAATGAAAAGCCTATAGACTAATCTACCCAAATTAAATATTCTAAACTACAAACTGCCACTAAGAAAGCATTTTTAAAGAAAGCACATTAGCTAATCTAAGAATTACACTAAGAAATCAAGTAATAAACCAAATAAATGAAAAACATTTGAATTATTCCACCAATTAAACTAAGAAAGTAAGTAAAGAAAGCATTTAATTAAAGGCAATAAGACTAATTAAGGAAACATGAAATTAATGATTATCTAAATGAGTTTGAACATAAATAAAGAACTTACAACTAAAAAGTTTGAATCTTCAACTTGGAAATTACACTGGTAGAAAGATAATCCTAGTCTAAATTTTTGTTTTTGGTCAAGCACCTTAATGAAGGTGAATTTTATTTTTTCAATTAAGGAAATTAATGGGGTCGGTTAAGGATAAATTGCATTCATTTGGGCATAAAGTTTTTTTTTTAAACCCAATTCAAGATCGACTGTCGGGTGAAGCATTGTCTAATAATACAGACTTAAGTTTTATATAGCTGAATGTGGGGCACCTTTGAGCATCCAGCCGCAACAATTACTTTACAAGGTGAGGAATTGTGTGTTGGTTATACTCAAGATATGACTCATTCTTTATGCCCTCATTTGCAAGATTATCCGCTACTTGATTTGCTTTCCTAAATACATGTGAAAAAGAGAAATTCTTTCCTATTACAAAGTTGTAAATAAACTGAAGGAGAGAGTCGATGTGCCAAGGCGATGTTGCTTTTCCATTCAAGATATTGACAATTATGAGTGAGTCCATTTCCACTTGGACCGAAGAGAGCTAAAATTTGGTACATAGTTGTAAGTCGTCCACAAGGGCCATGAGTTCGGCTTGTAGATTGGATTGGCTATGATAGAAGTTCGGAAAAGCACAACAAAGTTGGCCATTGTGGTCCCTGGTAGCTCCTCCTCCAGCTGACTTTCCCGAGTTTCCTTTAGATGCACCATGGACAACTTACAACATTTTAGCTTAACCATTCCATGAGGTGGAGGTGACCAGCTCACTGCCACTGCTTTTCTCAGTTTTTGATGGATGAAACCTTGACCTAGAGCTCGAGATAATAGAAATGCATCTACCGGACAATAGTGTGTTAAAGGATGGATTAAGGAAATATTTTTCAAGGATACACATATTTCAACAATGATGTTGTTTGAGTGAATATTCTTTTCTGCGTAAAGCGGTGTGCTCCGAGCTTTCCATAGGGTCTAGCAAATTAATCTTGGGAAATTAATCTTGGGATGATCTTATGAAATGTCTCCATTGTAGATGCAAGGGTAACGTGCCACCACCATGAATTGAGCTTTTCAACCAGGTTGTGGGATGAAAGGAAGTCCAATTCTAGCCAAGATTCAAAGAAACTCCGTACCTGTGATGACCAATGGCATGTTACGAAAAGGTAATCCAAGGTCTCTTGTGTTGTTTCACAGAAGCTACATCTTGAGGTCATTGCAAAATTGACTTTAGTAAGTTGTCATCTATTGGGAGGTTTCTATTCAGCAACCTCCACATAAAAATTGAGATTTTTGGCTATAGCTTTTCATCGCAGACCATTTTTCTTGTGAAGATTGAAGGGAAAGTAGGCAATGTGGAAGAGATTTAGAAGTTCCCTTTGGGCGTGAGCTTCCATATTATTATATGCGAGTTTTGTGAAGTGATCAACGACTTCCCTGTGAGAGATTCCCGTATTCTATCAAGGTTTTCTTGAGAGTACCTAGTTTCAAGCATGCTGAGATTCCAGCCATTAGTACTCCAAATTTATGCCACCGTGACTTTCTTGTCATAAACATTTTCTATTTCCTGAGCTAGGGCACCTCATTCTTTTCATGGGTCATTCCAAAAGGAGGAATTTACCTCCCGTAGAAATACCATTAGACTGCTTTCGGTCTCCTCTTGCACCTTTAACATTCTTTTCCATGTGGAAGAGGCATTCACAGCTTCATGTACTTCACAAGGGTGAGAATGCCCAAGAGAGACGTGCATGTATCTTGCATGAAGAAAGTTTCTCCATAGTGAGCTTCCTATCCTAAATTTCCACCACAGCTTGATGCTAAAACCATGTTCCAAGCTTGCGATGCAAGGAATTCCTAGACCATTGGATGCTGTAGGTCTACAAACATCTTTCCACGCAAATTTATGTCACTTTTGTTTAAAGACGGATGCTCCCCAAAAGAAGTTTATAAGTTGATGTTCACTTCTTTTAAAATGGCCTTGGGTAGGTAAATGACCGCCAATAGGTAGATAGGGATACTTTTGAGGACATACTTTATGAGAATCAATTTCTACCCAGGTAGAGAAGCTTGGACTGCCAACCATTGATTTGAGATGCTATTTTATCTACCATAGGCTGGAAAAGTGCTCTTCTCTTCTTTGCTTTTGAATGGGGCAGCCTAAGTAGGTGAATGGGAAATTTCTTTTTGCAAAGCCAGTTTTGTCTTGAATCATTCGTATTCAAGATAAAGGGGCTGCCTTGGGGAGGAAGTGAAGCAAAAGAACTCTTGAATTTGTTCAACCGATCGAAGCTTCAAATTTTTCCTGAATGCCATGAGGTTCCTAACTGATTTTGCATCCCCTCTTGTAAAAATTACCACATCGTCTGCAAAAGCAAGATGTGAAATTGAGAGACAGTGATTAGGAAGACCAAAGTCCATTATTTTCCTTTAACGACTCAGGTACTTTAATGCTCTTGGAGAATACTTCCATCATGATCTAGATAAAGAGCATAAGCGAAAGAGGATCTCCTTGTTGAACTCCTCTTGAGGATTTGAAGAACCCTTTTGGAATCCCATTAATGAGAATTGAGAACTAGCAATTTTCAATGACATTTTGTACAAGAGAAATCCAGTTTTCATTGAAGCCCAGCTTCCTCATTATGGCGTATAGACACTGCCAAGAGAGCCTATTGATGTTTTCCAAGCCTTATTTTGATGATGACATAAACACTTAACTCTGTAAAACAAGCTTTTGCAGGAACAGATCTTTCGGATGCACAGAACCATCCATGAACTAGGTCAAAACTCCTCGGACGCATTGCATCGTCCGAACGAACTGGCAGAAAGAATGGAATCCTACTGCCTCTCTTTCGGACGCTCAAGACCGTCCGAAACCTCTGTCGGACGAAGGAACGGACGCATGCACGGACGTCCGAACGAAACTTCTCAACAAAACTAAAAGAAGATCGGACGCTGCATCGGACGCATTCAATACTTCTCGGACGTCCGAAACCCCATCGGCTATTTTTTGTGATTTTAGTATTTAACCGTTAGGAAGTAGTTGAAACCACTATTTATTGCTCTTATAAATAGGTCTTTAATAACCTGAAAAAATCATCTAATACATTGAATACAAGCCTTAGAAAAGAGTAATTTGAGTGCAAATTGACTATAGTGCTTTGTTGTATTAGTGTGCAATTGTGAGTGTAATTCAACTTTGAGTGGAGTGATAATCTTGTATAAAAGTGTGGTTTGTAAGTAAGATTCTTGGCTCAACTAAAAGAGTTTTGGTGTGAGCAAAACAGAACTTCCCAACTTTGTAAAGATTATTGGCTCACCAAGTGTGTGAAGCATTCAAGAGATTTGATACTTCAAGCTTGCTAGCTTGGAAGTATTGATTGTTTAATTTTTCTCTCTTTACCATATTGTTCTATTGATTTTGTTATATCTGCATTTAATTTGAAAATCTCAATATCTCTCAAAGTAATTTTTAAGAAACCTAATTCACCCCTCCTCTTAGGTTGCTTTGGGGCCAACACCTATCAAATGCTTTTGTGAGGTCCAATTTCACAATTAGATTTCCTCCTCATGCTTTCCTTTCCATGAAGTCTACCATTTCTTGAGAAAGAATATGTTGTCCGTGATTTCTCGTCCCTTCACGTAAGCCACCTGCTCTTCAAAAATAATTCTTGCCAACATTAAGGCTAGTCAATTTGCTAGCACCTTTGTACAGATTTTGTTGAAAAATGTGCATAGACTAATTGGCCGAAACTCATTAAAAGATGTTGGGTTGGCAACTTTAGGGATTACTAATGCAATTAGTGTACTTGTGAAAGCTCTTGGTAGTTGAATGTGTTGGCCCAAGAGCAACCTAAGAGGGGTGAATTAGGTTGTCTCTAAAAACAAACCTTTCAATGTGCTTAATGAAAATGCAAACTTTGTGTAACAAATAAACACTAAAGACAAATGATCAAAGAAGAATATTCTTATCAATTGAAGCTGAAAGAGAAATAAAGTGCTTGAGAATCATCAAACCAAACTCCCAAACACATCAACATTGGAGTGTACATCCACTAGTGGTGCCTCTTCAAAAAAGGTGAGGCAATAATCTTCTTGTACACAAAGCAGGCTCATCCTTGCACCAACTAAGTCCTCTAGTTGAGCCAAAGGGTTTTACACTACAACCTCATTTTGTAAATTTTTTATCCCCCCACTCTTACACTTGAAGATCACTCACTAGTCTACTCTTGCTCACACTAATTCCCTCTAGTTGAGCCAAGAGAACTGTACTACCCAAACCAATGCAACCCATAATATGGAAGGTTAGCCTATTTCTCCCCAAATAGCTCTTGAAAGTGTTTGTATTGAATGTGGTAGTTCCTCACATTAATTTGATGTCCTTGGGCTATTTATAGATGAAAAATGTGCTAAAATTTGAGCTCGAATGGTAGAAAAACTACCTGTTAAAAACTAGCCGTTAGGAGTTCGGACTGAGATTCAGACTTCCGATCATGCATCCTATAGCTTTATGAACAATGTTTCGGATGGTCGTATGCGTCCTACAGCTAGACAGAAACTTCTTCATTTTGAGCTCTTTTCGTCGGACTGTCTTGTGGATCCTACAACTTTTGGTTCGGACGGTCATATGCGTTCTATCCTATAGCTTCTGGTTCGGACAGTCATGTGTGTCCTAAACCTTATGGTTCGGACAGTCATATGTGTTCTATCCCTCAACTTCTGGTTCGGACGCTCATGTGCGTCCTAAAGTTATGGCTTGTACGGTCATATGCGTCTTATCTCTCAGCTTCTGATCATGTTTCAAACGCTTAACACTCTTGCGTCGTTCGAGTTCCTTTCTTGCGGACGCTCTTCATCGTCCGTAAGGTGTTGTTCAACTTTTGGTCATTTTTCTTGATTGGGTTCGGATGATCATTTTTGTCCGAGCCTTCCTATTTTTCTGCACACTTGTTTTCAAGCCATTAGTACAATTTGGTCATCATCAAAACATGATTATCATAACTGGGGTCCAACATTCTCCCCCTTTTTGATAATGACAAATCAATAGGACAATTCTAAAAACAACCAAAACATACAAAGCACAAGACAAGAGATTTTGTCCATTATTTTCTCCCCCTTTTGGCAGCATCAAAACATAAGAGCAAAAACAATTTATACACACAATCTCCCCCTTAAACTATGCATGCAATTCAAGTAAGTATATAGAGGATAAGTCAAGTTCAAAACATTTCTTCCCTTCAAGAATATAAAATCAAGTAGAAATGAGGAAATATATGCAAAGGATTAACATCAAGGCTTTTATCGCTCATTCTTTACCAAATTGCTCAGGCATCATCAAAACAATAAAGCAGATGTGATGCAAAAGGTTGTGATGCAAATTAATTTCTAACAAATAAGCTATTTAGAAATGAGAATGCTCGTCCTTTATTTTGCAAGTACTGACTTGCTGTATAGATATTCTTTTGGGATCCTCATACCCATGCATTCTAAACAAATTCAATCACATAGTTGAATAATATTCAAGAGATCATAGTTCACATTAACACATTCTCAACAAATTTAAATGTTACCCATTTCAATGTCATCTTAGCTTATATGCTTTGAACACCCTCCATTGATGATCCATCTTGAATCCCTTGGTGCTCTCCAAGCATACCTACATGCAAAGTTAAACAACAACTTTTGGTACCCAAACTTTCTTGGGTCCAATTGGGTTAGTAACATGCTTAAGCACCCAAATAGAATTTATTCCCAACTTTTCATTGCTTTTGACATAACAATCCCTTTTTATATGTCCATGTTGACAACAATAATTACATACAATATTTACAATACAAATTGTTGCCATAAAAAGAAGATTTGGATTTTTTTTTCCAAGGGAACGCAGAGATTTTATTGATGGAATTAATGATTACAAAGTCGAATATTAGGGCAGCCCCTAGCATCTAGACCAACCAAACCTTTTACAGTGCGAGCAATGGTGTAGCAATCATATTCAACATACATAGGTTTTGAAATACCCTCATTAGCTAAACTATCAGCAACTTGGTTGGCCTTCCTAAATGCATGCTTAAAAGAAATGTCTTTCCCAGCACAGTAGCTGTTGATGAAACGGAGTTGAGAGTCAATGCTCCAAATCGGTGCCGATGAGCCCTGCAAAGTGTTAACTAGCAGAAGGGAGTCAATCTCAACCACCAATGGAGACCATCTACTAGAGCCAATGCCTCAGCTTGTAAGTTTGTTTGCTGTTGATAGCCATCGGAAAAAGCCCTGATGCATTGTCCATTGTGATCCCTTAGGATGCCACCACCCGTTGCAATTCCTGGGTTTTCTTTGGAGGCACTAATATCCACATTCAGTTTAAGACATCCGTAGGGAGGACAGTCCCATTTGACGGCTAAGGCTTTTTTGGGTTTGGTTTGGAGAAGTTGATTGCAAACGCCACGTGAAAGTAGCAAGTCATCAACTGTGGTTACCTTTTTAAAAGGAAAAATTGAGGAGATATTCACTAAATAAGAGTAGATGTCTGCAGTAATCCTTGTTGCATTACTTGCTTTGCCATCCAAAACCATCGTGTTCCTAGCTTTCCATAAGAACCAACAGATTATGCAAGGGAGTATTTTATGGATTGCTCCGATTGCGGAAGAAAGTGTAGTAGCACACCACCAAGAATTAATCTTACCCAAAATGGTCGTGGATGGAGCAATTGTCACCTCCAGCCAAGCTTCAAAGAAGTGCCAGATTTGTCGTGATATTTTGCAATCCACAAAAAGGTGGTCCAAGGATTCCTCATGACAACAAAACCAGCACTTAGAGGCCAATGAAAAACCAATTTTCGGTAAGGTATCATCTACAAGGGAGCTTCTTGTTCAGCTATTTCCACATGAAAATGGAGATCTTCAACTGGAGTCTCACATCCCAAATCATTTGCCAAGAAAGAATCCACACCTCGGAGAGGTAAGTGGATAAGAATGAAAAGGAACCTTTAGGTGTGAGGGTCCAAATGATGAGGTCCGGTTCATCAGTCAACATGTGTTATGGTCTAGCACTGAGAATTGTTGTACTATTTTGTTTCTCCTCATTGGAGTATCTCTCATCCAGAAGGGAAAGGTTCCAGCCATTGGAACCCCCAACATGTGAAACATTGAGCTATTCATCATATACTTGTTCCACCATGTGGGAGAGAGGCCCATGTTCGGTCCAAGGGTCGAACCAAAAGAAGAAATCCGCCTTCCGTGGGAGAAATAACAACCACTTTTCTAGATCGTCAGGAGCTTGCAACATCCTTTTCCAAGTAAATGACTCACCTGGTGATGCCGAGACTAAAATGGGATGCTGGTTCTTAAGGTAACGAATTTGAAGATAAGAAAAAAAGCACCACAAAGAGTTGCCTTTCCGGAACTTCTACCAAAGTTTGATAACAATGCCGTGAACCACCTCCTCAAGTGAAGAAACCCCTAGGCCATTTGAGTATGTTGGCTGGCATATTGTAGCCCACAAAAGAGACCAATGTCGCTTTAGCATCCCATCCATGGGCAGCCCCAAAAGACATTGGCAAATTGCCGTTCCAACTCTTTAAGTACTGATTTGGGAGGTAAATGAACTAACAATAAGTAGATTGGGATGCTACAAAGAACATGCTTAATGAGTATTCGTCGTCCTCCTGGTGATAGGAACCGCATCTGCCAACCATGAATTCGGGCAGCCATTTTTCCTATCAATGGCTGGAAGATATTATGTCTTCTTTTAGCCTTTTGGATGGGGCAGCCCAAGTAAGTAAAAGGAAGGGATTTGTGAACAAAACCCGTCTTAGATTGGATCAACCGAACTCGAGCTGGAGCTGCATTTTTGGATAGATAGAAGGAGCACTTGGACTTATTTAGATTACACATCTAGAGCTACCCGAAATAGAGCTCAAACCTCAAAATGAAGCTCATGAGACATCGGATAGACTTGAAATCTCCCTTTGTGAAAATGACTACATCGTCTGCAAAAGCCAAGTGGGAGATGATAGAACACTTCTTCGGGAAAGAGTAGTGTGATATTTGGTCTGTTCGAAATTGATCCTTCAATCCTTGAGAGAATGTTTCAAGCATTAAGATAAATAATAGAGATGATAAGGGGTCTCCCTGGCGAACCCCTTGGGAGGATTTGAAAAAACCTTTGGGTACACAATTTATGAGTATAGAAAATCAGCAATCCTTCGAAATATGCTGCATAAGGGAGATCCATTGGTCAGCAAACCCAAACTTTCGTGGAATTGCATAAAGGAAAGACCAAGAAAGCCAGTCAAATGCGTTGGCAAGATCAAGTTTAATGATCATATTCCCTCCGCTTGTGTTTTGATCTATAGAATCGACCAGCTCTTGGACAAGGAGAAAGTTATCCGCAATATGTATCTCTCCCTTGGATGTAGGCCACTTGTTCAGGTGAAATGAGCTTAGGCAGAATGGAGGAGAGGAAATTGACCAAGATTTTGGTGCAAATTTTGATAAAAAAAGTGCACAAACTAATGGGCCGAAAATCACTAAAAGAGTTGGGTCTGGCTACATTTGGAATTAACGCAACATGGGTGCTGGTAAACATCCATGGCAACTTTGCACCTTTGAGAAAATTGCACACTGTAAGGAAAAGGTCATGGTGAATAATGTCCCAGCAAGTGGTAAAGAGTTTCCCGTTGTAGCCATCAATGCCCGCGATACTTTTAGGGTTGAGGGAGAACACTGCCTCCTTCAATTCCTTTGTTGAGAGCTCGGACAATAAGTACTGATTGTCCGCAATCGAGACTTTGCCCTTAAGGTGGTCGAGCAATGATAGGTCTAAGGCAGCAGAATTATTAGTAGTCAAGAGTTCCTTAAAGAAGTTTATACCGGCATCTTCAATGAGCTGCATATTTTCAGTCCAATGTATAAGGACTTCCCATCAACTTTGATTCTGGAGATGCGCAATCGCCGTCTTTTGGCGAGAGGGGTAGAGTAGAAAATTTTGAAGTTGTGGTCCCCCTCTTTCAGCCATTTCAACCCTACTTTTTTCTACCAAAAGGTCTTCTCTTCCGCGAGACACCGCATGTGAATAGCTTGTGCGTGAGCCAAAGCAGTTTGGTTACTTTGGCTATGATTTAGTAAGAGGCCTTCTTCCTTACTCTTGACTTCTTGTTCAACCTCATGTACCTTTGTGAAGACATTGCCAAACACCATGTGACTCTTATTCCTAAGTTCGACTTTGAGTCTTTTCAGTTCGGAGGCAAGAACGGAAATGAAGGAACCGGTTTATTGCAAATGCCAATTGTTACCCACCACCTGTAAGAAATCCTTGTGTTTAATCCACATGTTAAGGAATTTAAATGGCTTTGGACCTGGTATTATTGCTGAAGAAGCTTTGAGAGCGAGTGGGGAGTGATCCGAGCATGTCTTGAGAAGGTATGTCGATCAACACTAATGTGTTGGAAAGCTGTCATAAATTCGGCATTACAAACAAATCTATCCAGCTGCTTCCAGACCACTATTCCAATCCTATTCCCACGCCAAGTGAATTTGCAGCCTTGGAAGGGTAAATCCATCAAACCACATTTGTGCAGGCAATCATTGAACTCACCCATAGCATTGTGGTGCAAAGAGCAAGAACCTTGGTATTCATCGGAGCTTGAGATAACATTGAAGTCACCACCAACCAGCCATGGAGTTTGAGGTTGGACAGCATGGATCCTTCCCAGAGAGCTCTTCTTTCCAATTTTAGCATTTTGCATATACAAAAGAAGCTGCCAAGGCAACGTTTTGAGGAGAAGAGGAGATAGAAACATGTAGAAGCTAGTCCGAACTGAAAATAGGAGCTAAACCTAGCTCATTATTCCAAAAAACCCAAATTTTGCCATTAGAGTTACATTCACAGCAATCAAAACCTAGCTTATGGGCAAAAGAAGAAATTCTCAGAGCTTTGTCCACCATGGACTCCATTAAAGTAAGAATTTTTATTCGGTGTTGTTTGATAAGTGATTTCAACCTACGCAATGAGGGTTTATTTTCTATCCCCCTTATATTCCATATTAAGATGCTATCCATTTAATAGTGAGGGGAGAAGGGCAAATTGTTAATTGTTCTAGAAAACCGAGTACGCATTGGCCTTGGCACGGAATAAATTCTTTTAAGTCTTTTCTTTGTGGACAAAGACTTACCAACAGGCTGTGTAGTGGGGGAGATGGTCGGATAACCTCGTTCATTTCATGGTTTGCAAGGAGAGAGTCATTGTCCAAAAAGTAACCCGGTAACTCATCCATAATTTTACCATGAGAGATGATGGAGTCATCCAGTTAGGGATTATTTGGGATTCAAATGTGGGGGTGTATTGGCTGATCACTAGCTGCCTTTAGGACAGCCGAATCTGCATGTAGTTCCTCCAAATCTGGGGTGGCCCCTCCATCCAAGGGGTTCAAAATTTGATTACTTCCAATATTTGCTCATGTGGGTTGGATTCTATCTCTTGATTTGAATTATTAACCTTATCCAGGGCTGTTGGCATGATCCCATGATAGTTGGGATTTGAATTTTGAACTGTAGGTTGTTGGGATAATCCCTCCTCCATTATTGATTGCTCTTACATGATTGGTGGTGCAGCCACTGCTAGTGGCTGTTTTTGGGCTGAGTTTTCACAGCTATGCGTGCCATCATCACCGTGTGGTTCTCTTGGAAATGGAATTGTTGTGTTTGCAGCTGGTGTACAACATCAAGTGGAGCATGGCCAATCACGTTCGTCCCATTATGAACAAGAGAAATAGGTGGAGCTTGCTTTGTTCTTGATGGACCGGCTTCATGATGCTTCACGGGTGTCCAGCGCATTTGGGTTAACTTCTTTGCTGGATTCTTAATGTGTTCGCCTGGTGCCATAGGTTGTTTTGCCAAATGCTATTCACCCATCCTACATGATTCAATAGCATGACCAATTTTCTCTTGCATTTTGTACAGTAAGATGGTACATCTTCATAGCTGATTTTTTGCCAAATACCCTCCTTCCAATCCCTAACCATACCCTAGAAGGGAGTTCAAATAGGAGATCAACCTCAACACACACTTTTCCAACACTTGGCCAAGTGAATTGTTCGATTGCTAAGTCCAATTTGAGGGGAGTTCCAAGATCTTGGACAAGACTGAACACGGCATGCTTATTAAAAAAAATTGCTGGGAGTCCCTCAAGAGTGATCCATAGAGGGACTATGGATGGTTGCTCTTCGGTGGTAAAGAGTGGGTGCCACTTGAGTACTCGCATGTACTGGCCATTGATGAACCAAGTATTCTTCAGTCAGCAACGGAGATAGTCCTCCTCCAAAGAAAAGCAGATAATGACGTGCTTATAATCAAGATATCCTATTGTGAACTGACCTTTAAATCCAATTGTGTGGAAACTTTTCCGAAGTGTCTCCATATTCGGTTTCCCCCTCAAGAAATTCCCCACCAGTGTAGTGAATCGGAATGGCGCAGCAAGTTGTTGAATTTCGTCATTAGAGAAGAAAATAGCTGGTTCTCCTTTATAAGATTGAAGGTGTGAAACCCAGTATTTTAATAGCCTTGTTCTTTTATTTTAACTGGTTTAAAATGTTTTTCATATTATTTTTAGTCATAAAGTACTTCAACTTATTCGTTTTTCAATTCGACAAATTTTTTGATTTAGCGATTTCTACCAGGCGGGTAAACGGAATCAAAAGTTGGACTAAGTGTAATTAGTGCATTGTGGTGTGTGAGTGTTGTTTGATGGCTGATTTATAATGTTAATTTAGTAGCAAAAAAGAGGGTTTTTCAGCCATAAAGTCAACCTACAGATTATTTGAAATTAAAGCTTGGATACTAAAGGGTCAACTTTGGAAGTTTTTTAAGTCTTCTTCTTGTTGTTTCTTCCTAGCAGCAGCCGAACTCCTCTTCCTCCATTTTCCCCAAAAATTTTCTTGGATTTCAAGTAGAAATCACTTGGAAGGTAAGATTTCTGATTTTGTATTTTAGCACTTTTTGGCTTATGGGCTTTATGATCCAAGCTTTAATTTCAAGTTTTGTAGGATTCTTTATGGCTGAGAAAACCCTCTTTTCAGCCTTATATGTGTTGATTTATGTATGTTATGGGTTGTTTTTAGTGTTTTGGAGGTTGGGAAGTGATTGGGATTGATTTTTAACAACTTTCCATGGTTAGATTACAAATTTTAAGATTATGAGTTGGGGTTTTGTCTTCCATATGTGGCCTAGAGTGTTATGCTATGAATGCTTATGTCTATGCACATAATGATGTTTTAAGAGTGTTTTAAGGTTAGTTTGGATAGGAATTGAGACTTGAAACCAAGTGGAATTGAAGAATAAAGGTGGAAATCCTCTTAAGTATCGGAAGTTTGAATAACTAGGATAATTTGGATAAGAGGTTATGTTTGAACTATCTTTAATCTTATCTTTTGATGGTTTTAAGTGTTTCCTTGGTAGTGGGTTGGATAGGAAGCATGTTTCAATCATGCGTGTGGCTAATCGGTAAAAATTTCAGTTTGGTAGTAAAGAGGAATTCCACCCATAGGTTGTTGCTCTAATGTTGTAATAGAGTTAATTGTAGTGGTTATGGGGTATGGATTGTTGTGGAATGCTATTGATATAGTCCCGGCTATTGCTCCGGTGAATCTTTCCGTTTATGGATTTTGTTGGTTGGTTGAATATGTTGTTTTGAGTTGGGTTGTAACCAAGGTCCCTTGAATACCTTGGAATTAGATTTTGTTGGTTGGTTGAATATGTTGTTTTGAGTTGGGTTGTAACCAAGGTCCCTTGAATACCTTGGAATTGGATTTTGTTGGCAGGGAGGATAGCCTACTTATAGCCTAGGGAGGGGTGTAAAAGAACTCAGTTGGTCAACAACTTCGTTTCCGAATTCACCTTTCTTCTCGTTTTTGGCAAAACCAATACAAAGCCTGTAACCTGTCAGGAATACACAAGTAGATTTGTAAGAAGATAGAAAAGGCATAGCTGGCTTTATACACATCAGATATAGTGCAGATTAAGGAAGAAAAACACACTGTCTCTTATACACATCTAGGTTCAAGTAAGAGAGACAGTCAGCGGGTGGGTTTTCAAATTGTTTAACGACTTTGAAATATGTTTGGATGGATTTTAGAATGTGTATGATGTTTGGAACTGCACTTTTACCAAGTTTTGGAATTATTACATATGAAATCGGGACCAAGCTATTTTATGTTAATCAATTGATATGTTTGCAAACTCTTTTGATATGAAAGCATTTTATGACTGTTTTGGCTCATAGGTGACCTAGGTATATAATTTTGGATGTGTTTGGAAATATTTGATTTGGGGAGAATCGGTTCTATAGTCATCCATGGGACGCCATGGTGACTGCTATGACTGTTATGAACTATTTAAGAGACTGCGGGGTCTTGTGATGGGATAACTTGACCTCCCGGTCAGACTAGTAGGTGTGGTAGATTACTAGATCTGACTAGTACTGTAGGTCATACCTTTGAGCCTAAAAGATACTCATGCTATTTTATTATATTCCGGATTGAAACTCTACTTGGATTTGTTCGCTATGCTTTAGCATACTATGTTTTGAAATGATTGGATCTTTTTGGCTATGTTTTGGACATGCCTGACGTTTAAATGGCATGAGACATTTTAGAAACTACTTATGATTATGGTTTATTGACGTTTAAATGGCATGAGACATTTTAGAAACTGCTTCAAGATTATGGTTTTCACAAATGTTATTATCTTTATGTTTTCTTTTTATCGAAATGCTTGGCCCCATAACGCAGGTGGAGGATAACAACTGTAAAAAAGTGAGACTTAAAAAGTAAGGCTCAGTTGACCCAAATAGTACCCATTTGACCAAATAGTCTATTCCACATTCTTGGTAGGACTCGCGGATAATCTTCCAAGCTTCTCTTTTGTTTGGAGAGGGTAGTGTATTAGATAGGTTTTGTATTGATGAACTTTGTTTTTGTTGTAGTTTCCATTCGTACTAAGAAGAAATTTTTAAATTATTTTTGTGTAAAATGAAATATTCGGTTTTATAGTTAAGTAATGGTTTGATGGTTCTATTACATTGCGGTTAAGTTTGTTGCTCTGTTCGTTTGTGCCTTGCGCTTTGGGCCGGTGTACCATTAGCGCGGCGTGTTACGGTCCCGTTTTTGGGGCGTGACAGAAGGGCCTTTAGCGGTGCATCAAATTGCCCTTCAACCAGTGGTTGAAGGGCAACTTGATCGGCCATGGCCGAGAAAGCAAGGAGTAATAGGAGTATGTGGGGTTCTTGGTTTTTAGAGTGAGAAATGTAGAGAGAAGGAAGAGAATTTTGGAGGTGCTCCAACAAGTCAATATTGAACCACTTTTAAGTTTTGTGAGATGGATTTGGATTTAATAAAGCACAAATCATCCTTTCTATAGGTGACAAATTTTTTATTGATAACCATAGTTCTAGTTCTTTTCTTTTCAAAAATATTTTCCCTGTCTCTTATACAAATCTAGATGTGTATACAGAGACAGATGATCAAGGATGAACAAGCTTCATCCTGAATCTTGAGATTAGATGCTGTTTTTTATTCACAGTATCATTTTCTTTTGACAAAAAATTATTTTCATGCACAAGCTTTGAGTTGGCACTCAATAAAGCATTAACTTTAATTTTTAACTCTTTGTTCCTAGCATATGATTCTTTCAAACATTTATGCATTTTAAAAATAAATGATTCAACATCATCACGATCATCATCACAAGAATCATAACTAGAGGATACCTCATTATTGCCATGAGCCATAAAAGCCATTTGATCCTCCTCATATTCTTCTTCAACTTCTCCATCCGAATTGCAATCATCCCATGTGATTTGGAATTTGTTGAAGCGAGGTTTCCTCCTGAGTCTTTTTGTGAAGCCTTCAATGCCATGCCTCTTTTTACCCTTACCTCCTCATCATCTTGTACTTTATATTTTAACTTCAATTTAAAGGAGGTTAGTGAATTAATCAAAGACTCAATAGGCATAGAATTTGAATTTTTAGACTCCTCTATGGCAATGGATTTAGGTTCCTACTCCTTAGGTAAAGCATTCAAAAAATTTCTATTCTTTTCACCCAAAGAATATTCTTTACCTAAACCTTCCAAATCCTCTATAATATCATTGAATGTACAACACATCTTGTCAATGTTCTCATGAGGTTCCATTTTGAAGGATTCATATTTGGCCACAAGAAGTGACTTCTTTTGCTCTCTAATATCTTCATTTCCTTCATGGATTTCTTTCAATTTGTACCATATCTCCTTAACCGATTTGCAACCTTTCACTTTAGAAGACTCATCTGCATCCAAAGCATTATACAAAATATACATGGCTTTAGCATTTAAAGATAAATTTATTCTAAAGTCTTGTGCATTTAACTCATATCTAGTCTTAGGCCTTAATCTATGAGTATTTTCATCAAGAATATTGGCTTGTAAAGGACCTTCACAAACAATATACCACACATCAATATCAATGGATTGTATGAAAATTTTCATTCTTTCCCTCCAAATAACAAAATTAATGCCATTAAATATGGGAGGTCTATTAATGGAATGCCCCTCTAAAAATAATGCATTATTGGTTGCCATAATGATCTTTAATCTGAGGTGATTAAACCAAAAGAAATAGACCAACCTCTGATACCAATTGTTGGTCCAAGAGCAACCTAAGAGAAGGGTGAATTAGGTTGTCTCTAAAAATAACCTTTTAATGTGCTTAATGAAAATGCAAACTTTGTGTAACAAATAAACACTAAAGCACAAATTATCAAAGATAAATATTCAATCAATTGAAGCTCAAAGAAAAATAAAGAGATTGAGAATATCAAACCAAACTCCCAAACTCATCAAGCTTGGAGTACATCCCTACTAGTAGTGCCTCTTCAAAAAAGGTGAGGCAATAATCTTCTTGTACACAAAGTAGGCTCAGCCTTGCAGCAACTAAGTCCCTCTAGTTGAGCCTTACACTACAACCTCACTTTTTTACACTTGTTATCCCTCCACTCTTACACTTGAAGATCACTCACTAGTCTACTCTTGCTTATACTAATTCCCTCTAGTTGAGTAAAGTATAGAGAACTGTACTACCCAAACCAATACAACCCACAATATGTTAGCCTATTTCTCTCCAAATAACTCTTACAAGTGTTTGTTTTCTGAAGGAAATTAAAGGAAAGATGCATTTGATTGTGCTCTTGAAGATTTAGAAATATCACATATTTATCTTTTTGTTGTAATTTGTACGTTTTAACTTCTATTGTCCCATGGGGCTATAAGAAAGTGCTCTTGACTTGGAGAACTGAAATTACCAACATATGCCGATTGAAAAGGAAGTTTGAGCAAGAGCAATGTTTGATACACTAAGGAAAAACTATGAATTTAACTATGTATGGGATTTTGCCAAGAAATTTTCTTTTCACTCATGTTGGATTTCCTTTGTTTCTCTGGTTGTAGAATTTTAGTACAAGTATGTTTTGTGTGTACAAACTCTTATTCTTGATCATTAATACAATTAATGATTTGCTAAATTATATTTCTAACAGATAAATTACATAACTAGTCTTTTTTATAGAAGAGTTAGAACAACATTCTTGTCAATAAAACTTTTACAAAATTCTAGCAAATGTTTGTTCTAGACTTGCTCAGTAGTGGCAAAATGTTGTCACTAAATGCAGCTTGTTAGTGACAACCTACAAGTTTGTCATTGTAAAGTGAATGTTTTGTGGCAATCGAGCATATTAGGGACAACATTTGCTAGTTTTTCTTTAGCAACTACTTTGTCGTCACTATATTTTATAGTATTTATCAATGAAAGAAGTTGTCACTAATTTGTCATCTAATCAGTGACGACTTGTAATACTGAACTATTACTTTTCACTAGCGACGAGCATTTAGTGACGACATTTTGTCAACTTCAGGGTCAACGATAAGGCAAAGACTTGGGTAGACCCGGTCTTTGACCCCACTTGTAGACCCTGTGGTATGGATTAAACCTTAGAAAATCAATGACATCAGCTGATGTAAGCAAGATTCTTTAAGGTTTAATCCTGACCACAGGGTCTACAAGTGGAGCCAAAGACCGGGTCTACCTATGTATTTTCCCATCGATAAAACACATTAGTAATGACTTTTTTATTTTCTGTGACAAGAAGAGGTTGTCACTGATGACGTTTTTTCTTGTAGTGGTCAATTTTGGTTGGGGTATTTTGGTGAGTCTTTACCTTTCTCAGTCACAATTCTCCCATACAATTGTCATCAATTCAAGTGTATACCCAGAATTTAGAAAAACTTATAACTCAACCCAATCATTTTCCTCTTTATCCAATTTTAATTATTTAGTGTTGATAGTTTTCATGCACTAGTTAATTTGCTTTTCTAATAGTTTACTGTTGAACCTAGTAGTGCAGTACTTTGTAGAAGGAGTGTTCTTTTAATTTACTCATTTATTTTAACAATTGCATTTAAAAACCCAAAACAAGCTTTTATTTGTCTAGATAGCCTTCTATGTTTGGTTGTTCGGTAATTGCCAAACTTAGATCTGAGAGGAACGATCCCTATTCTCCTCCCGCTTACTACAAAAACCATATACTTGTGGTACATGTTAGTTAGAAGGAAATAGTAGTTATAAAATTGTCACTCAAAAATTTTTGACGCTATTTTCTTGAATCTCTTTTTGACAATATCGTAGCACCTAAGATTTACCCTAATTTAGACGTTTTTATTTTCTATTTTTCCTAGAATTAATTTGAGAACATCATATCTCTTGTTAGTTGTTTAACTCTTTAATATACTATTGGTCCTTGATTCGTGTGTCCTCTTCAATTTATAAACATTGACGCAAGAAACTTAAATGCTAGAGAAATCTATAGACTAAGAAGGAGAGAATGAGCACGAGAAAGCACCGAGATTGCCGTGGAGAATTGAAGATGAAATGAATGCAATGAGAATGATAGTGATAATGAGAATGAGAATCCTAATGGGAATGAGAGAAATAGAAGACTCCGCAAATATGCTATGCCCACCTTTGATGATGTTAGCTCAAGCGTAGCACATACACTGGTTGCGGCGAACAACTTTGAAATCATACCAGTGCTAATCCAAATGCTTCAAAGCTATGCTATAATTGGAGGCGAACCAATGAAAACCTACATGCCCATTTGTAGAATTTTAATGAAGTGCTTGACACATCTAAATTCAAGGGAGTTCCTCTAGATGCAGTAAGGATAAGGTCTTTTCCTTTCTTATTAAGGGAAAAGGGAAAACTTGGCTCCAAGGTTCAGATCAAGGAACTTTCACCTTTTGGGAACAATTGGCCCAAGAATTCTTGTTGAGGAATATTTTCCTCTATGGAAGAATGTTAAGTTGAGAAATGAGATCATTAGTTCTGACAAGAAGATGGAGAATGACATTCTGTTCACTTATTGAAGCATGGGAGAGGTTTACGGAGATGTTGAGGAAATGCCCCCACCATGGAATACCTACGTGGATGCAAGTTCACACTTTTTACATTGGGTTGTTCCAAGAGTTCAAGGCTTTTGTGGATGCATTGGCAGATGGCTCCATTTCACTCATGACCACTGAGGATGCTAAAGCATTATTGAGCAAAATGGCATATAACAATTACCAAAATACTCCTCAAGGGGTAGGCCAAAGAAGAGGACAAATGCATCAATTGGATACGATGAATGCCATCCTTGCTCAAAACCAAGCTTTGGTGATACAATTGATGAACACGCAAACATTCATTCTTATTACTACATACATAGCTTGCAAAAATATCATGTACTTGAACAAAAACATATATAATTTCACATAACAAGTAGGCATGTCATGACTTTCTAAAATTTCGTAAAATAAAACAACTTGGCTCATCTACTAGTTTCTATGCTTTAACCGACACTGAGTATTCAGTCTTGCATGCTACCTCTCAAAAAAAGTGATGCAAAGTGTAAAGATAAACTAACTAGATCCGAGATTGAATGCAATCAACCAAGATTGCCTAAACAAATCTGACTCGACGGATTTAAACCCTTCGATTAAGAAATCAAGAATTTAATGTGTCTATTCTCAACTGTACGAGATGTAGATCCGTTGTCTATAACAAGGCTAGACCAAATAATATTTAGGTTGGTAATCACAAGAATCAATCTCACGAATACTTAAGCCTTTGGAAGAATATTTGGAGAATTTTCTCACAAAAGTGTATTGAATAATGGTGAATGAATGTTTGGCTAGACCTGGAGGTGTATTTAACGTGAATATCAGCCCTTAAAAACACGAACAATAACCCCAACAAGCCATACAAAGAAGTCTTACCAATACTAGGACAATAACTTGCCAAATTCAAACAAGTTTAGGATTGGCATACAAGGCTATAACTCGGCTATAATTTAGCTAAACTAAAACAATGTGGAGTATATTATTTCGTCCAAATTAAGATACCATCTAACTAACAAAATTCTTAAAACAACTACAAACTAAATCCTAAATCAATTAGGAATTGAACAGTAGAATAGGTGACTTGGCTGAAATTAAGGTTTTTCAAACCCTTTTGGAAGCTCTTCAGTTCTTGGGCTTGAAACTTCTTAGACTTGGAATTTATCTGGCACTTGTGCTTCACTTTGAAGAATTGGACTTTATGTATTAATGCATTGAAAATAATCCAATCCAACTTGATCATACCATGAATATGCTCCAATCTTGGCAAGCTTGAGTCCAAGCTTGCTCTAGTTTTCATCTCCTCAACTTGGTACAACCTTAGCCGATCCAGATTTGTATCATTCCCTAAAAGGATTCATTCTCAAATCCTACAAAAGAGTTTTAAAAGATCTCGACAAGGCCGGATCATGGTTAGACTGCACAAAATAATTTTCTTTGAATATAAGCAAAAACATAGTCAAATTCAAACTCATAGCTGATTGAAACCGAGTACCTCTTTAAACCCTACAAAGAAATTAGATTTCTTCTTCAGCTTCTTACCCTTAGAATTCTCAGATTTAACCAATTCAGCACTAGAGTTTTTGGATTTTAGGGTTTCATAGGGTTTTCCACTTGCTTACCCTTTTTCAATTCAGCTTTTTCCGTATAGTATTCATCAAATGAATTCTTAATGTACAATTGTTCCTTACTTACTTGATAAGGAGACAGTGCTTTAAGTACAATCTTTGGACATCTTTAAGCAATTTGTACTTATTCAAGTAGCCATCATGGTTAGTGTATTTATCAAATTGCCATGGTCTACCTAACAATATGTGACTCTCTTGCATTGGTACAACATCGCACAAAATTTCATCCTTATATTTTCCAATTGCTAATGAAATTAAAGCTTGTTTAGTTACTTTAACTTTACCACATTCATTAGCCATCGTAATTTATACGGCGTGGATATTTATGACAAGGCAAACTCAATATATCGATCATTAACTTACTCACACTTATACCATCCATGATCAAACCACATGCACAACCTTGGACAACACATTTGGAAAAGAAAATATTCTCACTTTGTTCCTCATTTTAGTCGTCCTTGGATTGAGCGTGCATTGAGTACAATATCACCAAGGCAAATATCTGAGAAAGATCCTCTTGCTCCTTATCATCATCACAAGGGCCCTCCAATGCTAGCGTGGAATAACCTTATTCTTCACTCCCTTCACTTACCACTTCATTCCCTAGCATGAAGTGTGCACGCTTGCTGGGACAATCATTCACATAATGATCTGCACCCAAACAATGACAACACTTAATATTACGAGTATGTTTTGAAGTGTTAGAAGATGAACTTTTAACTAAAGAATCCATTAACACGTCTATGTTCGGATTCTTTAGTTTTAGGTTTAGTATGACTATTTTGAGTTGGATTAGGACGTGAAGAATTATTAGACCAATTTCTACGCCAAATAGAACTAGACTCAACCCTAGATTTACCACCATTTTTAAACAAGTTGCCTTTCTATTTCAGAGTTGAAAAGATGATTCCTCATTTCTTTCTCTCATTCAAAACCGTGCATAATTTGGTATTATCAATCATCCCATTCCGTTGTTCTTTCTTTGCCTTTGGTCTTCGGCCTCGTGTCTAAGCCCATCCATTGAAAAGAAAAAATGGCATGTGAACGGCTCCCCAATAGAGGAGTAGAAGCGCTGCCAGAAGCGACGAGCAGTTGCGGTCGCTTTTTACAATTCAATGTACTGATACAACTCTACAATGTTGGCAATTTCTCTATTAAGTCCACACAAGAATTGAGACATAGTGGCTTCATGATCCTCAACTATATTAACTCTCATTAGACACCTTTGAAGCTCCCTACGATACTTCTCTACATATTTATTACCTAGCCTTAAAGTTTGTAATGTTTGATGTAGATTACGATAATATGTAGAAGGTACAAATCTTTTACTTAATGCAACTTTTAAGGATGTTCAATCATTAATTTTTGGTTCTCCACACCTATCAATCATTCTACTATTTTTAAATTGATCTCACCACACTAAGGAATTATCACTAAATGAAGCAATAGCTAATTGAGCTTTCTTTTGTTCAAAGTAGTTATGACAATAAAAAATAACCTCTACCTTTTTCCCATTCTAGATAGATATTAGGATCAAGATTAACTTGAAACATAGGGATAGTTAATTTAATGTTACCAGTATCGTCAACCCTACCACAGTCTAGCACATGTCGATGATTCCTTGACCTTCACCTACATCATATAATTCTTCATCAGATTTAAATATGAATTGGAATTGTAATTTACATGCATACCTTGATGAGCTTGCGAAAATTTATGAGATGAGGCTTAGCTCTGCTAGCTTGCTGAGTTGACTCATTCTGCCCTTTAGTTAATACCTCAATAGAATGTTGAATACCCTCAAGAGATATCGTTATTTCGGCTACACAAGGTTCCAAGGCATTAACCCTTGAACTCTATCCTTCTTGGGACATTTTGAACCTATAAAAGAATGCCCAAAGAAAAAAGAAATCACAAGAATTAGGGTTAGTAAAAATAAATAAGGACCTCATAGCACTCCCTCAGTGTTTACACTCAAATATGAAGATGTCACACAATTTCACTCGTGTTTCACTCAAATTCAAGGCTTTTACCCTCTAATAAGCTTTCCACTCTTGCATTTTCCTCTCGTATATATTCTCCTTCAAATTCTTTCACAAACTTGACAAGTACGCAGCAAGAATGACACAAATAATTACTAACACGTTTGAACTCAATTGATAAGTATAGACTAAGGAAGCAAAGAGATAACAAAGTAATGAAGGATTAATTTCTAAGAGAATGCACACAAAGTACTTTAAAAAGCCAAACAATAAGATGGTCAAAACAAACTAAGGTTTCCAGCGAGAAGAAATTAACCCGAGGGAACTAAGGGTATTCTGAAAACTTTACAATTTTTTCTCACAACTCGAGAATAAAAATGGAAAAAATGAAATAATTTTTTTTATAAACAAGACCACCATAAGATTAACAAAAAAGTGACAACAAATCCTAGTAGGAAAAGGAATTAAATAACTCCTAGATGATACGGGATTTTAGCACATATTCCAAGTTGGAAAAGGATTCAAGATGGCAATATAATCCAATTAAGAAAAGGGTTCAAGTTGTGCAAGTATATAGAAACAAGGAATGATAATAAATTTGGAATGCACAATAACCATACAAACACTAATTCCTACGATTTTAGGAAAATCGGTTTTTTCTCTATTTTTTTTGTTTTTTAACAGCCTACTATACGAATATCCAGAAACTATATATCACCAAGACTTTAGCACAAAACAACCACAAAATTTCAAGCACAAGAAAAAAACCCAGAACTCTAAAACAGATAGGATTTTACAACTCGTTTTTTTTTTCTTTCAGATTGGATTTTTTTTTTTTTTCTAGAAGGTTATGCACAATCCCAGTACAAAAAATCAGAAAAATATGTGTAGGAAAAAACTTGCACAATATCACAAATCTTGAAGAACAATAAATTGTGCCAAAAAGCCTAATCGGCTAGGGTTTTGGTAATCAAAATTTTTTTTATCAATACGAATAATGAATTAATACTTGAATACAAGAAAAATTACAGCAATAATCTACTTCACAAGAGCAAGAATAAGGTTGCAATTTTTCAGAAACAAGAATGAACAAGAACAAGAACGAACAAGAATAAGGTTGAAAAAAAAAATTTATCTAGAATTCGAACAAGAAAAAAAAATGTAACACAATTAGGATATGATCTTAAGGATTATGAGAACAAAAGAAAAAAAAATATTTTAGGTAACCCAAAGCTCTAATGCCACTCTGATGCGAACCCTGCAGTTGGACTGGCGAGACTCGAGATTGAACGTGGAAACCTAAAAACTTCAAGTTGACGGATTTAAACCCTATGATTAATAAATTAAGAATTGAAGATATTTGTTCTCGATTGTATAAGATATTGATCCATTATCTATAACAAGATTAGAACCAATAGTAATCACAAGAATCAATCTCACGAATACCTACAGCCCCCAGTCTTCAAAGACAATTTGGAGAATATACTCACGAAAGTGTATTGAATAATGTTGAATGAATGTTTGGCCAACCTTAGGGTGTACTCTGTCATTTATACACATCTAAAATGTGTGTATAAGGTAAAACCCTACAAAGAAATCCTACCAAAACTAGGGCAATAACTTGCCAAATCCAAACAAGTTTAGGATTGGTACACAAGGTTATAACTCGGTTAAACTAAACCAATGTGGATTGGATTTTTTTCATCCAAATTAAGAAATCAACTATCTAACAAACTTCTTAAAACAACTACTAACTAAATTCTAAATCAATTAGGAATTGAATGGCCGAATAGGTGACTTGACCGAAATTAGATATTTTTGAACCCTTTTGGAAGCTCTTCAATTCTTAGGTTTGAAACTTCTTGGACTTGGACTTTATTTGGCCACTTGTTCTTCACTTTGAATATTTGGACTTTATGTAATAATGAATTAAGAGTAGTCCAATCAACTTAATCAAGTCCGGTAATACAACGAGTATGATCCAATCTTGGTGATCTTGAGTCCAAGCTTGCTCCAATTTTCATCTCCTCAACTTGGTACAACGTAAGCCTATCCGGACTCATATCAAAAAGGTTGTCCCGGCACCAGGCCTAATACGTAGGATTATGAACATGAATTTAGCCAAAGGGCCGACCTTGCACCTACACAGTTTGTACATACATGAGTCAAAGTCACTAATGTTGACAAAAGATGAACCATGGTTCATCGGTATCGACATGACCATAATATCAAAGCCAACATAAAACGTAAAACATAACATACAGCATGCATGATTATAATCATATGACATGCATAATTATAATCATATGGCATGGCAAACATTTAAAATTCCATATTATACATATTGTTTAAATTTTCTTCTTATATGAAAATAGCATTTAAATTCATTCATTTTATAAACATGTTTTCCAAATTTAATAAGCATGCTTTTTAAATTCCGTGAAGGAAGTAAGAGTTACATACCTATAATGAATGCCTCCAAATTCCATGCCTTGAATCAACCTTCCTAACCATTCTCCATTTTCTTAATTTCCTAAGCATAGAAATAATTCACTACAAGAATAAACTCATATTGATCTCTCCAACATAAAGTCATGATAAAATATTAATTTTAGCTTTGTGCAGTGTTTTACTAAAATGAACATATCTTGGGATATATAATTTCAAAAATTGTGTGCTTTATATTGTTTGTATACTACATTTAGAATTCTACAACTTTAATGGTGACATTATTCTCATATTCTCACTCAAATATGCCTAGCATTAGTCTTAGACTTACCGAATCATGATAAGTTCATACTCTAATTTACAAAGTACTCTGTCCTCGCACTTACTGAATGCGAGGTCAGGTGAAGTTAATTTTTTTTAAAAATAAATTTCTTGAACTCGCACTCATCACATGCGAGTTCAAAATATTTTTTTTTTAAAATCGCATAAAATGTTTTAACTTTGTATTTTATATAATAATTAAAAAAATGTCGGATGACCTTGCACTTAACAAATGCAAGGTCAGACGACCTTTAAACAACCGAGCATAACCAAAAACAACCCTCCATTCTCAAACAATTCTCATCTTCCTCCTCCTTCTCTCTGTAGTGGCCGATAACACCACCACCACCAATAGCTTCTCCTCCTTTATAACCCCTACTGCCACTATTGCTTCTTCTTCTCTACATCCACCACCATAGTTCTTACTCCTATACAACCACTACCATAGTTCTTCCCCCTATACAACCACTACCACCACCGTTCCTCCTCCTCATCTATGAGAACCACCACTACTAGCTCCTCCTCCTCTACAACCACCACCACCACCACCAAGAAAATCTAAACATAATTTATTTTTTTGAATTTCAATTATTGTAGTTAATTTTTTTATTCTCAATTTTTGGAGTTAATTTATTTTTTGATTTTCAATTTTTGGAGTTAATTTAATTTTTTGAATGTCAATATTTGAAAAAGTCTTTGTGATGATACCTTATTAAGTCTTTTTGCTCTGTTTTTGTGATTCCAAATTTGAATGAGTTGGTATTTGGGGTAAAGGGGCTATTAATTGGGTCAATTGTTGATGCCATTTTTATGAAAACCCAACACTTCCTGTCACTGCACTACTGCTATTATGTAGATAGGTTGTTATTGGGGCTGTTAAGATCTCTTTATTTTTTGGCATTTTTGTTTGTACTTTTTTTTTTAGTTTTGAAGTATATGTAATTTGTTAACTCTTGATCTTTTTTTGGCATGTTTGTTGTTATGAAAGAGATATTTTGTATTTTTTAATTATTTGTTAATGCATATTTTTTTTGTCAAAAGGTGTTCTTTTACACTGTTGAAATAATTGAATACTAAGAAAAGCCCCAATTCCCTTTTCTTTTTAGACTTGAATATTACTAATTTATACCATTTCTAGTAATTTGGTAGAAATATGATAAAATTCAAGTGGTTATGTTCCTTTGTATCTCTTTCTTATATATTAGAGATTTTTTTGATTAACTTTTTCAGTTTGTAGCCCTTGCTGGACACGTATTATTTTTAGCCCTTGACGAGCATTAATGCATTGTTTGTAGCCCTTGTCGGGCATGACTGGTTTAGAGAGAATCCTAAAGAAATATATGATACTCTATCAAATTTTTAAAAAAAAATTATTTCATAACCAAATTTGGGGTCTAAACATGTTATATCCTTACAAGGAAATGACATTTCATAGACCCCGTCACCTCCTTCTTTATTGGGGGGAAAATAACTTATGAAGGTGGAACTATGTCTTACCGGCCAATTATGTGCAAGAAACTATTCCAAATCTAGCAGCAGATTAAGTTTGTACAGTTGGTTGACAAGATATATGAGTTCATGGAGGTTGATAAGGGCGGTTTAAATTGAATATTTTGTACAGGCATATAGTTAATTGTGGTGTTTATTCGGGCATTGCATTAATGGATAATGATAGTATGGATGGTATTTTTGATTTGTTTGATGCTGATCCTACTTTTTGTGCTAAGCTGTACATATGTGAAACGGAGAAAATTCCCCAGGTACCTGAAACCATCATCACTCTAGGGATGTTTAGAATGAGGTCAATGACATCTTTGATGCAATCGTTTATGGACGATGAGGCATTGCAGTCTTACCCACAGAGTCTATTTGATCATCCTTAGTCATTTGAGTATTGTAAAGGGACAAGTTCATTTTCAATGTCAAACTCAATGATCTGATCAATCTATTGGCATGCAATATAACAAACACACTACATCAGGTGTAAGGACCAAGTACCCTACAAAATTATAATCAACAGATGAAGAAGGGCTTGACAGGTGATGATGATGATAGTGACTCGTCGTGGCATGCATTGGACGAGGATTATGAGTCAGAGTCAGGAGATGTATCGGAGGATGAATCTGACGATGACTTGGGGCAAACAATGGTGAATGTCAAATGCAAGAGGATGTTCCCGTGTGTCAACCTAGAGGCATGGCATTTTTAATGATCTTGGTAACTATGGTAATTACGATCCCATGGACCTGTAGTGATAAAAATGAACTGGTATTAGAATGAAGAAAAAAATGATATTCAGTTGCACGTGTACTTTGATAACAAGGAGCAAGTCAGTAAGGCAGTTAGAATGTGGTCTATAACTCAAAAACGGGAATTCAAACTGAAAGAAAGCCGAAAGAGGACACGGGCGGCTAAATGCAAGACTGCGTCCTCCAGTTGATTAGCCCCTTGAGAGTGTGATTGGAGTATTTGGGTCCGTGGCAATGAATCCCTTAATGTGTGGAAGGTCATAAAATGGGTAAAAGATCACGTATGTCTAGGGGAATTCACTGAAAACAACAGCAGAAATCGAACATCTGCAGTTATTGCCAACCAAATAATGCACTTAGTTGAAAATAATCCTGGGCACGAGGTTAAACAAGTTCAGGCTTATATCAAGAATAGTTTGAATTTTGACATTACATACAAGAAGGCTTGGTATGCTCGAAGGAAAGCGATGGTGCTTGTAAATGTTGGGCATCTAATTTTCAACAATTGATTACCCCAGTATGTTGAAAAAGTACTTCGTTCCAATCCACAAACTGTGGTGCAATGACTACATCATCCCAACAGTAGCCAGCATGTCAAAATATTCAAATACATCTTCTGGGCATTTTAGCCAGCGATTAATGCATTTCATAGGTGTAGACCTATCCTATCTGTTGATGCCACCCATCTGTGAAGGAAATATCAGGGAAAATTACTTATTGTTGTGGCATTGGATGCTAACAATCAGATATTACCTGTTGCCTATGCAATTGTTGATGAGGAAACAATTCAGTGTTGGGGTTGGTTCATAGAGCAGTTGAGACACCATATTGTGTGTGATTTGGAGACGATTTGTATTATATCTGACCGACATTGCCTTCACGCTATGAGTGAGTCCCCATTATGGTAGGAATCATTTGCATATCATAGATTCTATCTACGCCATGCTCAAAGTAATGTGATGACCAAATACAAAAATGCAAAAGTGAAGAAGCTATGTTGGTTTCTCGGTGTCAGCTAGATATAGATGCGCAAATGGAATAAGCACCAACAAATGATACAACTTCAAAGTCCGGAGTCTTGGACATATCTTGCTATGATTGGCCTTGACCGTTGGTGCCTTGCTCATGATGGAAATCGCAGGTGGGGAATACATACTACAAATACTTCTGAGAGCTATAATAACGTCTTGTGAGGGGTTAGACTACTTCCAATTAAAACTATAATTGATAGTACATTTCATCGTTCGGTGAAATTGTTTGTTAACAATATGCAAAGGGTGAACATTGTCGAACGTCTATAACACTAATGAATTGGAAAAAGTTGTTGGTGGCAGACAGAAAAGGTGGAGGACACTCGATTATGGTTTTTGACCATTCCACAAGTATCTATAGAATTAAGACACCCCATCGTATGATGAGTTGTGGTGGTAATGTACAAGTTGTCAATTACGTAGAGAAGACATGTACTTGTGGTAAATAGAAAATGTACAGGTTCTTTTATTCGCATGAGATGGTAGTTTGCTAGGCTTAAGGGTGATGAACCTACACTAATAGTTGTCGAATAGTACAGCACTCGCATGTACCAGGAGCAGTACGTTGTTAGTAGATTTGTTCCACAATCCAACCCTAATGAATTGCCACCATTTAGTGGCAAATACATGGTAAAGATATTATGTTCATAGACCACCGAGCAGGCCGGGTATGTGCAAGGCGCATTTGGAAGAGATGGATATCAGGGATCCTCATGAGCCCAGAAGGTGTACGAATTGTCATCAACCTGGGTATAACCGCAAGAGTTGTCATTTGCGACAAAAACAATGATTTATCTTTTCTATTGTATCTTCAAACTACATTGTTTATTTAAATTGTATTGTATTAATGCATTTTTTTGCTTATTGTTTATTCATTTATTGAAAACTTTGTATTATTCCTGGTTAAAGAGATATGACTATTAATGACTATTAATGTTTGTATTTGACATTTAAAATCTATGAATTTAAATCCCTACTATCTATGGGGTTAATTTTTCCACTCTTTCTATATCACTTTGTTAGTCTACCTTTTGTGAGATCACTCATAGACCATATAGGACCGAGGAGAAAGGGGGCTCGGTGGGAACCTTGGACATATAAGAGTTCCAATCGAAGTCCCTTTGCTCCTCGGTCCTATATGGTCGATTGTCGCGCCCTTTTCTCGATCTGGCCGGCACCTGGGACTGCACCGTCGCCACGTGTGGTGCTCGTGAAATAGGTGATTGAATGCAAAAATCCTACTTACAATTTACAAACATAAATTACCTACTTACTATTACAAATTTAAATGAATCACCTATTTACTATTACATAACGGGGCCTTTAATGCGACTATGAATTGTATAAAAACAATCTAAGAGAAAGGTCTGGAGGTTATACATGGATTTGAATTTCCTCGCACCCACTTTACCGCGTTGGACCATTGCGTGATTTTATCGCGTTAGATGTGTCAATAAGAGACAGGCAATAATGCCGACTTTGTAGCATACGTGTGCTTTGATATAGTTTAAAAGTAATAAAATATGTACATATTAACTAAGAATACACATCTAGATGTGTATAAGAGATTGACAGTAGATTTAGCCGGTCCAATTAAAAGTCGCACACATTGAGCTTGTAGTGCCCTTTAACTCCCAAGGGCAAAATAGTCATTTATCATGTGTATAAGAGAATGCATGCCACGACGAGTCACATCATCATCATCACCTGTCAAGGCTAAATTGAATTTGATTCAAATATTTAACGTCTAGTTGTGCAACTAATTCAAAATTTGAGGGCAAAAGATAAATTCACATAATTTAACAAGTAAGATAAGGCATAAATATTATATTGAGGCCAACAAACATTAAAATAAAGCACTCAATCATCACAAAAGCAATTAATCAAAAGATATGTGCAAAGATCAAAGTCTATTTACAATTTAATACTCATAAGGGCAAAACAGTAATTTCACAATCAAAGGGTAATTAAAACGTATTAAAATGCCAAATAGAAATCAAAGTAAAACTTGTGGTTATTGACATAAAACATGTAATTTGGAAGAAATTTGAAGAGAAAAAAATAGTAATATTAAAGATTATGCCATAAGGGCCTATGCGTTCCAAAGTTCCCAAGTTCGTAACTGTCCCTATCGAAGGGCCTAAATGTAATTTAAGAAAATATTCTCGGGCTAAAATGAAAAAACTGAAATCGGAGGAGTAAAATGGAAATAAAATTTTTCTAACCTTACCTTTTTTGTGCAGATTTTTGGCTCTTCTTCCACCATGCTTTTGACCCACCAGATGAACGATTTTGCTTTGGGTTTAAAAAGAGAAGTTGTAGCTCCAGGAACCTCTACAACTTTTATTCTTTAAGGTTACTCCAGTTCCTCCTCCATCGCTTGAAATCTTGGCTCAAATTTGGTTTTCTGGACCAACAGCCTTTTTCTAACACATTTTTTACCCTCCACATGGACGATTTTGCTTAAGATTTACAAAGGGAAGTTGTAGCCCCAGGAACCCTCTACAATTTTTCTTCTTTTAAGTTTAGTCTAATTCCTCTCTGATCGTATGGAATTTTGGGTCAAAGTTGGCTGTTTGGCAGGTTTTTTAAGCTTAAGAAAAAAATTTCTCTGCAGAAAAATTTTTCCTCCCACTTGAGACTGATTTTTTGTGGTTTTAATGAATTGGATTGAGTGTAAAAATGGTCAAAGACCATCTAGATGTGTATGTGAGACAGTACCTATGATCAAATTTTGGTGAAAAATGGGTGAAAAACGCAGAGAAAACTTGGCCAAAACAACTCTGTCGAGCTGACTGTTCGGCGCGTGAACAGTACGAGCTGAACTTTTTTTTTTTTTTTTTGAAAAAAAAAAAAAATTAAACCAATTAATTAATTTAATTTCTAATTTAATTAATAATAATTTAATTAAAAAAAAATTTTTTTTTTAAATCTAAAAATTCAATAATATTGGAACTCATTCTTAGTATTTCAAAAGCATAAAACGCATAAGAATAATTAAACATCATAACATAAATTAAGAATGAATTAAAGGGTAAATTAAAAGAAAATCAAAGAGCAGGTTAAAAAGACATTAAAAAGAAAAAATTAAAAGAAAATTGAGAAACAAATTAAAAGGAAAATAGGGGACAACTTAAGGGACAAAAATAGGTGTCTACACCGACGGATTTAAAAAACCTAGGATCCCAAATTGACTTGGAATATTTCTAGTTGAACATCTTTCACAATCCCTAGAGAGATGGTTCACTAATAGACCGAGGGATAGGAATGATTAGTCGTGAGAGCTTGTTCATCCTAGACCGTACATAGATGATATTATATAACCTACGACATCGCATAGGGCTAGATCTATATTTGATGGTCTTATTGATGATTCCACACTATAGGTTAAGCATTGTGATGGTACTTTTTGGGATCATAAACCCATACCAAGGCGCATATGGCATTATATTTGTTTAGCAAGTTTTGAGGGTGTTGCATCGTTAGGGCGTATTTTAGTGGATCACTAGTCTTGTCAAGGCACATTCCTCTCATCTGCCTTTTGGAAAGGCTACCATCACACTACAGGATGTAGAGGTACTTTGGGGTTCACATATTGATAGTCCACTTGTGATAGGTAAAGACACTACTCATATTGCTGATGTTTGGAGTCATTTATGTTTTGAGTTATTGGACATTATGCCTATCCGTATATTTAGGTCAGATATAGACGGAGGTCGTTTGAAGGTGGGATGTTTGTCTACAACATTAGATCGTCCCTTTCCTGATGATGCGACTAACGATGTGCTAGCAAATGGCACATATATATTTACTCATACTTAGTGGAGGCCTTTTATATGCAGACAATTTAGGCAACAAAGTTCCATTATTATACCTTTCCATGCTTCGGGACTTGGAGACTGTGGGACATTATAGTTGGGGATCAGCAGTTTTAGCCACACTATATCACATTATGTGGACTGTTATCTCACCTACCACTAGAAACATCGGCTGACCAATGCTATTACTACAAATACATTTCAATACTTTACATTCATTTATTATGTATTTCACTCTCATTTTATTGAATACATACTAATTGATAATTACAGTTATCTAACTTGGGAACGCATGCCACTCTATGGCATAATCGATTTGAGCCAACACAACAACATCATGGAACATATGGATTCAAGTATATATTTTGTTAAACTCTTTACTTACAAATACATGTTTATATTGGACTTGATATTTATTAATTTTTATTGAAAGTGGGATGTTGGATTTGATTTGCACAACGCTCTTAGGCATGTCTTATTTGTATTTAGGATCAGCTACATAGCCTACGACCCAATGAGGTATATCCATCGATTATATTTCTTTGGAACTTTGTCTTCATCAAAGTTTGCTAATTTATTTAGCTTTTGTTTATTTTGTTGGTATTAGTTTGATGAGGTACTTGATATGCTTCCACATTATTGCACTGTTGGTTGTGTCATATGGCATGCGGTTACTTATTTGATATATTGGGAGATCATGGAATATTACCCACCTCATTGGGTTATGTGACAATTCAGGCTACACTAACCTATCCCAGATCATAGATTGATTGGCAATCAAATTATACTTCATTTGATAGACTTCCGTGGTCGGGCAAACAATGATTGAGAGTTCACTCACAGAGCTTATATAGGCACTTGGGGGGCAAGAAGGGATGCAATTGAGGTTGGTCATTTCCATGTGTTGACTCTACACATGCATCAAATGTTACATGCCATGGTATTGATCAAGAGCGGTGGTCTACATATCCAATCCAAATCATTGCCCTACTTTTCCAGAAAGGTACCATGGTGATAGTGCGCGTGTAGATTATCTAGTAAGTAGTTATTCATTTTGTTACTCGTTTCATTTTCATATGACTTAAGTAGTAATACTAATTTTAACAACTTTTACGGTAGATGAACTGCATGGTTAGATTGTACTATATGTCCTTGGACCATAAGGCTGAGGACGATGCTCTGGACTCCAGTACTTGGGCACAGATCAGACATTTCGCTTTTGAGTCACTACATGTAGTAGGCGAGTCAAGTCATCTTGATCTTCAACCTCCGATAGTTCCTGATTACATTCGACGTCCATATCAAACACAGAATCCACATAGAGTAGATCGAGCTCCGTGATGAAGAGGGCAACACGGTGGTGGTCATCACCGTCGTTGAGTTCCATCACCTCAGCTCTATGCAGTTGTTGGCTCCATCATGTCAATATGCAAGTCCAGGGTGACACTTCACAGATAGCTTTACCAATGCGCAGTGTTGGGACCATTCTCTTTTGGATCGCTATCTAGTGGTCTAGATCCGGATCATACTGGTCTTAGTGTTTCAAATGAAGAACATGGACAAAATATGGCTTAACAATCGCAGATTACTTAGCTTACTCGAGAGCGAGCCACATCACAAGTCAATGTCCGTCAATCAAAAATGATTCCTAGACCTAAATAGTGTGGTACGGGGAGATACTTGGGGATCATAGGTATTGACACGTTTATTACTTTTAGCAATCATTTGCGATTAATGTATGTTATTTGTGTACTATTGTTTGCCGTTATTGGGTGTTTTTTGTGTCAGTAGTCCTTGTTGGGTTTTTATTTCTGTTATTAGCTCTTGTCGGGCTTTTAATGATATTTTTTGCTCTTGTTGGGTATGGTTGTTGGCAGAGAGAATGTTCATAAAATAAGGGAGGTTATGTCAGCAAAATTTTATCAAAAAATATGATAAATTAATAACTTTACTTTTTTACGAGGCTTTATTTCTTTAATCTTTTTAGGTTTATGTTCTATTTCCTTAAAGTTAGGGTTTAAGCCTTGAGAATAAGGGTTTAGTGTTTCTATATATGGTATTGGAATAAGAGCCTAGGATTTAGTGTTTAGGGTGTTTTGGCCTTAGTGTCAAGGTGTTACGATATTGGGATTATTGTATAGAGTTTACTGAATATTAAAATTACCTTATGTAGGGTTCAGTATTTTACATTTAGTTGTTTCGGTTAAGGGTTAATTTAGAGTTTTCGGTTGAGGAAGAATGGTGCCTGGACTAGCATTTGATAATTGCGAGGTCCTGACCTCGCAACTGCTAAAATACCGAATAAAGTCTTATGAGTCTAGTTTAAAACCCAATAAACGATGATCAATTGTGATGTTTTCACTCCAAGATATAGCCAATTTCTTACAAGTGTGCTGTGCTGTTTAGAAAATCTTAGTCTCTACGAGACTTTCTTCCAATTTTTAAAATGTACGGATATTAATACACAACAAACCAGATCATAAAACTTATACCGATTTAAAGGTCTCTGAGTTTAGTTTTTAACAAAATAAACAGAGATCAAATTGAAGTTTTTTGTACCAAGATATGATATTTTAACGAAAGTTGAGCAAATCTGTCTGTAATTACGAGTTTTAACTTTCCCACTTTAATGAACAAATTCCAAACAATTAAATGAATTATTAAACATATTATTTGCATCCTAAACCCATGTATAAACAATCATAAGCATGAATATACTAATTTACTATAAAATAACAGAATAATTCTCTCCTTAATTAGAATATTTTCTTCCGAAATCCATAGTTATTCATTCCCTCTTCTTTTCGTTCATCTTCTTGGTTTTTCATCAATCATAGGATTCATCTTCTTCTACTTCTTGACATTGATATTTCGTATTTCTCTTTCTCCTTCAATCTACTTCTCGATTTCTCTCTCTTACTTTACCATCATCTAAAACGTCAACCGATAAGGATAATAGGAAACATCGACTGATAGAATAATAGGAAAGTTAGTTAAATAAGTATAGGATTATGGTAATCATGTACTTAACATACATTATCACCAGAATCTCTCGCTTATCTCGGTAGGATTTAAATAAAGTAATTCCTTTTTTTTCAATCTATGAGATATATCATATTTTTACTGAAAATGATTATATATATATATGTATTTAGTTTGAAATAAAGTATGCCTTAACAAAATGCTTATTACAATAAAGTAACCATTAATTTTTCTAATAAAAATAAATTTTCTTAGAAATGATTCTTTTCAATAATGTATAAAATTGTTTCCTTTATCCATTAGGAAAAATAATTACTTAATAGAAAATATTTTTCTTTTTTGAGGTATAGTGAAAATTTTCGAGATTTCACAATTAGACCAGTCAGAAATTCTATTGTCATGAGTATAGTTATTAAACTCGGCCTAGTACGTTAGTTCAACCAGTCAAAATTCTATTGTCATGAGTATAGTTATTAAACTCGGCCTAGATGTGTATAGTTCAACCGGTGAACCGGCCACTTAGCCGAATCGAGGAAGTCACCTGTTGATCGGGTTGTTGATTGAAGAGACTTTGGTTCAACCGGCCACTTAGTCGGACCGAGACAAGGAAGTCACCCGTTGATCGGGTTGTTGCTACACAGATTGGGTTGTTGATTGAAGAGACGTCGGTTCAACCGGCCACTTAGCCGGACCGAGACAAGGAAGCTGTGTTGTTGATTGAAGAGACGTCGGTTCAACCGGCCACTTAGCCGGACCGAGACAAGGAAGTCACCCGTTGATCGGGTTGTTGCTACACAGATTGGATGTTCGAAAAATACTACATCGATTGAAGAGACGTCGGTTCAACCGGCCACTTAGCCGGACCGAGACAAGGAGGTCACCCGTTGATCGGGTTGTTGCTACACAGATTGGATGTTCGAAAAATACTACATCTCTTTTGTTGCTACACAGATTGGATTGCATGACCTCTCATTATAACTTCAAATGAAGACGCATCCAACCACTAGGCTGCCTCCTAGGATGTTGTTGAAGTCATCATTTATTATATTTAAGATATCTTTTATCCTCTATTAAATAAGTTAGCCACTAACTTTTAAAAAAAATAAATAAATATTTAAATACAAAAAATATACTCAAATAGCAAAACAATATTATGTTTTTTTTACAACAAAAAATTAATTCACAAAATATTGTACCACTAAAACTTTGTGAATGAAGTATATTATAAAAAATTTAAACAAACAAGCTTAATCTAAATAAAATATTATAGTAAAGTCACCATTTAATAAATAATGAAAAGATCATTTTCTATGCATTTGTTTATATTAAAATTACTTGTACAATAGCTTAAAATTTAATAAAGTATTTTCATATATTAATTATAACTTTTAGCTAAATTATCCATAATTAATTTATAATTAACTAAAAAGTTGATATGACATAATTTATCAATATTTTCATTTTAAAGCATTATATATTAATAGGAAATAATATATTTAGTAACCCACTAACTTATCTCCCTCACCAGATTCCTCTCAGGCCGGATTTAATAACTATGGTCATGAGATCGAAATGCTGCCGGAATTCCATTGAGATCGAGTCTACTATTTCTCTCTACCTCTCGACTTTTGACAGCAACGAATTGTTAACGGTAGTTTAGAATCCTTCAGATCTGTTTCCAGTACACTTTGTCGTTGTTGAAGACTAATTAATGACAAAATTCATAATTGACTGGGAAAACTTATATTTTAATTTGGGCAAAAATTGAACCCGCTTGTCCTTGCTCAATTCGTTTATGAAAAATACTTTCCATATATTTCCCGAAACAAAAGTTGAGCCTCAAGATTTCTGGAAAATACAACAGATACAAAGTGTTTATGGTGCATTTCTGAACCAAAAGTCATGTACTTCGTGTATCCCTTTTAAAATGAAAATCGGAGACAACAAATTATGTACTCCTATTGATCAAGAGGAATCCACTCTAATCTGTCTCTAGTTCTATTTCCCCAGATTCTACGTTCTGCAGCTTGAGTGATATCGCTTGTTTCACCTTTCCATCAATTATGTTTACAGTGCTATCTTCAATCAGAGCATTGTCATGTGATTTCAGCCACTTCCCTATTTGCATATTTTGAAACATCCCAGCATCTCCAAATGCCATTGCAGAGGTTATCAATGTGTATAAGAGATGCTGGGATGCTTCCCCCATTATGTCATCAGCAGAAAACGTATCATGGTCATAGACTTCCTGCAGTCATAAGGAAAGAAAACAAAAACCAAGTCTCTTAAAAGATCAAAAACACAATGTGCTGCCTTGCTACTAAAAACCGTTGTGTTGTAAACAAAAACAAAATTTCACCATTCAAAATAACTAAATCACCATGGACCAATCTTAGTGCCACTTTTTCTCCGTCTCTTGTTCAATCTAATAACCCAACAAAAACACAAATATTCACTACTTGTTTACCGGTTAACACTACCATACATCTTTAATAGGCATTGTTTTGCCTATATTTAATCTATAAACAAAGTAACATATTGTTATCACCACAAAGTAGAATAATACTTTTTTCAAAAAGTTGTACTGGAAATGTCATAAAGAAAGTAAAAGGAAATGTATTGTAGTATTAGACCACTAAGCTTAAAAGTAAGAACACAAGAAACATTAAATAAGAACGAGAAAATTTTGGATGGTTCTAAATTTTACATCTCTTTCATTTTGTCATGTGAAACTGCAATTTTGCTCCACATAACTTAGCCAAATAAACACTTCCCTATTTCCATTTTTCAAAAGTAACATCGAGCGTGAGAAACCAACTAGCATGAGTCACTCATCATGTCAAAGTATTATAACAGAAGGTAGTCTGAATCTCAGACCCATCTTGCTTTACACTGCTTGACAGACTGATTGGTAAATTTGTATAATTTTTTCAAACAATAGGAAATAGCCTCAAAGTAAAAGAACTCTTCGTACAAACTATTTTCAATTTCTTACACCTATTTATCAATTAATTATAACGATACTTTGAAGCATTTTAAAAAGTCATGCGACGTGATCATTTCAGTTTATTTGTATAGTCGAACAAGTACATGACCAACAGACTCTTCAAAGTTGAGCGTGGTACTAGACATGTTTAATTTCATCATATAAAAGATTAAGTAACTGGGCCAGAGACACAATAGATTTATACAAGATGTCAGGTTAAGGGCGGGAAAATTTAAATATGAAAGGGCTGAACATGTGGAAGTACATGTGCATGGTATGTCTATTCATATACATTCCACCTAATCCAAAAGATCAAATGAGGAAACCAAAAGTGTATTTAGTCTATTCATGAACTCCAGTGAAAAGAAAAAGTTATAACTTCCAAAATGAAACAAGAAAAAGTTCACCGGGGGAACCTTGCTTGTTTGCCTATATGCTATTACTCTAGCAAATTTTGTAGACATCCCATTGTCAATTAATCTCATTGTTTTTTTTTTTTTTTGTTTTTTTTAACAAACTAAGGGGTACTATCTTCATTGACTCAATTTTTTGGAGTCAATTCATCAAATTCAGAAAACAAACAGTTCAAGGAGGTTTCAGGACAGTTGAGTGACAGTCAAATAAATGACCATGTCGTAACCTTGACCTTAACTTGCACAAGTTACCAAATAACGAACATGCATAAGTAGAAAAGCATCCTCAAATCACTTTTTAACATATTCTCATCATTCTACAACACCTTAAAACGGAAAAGTGGAGAAATTTTTGGAAATTAGTTAAGCTTCCAGTCAATAAAGACTTTTCCATGATATATACTGGATCAATGAAACTATCGTGTTCCTAGAATCAGTAATCTTAGTTTATGGAGGGCCGCAAGAAAATAAAATTCCTCCTATTCAGCAATATTTTATTAGTAGATCAAATCATTAATTAACTTAGAGATTTAAAACTCTATATTCATTTGAATTTAGTTAAAACAAAAAGATGTGTATTTGATTGAGGTGAGAAAGATAAGTATAAGACTTAAGACAGTCATGAACTAGTAAACAAGTCTGTAAGCTCTTCAATTTCGATACGACACCCATAGAAATTCGTACAGAAACATAAAAGATTAAGCTTTGATATAACTTCAAGTTTACATCCTTTGGAAGCTCATACTTTTTCCATCTTAAGTTCAAAGTCCGGTTTCCTCAAAAGCTGTCAGAAACCAATGTACTTAACAGAGAGAAACATTACCTTAAAAGTCTGAATTCCAAAATGAAACCAAATATGGAAAGAACAGTACTTTTTCTAGAGACATGCAGTTCAACAGATCCAAGTTAGCTGAAGTTAGGTTTCTGATTGAATAATATTATTCCGTTTCTGCTTCCAAAGCCGTATGGTTCTATAAGTTTTTATACTATGCTTCTTAGCTGTTGGATTTCTCCCTTCCGATATTGACTCTCATTCTAGATTTCATGAGCATGACACCCCGCACTCCAATACTTTTAGCATTCTATGCACGATAAAAAGAAATATTACACCACATTTGATACAAGAAAATAGATGAAATTGAAAACAAATTATTCATTCCTTTATGTTTGATCTTGTACCTACGGAGCGGTACACTGAACACAAAGAAAATCTCGACTTTGAAAAGTACAAGTAGATCCTAAGACGGCCTCTATTCCTGACGTGAACGGCCGCTTTCTTGGAAGTCATTCGTAGGCCCTTTCAATTAGCTAGACTTCCCACTATAAAGAAATAGAACAAGTGTGCAATACAAAGTATCAACTTAATATATTATTATATAGAGCTAGACAGACTACTAAAGCTATTATATAGAGCCAGACAGACTACAAAAGCTACCAAAAAACATTACTTTTAGTTATTGACTCCCATGAAGGTAATAGACGTAGTTAGTTCATAAAGTATAGTTACTAAGTAGTAGGTGCAAAATAGTAACAGACTAATGACTTATTTCCAGAATTAAGTATTTTAGTGTAAGAGACATGTATTGAAGATAGAAAGGAAAGCTTGCAGGCAACGAGTTATAAGAAAGTATTATGTAATATTGGATAAATCAAAAAGGGACAAAATCGGATTTTGATTACTTTGTTCCCAGTAGCTATCTCCAAATTTACTCTAAAAAGGGTGGATGCTTACCTTTTGGCTTTTGTTATTGGAGTACTTGATTAGCGATTGTAATCCTTCTAAACTATTAGATCCTATGTATGCATTTTAATTTTACAATTTTTAGCGAGCTTTCTTTTAGAAAGAGAAATAATATTTTAGATGAACTGCTAGGAATAGACTTATATGAGTATGTACTTGAATAAAGAAGAAGGGGAAGAAGTACAAAGAACTTCTAATTATTACAGGAGTTGCTATCCTAAAATGTCACTCTGCAAGTTAACTTTTACAAAAAAGAATGGGAGGCGACATCAGGAATTGGATTATTTTACTAGATATAAACAGGATGTCTAAGTATAGCAGGGAACAGTGCAGCCTAAGGATTTTTGTTAACTTAAAAGCAATGCTTCTATTGCATCATGAATCAATTGCACAACACTAATTGTCTTATTTGTTTTAATTTAAACATGATTTTGAACTTGTAAGAATATATAAGGACAAAACTTCAGCTAATTTAGTTATAAATAAAGCATGATTATATAGTGTAAGGTAAGGTAGGTAAGTTGGTGACGTGGGGCTGGGCTGATTAAAAGAAAGACGGAGATAAAAAGAAAAGGTTAAAAGGGGCTTGTTTTTCCTCCTATTTTACCTACCTATGGATCATAAACTTGAACTGGAAACAACAGAAAAAAAAAAAAAAAAAAGGAGTGGAAAGGATCAGAACCATACACTTTGACACACACAAAATAAATAAATAAATTAAATAAAACAATAAGGTGGCTAAGACATAGTGCGAGTGTGGTCTACTCACCACATGGGTTTTCCGTTGAGGCAATTACACCTCCATGATTATGAAACTATACGAGGAATTCTTCCTAATATGCATCTCTTTCTCTCAAATCTCCAAGGTTATGTCCTATTTTTAGAATGAACTGAATTGGGGTTGAACAACCCAAAAGTACAGTGAGTCATACGTTTGAGAGATCTGGAGAGTTGAAAACATGATACGTGATTTGGGCGTGAATAGTAACTTAAAGCAATATTTTTGTTTTGGGTTGGGGGGGGGTCGCAAACTTAAAGGGAAATAAGCCACCCTATCACAGACCTTTCCCACAGTCTATAAGAAGCACAAGACAGCAATAAACTAAATTGAAATCTGTATGGAGTTATAAGCAGTGTTTCTAGGAATTTCAATGAAGCTATATACAAGACAAACAAAATCAAGGTGATGAGAGAGAGCGAGAGTTGCAGGCCGTAAAAAAAATCTGGGTTTAGTAATAGAGTTAAGGACAGGATTATTGCTCCTATAGGAAGTTGAATCCTAATCAAAGTTGGATTTGTCTTTGTTCTCTATAAATAATCTCCATAAATAATGTACTCCTCCATAAAAAGAAGATAGATTTCAGCTTAATAAAAATTTCCTCCAAACATTGTTGTCTTCTTAAGGATTGTGTGATACAATCTAGCGTTGGGTATGATGCCTATAGGTGCCTAGGAGTCATTCCTAGTGTTTCCTCAATCGTTAATTCCCCTTAGTTTTCAAATTTTCAGCAAGCTTTCTTTTAATTCTGGTTCAGAATTTTACTTGTCCAGAGATATAACTCTAAATTTTGATCCTTAAACTCTATTATACAAATCCTTTGGCTTACCCATAGCTTGTGCTGCATCAATTTGAATTATGAAAATCTTTGATCATGTTTTCAATTAGATCCTTTATTTGTACACATCAATTTTTTATTAGAGCCAGGCCTATTGGTTTTAAAGTCAATAATTGACCCAACACAAGCAGTGGGTAAGCCAAAGGATTTTATAATAGAGTTTAAGAATCAAAATTCAGAATTATATTGCAGGAAATCGCAGGGAAGAAAAGTAAAATTCTGAACCAGAATTAAAAGAAATGTTGCCGAAAATCTGAAAACCAAGGGAATAACGATTTAGGAAACACTAGGAATCACTCTTATTCCACCTATAGGCATCACACCCAAGGCTAGATTGTATCACACAACCCTTAAGAAGACAACAATGTCTGCAGGAAATTTTTATTAAGGTGAAATCTATCTTCTCTTTATGGAGAAGGAGAAGTAAATTATTTTTAGATAACAAAGACAAATCCAACTTTGTTAGGATTCAACTCTTATTCCCTGTGGGAACAACAATCCTAATTTAACTCTATTACTCAGGTAGAAAATGGAAACAAAGTCCATACTAGACTCTAACTCTAAGACAAAATTAATAAAATACTAATACCAGAAAATTCTTGCTAATAGCTAAATGTACTAAAATACCCCTAACTATGCCAACTTCCAAGAACAACTTCTTGTCTTCCACAGAATCTGAAACGAATGTTGAAAGCCATTATGAAAATATTTGATTATGTTTTTTAATTAGAGCTTTTTATTGTCTACATCATTCAAATTTCAAATTGACACAACACAAGTGGCGGGTATGCCAAAAGATTTGTATAATAGAGTTTAAGGATCAAATTTGGAGTTATATCGCAGGAAAAAAAGTAAAATTCTGAACCGGAATTAAAAGAAAGCTCGCTAAAAATTGTAAAATTAAGGGAGCAATGATTTAAGAATCACTAGGAATCACTCTTAAGCACCTGTAGGACATCACACGCAAGGCCAGATTGTATCACACAACCCTTGACAAGACAACAATAATGTCTGCAAGAAATTATTAACCTAAAATCTATGTTCTCTTTATGGAGAAGTACATTCTTTGTCGAGAACAAAGACAAATATTACTTTGATTAGGATTCAACTCTTATTCCCAATAGGAACAACAATCCTAACTTTAACTCTATTACTAAACCCAAATGGAAACAAAGTCTATAGTAGATTCTAAGACAAAATTAATAAAATACTAAAACCAGAAAATTCCGGCAAATGGCTAAATTACTAAAATACCCCTAACTATGCCAACTCCCAAAAACGACTTCTTGACTTCCAAAGAGTTTGAAACGAATGTTGAAAGCAATTATGAAATCTTTGATTTTGTTTTTTCTTAGAACCTTTTATTGTCTGCATCAACTTGACCTCGAGTTTTAAAGATGTGGAGAATAAAGAAGTGTAAGGTCTGAAACTTCGCCCATGGACGAAATGTCAACCTCTTCATCTTCACTCTAGGTAGTAACAGAAAAATTTAGGATATTTTAGCGTGCTTGTTGCAAAATTCTCCAGAAATAGAATCATCATATTGCAGGAGAAAATACAACTGAAAACTTCTCTTGGATTTTTTCCCAAACTCTGTCAAACGTTGACTCCACTAAGTTTGCTTAATTGGGATTTTCCATTATCATAAATTCATGTATATTGTTCATGACCTCCTTCGCCAAAACAATGTTTTCTTCTAACTTGTTTTCGACACCTTCTTTGACTAAAAGATCATTTTCCACTTCAAATTTAGTCTCCTCTTGAAGACTAGCATGAACTACTTCTAGTTCTTCCTTGTCAAGCTTATTAAGATCTTTGGACCTGAATTCGGCAAGTTTACACATTTCTAAAAGATTGTTGTTGATTTAGAATGCACAATAAGGTTTTTAGAAATTTCAACTCCTATTGAAGGACTAATAACCAGATTTTGTTTTCTATCTTTTGTTGTTGGTGTTTATTGAATAATCACCGAAGAACTATCTTCAGGCTATTTTAACGGCTTCTCAACCTTATCTAGTTCATGCAAGTCTGTTGCTCCAAAATTTTTGGCACTAGAACTGCTCTTGTAGGTATTCAGTCTTTGGCTTTCAATCCAGAGTTCAGAATCTATTGCATCTCGAAAAGCATCTTGGAATACAATAATATCTCTTACCTTGTAATTCTTGCCGAACATCATCTCTTAAACCAGCCATGAATTTAGCAATTGTTACACAAGGATCTTGAACAACTTGGGAATAATATAGTAGTTAATCAAACCACACAACATATTCTTCTATTGACATGTTTCCTTGCTCAAGACCATAGAGATCTTCTAACAGCTTTTGACGGTGATAAGATGGCGAATACTTTTCTAAAAGCTTTTCTCTCATCTCTTCGCAATTATAAGGAATACCGTCCTTCTCCGATTCAACCTTGTACCACCACAAACTTGGGTTTCTACTTAGTTTTAACTTTACAAATTTGACTTTCTAATAATCCGGAAACCTATACCACTCAAAGTAACCATCCAAAGAATCAAGCCAATGGCCGAATGTTATAGGATGATTTGAGCCATCAAATATGGGATTTCTGCATCCATAGATATGTAACAAACTAGGAGAAAAAAAATTAAAAATAAAAATCGGGATTCTGGCTTTTGTATAGATTATCAGATTGACACAGCACAAGCTGTGGGTAAGCCAAAGGATTTGTACAATAGAGTTTAAGGATCAAAATTCAGAGTTATTTTGCAGGGAAAAAAAAAGTAAACTTCTGAACCAGAATTTAAAAAAAAGCTTGCTGAAAATCAGAAAACTAAGGGAGTAACGATTTAGGAAACACTAGGAATCACTCCTAGGCACCTATAGGCATTCGCATATAAGCATCACACCCAAGGCAAGATTATATCACACAATGTTTAAGAAGACAACAATGTCTACAAGAAATTTTTATTAAGCTAAAAACTATCTTCTCTTTAGGGCAAATCATCTAAATAGTCTCCCAACTATTTCAGTAAAACCAAATTGGTCCCTTAACTAAAATTTTAGCCAATTTAGTCCCTCAACTAAATAGTCGTATCCAATTCAGTCTCTAAATTCCTGTCTCTTATTTAAAACATGTGTTATTACAATAATAGTTCGGCAAGTTTTAACCTAAATAAAGATCTCTTATAGATTTGTTTTACATTCCTTTATAAGCCGCCATTTAAGAATGAATTAATGCGACTATTTAGCAATATTCTCTTATGTTCATCTAGATCCGTAGCCCCCCCTCTCTTTTCCCTCCTCCAACTCCACTTCGCATCCCTCCTCATCCAGCCGTGCAGGCCCTCCCCCTTCCATCCTATCAAATCCCGAAGTCTCCCTCCATCAACCTCTCCCCTCCCGCTCCAAACCGGCAACCCCCTTCCTTTCCTCCTCATCTCGCCCTATTGGACTAACACAGAACCACTCTCTTCATACACAAAACACACAAAAACCAACTTCATCTCCCATTTTCCCCATTCCTATTGTTGGCTAATTGCTAGCTCAGAATAGCTAGAAGCATTGGCTAATGGGTTCTTATACACGGTGGGTGGAAGAGGTCTTACTGTGAAATGAGTTCCACAACTGGAAGTGCTACCACATCTAGCTATGGGATTTTTTTACTCATAATGGATGGAATTCAATATTAAAAAGTATGTGAAGGCTAATGCCAATGCTTTGTCTGCCACGTTTCACTAATCAACTAGGTGAATGCAAGGTATGTAATCCGTAATTGAGGCGGAGTGTCATTTTAAAGTGGATTGGACAGGGATACATGTTATGTAATCCATGTTTGGGGTGGAGTGTCATTAATCAACTTGTTTTGATGCATGCATATTATGTGTTTGTAAACATGTCTGTGCGAGACCCGGATGAGATATCCATTTTCAGATGAGTTTTTTTGTTGTTTTCATGGATTTCTTTCACACATTCAATGAAGTATTTCATGTGAGTTATATTTATCAATAACTCTAAGAGTATGGAGAAATGGAGGCCTCATAGATTGGATTAACATGATTTGATAAGTGTTTGAAGAAATGCCTCATCTAGAATGTGTATAAAGAACCAAAGGAGACTAGTGTTAGTCTGTCTCTTTCCTGTTCGACTAGATGTGTATAAGATCACAGGACAAACTTAAAGTTTGCATGTTTTGGGCGGCGCTGCCGTTTAGGACCGAGATTGGATATGAATATTTAGTTGAAGACGTAATTTGGCTAAAATTTAAGTTGAGGGATCAATTTGGTTTTAGTGAAATAGTTGGAGGACTATTTATGTGATTTTCCCTTCTCTTTATGGAGAAGTACATTATTTATAGAGAACAAAGAAAAATCCTACTTTTATTAGTATTCGACTATTATTCCTATAGGAACAACAAGTCTAACTCAACTCTATTACTAAACCCAAATGGAAACAAAGTCCATACTAAACTCTATGACAAAATTAATAAAATACTAAAACCAGAAAATTCTGCAAAGAGCTAAAGATGTAAAATACCCCTAACTATGCCAACTCCCATAAACAACTTCTTGTCTTCCAAATAGGTTGACAAGAATGTTGAAAGCAATTATGAAAATCTTTGACTTTGTTTTTCTTAAAGCCTTTTCTTGTCTGCATCACAGAGAGAGAAGGGGGGAAGGGGGTAGCAAGAGTCTTACCAGCTTTAGAATTCCAACAATTTTGAGGAACTGAAAGCATGAGATCCTCAGGATTGGATGAAATTGCTCTTTACAACAGCCGTGTCTCCTTCTATTCATGGAAAGACAAACAACAAAACTATATTGTTAAAATGTGAAATACTAAACAGATTTTCAATCACAGGAAGGAAAACAAAAAAAAAACAAAAAGAGAGAGAGAGAGAGAAAGCAATAAATCAATGTAATAAAGGTAGCATGTAACTTCTTAAGAAATCAAACACTCGATGCAATCTAAAAAGAAATATAACAAGAGGATTCATTTTTATTTCCTTCAAAAAATAAAGGTACATAAATCAGACATTGGCACCAGCAAATCCAACAACAACATATTCATATAACAAACTGAAACCAGCAAATCATAACCACAAGCTTCTGATCCAGACAAATTGATACTTTTCAATCACAAAATATCCAGTGATATCATAGTGAAAAGAGAACTCACTGGATTACAAATCCCTGTCTCTTATACAGTCCTAGATTTTACAGGAAATAGAAAGCAACTAACCTGTTGCCCAAGAGTCAGGACAACATATGGATCACTTGACAGCATATCTCGGATAGCTAAATTTGTGCCTTTGATTACTTTAATCTTCAACATTCCAATAAACTCCACCATACCTTCCTGTGGCAAATTCAGTATTAACTTGACATGAGTGTACAGAAACCACCAGAAAACCAGAAGGATTTGGGTCTTCTTCACAGGTTGACTATCAAACAGAACAGTTGGAAATATGCAAAACAAAAAGTCAAGCATCCTTCCGAACTATTATGGACGTAAAACACATTTTTTCACAAACAAAAGCTGTAGTAAAAACAGTGGTTACAGTCATCAGAAAAAAGTCTCATGCAAACACTGATCCTGAAGTACTTATAGTACCTAATTATTACGTTTCTTTTTACAGGAAAACCTCTTGTAGCATTAATAACTAGAAAGGGGATACTGAATAACATCATTATAGAATATTTACCTTACACATCGGATTATTTTTAGAATGTTATTAGTAATATATTTCTTCTGAATACTATGCTCCTGCTATTTGTAACTACAAATATGGTACGCCTAAAATAAGAACTTGATCTCATGACTTACCATGTCAAAATTTATCAATTCAAGATACATGCTAATTCTAGCTTTGTACAATGCGAGCGACCATCTTGCGAAAATTGCTAAAATAATGTTAGAAATCTTCAATTGCAATGACCAAAAATTATTCTCAAGCAGGAAGACCATGGAAATTACTACACACTAAAATCATGAAAGAATGTGCTTTATGACCATCTTAGACACCTTCTGAATCATAAAGTAATAAATTTGAACAGCTTCAAGTAAGCTAACAGGTTTCGCTGACAAGGTATTCACTTCAAATTGTAGAATAAACTTATTTTACTGTAAGAAATTTACTGACATATATAAAGCATCAACTATAGATTTTAATCTCACAAACTTTTGTTGTCACGATTATAAGCATGCTATAAATATTCAAAAGACCAACGGCAGCCATTTGTCCTTTGCAACTTTTACACTTACAGAGGACGAATTAATTCGCTACGGCCTAATTTTCCCTTCTCATTTGCAAGTATTAAGCAGAAATGTTACTCTAGTTATTTCTGATCCAATTTTTTTGAATGCCAATACCATTTTAAAACATACTTTTTTATATTACCTTTTGGACTGACAAAAGCATGCTTTTTCAACCACAATAATATATGAAGAAAGAGATTTTTAATTAAGTTGCAGTTGCATAATTGGTAGTATTTAATTAGCCTTTGAACTTCACTCAAGTTTCGGATATTAGAGAGACAAATATCAGACGATTCACATTTTGACACAGTAGAAAAACTTACAGAGTTCTGTGATGAACTTGAACTTCTAAAGCTAGACATAATCTTTCTTGAAAGACTTGTTTGGAGGGAGCTTGTCTTTGGAGCTGACAAGATGCGCAAACTTGGTTTCAGAAAATTCTTGGCGTTCATACTTGGACCTACAATGTTGAGAGAAAAATGAAAACCAACAAAGTAGAGTAGCCATCAGAAATGTTACTCTACGCATAATTGGTTGTAACTATTTGCAAATCCAATCTGAGGACTTCAGCTTAACAACTCTAGGAAAACAATGCAAAATTTAAGTTTCAAAAACAATCTTACACAGAAGAGAGAGACCTAGTTCTATGGTTGAGGAACAAAAAGAGTTCCGCAGTTAGTATGACAAAACATTTTGTATTAACATGCAACAAGGTGGTTCAAAACGTACAATAAATAACAATATTATACACAAAGATTAATATCTTTAAATTTTCTATGACCTGATAAATTTTGAACGTGCATCATGGATGGCATCTGGTCCAGGCTTCTCCTTCAGGAATGTAAGCTTCATAGCCTGTCTCTTTGCAGATCAAAGAAACGAACCTCTATCATTGCATCAATTTCATCGTCGGACCATTCATCTAATGTCACAGTTATAAAACCTGCATATTACACTTGCAAAAGTTTAAAACTTTGACCAAATAGAGGATTGTTAAATTCCATGGCTGGAAAGAGACTAAAACAAGAAGCAAGAAAATGACCCACAGCACTCTTTTAAAATATGTGCACCTGCATGATGACAAACAACTAAATTACCTGAGCCAACTATAAGAATAAATTTGGGCAGATAGAGCTTATGAAATCACTAGCAATAGTTGGAGTAACAGAATTCTAATCATTTTCATGAAGTTCAAAGTTTGTGCAAAGGGAGTTCAGTATTTTTTTGTCAAGGGGACGGTTTGGTGCATGCAATGGAGCATGTAAAATTTTAGCTTAAGTATTTATGAAATAGCTAGGATGAAAACAACTTTTAAAAGGGACTCGAGCAAGTATTCTTTATAGGAGATTGCTGTTCCAGAAAAATTACTCCAGTGTACACAATAAAGCTTTTCAGAGACAGTTAATTATAAAAGCTGCCAAAAAGTATATTATGAACATCTAGGAATTAATCCATGAAATAATGATTTAAGTAAAATTGCAAGACCAAATTAGTGTTGAAACTTAATATACTTTTAAGAACAAGAATCAGAATAATTCACAGGAAACCTTCCATTTCTAGTTAAAAGGAAGAATCCAAGCCTTAGCATAACATAAGAACCTGTAATAATCATCTCAAACTCTGTAAGGAAGATTTGCTAACTACTAATATCCTTTACCAAATGAAAAACCTCAGCTAGCAAATAGACAGCCAGAAGACCTCAATATTTGTAAAAGAAAAGCACTTTATAACTGTAAAACCAACTAAATGCAATCATGTATCCAAACAAGTTATCGATGAGGATACTGAAAAACCAAAAAAAAACAGTTGGGTTAAATAAACAAATTCACTTGTCCAAGATAGGTCCTTTTTAAGAACAAGCTAGTTGGATTATTATATTTAAGATAACAAGCAAGAAAAAGCCTGACTTTTCTGCAAAATACACACTCTCTATCTTGTGTTTGTACCTAGGTTTCAGGGGATGTGTCTTTCTGCAAACAGCAGAGTTTTTTAACATTTTATCCGTCTCCACAGAGAGAAGGAATGCATCAACAGCAATAACCTTTGAGATATGTGTGCCAAGACTTCTGTGAACGCCACAGCACTTCAAGCATATGAACACTCCAATATTAGCTGACCTGAAAAATCAAGTCTTTATACAATCGGAATGCCACACAGAGAATAAAACAAAAGAGAAGGAATCTTTACTAGTTAAATACATATAACCAAGAAAATAGTAGTACCCTTTGTCAGATTATTTTCGCTATAGGATACCTTTGATTAATTTGGTCGCACAAAAGAAAGGGTCAACAAGAACCAGTAAAGCCTATCACTAAGAAAGGGTCAACAAGAACCAGTAAAACCTATCACTAAGTTCTTATATGAACTATACAGTTATTCCTTAGGTCTGTCTCAAGTACTTATTGGACATGCTGGTACGATTATGGATAGGCTAATAATGTACCAAGTCACATCGGGACATTAAAACTGGAGAAAACTTGGACTCACAAGATTAGAGCATATTCGAGGTGTTATGATCAAGTTTGATTGGACTATCCTCAATTCTTTAATACATAAAGTCCAATTCTTCAAAGTAAAGCACAAGTGACCAGATAATATCCAAGTCCAAGAGTTTTCGAGCCCAATAATTGAAGAAGTTTAAGAAGGGTTCGATCAAGGCCCTATTTGGCCATCCATGCGTAATTAAATTAGGATGTATATTTCAGCATTTGTTTATGGGATTTTTGTTTTAATTTGGGGTGAAAATGTCAGCCTATATCAATGTTAGTTTAGCCAGTTTTATGTCTAGTATTCCAATCCTAAGCCGTTGGGATTTGGCAAGGTTGTTTCCTATTAGTATTAGCCCTATTTTGTAAGGTTTGGCCAGACCCTAATTACGTTAAAAGCACTGTTTTCTTGTTGCTTTGTCAGTTTATTCAAAAAAAAAATCGTACTGTTCATCCAAAAAAAATTCAGCTTGTTTATATATTGTCCGTTCTTGTTGTGTTCTTTTGACCCAAAAAAAAAAAAAAGATCCGATTCAAAAAGAAGGAAAAAAAAATAAAAAAAACCTAGACCCCTTTTTTAGGGTTTGGCTGGTTGACACTTTGTTCTTGATTCTTCCCATTGATATTTTTATGCGAATTTTGCTGGGATTGACTTCTGATTTTGTGCATATTTCTCTATGAGAAAATCCAAAACCTAAGGCATTTGTTCAACCCTAACCGTTTCTCGGGTTTCCTTGTTTGTGATTTTCTTGTGCTTCAAATTTTGTGGCTGTTTCATGCCAAGTTTTGGAGGTATTTTGTTGCTGGAAATTTGTGCCTTAGGTTTTAAAAAAAATAATAAAAAAGGGGGGAAAGAGGCCGAATTCCAACCCTGGTCGAATTAGGGTCTCCAAGTGGTTCTTGCATTAGAAATTTGGTGCTAATTCCTTAGTTCCATATTGTTGCATATTTTCAATCCTTGTCTTAGTTGGAATAAAACATTGNATATATATATATATTGGTGAAATACCAAAATTACCCTTGTTCCCTCGGGTTAATTCTTTCTAGCCCGAAACCTTAGTTTGTTTGACCTTCTTGTTTGACTTTCTAAAGCGCATAGTGTGCATTCATTGTTAAATCGATCCGCCATTGCTTTGTTATTTCTTTGCTTCATTAGTCTATAACTACTGATTGTGTTCTAAGTGTTGGTAATTGTTTGTGTCGTTCTTGCTTTGTGCTTTCAAGTTGGCGAAAGACTTTGAGGAGAATTTAAACGTGAGCAAAAAGGCAAGAGTGGTGCAGTTCATTAGAGCTTAAAAGCCTTGGATTTGAGTGAAACACGAGTGAAATCGTGCGACATCATTAAATTTGAGCGTAAACACTCAGGGAGAGTGCCATGAGGTCCTTCTTAGTTCTTACTAACCCTAATTCTTGAATTCCTAGTGTTTTAGTTTATTTTTGCAGGTTTAAAATGTCTCGAGGAGAAAGTTTAAGGTTTAATGCCTTAGAATCTTGTTTTGCCAAAATGGCAAGGTCTATTGAAAGTATTCAATGCTCTCTTGAGATATCAACTAAAGCAATGGATCAGATAACCCTAGTCTGCAATTATCCTTATACATAATCTATGCATGTATAAGAGACAGGTTTAAGAGGTATGCGTCTTCATTACGATTCCAATGACTATGAATCTTATGACGATTTGTATCATGTAGGTATAAGGAAAAGGAATCGCCAACATGCTTGGAATGCCTTGAGCGGGGAGGTAGATTTTTCGAGATACTGTTGGGAGGATGAGACAAGAGCACTTTATTGCTCAACTTAACGACGACCAAAATGAGGTACAACGTTCTAATATTTTCTTCACTAAGTGTGTGGTTCAAAATCGTACATGTAGTTTGATTATTGATCGTGGTAGTTGCGTGAATGTAGCTAACCAACTCATGGTAGATAAATTGAATTTTCCAACCACTAAATATCCACATCTATATAGGTTACAACGGTTAAATGAAGGTGGTGAATTAAAAGTCATTAAGCAAGCCTTAATTTCTTTAACCCTTGGAAAATATTAAGGATGAGGTTTTATGTGACGTAGTGCCTATGCATGCTAGCCATATTTTGTTACGTAGGCCATGGCAATATGGTTTGAAAGCTACACAAGATGGATTTGCAAATAAATATAGTTTTGAGAAAGATGTAAAATATTTAGATTATGTCTCCACATCTAGTCATATGAGACAGTAGTGAAAGCCATCTCTAATCCCAAGGAAAAATTAGCTTTAATGGCAATTCCAAAGGAAGAGAACTTGTTTGTTAAGGAAAAAGTTTTTAAGAGTCTTTATCTTTTGTTGCCTAACAATTTTCTTCCAAGTTTTTTGTGTAGCCATTCAAAGAAGCAAGTGGAGATAATGAAAATTTCGAATTTGCACCTTCCACGTGCAAAGCTCTAGTGACTTCTGTACATCATTCGAACTTAAGCGCAAATGGTTTGGTGAAGGGAGTACTTAGGAATTTTGATTTGTCAAATTGTTATAATTTGTGTTTTTTAAGAATTCATAGTGTCTCCCTTTCCTTACTTAATGTTGCTATTTCTTCTTGTACATTTGTTTTTCTTGAGCTAATTTGTATGCCTCATGATTACCATTCTTTTGTGTTAAGTTCGTTAATGTTTTGGGTAACAATTGAGTGCTTCTACACGACAAAGTGCATAAGTTATTTTGTTCTTTTGATATGCATCAATTTTTAATGTAGATTTTTTTGGCATGATAATCTTTTTGAGCATGATTTGTTCAATCATTCAAAAATATTTTATGGTTTTTGTTTATTTACTAGCCGAAGCAAAATGCTCCATGATTTAGGGTTTGTGTGCTCCATGATGTCTTTATTTCACAAGTCATTTTCCCAACATCCGTTTTCAATATTGGTGTCTGATGCTTTTGCGTTTGAGCCACATATATTGCATCTGTTCTTACTTTGGCGAGGTCATTTGTTTAAATTTTTGTCTACTTTGTTTAATGTTTTATCCTTTCCTTCTAGGTTCAGATTCGAGAACGAATCCTTTCAAGGACAGAATGATATGAGTATGGATGGGCTAATAATGTACCAAGTTCAGGACATTAAAACTAGAGAAAGCTTGGACTCTAGCTTGCTAAGATTGGAGCATATTCGATGTGTTATGATCAAATTAGATTGGACTATCCTCAATTCTTTAATACATAAAGTCCAATTCTTCAAAGTAAAGCACAAGTGGCAAGATAATGTCCAAGTCCAAGAGTTTTCGATCCCAAGAATTGAAGAGCTTTAAGAAGTGTTCGACCAAAGCCCTATTCGGCCATCCATTCCTAATTAAATTAAGATTTATTTTTCAGCATTTGTTTATAGGATTTTTTTGTTTTATTTGGGGTGAAAATATCAGCCTATATCAATGTTAGTTTAGCCAGTTTTATGTCTAGTATTCCAATCCTAAGCTTGCTGGAATTTGGCAAGGTTGTTTCCTATTAGATTTAGGCCTATTTTGTAGGGTTTGGCCAGCCCTTGTTACGTTAAAAACACCCCCCAACTGATTATTCATTGATCAATATTCAAAAAAAAACTTTGTGAGAAAATTCTCCAACTTGTCTTCCAAAGACTTGGGTATTTTGCAAGATTGATTCTTGCGACTACCTATCTTAAACACTATCGGTTCTTGCTTCGTTATAGACAATGGGTCAATATCTCATACAGTCAAGAACAGATACTTCAGATTCTTGATTTCTTAATCAATCAAACCACGGGTTTGAATCCGTCAAGTTGGATTTGTTTAGGCGTTCTTGGGTTCCGCATCAATTCCGAGTCTCGTCAGTTAATCTGCGAGGTTCGCATCACATGCCTATCCTACAAATTGGCTACTTAATGGAAGAGCTGGATAAGTTACTGCAGAATAGGTTACTCTGTCCCATCTATAATTCTAAAAGTCTATATCCATTACAAATAGATTATTTGGGTGTGCTAAAAGCTGATAAGAAGGTATAAGTGTAAATTGCACTTATTATATGTTTTAATATAAATAAGAGAAAATACGATACCACTAGGGTTATCTGTCTCATCCTCCCAAGTTTTGTCCTTTAGGTTGTTCTATATCACGGCTTCAGAGAAGAAGAACTTGGGCATCAAGATCTAGCAATGTACTCATACCACATATATATATATATATATATATATATATATATATATATATATAAATATATATATATATATTTGTTAAAGTATTTATAAAAAAGATTAGCTGATACAGTATCAATCTGACAGCCATATTTTTGAACAAACAAGCATTATCCAATTTGTTCTATGCCATAATTTTTTTTTAAACGGAGGTAGGGAAAACAGAAAAAGATTTGAAAATTCATGCACTCATGCACACAAAAAGGGTTTTTCTTTAATATAAAGTACATATAATATGTGTGTATATTCCAAGAACACATTAAGAACTTCTCGAAATTGATGATTGCTAATGACAGGTTGCTAACCAAAACTATCATGGTCAATTGATTTATAAGTCACCACTGTTCATAGGAAGAAGTTCAAACCTCATCTTCTCCAATTTGTTCATTGATCTAATCTTTTCATATATACGTATTTTGTACCAGATGAGTTCTTTAATTCTCATATATACATATATTTATCTGAGAAACTATTATGGGTAGATCCTAAAAGGGTTGTGACTCAGTGTTGCATCAGATTACTAATCCCAGATTGAATGGACATAATTATTAACAATGGTCTAAGTAGCGAGAATTGCTTAATTCGCAAAACAGCACAATGCCACCTTATGAAAAATGCACTTCAAGATGATGCAAAGACAAGAGATACACAGGAAAAAGAAGATGCTCAATAGTCGCAACGCTATGCAGGAAGCACAAGTTGCAAACACGTGTATTCATCTTGACACACGTAGAGAAATTTGGGAATACATACGTCAATTTTAACTAGTATATTTGACTTGTCTCTGAAATATCATCAACTACAGTAAAATGAGAAAACAATCACTCAGTATTATGCACAGATGAAAAGGATTATGCAGAGAATGTGGCCATGCCAATCTCTATTGGCATGCTATGCAAAACCAGAGGGAAGGCATGGTTATACTAAACTTTTTGGCTGATTTTGAAATCAGAGTTTGAACTAGTACACTCACAAATTTTATCCGGACAGTTGAACTTTCATCTTTAAGTCAAACTTATTCTCGAGTTTTGCATCTTTATATCAAGATAGTTCTCATCATGTAGGTCAACTTATTGATTCCTCTTCACTTGCTATCCATGCATCTCAAGTTAGAGGTAATCAGTCTACAAATGGCAGAGGATTTCATGGAGGCCACAGTAACCGTGGTGGTACTTTTAAGCGCACCCATTAGAGACACATTGGGATTTGGTCAGTTGGCCTTCTATGTTTAACAATGCAGTGGATGGGTGCTAATCAGCTTGAAGGCTGTGTGAAGAATTCTCTTATACATCTAAAGATGAGTATAACAAGTTCCTTCAATATCAATCGGCCCACCAAGCATCTCTTCCAGTTGCATCCCCTGCAAAAATAAGTAAACCTACAGCTTGTGTTTCATCTAGCTCATCCACCCAAAGTCTTAAGTTATTGATTCAGGTGCCATAAAGTACTTATCAAGTACATTAGATCATTTTTCTCATACGACTTGTTAAAGAACATGAGCTTCCATTTAAAAACTAATTGGCAATGAGTGAAGTGGCCAATGAAACTTACTAATTAGTTCAGGATCTTTTGGCTAACATATATGTATCATTAAATACCCCTCTCACATGTGACTTGGGTTGGTTGAGCATCCGGGACTAGAGACAACCTGTGACTTGGGTTGGTTGAGCTCCTAGGGTGTTGAGCGCCCGGGAGAGAAAGAAACCGTGACTTGGAATTGGTTAAGCTCCTAGGGATAGAGAGAGAGGTCATTGGAATGGCATAGAGAGAACACAAGACACATGTGGATGAGGAAAAACCTGAAGCTAGCTCTGATACCATGTTAAAAAACATGGTTTCCATTTCAAAACCAATAGGCAATGAGTGGAGTGGCCTATGAAACTTATTATGTAGTCTGGATCTTTAGGCTAACAAATGTGGGATATTTTATACTCCCTCCATCCCATTGAAATTGTTATGCTTTCCTTTTTGGTTTGTTCCAAAACTATTGACGTACTAAAATGGTAAAGGATTTCTTCTGACTTCCTATTTTTACCCCTCATTGATTAATAAAAAATGCATTTCAACTAAGGAGGTGTTTGGTTTATGGGTATGGCAAGAGGGGGGAATGGGAATCAAAGTTAATGATACTCATAGATGGTATTTGGTTGAACACTATGGGAATCATTCTATGGGAATGAAAGTGTTAGAAAATACCTACTTTCATTCCCCACTTGTGACATGGGTTTCAACTTAAGTAACTTATTAACACAATGAAACCCATTCCTATGTTAAACCAAACAAGTAATGGGGAATGATATAAACCCATACCAATAGTGGGGTTTATGATTCCCATTCCGATTCCGATTCCCGAATGCGAACCAAACACCTCCTAAGTTTGTGGGCCCTAAACAATTGCTACCAATGTACTTGTAGCACTCCCATACTCACGTGTGAATAGTACTTACCACGTCCTGTGTTTGCAAGAAGGACTGTAAAGACATAAAATGTTATCTGGCCCCCCTTCTTGTCCCAAGTTTCACTACACAACAAAAACATGTCTGGGGTCTTCAACACAATATATGATGAAGGCTAAAATCGTAAACAATATAGACAAAGCAACATGTTTTTCTGCAAACACTATTCATAAAAAGCACAAATCCCGAAATGCGACATATTCTTTGGGATGGGGAGTATTTAACATACCCAAGTCACACTCTCACACGTGACTTAGGTTGGTTGAGTTCCCAGGGAGTTAAGCACCCGGGACTAGAGAGAGAACATGTGACTTTGGTATAAGAGACAAGGGGAGTTGAGCGAGCCGATTGGAATCTTACTGCTAAAGAACATGGGCTTCCATCCAACACCAACTGGCAATGGAATATATGTATATTTAAGATGACTAATTCTAATTCATTATCTAACATGACCCTAGCAGGTGGTTCTACAGTTACCTCTAATACATAGGAGCTGTTACAACCTAATCATTCTATCCCATTGTCATCTCCGTTATATATTCCCATTTTACCTTTAATCTAATGTCAATGAGTAAATTGACTGAATTCTTGACAGTTTAGTCACTTTCTCTCCTGATTCTATGTTTTTTCAGCATTTGATGACAAAGAAGATGATTAGCAAACAGGGTGTGAATGGAATGGTCTCCATTACCTTGAATCTTTCTCTTCCTAGTGCTTGCTATATAATTATAACTGCTTCACTCCTTCAGATTCAGTGTCATTTAGGTCATCCTTCCTTGGAGTATTTAAAAAAGTTAGATCCTAGTTTAGGTTCTATTAACAGTCTAGAGCACAAGTCATGTGAGTTGGGAAAGCACCATCACGTTCCATTTGTCTCTCAAATTACTAGATGGGTCTCTGGTCAGCTTTGTCTTAGTGCATTGAGATGTTAGGAGTCCAAATCCTGTAACATCAGAGTTGGGGCTTTAAATACATTGTGACATTGTTGGATGATTTTTCTTGCAGTACTCGGCTTTGTTCCATGGTTAAACATTCTAACTTATTTTCTAATTTTCATCTTTTGTGCTGAAATTAAGACCCAATTCAATTTATCTCTGTGTATTTTGTGCAACGACAATGCCCAAGAATGTGTTACAGAACCTTTTCAGGCATTTGTAATTGAACATTTGCAGGCATTATACATCAGTCATTTTGTTTTCACATCCCACAACAAAATGGGGTTGCTGAGAGAAAGAATCAATATCTTTTGGATGTGGCCAAGTCCGTGTTAATTCATTTGAAAGTTTCCAATATTTTTGAGGCGACACACTCCTCACAGCTTATTATTTAGTGAATCATTTTCCTTCATCTGTTCATGGAGGTTGTATACCACATTTTGTCTTGTTCCCGTATAGGCCCTTGTTCCCCTTAATGTTATAGTCCTGCACTCGATGGATTTTTTATTTCTGCTAATATTACCTAGTTTGAGTCCACTGCTTACTTGTTCTCCAATTGAAACCCTTTTATTAAAATTGATGAGGTTCTTCCCTTTCTTATTCCAATTTCAATGAATAATAAGCCTTACCCTCCATCTCCAGCTAGTCCGTCAGGCACTTGTCACGTCCTAAATTATAGTTTTTAACTCATTATCAGGCTCCAGAAATCCACTCTCCAGATTTAGGTGCTGTGTGAAGCCCGTCCCATGTGTCAACAGATTCGATATTGTACCACCAGTCTCCTTGACCTTAGATTTAGATCTTCCCATCATAGCTCTTCACATCTGATTATCATCTTCCTATTCTTTTGTTCATTTTATACCTTTCGTGTCTCTTCCTAAATCTATCTCTGAAACAATGTCTCATTGTGGTTGGAAGCAAGCTATGAAAGATGAAATGCTTTCATCAAAATGACACTTGGGGGCCTGTACCACTAGGTTGTCTTTAGGTGTATGCAAATAAATTCATCCTGGTGATGTTGATAGGTTGAAAGCTCGTTGTACCCAGGTTATATCCAAGCTTTATGGCCTGATTTACTCCGAAACTTTTTCTCCAGTTGCTATAATTACTTCTGTTAGATTGTAAAAAGGGTATGTTTTTCTCTCAAAAGTATATCCTCCATCTTTTGACAGCAATTGGGAAGTTGGGCGCTAACGTGCAGCAATGATCACCAATACACAACTTACAGCAGATGATGGGATTGACATTTCTTTCAGATTATGAAGCATACCGAAAATTAATTGGGAAATTGATTTATCTTAAGGTGAGTTGTCCCGACATTGCATATCCCATTAGCACCATAAACACTTCACCAAGAACCAATCATTGGACAGCTTTAGTTATCACAAGGGACCTCCAATACATGGAATACTATATAATGATCATGGTCATTCTCGTATTCAGTGTTTCTCGTATGCAGATTACCTGTTTTAAAATTGATTAGAGATCAACTATGAGATATTGTGTTTCTGTTGGAGACAATTTGGTGTTGTGGAAAAGTAAGAGGCAAAAAGTATTGTCTCAATCTAGTGTGGAATTAGAATATAGAGCCATGGCACAATCTACTTGTGAGCTTATATAGATACATCAAGTGCAATTGGTCAAAGAATTCACTGCCTATGAAGTTATGGTGTGACAATCAAAATGTTCTCGATATTACATCAAATCCAGTTTTTTATCAGCGTACCAAGCACATTGAAGTAGATTGTCACTTCATTTGTGAAAAAGTAATTCAGAGCTAGCTTAATTTTGACTGGTCATGTGAAAACTTGAGAGAAGTAAGTTAAGTTTCTCACTAAACCTTCAAAAGGTCCCAGTATTGATTATATTTGTAACAAGTCGGGAATGATTAACATCTAAGCTCCGTCTTGAGGGGGGAGTGCTGTAAATATAGTTAGTAAATATATTTACTTTTCAGGATTTGTTGTAACATGATTTAGGTTACTTGATTCTAGGATTTAGATAACTTGATTTTAGAATGTAAATCGATTAGCTTAATTTTAGGATCTACATTAGCTTAATTTAAGGGTCTAGATTATTGTACACTTACATATCTAGATCTTTTGTACTCTTTGCAAATGTGAGAATAGATAATATATTTTTCTGTCATTAACAAATCCAATGGCGACGGATCACAACACAAAATTGGTTGAGGATCAGGCAAGTTACTAGAAACACCAGCACAGTATGAAAGGTTGGTTTTAACAGTTTTTTTAGTGCTCCTCGTATAAACCACTAGGATGCTTGGACCCAAAAACCTGAGGTGGAAAACATCATAAAGGAAGCTTGGAAATCAGATATCAGAGGCTCCAAGATGTTCAGAGTCATGCACAAGATCAAGGCCTGTAAGGTGGCTTATTAAATTGAAATAAGAGGAATTACAGGAATGCTGACAAACAGATAAAAGAGCTGAAAAGGAAAATCGAAGAACTGGAGGGGAGTAATGTTTTAGATAAGAAGATAGAAAGAAAATGTCTCAAAGCCCAGCTATTCCAAGCCTATAGAGAAGAAGAACAGTGAATGGGTACCAAAAGGAAGGATCAGTTGGCTTAAGGACATCTAGAAATGTATAAGAGACAGCATCATTCTAGTAGACATGGGGTAGAAGAAGAAGAAATTGCATCAACTCACTTCAAAAAAGGGATGGCAATTGGTGTCAAGGAAAAGAAGACATTAAGCAGGAGTTATTCAGCTATTATGTTAGAACCTATTCACATCAGCTCAACCATCACACTTTGAGGAAGTTTTGGTGGGGATCCCAACATTGATCACAGACCAAATAAACCAGCTGATTACAAAACCATTAGTAGCAGAAGAAATCAAAGCTGCTTTGTTCTCAATGGACCCTAATAAAGCTCCAGGCCCAGATATGTCTCCCCTTTTCTTTCAAAAATATTGGTACCTGATTTATAAGGAAATTGTTGATGTTGTGCAGTCTTTCTTTCAATCTGGAAATATTTTGAGTGTGTCAATGAAACAATCATTAGTCTAATTCCTAAGGTGCAGATTCCTGTGACTATCACTTAGAGACAGACCTGGTGGAATTTCCAATGTTCTGTTAGAAATCATTTCTAAGCTTCTAGCCAATAGATTAAAACCTCTTCTGTCCTTGTGCATTAGTGAGAGTTAATCTGCTTTTCTGGAAAATAGACAGATTCTTGATATTGCTGTGGTTGCTCATGAATGTTTGCACTATCTTAAAAACCAAGTACCTGTCTCTTATACGACATCAGGGTATAAAAGGTTTTTATAATTCGTAATACGTGAGGGTGGGCTTAATCGGTAAGCATTTTTGGTTTGCGGTACGTCATATTATTCTATTTAATTTATATATATATATACATATATATACACACGTATATGTATATAGCATTAAAACCAAATGTTTAGGACTTTTTTTTAATTCTATAGCTCTGTAATATACAACTTATATCATCTGCTGCCTTCTGTGGCCCATTAAAAAACGCTTACATAAGGGTTTCTGTCTGCAATTTGAATTGTGGAGTTGAAACAGAATATTATCAAACATTGGGGCTTATTTGCAAAGGCATTTTAAAACCCTGCACGTGTTATCCCTTTTCTCTCCACATTCATCGCCTTTCTTCTTCCGCCAGACAACTTAGACCAAAGCATTCCATCAGCCCCTTCATCTTCGTCATCTTAACCGCCATCACTCATCATATCCGACTAATCTCGGCCCCTTCATCTTCATTGAAGGAAAGAAAATCAACACATGCATCTTCTTAATCCCAACTGCCATCAGATCATATCTCATCCCCTTCATCAGCTGGACGCCAGAACACTTCTTTTTCCGTTTCGGTATGCAAACGTACCCCCATTTGGGAATGTATGTACCGGATCGGAAAACGAAGGGGTGCCTCCCGAATTTAGTATCACTGGGCTAAAGTCTATGATAGACTGGAATGGCCCTTTTTGCAAGCTATTTTAGAAAATTTTGGTTTTTGTCACACTTGGATCAACTGGATTTTAAAATGTATTAGTTCTGTTTCCTACTCCTTTAACTTGAATGGTGACAAAGTAGGCTATATTAAACCCACCAGAGGTATTAGACAAGGGGACCCTCTGTCCCCCTATTTGATCATTCTGTGTGCTGAAAGTTTTTCTAATCTGAGTTAATCAAAGCTTGTAAGAGGAATGAAATTACTGGACCATCTTTACTGTGTAAAAATGGTCCTGTGATTTCCCATCTGTTCTATGCTGATGATTCTGTCATTTTTTGCAAAGCCAAGGGTGAGGAAGCTCAAAAGATGTTGAGAATCATTAAGCAGTATGAATCTGCCACTGGTCAGCTTGTTAATCTGGACAAATCATCTAGATGTGTATAAGAGACAGCAGTGAGGGGTGTGAAAGAGACATCTGTGAGGTTTTTGGTAGGGTTAAGATGGTTTCTTAGGGTAGCTATCTAGGACTTCCTATGGTTATCACAAAATCCAGAAAACAAATTTTTAGTGCTGTTAAAGATAGAGTGGCTAATAAAGTGAGGGCTTGGAAGCACAATTGTCTCAGTATGGCTGGTAAAGAGGTGTTATTAAAATCCATTGCTTTAGCCATGCCTGTGTATGTTATGTCTTGCTTTAAACTTCCCAAGAGTCTCCGTAAAGGCATTAATAGCATTCTAAGGGCTAATTTTTGGTGGGGGCTAAAGATGAAGAGCAAAAGATCCACTGGTTGAGTTGGGATAAAATGACAGATCCTAAAGAGAAAGGGGTCTAGGATTGAGAGATATACAAGCTTTTAATGATGCTTTATTGGCTAAACACACTTGGAAGATTATCACCTAACCTAATCTTCTGGTTTCTAAAGTCCTTAAATCCAAGTATTTCCCCAATTCCAGCATTTTTGATGTCTCAGTTACTAGTAATGCTTCTTGGTTTTGGAAAAGCATTTGTGGTACTAGAAAAATCCTGTTTGAGGGTCTCATGAAGAGGGTAGGGGATGGTAAATCTATTAATGTGTGGAGTGATAAGTGGGTAGTTGGAATGGAAGGAGGTTTGATTAGCTCTTCTAAACCTAATAACTGTAGTATAGAGACTGTTAACCAACTGATCAGTGGAGATGATTGGAACAGGAGCTTGTTACAGCAGATCTTTTCCCCAGCTGAAGTCAGAATGATAACCAAAATCCCCATTTCTATTAATAGGAAAGCTGACAAATGGTTATGGATTCATTCTCCTACAGGTGCATATACCGTACATTCAGCTTACAAGGACATCAAGAACGAGGAGGAATACAGGAGAAGGGATCCTGATCACAGAGGGAATCAAGCAAGGCAAATGATCAAGCAGACCTGTGGAGCTTCACTAGGAAGCTTAATGTCAAACACAAAATCAAGAATTTTTTATGGAGATGTCTCAACAGAATCCTCCCTACAAATTCAATTTTTCACAGGAGAACAGGAAAAGGAAACCCATTCTGTTGCAGGTGTGAGAACTCTCCAGAGACAATTGAACATGTTTTCTTCTTTTGTGAGATGGCCAGAGAAGTGTGGAAAGTATCACCTGTCAATTGGGATGGTTTGCTGGAAATCAGGGGGACTTTTGGAGTTGGTGGAACAAAGTGAAATCTGCCTCTGAACAAAGAGAGAACCAGGAGGCAGGTGATATTACAGCAAACATCCTTGGCCATCTCACAAAAGAAGAAAACATGTTCAATTGCTGTCTCTTATACACATCTAGATGTGTATTCCTGTTGCTGCATTGACAGTCGCTGGTGAATCCGCGAAAGACAAGATAGGTCTTATACATTGTCCATAGTGCCTTATACAGGCTCAAGACGAATGGTTGGAATACAGAAGCCTTAATCTCTCCAATCAAAGTAGCTCTTCAGAGACCACCACTTCTTTGCATCAGACAAGCAACTCAAGAAGGAATCGGCAGGGGGCACAGTGTGTAGAGGTTGCAAGTTCTGTCTGCAAAACCAAAGATAGAACTGGGTATGGAATGCTGGTGACTGATATGAATGGACAGACAATGAAGGTATGGGCTGAAGGGAAGGATGGCATTTCTCATCCCTCGTTAACTGAGGCAGAAACCATTAGAAAAGCCCTAATTAATGTTAGATCAGAAGGCTGGAGGAAGGTGGAAGTTGTGTCCTCTAATAAGGGCTAATCCATAAGATTCAGAAAACAATGGCAAATTGCCTAGATGTGAAGGCTGCTACTCTCCTGGAGGATATTTGTAGCTTAAGCTGTTCTTTTGACTGGTGTTCCTTTGTTTGGATACTGCCTAATTGTAATAGTGGAGCTAAAAAATTGGCAACTTTTTCTGTGTCTTTGATTTCCAGAATCCATTGGGATTCTCGCTTTCCTAGCTGGTTAACTTAACCAAATCTAGGACCAATTTCAGAGCAGTTGCTCTTGTTGTACATTGATATACCTTTTGAAAATTAATACAATATATTGGTTGTTGTTTTGGGGGGAAAAAAAAGAAAGTATAAACCACTAGGATGCTGCTATACACACCTTAAGGCATCTTAAGAGATCTCCTGGTCTAGGTTTGCCACATCAAGATTATGGTCATATGGATATTGAAGGTGATACTCATGTTGATTGGGCAGCTTTTTCTTCTAATAGAAGATCCACAACTAGTTATTAGGGAATCGGCTGGAGGTAATTTGGTCTCTTGGAAGAGTAAGAAGAACAGATGAAAGTTGCTCTATCTAGTGTTGTAAATCTGAAATAGCTGTACATTATTCACAACAGCTGTTTGGTTAAAGAATTAGTTACAAGACAAAAAATTCCTCACTGAAACCCACTGTTCTAGTTTCCATAAGTAAGGCTGCAATAGATACTGCTTCTAATCCAGTGTTTCACGAAGGGACAGAATATTGAGGTTGATTTGTAAGTTCTTAAAAGATAAACTTGATCTGATTGAGACAACAAGTGAATTCAGCTAATCTAGCTGACCTGGTTTCAGAACTTCAGGTAGATCAAGGGTTACCTATATTTGTAACAAGCTTGGCTCAAGGGGAGTGCTTAAGGGTATGTGTGTCAGTTGTACTAATTCTACGTTTTTATATAAATACAAGGAGAGACCACGAGGAGGGTTATCTCTCTCATTCTCATGATTCTTTCATTTCTATTCTCACATACACGAATAGGAGAGGGAGAGGTACCTATCCTAGGCATGCGAATCACAATTCATGGCTTCAAAGTTCAAACAAATCTTATTTATTAGTAAGATCATAAAATTGTTTAACATTCTGTATTCCGAGGTTAGAACACCCTTCTAGCTGTGAACTGGATGCCTTTCCTCATGAAAGATGTCTGAAACTGAACATGTTGATCTGGTGCTGCCAAACCCAATACCCATTTGTCAAGCTTCTACTTTTCAACAGGGAAACAAAGCTGGGACAGATTTATCTGAAAGGCATCTCAGTTGTGAAGAAGAGATTTTCTACTGTTTATTGTAGATTTATTGATTTTCTAAATGTTACAAATTCATGCCATAGTAAATTAAGACCAATGCTTTTGGCACTCCATATACAGCTTTAGGCACTCCACTCTTAATATTTCACCAAAAAATGACCTAAACAACCCTTATAACATTTTCAGTTACAAACTTATTCTTACATATTATAGTCTTACCAAATAAAGTATTTTTTCCCCATACCATCCTCGAAATGTTGAACTTTTTTAGATAAAAGTTGGTCTCTTTACTCTTTTCTCAAGGACTACAATTTTTAAAGAAAGAAATAAATACCTGTTTGGTTAAAGCAGTGATATTTCTTATTACCTGTTGGCAAGAAAATTCAATATGGTAAATGTTTTCATCGATGAATTTATTTATTTGATTTTTCCTAAATTTTAACTCTTTTTTCGTGATTATATATGTTTTCTACCCCATATTGACAAGTTCATCTGCTATGACTTTAGGTTAGTTTTGATAACAAACAAAACCTTATTCCCACTAAATAGGTCGGCTGCTTGAATCCTGCTACGCCATTGCTCTCTATCATGAACCATATCCTTCTCTAGATGGACTATATATTTCTTAAAAATCTCTATACTACAGTCATTTTCGATCTTCCCTACACCTCTTATGTTGACTACCCTTTCTAAAACCTACTTGCCTGACAGGCGCATCTACTGATCGATGTCTTAAGACATGACCTTACCACCTTAAGCATGTTCCTCTCATCTTCTCATCAATAGGTGCTATTCTCTAATCTTGTCACGAATGTGCTTATTATGTAACTTGTCCATCCTAGTATACTGACACACCAATCTTAACATTCACATTTCTGCTACTCTCATATTTTGCTCATGTGCGTAATTCACTGCCCAACATTCAGACCCATAAAACATCGCTGGCCTACTGGCCGTTCTATAAAATTTACCCTTAGGTCTTAAAGGAATTTTGTGGTCGCATAATATGCCCGAAGCTACTCTCCATTTCATCCAACCCACTTGTATCCGATGTGTAACATCTCGATCTATACCAGCATTACTCTGAAGAACTAAACCTAAATACTTAAAATTTTCATGAAGGGTATTTCTTCATTGATTCTAACCCCTATTAATACAAATTATTTGGGCATGGTTATTTAGGTCACATTTATTTATGAAAAGTATGAGTGGAGTGGCGAAAGCTAATTATGGAGTCCCAAAATCAATTACCTAAATTAATGGAAAAGATGCTCATAGAAGAAAGCCTCGACAGCTTGCTCGTTCCTGGAACAAGACAAACTCTTAGATTCCAAGTGATCATTTTGACCAATTGTAGCTAGGAGAAAGAACTTAACAAGATCATTTGGATAGCTTCAGCCAACAATACAGTGGAGTAGGGAATTTCTGATATATCACTTGCAAGGGGAATATGTATAGACATGCCAAAACTGTGTCCACCAAAGGCTTGCAAGAGATACAATTATGACCATAACCTAACAAACAGGAACTGCAGAAAATATATCAGTAAATATTATGTTCAGATCCTAATATCACATTGATAAGAGAAATAGTTTCGCCTGATATCAAGGAGAAATTATTTTCAATACCTTCTTGTTCTCCAATAGTTACCCTAAGAGGATCGTTTCAACTATGGATCTTTTCAGCATGTCAAACTAGTTAATAGGAGTCATATATGTCTTTTGAGGTTTGGATAATTAATTGCTCTTATATTGCATCTAATCAGTAGATTACCAAATGAAGCTTAATGTCTCAATCTGTAGCATCTTTACTATAAATAAACCAAGAGCCCTCTTTGATGGGATGTCATTTTATGGTATTCCTATTATACACTTCCTTAGGTAGTTTTGTCTCTTATCCATCCCTTTATTTTCTATAATGAGACATTTCTAGATAATAGTTTCTTCAAAGGAATCTTAAATTCTATAGACAATATATAATTCCACTTTATAAGAGTATCTATAAAATAATATAGTACAACTATTTTTTTTTACAGTGCACACATAGGGTGTGCAATGACTACTAGTAACTTTCTAGAGCCGAGGCAGATACCAATTAATACTTCTTAGAGCAACAATGCTTTGAACTTTAAGTTCCCTCCTTTATATTCTAATAAGTTTAATTATTTGTTACTTACATGTCACGAGATCTTAATCATATTAAAGATTTTGCATATTTAGGAGGCTTTCATTGCTATATGAAATCCTAGATAAATATGAAAAATCTTTAAGATGATTAAGATCTAAACACTTATTTCTATATATTCATGTTGTCACTTTCATGTTTTATCATGATTATTTAGATCAATGAGAATTTTCATAATAATAATAACATTAATAAAATGTGTCCATTATGGTTAGCTTTATGATGCTTCAGATGATTTTTTGTCTCAACACTAATTCTAGTTTAACTATTAACATTCAAGTTCTACATGTATGGGGTATGTCACTTGTCCTTTCAGGTACAATAAACAAGTTCAAATTGCTGTATACTTTCGGTGAATGTAATTAGGGATTTCTTCTGTCTCTCCATGGAGTTACACATGGTCGAGACAAGGCTGTAAGCATATTGGGTGTTGTTCTCAGAGACTCTATCAGTAAGGCTTACCCGCAATCCAGGTAGGGAGGCAATAGAGGTTTTGGGAGATTCACATTGTCAATACTCTCACAAGCCAGCCTATTCCTTTTTTTTGATGTTAAACATTATGATTTCTTTACTTGTATCTACCATAGCATAGTTGAAATATTTTAAATGCAAATTTACATGAATCTAGAATACTTTTTAAATCATCAAGTATTCAACAGCTACGTAAAAGAATATTTCGATACCCATTAACATTTTTTCGCAATTCATTATGTAACACAAAGCATCATATTGGGGAAAAAGGAATAAGTTTGTAACTATAAAACAAAGTAGAACCGAAGTTTCCAATCAAATATCAATTAAGAATACATAATATGCAAAACAGGCTAGACTTTGTTACACCACTAACCATTTTAAGCACAAGAACTTTAGTACTCCAGTAACTAAAAGAAATTAAAGGCATCGTACAGAAAAGACTTACGCCCATTTAGGGTCTGGTGCACAACAATCTGCACAAACACGATTATCAATTTGAAGCAAAAGATCTTTTAATCTTCGTTTACCTGTACAGTCAACCAAGATGAAATACCAAGCTTTAACTAAGTACTCCTCCACAAAACGGCAAAATAAGCCGTAGACTAATATATCCTATAAATTATTAGTCTGATAAAACACGAATAATTTGCACACTAGTTCAGCAAGATTTTAAGACGCTGATACCTATAAATTTGACCACCATAGGAACATTGTTAAAACATGTAACTTTTTCTAGGATGGGAAAAATCATACATAGAAAAATGGACGGAAATAGTGGAACTTCTGCTCAGAGTACACTATTATCAACTTTCCCTCCAGATTAAGATGAACTTCACTTTGAAACTTTTAAGCATGTTACATCTTATTCTTTTCTTTTACTATCCACAAAATTATTTTAAGGTTCAGGTTTATGGGAAAAAACTTAACAAAGTTGAAGAATATAATTGCAGAATTCAAAATCTTTTGGAACTACTACTTCCTAAATATAGAACTTCAGATTTGGACAATGACAACATTTATTCCCTAAAAATATTGGAATGCAGGAATACAAGCTCAAGAGCTACACGGTTGCACAGTCACATAAAAGTACAATGCAATCTTGTTAGTAGAAACCATCCAGTTAATCCTATTATGTGGAAAACCGTAAGTACAACAAACAAGTCCTAAAATCCCACAAAGTACATGATAACAGTTTTTGTCATCACAAAAATACACGATAACAGTTCTAAACTCAAGCTTAAAAGGAAAAAGTTACAATATTTGTCCCCCAGAGTTTAGCACTCTTCTTAAGCAGTCCCCCAATACTAGTTTCAACACATTCCGCCCTTTAAACTTTTAAAAATTTTGCCATTTGAGGGAAAATGGCTGCTAAACGGATAGAACAGTTGGGGATTAATATGGTTGAATTCAGCTCTTAGTTCTCAACAACTAGCATACTGTAGAAGCTTGAGAGACTAAACAAGCCAAATTCAGAAAATGAGGGATTAAACTAAAACTGGAGGAGCATGATATAAAAAACTTGAGAGACTAAATATGCCGCATCAGAAAATAAGGGAATAAAGTTGGAAGGTTCCAAAAGATTTTTAGTAAAACAACAATAATCCAGATAAGATCAAACCTGAAGATGGTCTCCCAAGGGCAGATTGATGGAGGCTCATTGCTCTCTTAGCTACAGGCCACTATGATGAACCAAGCTAGTCCTTGTCAACAACCCAAAAACAACTAACATTGAAGAAAAACTTTGGGTGTACGTAAATAGGGAAATCCCAATACAAAGAAATAAAAATCCAATCTTTTTCACAAATTAAATATTTTCATTATAATCCTAGGCAAAAAAAAAAAATTGCTATAACTATCAAAAATTAGACCAAAGAATTTTCTACCAATTTACAAAAAAATAGAAGGTAAAACTAGAAAATAATTAAGAAAATATCAACAAGAGAGGCTAAAGACTATAAAGAAATGGATAGAAACAACGAGGGCCCTCTAGAGATCATTGAGAAAGATCAATGTATTGAAAACGAAAAGTTGAATACAACAGACAAATTAAAAAAATGAAATCAATTTAATTGGGATTAAATAATGAAAGATCTGAGACTATCACCTGATATTGTTCAAGGAGATTGCTGAGTCTCAGACTTTGGAATCAGAGACTGTCCAGAGAGAGATGGGAACCGGTCACAGCAAACAAGGGAAGGCAGTTTTATTTTGATTTTAAAATCGACAATTACAACTGTCTTGAAAATATTTTAAGATATTTTTCAAACATGAAAAATATTTTTGGTTAAAAATTTTCTAATTTTTCTTACTGAAAATAACTTACTAATTTTGAGTGTAAGTTATTTTAGGATAATTCAAGATTAAACTTCAAATACTTACTTTTAAAATTTCGATAAACTTATTTTCGTTTTAATTTTCATTCGTTTTTCAATTATCCCACACTAATATAACTATTATTATATTTTACTACTATATAGTACTATCATTTAATTTTGAAAAATCATTTTATTAATTACAATTACTTGTAATCTATTTATTAAATTGTTATAAGTTTTTAACTTGTATTTATGAAATTAAAGATAAACTTAAAATTTTTATTTCAAAATATTTTCATTTTGTCAAGAACACCTAAAATTTTATGAAAAATAGATTTCATGTAAAATATTTTAAGAAAAGAAACTATTTTGGATACAATTCTTACTTAAATCATCTAGATGTCATAAAGACAGAATCTACGTAATTGTCTCTTACACACAACGACAACTAATTTTCCAAGTATCTAAATATTTCTAAGAAAATTTATAAATAGGGTGAGGTATGATGGATGGATGGATGGATTCCTTAAAATAATGTAGAGCAAGGGTTTTATAGCATTTAATGTGGATTCGATCTATTTAAAATCTCTTAATAATCGTGTTTGTCTAGTTATTTGCACCAGATCCAAAACTGTCTCTTAAAAAATCTAGTACATATAACTTAAAGAAATACTTGGTTAGATTTAGTTTATGATTTTATTTGTAAATCTCGTAGTCATGAGATATAAAATTATACTAGTACTAGACTATCAAAAAAGAAAAGAAAAAAAATCTAGTACATATGACTGAAGGAAATAGTTAGATTTGGTTTTAATCTTATTTGTAAATCTCGTAATTACAAGAAAAGTTACATACATAATGTGATATCAAATTATATAAGCCATATGCGATATACCAATATGTAGCTTGTATAATAACAACCACTAATACCTATGATATCTATACGTAGAGTCATAGACTAAGGTTATTTAAGTATTTTTTATAACTTATAACGGTCTCTATTACCACCATTCCACTTTATTTTTCTTTTTTATATTTTGTATAGGAATTTTTCGCCTTTAAATTTGACATAAAAGGCACCAACTAAGAGTTTGTATCGTGGTGGCATTATTGCACGACCATATTATATCTTGTCGACTAATTTTGCATATCATATCAAAAACACCTGCCTCAATGCTTGTTATACTTGTTTTCCCTCCCTTGTTCATTCTACCTTGTTTCCCTACATGTCTATAGAATCTTGTTTCGTGGAGAAAAAATTGATTATATTTCAAAAGTTCGTAAATCTTGTTAGTAGTACAACTTATAAGAATGGAGTTGTTGAAATCTTGGAAGTCAATTGGATAGAATTTATTTGCATCAAGTGACGGACAATTAAGCCTGAAGGATAATTGGTTGAATACTTGACAATAACTATATCAATTGATTCATATTGATCGTATAAAATTTCACCACATTAGTATTTATATGTATAATATTTAGTTTATAGCACATAATTAGATTTTTAAAAAAAGTTTACAAATAATAATATCATTGTTTTCCAACAATCTTTGTTTTCTTTGTTAATCTTTTGCATATTGTTAACCAACATTTTTTATTTGTTCAAAAATATTTGTGATTGCTCATTATATCTATTCTTGATCAAATTCTATTCGTGACCAATATTTACTTGTTATACATTAGTATGGCAACTAGTGAAAATGCTATGGGATCAACATCTTTTCAAGTGAGAATTCGCAACCAACACCCTTGGAATGTTTAATAGATTGAAGTTGAAGTTGTAGCAACCAAAGATATTGTTCTATTTGACCACTTTGAACTTAGCTAAGTTTTTTATTGAAGAGAATTCTGATCCCGTAGTTGTGGCTATAACTTCAGATGCATGGAATCATAATGGTTTCGTCTACAAGAACTATATTTTGAATGGGTTGGAAAATTTATTTTATGATATGTATAGGTCCATTATTAGTGTTAAGGCACTATGAAAAATTTTGAATCGAACTTCATGTCTGGAGATGCTAGCTCAAAGAATTTCACAGTCAATAATTTTCCTTACTTTAAAATGGTTGATTCAAAATTCGTAATAAATTTGGTTGAAGAAGGTTCAATTCAACCATGATATTCATATAGGAGGAATAGTTCTAAGTAAATCTTTCAAGTGGCTGCAGTTATCTCTAAGGTCAACTTGGTCAATGCCATGAAGAATGATGGGTTGATGTTGGTGTCATTACACATGTATGTGGTGAGCTGAAGATGTTTCTACCTATACAGAGGTGAATATTGAAACAATATATAGAGGAATCAACTTCACAAATATCGTGCCTTCAAAACGGCCACTAGAGTAGAAATAAGGCTAGTAGAGGAATCGGTGTTACAAATGTCATACCTTCGAAATGGCCATTAGGGTATAGAAATTAAGGCAAGTAAAAGCAATATCCTCCAAATGAGACTTATAGGTGTTAGTATAACAAGAAGTTGGGAGTGAGATGTTGTGTACCATCCATCATTGTTAATATGGCATTTAGATAGAGTCAAAATAATCTTTCCATTTCCAAGTTACTTATTCAGGAGTGCTTGTTTTGAATTATTGTTCTTTTGATTAGAGTAAAAAAAGTTTGGTATAAACTAGATTTCTTTTATGAAAACCTTTTTGATTAAGGAAAATATTTTTTCATTTGAAACATTTATTGGAATTGAACTATCTTTTGACAAAATTCATCTATGAAGTGACCAATTGGATACCTTAACATTATATATCATTTGTGGCTTTTGAGAGGTTGCCATTTGATCAAATTACATTTGGTCATTTCATACATGTGAAATTTGGTGGTGTTGTAGTCAAGTTGTTTTTAGTTCTCTTATACACATCTAGATGTGTATAAGAGACAGCTTCAAGCTTGTGACAACTCTAGTAAATAGAGTTGTTTTACCTTTAAAAATAAAAGTATTTTGATTGTGAATTCCTAGTTTAAGTGTTTTTATGTGTGTTTTTTTTTTTTTTTTAGTTTGGTAGTAAGCAATATTTTTAGAGCATTAGAGTAATAATAGAATTTTAGTACTACTTTTAGACTATTTTAATATATAGTGATACTTATTGAGTTTTGGTATTTATTATAGGTTAAATTTGCAGAGAGACACAAGCTTGAAGAATCAAAAGATGATGGATGATAGTGAAATTATGAAGAACTTCAAGTTCAGACGGCAATCCAGATCGCGGGTATGTAAATTTAACACATCTAGATGTTTGGGATAAGAGACAGTATGTAGGGCTTCTCACCTATACACATCTAGATGTGTATAAGAGATGGAGTTTCAAGAAGGCAAACATATCGAGAGGAAATTGACCAATTTTGTAATAGCTTGCGAATTTTTAAGTAGGACTACAGTACACCAAAACACACATAGTAGATAGTATGTAGTTAGTCTTAGTCTACATTTTAGCTTGGCCACTAAGTAATTTAGTTTCTATCTTAAATTTTCGGCACCTTGGCTCTTTAATTTCTAGTTTAATTTAGTGCAAGTTCGTAGATTTCTTAGATTTAATTGTTGGCCTTCTCTTACTACACATCTAGATGTGTATAAGAGACAGGAATTGCTACTAACCATTATAGCAAGCTAAGTAAATCATCAATTCTTTCTTTTTTTTATGCTCTTTTTCTTGCTTTAATTTTAGTTCTTATATGCTTTTCTTTTATCTTGTTGTATGTTTCTTTAAGTACGAGTACCTAAATCCCTTTAGAATTGGGTTAAGGAAATATGACTTCAATGTATGTGTGGGTGATTCTAAGTGGATGACTATGAAATTGATGGACAATTGGGTAGTAGTAAATGCTTTGAAAGTTTAGTGAGAGAAAAGGACCCTTTCTTGAGCTAATTTAGTGGGTTTTATCACAAAATACGAGAATTGAATGTTAATTCCTAAATTAGTTTCCTACTTGATTGGGAAGAATAGTAGTCAGGCCAAGATGATATCTTTTCTAATTGGTTCATTGAACTCCACGTTGATAATTAGATTAGAATCATGAGTCTGGGCTAGAGGATTGATTCATAATTGGGAGGGAATCCTTGTGTATCCAATGATTGGTCACTCCCTAGGAGCAACCACCTTGTAGAAGAAATGTTTTTATAGCCTCATGCCTCAATTTTTAGTGGGTTTTCTTATTTCAATACAAAAAATCCAAAAATATTTAGTTTAGAACTTAGTTTTCTTTCAAAATCAATAATTTTCAAGTAGTAGAAAATGAATATTCGTTTTTGTTTTCATGCTCTTTAATTGCTTTCTTTAGTTTAAATTAGGACTACTTGCATTTCAATTCTAGTATAAAGTTAGTCTTTCTAGTGAATTAGAGTTAGTTTTACTTGTTTTGTTAGACAGGATATTTTAATCTCAGAATTATAATATGCATTTTCACAAGCTTTCGAATAGTTTAGATCCATTACCTATTATCTGTCTCGCCTACACATATAGAAGTGTATCATGAAACTCAGTAATGGTCCTCCAAGCAATCTTCGTGGAACGATAACTACTCATCCTATATTATTATTCGTGTTGTATACTAGCGGTTGTGCAATAGAGTATAGTGATTTGTGAGTTTTTATTATTTGTACGACTTTGTGTTATCTCTACCTAAGGTAAATGTGCATCAAATTCCTTTAATAAATTTTGAAGTCACTCAACTTCTTCTCCTACTTTATCAAGAGCAATAAACCTGTAATTCTATAGTGAATTTTATACATCTACGTTTGTTTAGAGGATTTTTAAGATGGTTACACCATCGAGTGCAAAAAACTTATTCACTTGTGAACTTCGAGTTTTTAATATCATATAACCAACACATTACTATTAGCCCTCTAATATTGTCGGATTTCCACTAGTGAAGGCCATAGTCTAAAGAGTATCTCAAAATTTAAGTATCCTTTTGATAGCTTTCCAATGATTCTCACAAGGATTATTAGTAAACCTACTTACTTTACTAATAGAGTATGCTATATCTGATCTAGTACAATTTATAAAACATATCAAGTTTCAAATAATTCAAGAATATTCTAATTGGTGTATCTCTTCTTCTTTATTTTTGGATAGATGTACACTCAAGTCAATTGGTATTTTAACAATACTATTGTCACTATTAGAAAATTTGTTCAGAATTTTCTCAAGATAATGAGATTGGGACAATATCAACCCTTCAAACGTCCTAGAAAACTTTAATTTTCAATATGACATCTATAACAACCAAGTCTTTCATGTCAAATAGTTTAGTTAACATGGTTTTTGTGGACTTGATCATATACTTATTTGGCAAAAATCAACAAATCATCTAATTGTAAAATGTAATGGTCATATTGAAAATTAAAGTTTTCTAGGACATAGACGCACTTCTCAACCTCGTTGATTTTGAATTCATTTGACAACATAATTCTCTCAAATTTCTCATTCCACTATTTAGGATCTTTTTTCAAGCTATATAATAACTTGACAAGTTTATACATTTTTATTTCATTTTTACTACAAACCCATTGGTTTGTTGCATGTAAAACATTTTATGAAGCTCACCATTTAGGAGAGCTATCTTTACATCCATTTTATGCATTTCAACTTGTTAATAGAAGCAATTACAATTAATGTTTGTATGGATGTTATTTTTGATGTAGGAGAAAATGTATCAAAATAATCCATATGTATTAATTGTATCCTTTAACATCTAGACTTTTTATCTTCACTTGGACCTTCTAGTGGATCTTCCTCCTGGAAGTATACCATTAGAGACAGGTATTTTTACAAGCACTCACGACCTCTCTAGGTTTAGCATGGTTTTGCATGATGGACTCTATTTCATATTGATTGCTTCCTTCCAATAAGAATCTCAGTGTCTTGATGAAAATTCGAGGTTCATTTTCCAACAAAAGCTAGAAAATCAGACCAAACATTTTTTGATGTTTTAGTTCTCTTGCTCTTTTCTTAGTTCAATTTCATGAACTTCAGATCCTGTTCTTTTCCACTTGAACTTAATTGTACACTCTTTTGAGTGAACAAACTATTGTGCCTCTTTAGAAGGAAATACATTTTCAAATAATGCAGCATTCCTTGATTCCGGGATAAATATCCTCAATACTAGATTTATGCATAAGAAATCGATATGCACTACTATTATGTGCATATCCAATGAACATCTATTGAACCCCAGTTGTTAAACTCATATTTTGATGATGACCAAATCATACTAATGATTGCAATAGATGTGTAGAAAAGCTAGAAAATTTGGAGCGGATACATACGTTCGAAACAAAGTGTATCGGACGCAAGGGAGCTTCCGACTATATTAACCATCTTCCACCCTGTCTCTTATACACATCTAGATGTGTATAAGAGACAGATCTTGAATTGTTGGGTTTGGTGGCATCAAACCGAAGGATTCAAGATCAAACTAGCAAATTCATCTTTGCATTTCCAAATTCTAAATTTGGAAACTTACCAAATTCATTTTCTTGGAAACTTTCCAAATTCCAATTTTGGAAACTTACTAAATTCATTTTTGGAAACTTTCCAATTTCTTGATTTGGAAACTTTCTATTTTTGAAAACTTTCCAAATTTGTAATTCTGTTCAAAAGCACTTAATTTTTGTTGGTTCTTTTAATTTCTTTGTTATTCTTAAGTGCTACTTGCTTGTTTTTGTGTGCTTAGTTTCCTTTTTTTTATTTGGTAAATTTGCTTACCAAATTCTTGTTTCCTTTCTATACGTTTTGTTGCTTCACGTAGTCTCGGATATTTTGTTGTCTCCATCATTATTCTTTGAAGCTTAAATCCGAAAGTTTGGTGTCTCTTATTTGTCGTTGGCCCGTGATTCTTTGTTTTCTTTGACTTCTAGCCAATTAAGTGGTTAAGACATAATTGGAGCTCACTTTGGACCTCGTAGTCTTCCAAAGACTTTGAGAGTGAAACTAAAGAGAGGAAAAAGGCAGTGTGGCGAGATCATTCGAGTGATAAAAAGCCATTCAATTGAGCGTATACACGAGGGATTAAGTGATACAATTTGAGTGCATATACTCCCAACAGTAAGTTGAGTCGTGAGGAAATTTCTTTTAATCTTATTAACCCTAATCACTTTCTTTTTCTTTGTGAGTGTTTTCATTATGTCACAGGAAGAAACTAGTCGAACTGGAAATCCCATAACAATGGAGGCCATAAAACAACAATTTGATCGAGTATTTGCCGCATTTGGCAATGTTAGGGATCACATAGATCAAATAGAGGCCCGCATGAATGACCAACAAAGAGGAAGGCCTCAAGGAGTTAGACGTCAAGCTCGTAGAGCTAATACCATCATTACTTTGCAAAACTTTGTTGTGTTCATGAGTCCTTATGACAATGAGGTTTATAATAATTAGGAATCTGTCTCTTATACAGAATCTAGACCTGTCATAATGACAGCCTTGGGACAATTAAGCTATCCTTGTCTCTTATACAATCTAGAGCCGATCCTGATGCAGACATCGAATGGGAGCGAAAGGTAGATTTTATTTTTTATTGTTACAACTATTCTGATGAGAAAAAGGTAAAGTTAGCAGCCGTCTCTTTTATTGATTATTCACAAGTGACAATAGTATTGTTACACCGACCAATAACTTGCTGTCTCTTATACACATCTAGATGTGTATAAGAGACAGTAGTGAGACGGAACAAATCTTTTGCGCAAAATAGATTTCAATTAGAGCTGACATTGACGAAGAATAGTTGTAACTTATATGGCATGCTAGAATTCCTAAGATATAGCACACTCTAGATCGTGTCGAAGTAGACAGAGGTACATGTTACCTCTGTACATCTCGAGAAATGATGTCATATTTTATCATTAGAAAGACTTCTTCTTTTAGCCTACATCTGAAATTATACTTAGATGTTAGCATCTAATTGCCGAATTGGCCTAGTGCAACAAAGCAAGGTGAGAAGCCTAACTTTAAACTAAAATGTCTGTCTCTTTGTACACAATCTAGACCCCCATAATGACAAAGGTAATTCTGTCTTCTGGTACTAATCTAAGGACTAGAGATCTTAAATGTTTTCGATGTCATGGTGTAGGTCACATCGCTTCCCAATGTCCGAACAAGAAGGCTTTGAATATCATTCGTGGAGAGTTAGTGAGTGAAGTGATGAGGAAGATGAGACCATGCCACCACTGAGAAGGTCTCAACTGAAGATGAGTTAGAAGAGGAAGAAGCTATCCATGTGGTCAAAGTTTGGTGGTTCTTAGAGCTCTTCATGCACAAGCTGAGTATGAACAAAATGAGGTACAAAGGGAAAATATTTTTTTTACTCGTTGTTTTGTTCAAGAAAAAGTTTGTGGTTTGATTATTGATAGTGGAAGTTGTGTGAATGTAGCTAGTCAATTAATGGTCAAAAAATTGGATTTGCCACATCTTTAATATTTAACTAATAGTCCTGTCTCTTATACACATCTAGTGAGTGCTTGTAAAAATACTATGCCAATTATTTTGTTGATGTTTAAGGAAGCTTATTTTGCTAACTTTGACCTTGGTCCTTCTCTCCAAGTGCTTAAGTCTCTCTTAGAATTTGAGGATATGTTTCCGAAGAGACTCCACCAGATACTAGATGTGTATAAGAGACAGGCCTAAAATAGGGCTCATCATATGGACGAATTACAACAGATTTTTATCAATGATATTCATCTTTTTTGTGAGGAAAAAGTTCTTTGTTTTAGTCTTTGGATTAAGACTTTGTTGGGATCATCGCTTGAGCAAGAATCAAGCAAAATTCAACTATTGTCTATAATGAGACAAGAACCAAACTCTTAACAAGATTTAAAGCAAGAATTGACCCATTGCCTATATGAATCAGGTAAGAATCAAATCCATAAGTTTAGAAAAATCACCGTTGCTCAAGTGATGATCCCAACAAAGTCTTAATCCAAAGACTAAAACAAAGAACTTTTTCCTCACAAAAAAGATGAATATTATTGATAAAAATCTGTTGTAGGAATGTCCATATGATGAGCCCTATTTATAGGCTTATAGAATTCAGAAAAACTAGCTTAAAATGGTTCCTCGGAAAGTTTAGGGTTCAGCCATAAGTAGACACATCTAGATGTGTATAAGAGACAGGGTTTAAGTCGAGTTTAGTTGTGTTTAAGAGACAGTTTTAGGCATCATTAATTATATAAACCAAGTTAAAACCAGCCCCTAGTTGAGTTTGGAAACTTTCCAGAGACCAAATGTGGAGCCCAATGACGAACCCAACTCGATCAAAATACTACGAATGTACTCCAATCTTGGCAAGAGTGAATCCATGCTAGCTCCATCTTTCATCTCCTCATCTTGACACATTTTCAGGCTATTCGGATCCATATCATTCCCTCCCTTCTCGAAAGGATTTGTCCTCGAATTCGAATCTGGATAAGATAAACCTATTAGTTGCATGGCGACACAAGCTGTCAGAAGATACATCATAAAAACCATTTTCAGATAATTTCCATAGCTGACCAAGTTGTAGATTTCCAATGTAGCCCTCAGGCAAACTACCTTATCTATCTAGGATATAATCTGAAGGATCTAATGTTGCCTGGCCACCTCAAACGCTTCACTTTCAACGACCATCAAAACTTATAAGGCTTTGGATGCATTTTAGGTCAAATTCAACTTTTCTACAAGATATGTACTTGCCATATTGATCCATATGCTACTATCAATTACAGTACCACAAACCTTTTCATTCACAAGAACCTTAGTGAAGAAAGTCTCTTTCCGCCTACAAGAGATCACAAATAAAACTCACAAAACAAAGTGGTTAGTTTAGAAAAAGAAATAATTAGAATTTTCCTCACTACTCGATTTACTCTTTGGAGAGCATTTGTAATTGATTGTATCACTCAGTCTCTCGTGTATACCCTTAATTGAATGGATTTTATCACTCAAATGATCTCACCACACTGCCTTTTTCCTCTCTTTAGTTACATTTTCATAACTCTCAAAGTCTTTGGAAGACTACGAGGACCAAAGTGAGCTCCAATTATGTCTTAACCACTTAATTGGTTGGAAGTCAAAGAAAACAAATAATCACGGGCCAACGACAAACAAGAGACTCCAAAGTTTCGGATTTAAGCTTCTAAGAATAAGAGACAACAAAATATCCGAGACTATGTGAAGTAACAAAACGTATAGAAAGCAAATAAGAATTTGGTAAGCAAATTTACCAAATAAAAAAATGAAACTAAGTACACAAAAACAAGCAAGTAGCACTTAAGAATAACAAAGAAATTAAAAGAACCAACAAAAATTAAGTACTTTTAAACAGAATTACAAATTGGAAACCAGACCTTGATTTAGAAAGATTCCAAAAATAGGAAGTTTACATAAATGGAAAGTGCTAATTTGGTGGATTTCCTAATTCAATTGGGATTAGGGTAAGTAATCCAAATCCTACCGGGATTAGGATTAGTTCTCCGAGTCCAACTGGGATTAGGAGGTACTAGTTTTCCCAAGTCAACTTGGATTAGGTTTTTTTTTTTTTTTTTTTTTTCAAATCCGATTAGGATTAGGATTAGAAACCAATTTCAAATACGATTAGGACATGAAACTAATTCCAAGTAGGATTGGAATAAGGAAACCAAGTGCAATTAGAATTGGAATATGGAATACCAAACACAAGTAGGAAAAGGTAAGAAACCAAAACCCTTTTAGATCAGGAAATAAACAAATAACTGGCTATATTTATAAGCAACAAACTATGCAAGCCCAATACGTTTGCTTACCAAATTCTCTGGAAAAAATTTCTTAACAAGATTTAAAGCGAGAATTGACCGGTTGCCTATATGAATCAAGCAAGAACCAAATCTATAAGTCGGTTAGAACAATCACCATTGCTCAAGCGACGATCCCAACAAAGTATTAATCCAAAGACTAAAAGAAAGAACTTTTTCCTCACAAAAAAGAAGAATATTATTGATAAAAATTGGTAAGAGACAGGCATCAAGATTCGATTGCGGCACGAGGTCAACTTGATGCAGGTTGAAATCCAATAATTAAGAGTATTTTTACAAGCACTCACAACCCTGTCTCTTATACACATCTAGATGTGTATAAGACTTACAAACAAGAACAATCGTTTGAACACATAAGAATCAAGCAAAACTTCAACCCATTGTCTATAACGAGACAAGAACCAAACTCTTAACAAGATTTAAAGCAAGAATTGACCCGTTGCTTATATGAATCAGGAAATGACCAAATCTATAAGTCGGTTAGAACAATCACCGTTGCTCAAACGATGATCCCAACAAAGTCTTAATCCAAAGACTAAAAGAAAGAACTTTTTCCTCACGAAAATGATGAATATCATTGATAAAAATCTGCTGAAATTCGTCCATATGATGAGGCCTATTTATAGGCTTAATAAATTCCTAAAACTAGCTTAAAACTCCTAGAAAAGTAGTGCTAGGGTTCAGTCATAAGTGGTCAGCAAGATTTGGGCTAAATGAGCCTTATTAAGGCTAATCATTAATGAGCCTAAAACTAAGAACTAAATGACAACTAAACTCGACTTAAACCAGCCCAATTTACATAAACTTAAACTATTATTGGGCTTTATAAAATAATAGAGTAAACACAAACTCTGGACTTCTCCATTTATGATGGCTACATTCTAGAATGTATTATCAGATTTATCAGCTCGTGCCAAGATTGGAGTTTGTTTGGACGGCTTCCTCGTGAAGAATACCAAGAACCAAACTTTGCATGGCTTGTTGGATTCTCTTTGCAGTGCCCTTGTAATTGGTCCAATTGGCACTTGCAATGACTCTTCACGAACCTTAGTCAAGCTTGAAGATGCCCCTTAAGCTCCAACCAAAGCTCCTCCTCAAAATGATTTGTCCTTGAATCCAAACCTTTATCAAAAGAAAACAGAGAAAGGTCAGAAACATTAAAGCGAAGCACTAACATTATACTCACTAGGAAGATGAAGCTTGTAAGCATTGTCGTTAATGCGTTCCAAAATTTGAAATGGTCCATCTCCACGGGGGCTATCTTTGATTTTCTTAAGTTGGGAAACCTTTCCTTACGCCAATGAACCAAACCCAATCACTAGGTTCAAATACAACCTTCGGTGGCCTTTATATGCTCTTTTAGCCACACGCTTATTGGCGTCCAAAATGTGTTGCCTTGCTTTCTCATGGATTCGTTTGACGAATTTTCTTTTCTTACCATCTATATTGGCAAACTCGAAAATGTAAGGGCAACAAATCCAATGGAGCAAGAGGGTTAAAGCCATAAACTAATTCAAATGGAGAATAATTAGCAAGAATGCATAGAACAATATGCAAATTCAAAGAATGGAATGCACTCTTCCCATGACTTTAAATTCCGTTTAATCATAGCACGCAACAATGTACCTAAAGTTCGATTATCCACTTCAGTTTGTGGGTGACAAGTAGTAAAAAACAAAAGTTTAGTACCAAGTTTACCCCACAAAACACGCCAAAAATGGCTCAAAAATTTGACATCCCTTTGGTATCACTAACAATTGTTTTAGAAATACCATGAAGACGCATATATTAGTTGTGGTTGATAGGTTTTCTAAGATGGCACATTTCACAAAACAGATGAACAATCATGATCATTTGCATACAAGTCCTTAATATGCTCAAATCCAAGAAAACGTGCATGCAATGTAGAAATCAAAGCATACCGACGTGATAATGCATCAGCCACAAGATTCTCTTTACCATGTTTATATTGAATCACATATGGAAACATATCAATGAATTCTACCCATCTAGCATGGCTTTGATTCAACTTATTTTGGTCTTTTAAATGTTTCAAAGATTCATGATCACTTGAATAATGAACTCTTGAACACCTGTCTTTATACACATCTAGATGTGTATAAGAGACAGGTCATGTGTATAGTGCCAGATGTTATTGGGACAATAATCAAAGTAGCACCACCAATTTCTTGCTAAAGTAAGTAATTGGCTGCTTGTCTTTCATGAACACGACACCTACACCAATACTGAGGCATCACATTCAATTTCAAAAGGCTTATCAAATTAGGCAAAACAATAAAGGTTCGTGGGTTAGCTTATCCTTAAGCGTTTGGAATGCAAGATCATTCCAGTGATAAAAAGCCATTCAGGCTGTCTTATACACTTTGGATTAAGAGTTGTTCTTTTCTTAAAACTTCAAGTACCAAACGAACATGCACTAGATGATCTTCAAAAGATTTGCTGTAGATTAAGATGTCATCAAAATAAACTACAACAAGTTTACCAATGTAATCTCACAAAACATGGTTCATTAATCTCAAGAAAGTACTAGGTGCATTAGTTGTGTGAACCCTTTCATTCAAATTTGATGATATCCACTCTTCAAATCAATTTTAGTGAAAATCTTTGAACCATGAAACTCATCTAACATGTCATCTAATCTAGGAATGGGGTGGCGATACTTTACCATAATACGATTTATCGCACGACAATCTACACACATTCGCCACGAACCATCCTGCTTGGGTACCAACAAAACTGGCACAGGACATGGACTAGATGTGTATAAGAGACAGCGTCCTTGTGCCAAAAGCTCCTCAACACAGTGTTGAACCCCAGTTGTACACATCTAGATGTGTATAAGAGACAGTTCTGGTAGTAAAGGCTTGAGCACATTTTGTGACTATCCAAATTCTTGTGACCAACTTTGGAGTTGATCCTTGGGGCTGTCTTACTACATATTGCCAAGGTCTACCAAACAAAATATGACTAGCTTCATGAGGCACAACATCACATAAGACCTCATCCTTATATTTGCCTAAAGTTAAAGAAATTAGAACTTGTTTGTTAACTTTTAGTTCACCACTGTCATTTAACCATTGCAATCTATATGGTCTAGGATGTTTAAAAGTTGGCAAATCCAATTTTTTGACCATTAATTGACTAGCTACATTCACACAACTTCCACTATCAAGAATCAAACCAGCCCAAACTTTTTCTTGAACATATCTAGACGAGTATCAGCAGACAGATTCTGTTTCATTTTGTTCATACTCACTTGTGCATGAAGAGCTCTAAGAACCACCAAACTTTGACCATGGATGAGCCTTCTTCCTCTTCAAACTCATCTTCACTTGACCTTGTGTGATTTGTAGAAGAGCTAAGTCATCAAGTGCACACACTAACTATTTACTAGTTCCCATCTATTCATAGCCTTCTTGTTCGTCACATAGCTTCCCAATGTCCGAACAAGACCATGACATCGAAACATTTAAGATCTCACCTTGCTTTGTTGCACTAGGCCAATTCGGCTTCGAATTAGAGCTTGAACTAGATGTTACCTTTTGTTTACCTTGTTTGAGTTGTCTTTCTACCTTGATAGCCATATGAATCATTTCCTCGAGATCCACAAAGTGGTGTAGCTCGACTACATCGACAATTTCTTGTTAAGTCCACTCGGGAACCGTGCCATTGTAGCCTCCTATCTTCGCTCAGAGTCTAAAGAGTATCTCAAAATTTAAGTATCCTTTTGATAGCTTTCCAATTCTCAATGTAATAGTTGTAACAATCAAAAATAAATCTACCTTTAGCTCCCTTTCGATGTATGCATCAGGATCGGCTTTACCTTGGACACGGATTGTAAGGTTAGCTCTTATACACCCTAGATGTGTATTAGAGACGAGTACACATTCTAGATGTGTATAATGAGACACATTCCTGTCATGTAAAACTATCACATATTATCTTGATCAGATTCATACTCACCTTCTTGACGATGAGGGGAAGGAGTTAGGCGTCAAGCTCGTAGAGCTAATACAGATGTGTATAAGAGACAGGCATTCATGCGAGCCTCTATTTGATCTATGCGGTCCCTAACATTGCCAAATGCAGTAATATCGATCAAATTGTTGTTGTATGGCCTCCATTGTTATGATTTCCATTTGACTAGTTTCTTCGTGACATAATGAAAACACTCACAAAGAAAAAGAAGTGATTAGGGTTAATAAGATTAAAGAAATTCCTCACGACTCAACTTACCTTGAGGAGATATGCACTCAAATTGTATCACTTAATCCCTCGTATATCGCTCAATTGAATGGCTTTTATCACTCGAATGATCTCGCCACCCGCCTTTTTCTCTTTAGTTCGCTCTCAAAGTCTTTGGAAGACTACGAGGTCCAAAGTGAGCTCCAATTTGTCTTAACCACTTAATTGAAGCAAAGAAAAAAAGAACATGGCCAACGACAAATAAGAAACACCAAACTTTCGGATTTAAGCTTCAAAGAATATGAGACAACAAAATATCCGAGACTACGTGAAGCAACAAAACGTATAGAAGAAATAAGAATTTGGTAAGCAAAATTTACCAAATAAAAAAGGAAACTAAGCACACAAAAACAAGCAAGTAGCACTTAAGAATAACAAAGAAATTAAAAGAACCAACAAAAATTATGTGCTTTTGAACAGAATTACAAATTTGGACAATGAAAATAGAAAGTTTCTAAATCAAGAAATTGAAAGCCTAAATGAATTTAGTAAGTTTCAAAATTGGAATTTGGAAAGTTTCCAAGAAAATGAATTTGTAAGTTTCAAAATTTAGAATTTGGAAAGTTTCCAAAGATGAATTTGTGCCATCTTGAATTGTTGGGTTTCGTGGCATCGTCAATTGCGCATGGGTTCACATCAGATTGGTATCAGATCTTGCGTCCAGGCTACTTCAAATTTTTCTCTTGGACTCCCTTACGTCCGAACATTTTCTTCTACGCTCCCATGCGTCCGAATTTTCCTGCTTTTCTAACACACATTGATTGCAAATCATTAGTATGATTTGGTCATCATCAAAATATGAGTATGACAACTGGGGTTCAACACTGTGTTCATTGGATATGCACATAATAGTAGTGCATATCGATTTCTTATGCATAAATCTAGTATTGAGGATATTTATCCCGGAATCAAGGAATGCTGCATTAGTTTCCGATAAATATAATTTTTTCATGTTGCGTCATGGAAGCACGTTTTAGCAAAATTGTCAGGTTGGTATCAGAGCAGATTTTTATCAATAATATTCTCTAAATTGATCTTTCTCTTGACAATTCAAAAGTAACGCTAGTTGTTAAAGGATACAAGTAATAAGCTACACATCTAGATGTGTATAAGAGACAGGTATTAAAATAATCCATACAAACATTAATTGTAATTGCTTCTATTAACAAGTTGAAAATGCATAAAATGGATTTAAATATAGCTTTCCTAAAGGGTGAGCTTCATAAAATGTTTTACATGCAACAAACCAATGGGTTTGTAGTAAAATGAAAAAATGTATAAACTTGCAAGTTATTATATAGCTTGAAAAAAGATCCTAAATAGTGGAATGAGAAATTTGGGAGAATTATGTTGTCAAATGAATTCAAAATCAACAAGGTTGAGAAGTGCATCTATGTAAAGAACACTGATAAGGGTTAATGCCATTACATTTTTACAATTAGATGATTTGTTGATTTTGCCAGAATAAGTATATGATCAAGTCCACAAAACCATGTCATACTAAAATGTTTGACATGAAAGACTTGGTCTGTTATAGATGTCATATTGAAAATTAAAGTTCTAGGACGTATGAAGGGTTGATATTGTCCCAATCTCATTATCTTGAGAAAATTCTGAACAAATTTTCTAATAGTGACAATAGTATTGTTAAAATACCAATGGACTTGAGTGTACATCTATCCAAAAATAAAGAAGAAGAGATACACCAATTAGAATATTCTTGAATTATTTGAAACTTGATATGTTTTGTCAAATTGTACTAGATCAGATATAGCACACTCTATTAGTGTAGTAAGTCTCTTTACTAATAAGATTGTGTATAAGAGACATCAGCCGATCCTGATGCAGTACATAGAAGAAGTTGAGTGACTTCAAAATTTGTAAAAGAGACAGGATGCAACATTTATTTAGGTAGAGTTATTTTTATTTGCACAAATGTTAAAAATCTCACAAATCACTTGTGAGTATTGCATTGTATGTGCAAGTATACAATGCGAATAATAATATTCGTCTAGATGTGTATAAGAGACAGTGGTTGGATTATTATTGAGTTTCATGAGTCCTTATATAGTTACGCGATTCAAATAATAGGTAATGGATCTAAACTATTCGAAAGCTTGACGAAATGCAATTTATAATTCTAGGATTAAAATATCCTGTCTAAAACAAGTAAAACTAACTCTAATTCACTAGAAAGACTAATTTTATACTAGAATTGAAATGCAAGTAGTCCTAATTTAAACTAAAGAAAGCAATTAAAGAGCATGAAAACAAAAATATTCATTTTCTACTACTTGAAAATTATTGATTTTGAAAGAAAACTAAGTTCTAAACTAAATGTTTTTGGATTTTTCTATTGAAATAAGAAAACCACTAACTTACTAAATTCATTTTCGGAAACTTTCCAATTTCTTGTTGCAGAAGCACTAAAATTAACAAGAACTTTAGTTACTCTAAGAAACCTTGAAAGAGAAGTAAAGAGATTTTCAAGAATTTAGATTAGAAAGTAATTAAAAATTATATCTTATTAAAACTAATGATTAAACCACTAAAACTATCTGATCAAAATTTAAACTTGCAAAGGATTACAATCAAGATCTAAATTAAAATGAAAGAAAACTTTTCTATTAAACTAAATAAAACTTGAGGTTCAAACTATCTATCCTAATGTACACTAGATAGAGTCAATAACACATAATTTTGCTAAACGTGCTTCCATGACACTACACTAAAAATGATATCGTGCCATGGGCTTACAACTATATTAACCATCTTCCACCTCTATGCCGTGACATGGAGAGACAGTGCCTGGCATTATGGTCTGCCTAGAAGTTTTCAATTTTTCTTAATTTTTCTTTGGCCCTCACTTTGTTCATTCCAACTTCCTCCAATTGTAAGCCTGTCTAATGTTAAAGTAACTAAGTAACTAATTTAACTTAAATTCTAATGTCTTGTATGATATTTACTAATATTTACAATGTGAATGTTAATATGAGGAATTAACTAAAATACTCAATTAACAATCAAAATTCGGAATTTAGACTAATAAAATACCATGATTTAAAGTAAAATAACTCTAGTTTACTAGAGTTATCACACCTCCAACTTAGGATTTTGCTAGTCTCAAGCAAAACAAGAATTAAAAAGAACCTTACTAACAAATAAACAAAGCAACACTACCAAAATTGACAACTAACAAGACGAACAATGGATGTACTTTCAACAGCTAAGAAATTTCTCAAGAGACCTCTAATACTATATGATGTGTGAAATATGTTAATGAGTCAATCCAAATTTCATAGAATTTTCTACGAAAAAATATGTTCATTTACTACACAAGACTTCAAATTGCTAAGCATTAACCATTCTCAAAAGGATTCCCAAAAATTGAGTTCTATTCATTCAAAACATCATTTTTTCACAAATCACAAATATTACAAAGTTTGTCAATTATCTCGGCAAGATCGCATGAAAATAGAAGTTCATTTGAAATATGTCTAAATGCATATGTCACACAATTTAGGAACATTAATCTAATAGGGACTAAGTAGTATGATATGTAATGATAAGTATTTCAAAACATTTCCTACTCAACTTGTTGTATACTCAAACGTTATCCCTAATGGCTTAATTCAGAGAAATAACATGTGTACACGCCGGAATCCCGTACCCTCCTTATTATTATATAGTAGCTTATTTCGGAGAAACAACATGGGTACATGACGGAATCCCGACTCACCTTATTACTAACAAGAAAAAATATTTTTGTAGCCCTAAACAATCAACAAATCATCTAACTGTAAAAATGTAATGGCAAATACTAATTATTCACAAATTAGAATAACATTCCCTATACAAAACACACAAAATGTCCTTATTTCCTTTTATTCCATTTAACCTATTTTTTCCAAAAGATAAATGGCTAACAGGGTAATATTGGTGATTTGATAGAAAGCAATATTTAAAGTAAATTTTCCCAAAATATTAGGACCTCTTTGAAAAATAGTAATACCAAGTCTCTGAAATCCTCTCTTTCAATGTAGGATTCAATCTCCCTTGAGGTTGCCTTACTGATTTGTTCCCTTCATTCAATCATATAATATTGTAAGTAAATATCATCATTAACACTCATTTGTGAGTTTTTAAGATGTGTATAAGGTGACAGGTGTAATATGTCAGATGTGTACAATCTAGAGTTATAACGGAAGGATTCCATCTCCCTTCTTTTATTCTATTTGATGAGTAAACCCAACCTACCACTCACCCAAAATATCAACATAAACACATAATGAAAGAATTACCTTATAACACAAAAATCATGCCATGTAGAATCAATACGTTCATAAAAATAAACATCAATGTCAACTCATTAATAAAGTTCACTTATTATAACGGCTACCTGTCTCTTATACACATCTAGATGTGTATAAGAGACTCGGCTTATTTCTTTTCTCTTCACTATCGGTGCATTGCAAGCATATCCGGGTGGTAAGGGGATCAAAGAGGAACTCGTTGGCATAGGGTTGTGACCCACTCCCGATGATGTCGGCATGTTCCCTCACCATCTTATGGTGTTTCTATAGATCCTAGAGAGTCAATTTTTGACTCCCCAGGGCATAATCAAGAAGGACTACATACTGTCTCTTATAACATCTAGATATACACACTTCCTATCTTTTATGCATGTCTGACCACCTACTTTCTAAAAACCCTTTTCTAATGAAATTTCCCATATTTAGGGTCCTTGTCATGATCCTATAAACCTGTAGCACCTTATCCCTTTGAATATAACTAACAGAGTTAGACCCCCAATTTGGCTGCTAATAAAGTAAAATCACAGTTTTGCCACAACTGACAATCCATGCCTAGGAAACTTTAATTCAACTATTTTTGTGGCATTAAGGTTCCAAGCTACATCAACTTCACAAAAGAAATTTTTAATCGCATTCTTATCCTTATCCTTACTATGCACAAAATCCAAGTATTGTGTAGATGGGACAAGAGGTATTCGAAAGTAAGAATGATTCACATCCGAAATAAAGCCAACTAATAAACCTCTCACCCTTACTTTCCCATCATCCTGGGTCACACAAGTTACAATGAAAATCTTTTACCAAATGTGTGTACCAGATCAATCGCAAATCCGTATAGTATTAGAGGCTGTCTCTTATACACATCTAGATGTCCTTTGTAGCTCCTCATAATCCCTCCAAACAGCCTACGGGAGATAAACCTCCTTTCTCTTATGACCTCATGCTTTTCATTATTAGTAAACAACGTTTCAGCTTGCTCACTTGAATGTTAGGGTTCTACCAGTCTGTCTCTTTACCCATAGTAGATAGGTGAGCTCAACATTTCGGCTAGTTCCTTCCTCGCTCTTTTTTTTCCGAGTTCTCTCATCTACTACTTGCTCGAGCCATCCTCCACTACCAATACACCCTTTGTTATTTTTACCCTCAAACAAGTCAACAATCAACCCAAGTAAAAATATCTTCCAATTAATCGTATAAAAATAAAATTAACTAAACCAATTAAGCACGAATTTCCAACAATACTATGCAAAAATCCAAACTCAAATATGTAAAATTTTGGTCCTAATTTCGCAAAGATTTGGCCAAAATTCAAAATTAATTCACAAACCTGTCCTAACGTTTGAGTATACAACCTGTCTCTTATACACATCTAGATGTGTATAAGAGACAGTTTTGATTCTTTAAAGGGGCAAAATGTTTCAAAAAAAAAAAAACTCTTGATGCTTGAATAGTGGTGGGCCAATTGATGATAGTATATTATGGTGTTTTTGAGGTTAAATTTGAGTAAGAAACAAGAAATTTGATGGGGTATGCCAAGGGTTTATGGTTAGGATACAGCCAGGAAATGAGAAAAAAGAAGAAGAAAGGGCTTTTCAAAATTTGACTCTGATCATTTTGGTGTTGTGACATCGTTATTTTCAATGTCGCGACATCACCTGATCTGCTAACTTGTTCGAGCTTTGAAGTTGTACACATGAGGTATGTCATTCATTAAGCCAATAGGGATACTGACGCTGTCTGAGAAAGTTCGCGCTTGGTGTGACATCAAACAAATAGAACCATTTTTAAACCTTCCTATTCATTTGATGTATGCATATCTTGGTGAAAATAAGACATACCCGTGATTGTGAATGCAGATGTGTATAAGAGACAGCCTTAATATCATCAATGGACCAAGAAATGGCATCTTTATGCATTCTAAATATCACAATCAATCTTTCAAGGGATTAGCCCTTCCATTTGTATGCATAAATTTTGTTGAATGAAGGGAACAAATCAGTAAGGCAACCTCAAGGGAGATTGAATCCTACGTTGAAAGAGATTGTGAGGAATGAGGTTATTAAGCTTTTAAAAGCAAGTATTATATACCCTATTAGTGATAGTGAGGTTAATTCCACTCAAGTCATTCTAAAAGAGTGAAATTATTATAGTTGATGGAATATCATCTTTGCTTCTGTCTCTTATACTTTCGCTTGCCTTCTATTGATCAAATATTTGAGAGATTGGCTAGTTTTGCATATTTACTGCTTTCTTGAAGGATATTCCAGCTTATCTTCAAATTATTATTTCGGGAAGATGATAAAACAACTTCTACATGCCCATTTGGTACTTTTTCATATAAGAGAAAGCCTTGGGCTTTGCAATGCTCCTAGCACCTTTCAATGTTGCATGTTTGCGATTTTTCATGATATGGTTGAAAAGTGCACAGATGCTTATTTTGGTATTCTAAATTCTGAATTTTGGTTGTTAATTGAGTGTTTGAGTTAATTTTCATAAACCATCCCAAATTCTCTTAGAGCAACCCAAACAATCAACAAAATCATCATAACAACATAACCCTCCACCACAAAATTTTCAAAATCAAGCAGAGACAGCCATAGTACTAGATAGATCTCTATGCCTCTACTTCAAAAGATGTGTATAAGAGACAGGTATCAGACTTTGAACCTTGCCTAGTGAAATAAACATGCTCTTATTAGTGCACCTATACCGTGGCACCCAATTGATCTCTTCTATTTGAACTTATCTCGATGCTAGTAACTATAATAGGTGCCATTTTGTGTCAAAAGGTGGATAAAATATTGCATGTCATTTATTAAGCAAGTAGGACCTTAAATGAAGCACAACTTAATTACTATACTGTAGAAAAGGAATTACTTCCAATAGTTTTTGCATTGGACAAGTTTAGATCATATTTGAATGGGTTTAAAGCAATTGTGCATACCGATCACTCTGCATTAAAAGTACTTATTCTCTAAATAAGATGCCAAACCACGTTTATTGAGATGGATACTTCTTTGTAGGAATTTGATTAGGAAGTTGTGGATAAGGAGATCAGAAACTCAAATTAGTTTGACATTTATCAAGCAGGAGGGAAGCATCTAAATTTGTCAATCATGAGGAAAGAGCAGCCAATGAGGAATCATCCATTGAGAAATTGCTTAAAGTGATGAGAGCAAGCCTCATGATATGCGGACATTATGAACTATCTCATTGTAAGAATGGTGCAAAAATGCTCAATTGTGATCTTATACACATCTAGATGTGTATAAGAGACAGATGTGTATAAGAGAAAGTAGGCAAATTAATTATACCGATTTTAAGGAGGTGTGTCCCGAAAGTGAAGTTAATGAAATTTTAAAACATTGTCATTTATCTCCCAGGAGGTCATCATGGGGCTCAACGAACGATTTTTACCCCCTTCAAATGATCCATTGAAGTCTTCAAATATTGTATACACTGTCTCTTATACACATCTAGATGTGTATAAGAGACAGTCTTATACCATGGAGGTCCTTTGTGTAGGCAAGTATACTTTTTTTCATTCCTCTGAAATGCACTACCATTTTCCATTAAACATTAAATTTCATTCCCATGCAATTTCCTTTTGGATGTGAGGACTTGTTTCATGAATTTAGCATAAGCGGGCATGTTCTCAAGTGCCTCCATGAAGGGAATATTAATTTCAAGCTTCTTGAATATTTCAAGAAACTTTTTTAAATTTCTTCTCCTTTTCCTCCTTCTTCAACATCTAGGATTCGTGCCTTCCTTATTTGCATATTGGGCATGGTAGGCTCATTTATCTTTTTGCCTTGACTCGCTGAAGACTCCCATTTAACTTCCTCTTCATCTTCAACCTTTTCCTGTACTTTTCAATGAATGTCCTCCAACCCCTTCTTCTACTTCCATACCTCTTCTAAGGGTGATAGCTTAGCACTGCTCCTTTAGAGTTAGAATAGTGTCACATCTAGATGTGTATAAGAGACAGGTTCCTTACATCATTCAAGATTGTCAATTGGGTTATTTATAGATGAAAGATGTGCTAAAATTTGAGCTCCAACGGTCAAAAACATTTTTCTTTCCAATTTTCTCTCAAATATTCCACCTTTCTTTTCCAACCCTGTTCACATGCATTCTCTCTTGATGAATACCACTTATATCAACCTAGGTTGGAAAAAATTTGAAGATGGAATGGAGACCTTGATTTTTGTTGTTGAAATAGAGGGTTCCATGGACCTATGATATAAGTAGGTCTCTTATACACATCTAGATGGGGTTGATAAGGTCTACCGAAGAACTTGGGGCTTGATTTTGAAAATTTTGTGGTGGAGGTTATGTTGTTATGAGGATTTTGTTGATTGTTTGGGTTGCTCTAAGAGAATTTGGGATGGTTCCTCCATGAAGGAATGTAAGTATTTCCATCAGTTCTTGTGAGTTCCTTGAAGATTAAGGTTTCTATGGGTGGAAATGAGCAAGTCCACTATGTATCAAATAGATGTGTATAAGAGACAGTATTGAAGGCAGCAAAGTAGAAGCAAGTTCTATTGAAATGAAGATCCTATGGTATTCACACCAAAGAAACTTTCAAACCTACTTATATCAACCTCCATCTAACCCTCTATTTCAACAACCAAACTTCTCAGGTCTGGAGTACATCTTCAAATTTTTAGTGCCAACCTCATGTATCTGTGAGGCAATATACACATCTAGATGTGTATAAGAGTAGGCTCACCCTTGCACCAACTAAGTTCCTCTAGTTGAGCCAAAGGGTTGTAGTAACCTTTTCTCGGCATCTTGAATGAAATGGAGCCATCGCAAATGCATCAACAAATTCAAACATTGTATCTTGTGCCAACCCATTATAAAATGTTTAAATTTGTAACCATAACGAAATGGTATGGTGGGGACATTTCCTCAACAACTCTTTGAAACATTCCCAAACTTTACTTAGGCTCTCACCAACATCTTGTTTGAAAGAAGTGATCTCATTCCTTTCAATTAATTATCACGGTAATTCAATCTCTTGAGGCGCATGAGATTGAAGCCACGCCTTTTCCTCTATCCCTAATAAGAAGGGACAAACTCGCATCCTCACACAACTGGATGTATACCATTGAATCAATGTCTCCAATACCTCTTCAAAGTTCATCAAATGAGTGTATGATCTTCATGAGGACCCTCTAAACATAGCGTGAAAGAGCATCTAAATGTAGGTCCAGTACCCATTTAATTCAAAATTGTTTGCTTGCACGGCATCTTTGCAATACTTGAATTGGGTCCATCAAAATTAGGCATAGCATACTCTCTCAAAGGATGGCCATTCATGTTCATACTGCTCCTATTTCCAAAACCACCAATGCCATGATTTTCGGCATCTTCTTGTTCATCATTCCCATTGTTCAAATTCATTTGATTTTGATTATTGTTGGCCATTTCCACTCTTTCCAACCCTTGTTGAACCTCTTTCTTGCTTCCGATTTCTAACACCTTTTCTTTTTTGTTATCCAAGCAAATTAAAGGTCCTTTGTGTAA